>CM060919.1:210579391-211779391 GCA_030737875.1 Allium sativum
ATATCTACACAATTCAATGCAATTCAAAACTTTTTTGCACAAGAATAAGAAGGTGGATGAAGAAGGGATTTAAAGGATGGAGAATCTAGATCTCTCCCTTTTGTTTGTGTGTGCGCGCACGTGTACGTGTGTGGGGAAGGATTCCGTTACACCTCATATATAAATATTTACAGGTTTTAGAGCTACACTGCTGGACACCAAAAGAAATTTTAATGCATGTTATTATATGACTCAAGATCATCTTCACAGAATTTAAATTAATTTGCACAATTCTAACATATTCAAACACTATTTTGAATCTACGGTTAAATCAAACGTCTTATGGATGATACCGAATTAACATTTTGGATATGCTAGAAGCTTTTGAAGCTACCTCACCCTGTTAACATAATCCATAGCTTATTGACTTAACATTCCCAACCAAAGTTGCATGTGAAGTTGTGAATATGCTAGAAGCTTTTGAAACGATATCCATTTTTGTTAACATGATGTTCATGATGTAGATTAAACAATTCCACAGTTGTATGTGTGCATATACATGACCACTGTTATCACGGCGCTCGACTAGTTGCGACTAGTCGCGACTAGTCGGCGACTAGTCAACTAATCAAGAACAAACTATCGACATGAAGTCTCGACTTGCTTTTTATATGAATTTCGGGCGCATGAATAGAAATTAGTCGACTAATCGACTAGTCGAGCCGACTAGGTTGTTATTGGCGTCGACTGATTTGGTGTTGACCCATTTTAGAAAAGAAAAAAATTCCAAACCCCTTACAGTTATCGATACATCAAACAGGGAAAAAACTGAAAGTTATCGATACCTGTATCGAATAATAAAAAAACAGCAGAAAAGGATCGATACCAAGTACCGATCAAAAAAACAAATAAATCGAAAGTCGTTTTGAAATTTTCGAGTTGAAAAAGATCGAGTATCGATTATCAAACAAAAAAAACTTCGAACCCAAGCTTCGATCGAAGTCGATCGATGCCCTGAACCTGCAGCGCCGTCTTTCCACTGTCATCTTGCAATTTGCACTTTATTAAATTATATACATCCTTTGTTTATTTTCTTAGTTCAGTAGCAATATATTAGAATTGACAATTTTTGGTGGCAGCAATATATTTATCGACTAGTCCATGACAAATCGACTAGTCGACTAGCTGGACCTCTGTCGACTCGACTCGATTTACCGCCATAATAAAAATGTACATGACGTGCACACTCACGAAAATTTAGTCAAAATATCAAGGTTTATTTATTTTTGGATGAGGCTAGTATACAAATTAGCTCTCAAACCATAGGGCTTAAGAGTATATGGAAAAGAAATTACTAAATATAGGATTTTCACACTGTATGCCACATTTCTAAACTAGAGTCCCCCTTTTCATAGTTGTTCCATGCCGTTATGTTCTTTATTTTGCACCTTTCTAAAACTAGAGTTCCTTCTTTCGTAGTTGTTTCATGCGGTTTATGTTCTTAATCTTGCTTCCTTGCAGCCATACTACGATCAGTTGCGTATAAATCTTGCTTCCTTGCTGCCATACTAAGATCAGTTGCGTATAAATCCCTGCGGCCTGACATGTTCCCCTCAAAAATAAAAACTACCGTAGCAAGACAAAAATTAAATTACTGTAGTTGGCCTATGACCGCATAATTTTGGACTGAATATTTTGCATAATTCTGAACTGAGAATCTGAAATTCTAAACTGAAATTGGCATCTGTATATTTGAGCAGTTCAGCTTTACCAGCATCTCTTTGGTATCGGAGCCTGCCAGTTAATTTTATTATTTTTTACCTGTTTTTCCAAATAATGGTAACTTGAATTATTTTCCTGATCATAATTCTGTTATGTTTTCGTAGAATCTTCTATCATTTATGTTACCCTTCTCGTTCTGGGTTATTACGCATGGAGTATGAAACAAACCAATGTTATGCTCTACATTTTAGTGATGATACGTATAAGCTAATGGTTGTAGATTTGAGGCTTAACCATACCAGAAAATAATGGTTTGCATAAGCTTAACCAATGTTGTGTCTAGCTCCGGAGAACAAGGTCAAATCTAACTAAAAAAAAAATGATTACATCAATATCTTGAAAACAAATAAGAAAGTTATGTTCAAAAATTTCAAACAGGAATGAAAATAAGATTATCATTCTAAATGCTCATTTAACCTAAATAATGAACACTACGAACATAATTTTCTACAAAATTGGAATTTACAATTATACAATAAATCTTATACACAAAATAAATCTAGAAAGAAAGAAACAAATTAAAAAAGAAAACTAAATAAGGAAGAAAAACAGACAAAGCCTACTGGTTTTAGTCAAATAGTCCAACAATCCATCGGCTGAGTAGCATTAAAATGGTTATATATTCAACTGAAGATTTTTTTTTTGACATATACGATATTGATCCAATACATAAACAAAAGTTTCTTAATTTTTGAGAAAAAATAAAAATATAAACTAAAAGCACAAATATGGTGGATACCCAGTGCCAAAGGCTCCCATACTCAAGCGCGAGAGGACTTCCCAGGTCAGTCTCCCGTCCTGGTACTATTCTCACGGCTTTCCGGGCTCTGGGGGTGGTCGATTAGTGCCAAGCCTTTCCCTCACATATGTGAAGAGGCCGGGACTCGAACCTGCGCGCTCCAGATTACCAGCCGGGTAACCTTACCGTTGCGCCAGGCACCACCTTAACTAAAAGCACAAATATATAGCAAAAAAATTTAAATCTTCCAGAAAAGATGAAAGGAGAAACTAAAAGCATAAAAGTATGCTCCTACTACGAAAAATATGATCCAGTAACTTTAAATTGAAAAATTCTGAAATATTCTCCCAAGAGAATGATTTATCAGAAGAAGATAATTATAAATCGGCACTAATGAAACAAGACCCAACAATACACTAAAGAACTCTAGTTATTCAATCAACACTAAATAGACCACCACCACAAGAAGTGGAAATGACCGGCCTTGAGAAAAATGTACATAATGGCCCTTATCCTGAAATACATGGTATAAGATCTGATTGGATCATATACCATTTTTCACCCCAAAAAGAAATCTTAGGTCTGGGTCCCTTAGCCAATAATTATACAATTAGGTCTCTATTTTTTTTAACGTCACATCCGACAATTATTAGCATTAGCCAACTCATTTATTTTTTATTTTTAAAACGTGCTAACTCTTTGTTGATTAGTCGGATTTAAGAATCGTTTTCATAGCTAAATCACAAATCCAAAAAACTTTCCAACGATATTTATCATTGATATCTGAAAATAAAATTTAGAAAAACATATTTTACATAGTAACTTTTAACTGCTTCACTAAAATGCAGTTAAAAGCTGCATGTTATTATTATTATTTTTTTAAATGACTGTGCTTCAAGTGATATAAAAACTGCATTTTTTATTTTACTTTCAAGTGCTATAAGGAAAAAAAAAATAAGGGTGTTGAAATTTTTAAAAATTCAGAAAAAAAAAACGAGGTTTTGCCAATTTTTACATATTAATAACACATCATTAGAAAGATTATAAAATCTATGATTTAAGGGCGAAAACTGTTTGCTGATTCGATGTTTCTAGAGAGTTACTGCATTTTAAAGATTGGTAACTGATAGATGCAGATTTTAAAACAACAGTGTGAGAATATCAGTCACATATGAAAAAAAAGCATGACCGGAGATTTACATAGATTATTACGTATGGATGTTTTTGTTCATATTAATTAAAAATAGAAGCTTCTCGTACAATGCCTCAGCATTAAAAGATTTCCATGAAGATCGTTCTTCTTTGAGTAACAATCTAACATTTGATATAATTGTTTAAAAAAACCTTACTCGTCTCGAGGAGTATCCCGAGCAAATAAGAGATAAAATGCCTTGAGGCTTATTCCAAGAAGCTTTTTACCTCTAAAGCTTACGTTTTAATAAGTTGAGGCATATGAAGCGTATAAAGTGTAGGCCTCGCATGTCTCAAATTGCCGAGACATATGACTCAAGAATCTTTTTACATTTAGTTGTAAATATTGGCACTAATAGAAGTTATTAAACTTCAATTATTTTATGGAAATAAAAAAGGACAAAATTTAAGAAAATAAAAGTTAGCATTTGTTTACTTCTCAATTTTGATATCGACATGATCAAGATTGTTTATGAAACAACGGTTAAAAACTATGTAATGGATTGTCTCATTGTTATTTAAAGAATGTTTCTTAATAGACTTCATTAAATTTTCGAATAAATTTTACGGATCGATTTGAATTGATTGAAGGAATCAAATTTGGAGTTTGATGGAGTGTTCAAATAATTTTAGAGCATCAAAATTTGAATCACATGGATTTCAATTATGGTATTTCTTATCTATAATAATATATACTTGTTCAAAGTCAAATTTTAAATGATTTGCTTTTCATTTTTTGCATAGTTCACTTTAAAATGTCAAAAAAAAAAAAAAAAATGCTTTGCCTTTTACTTTTATCCGAAAAGTTTATGCCTCGATGTTTCGAGGCTCAAGCCTCGCCGCACAGGCCTAAAAACGGCTGATGTAAGTTTTCGCGTTTTAAAACTTTTTTAATGTAGACAAAATCTCACATAGAAATATTAAAATATATATGGTTGCATGATTAAAAAAATATGTGGCTACATGGTTACAAACATATGAAAGGGGCAACATACTTTTACCACCAAAAATGAATGCTAATAAATATTAATATTATGCAACAAGATATTGGACAAGTAATGCCTTCAATGACTCGGAAACATTGAAAGAATAGATTCAAAATATTTACAAGTAAAAACTGAAGGATCAAAGCAAGAAGCCATTAGATGTTTGTCGAAACTATTATTAGCAGACTTTACTGGAGAATTAATTACAGAAAATGACAACTGTGAATATTATAATGACAACTGTGAGCCATTGGAGAATGGCTTGATTCTCCTTTTTGTTATATATATTTATTTTCTTTTAAAAAAAGTATGTTAGAAAAATTTACTGTCAAAATGCATGAGTAACATGCTGCTTACAATCAAATAACCAAAAAATATTTTAAATAAAAATGTTTTTTTCACAGAATTCCTTATCCATGGGATAGTATCAACAAGAAAGATATATTATTCGAGGATCGCAGAGTGATAATAACCATAATACAGGTTTTCTGAAAAGAGATTGCATTGAAACTATAGAAAAAGTTTGCTAACAGGCAAAAAGCCTACAAAACAAACGAAGAAAAATAAAGATTTAAAACTAGAATATTCTTGTTGTTCCAAATATACAGAAGACATAAATAAATAATAATTTGGCTGTCCTCCAGAATATGACTATGGATATAAAGCTAAACCTTTTAAGTAAAAAAGCAAACCAAAATTTTGGATAACAACGAAAAACTGAAAACCACAATATAAACGAAAAGATAATATATTTCATAAAAAGAAATAAATAAAAAGTCCAAATGTTTTAGACATAAGAAAGGACATTATGCAAATGTCCGACAAATATAAAAAGTACAATCTAAACAAATATAAAAGAGTATGGTATTTATGTTTATGTTATTGAAAACATGACAAGTGATGATAATTCCTTGATCTATCTAATTAAATCAATTTATTCTAAAACATCAAATGATTCAGAAGTATCTAGCTTAGAAGATGAGATGACTGATCCATCTATTAAAAATTTCAAAATCAATATGATTAGAGTTAATCTATAAGAACCTGGATTTGCTGGATTTTGGCCATTTAAACCGAACAAATCCACAAATGTTGACTCAAACAAATCAAAAATACAGATAGTTATTGAGATTAAATATAAAAAAAGGAAAGAAGAAAAACAATCACAGAATCTCACAACGGAAGAACAAAATATAATAATAGTTCATAAAGCTGTTAAATATATACATTTGATTATCATTTACAACAATTATCAGAGTTAACTATCATAAAACATGCCCATAAATACAGCGGAATAATGCTAACAAATATGTCTATCAAACTACATCTTCATCTTCATAATGAGGTCTTCGATAACTCTACTAGACAGGTGGGCCATCAGGGAGCACTCCATATGTACAACGCAAATCAAAATCGCAGAGGGTCCGATTAGGATAATATGATAAGGCACCAGTGTTATTACGGCGCTCGACTAGTCGATCAGTCGACATCGGAGCATCGACTGAAAGAGTCGACTTGCCATTAGTCGAGCTGAAACCCTAAATCACAAAATCAAACTTGAATTGAAACCCTAAATCACAAAGTCGAACTCGAATTGGAACCCTAAATCACAAAGTCGAACTCGAAATCAAGAACTTAAACCCTAAATCACAAACTTGAACCATAAAACAAGAATTCGAAGTCGACCTTGAATCACGAACTTGATGTCGAAGTGAGGGAAAATAAAGAACGAATTAGAGGCAATAGACAAATGAAGTCGAAGTGTAACGTCCCAGATTTCTGAAGGTTATTAGAAATATTTAAATCTGTTTTAAATATTGATTTGAATTTCATATGGATTTTTAATAAATATAATTTGTTTATATAATGAAGTTGAAACGTATAATTTATAAATTAATTAAAAACAAGTCGTAACGACGCGGTTGTTCGTAATATTGGGTTTTGAACTTTAATTGAATATACAGGATCCGATATAAGTCGGAATCCTATGAAACAAGAAACGTTTGAATCCGTTGGATGGTGATTTTCTAATGAAAGAGAAAAACCGAGATTTCAGCTTATAAATTGTAAGTTATGTCCAATTCAAATTTTTAAATAGTCGTTGTGGAATTCGTTTATAAACGATAACGTTTATTTAATAAATATAAGGAATTTTTACATAAAATAAATCTCGTTTAACCCAAATTTCTGAATGTTAAATCTATACTGGTCCAATTTGAAGCCATTAGTTATTCCGTTTGGATATATTCGATAAAATCGATTTATCGTTATTAAATTTGAATTGTTTGGGAATTAAATATTAATTTATCGATATTATATAAGCTTCAAAAATAGTTGTTTTTCTAATGATCTCCATTTTCGATGAAACATGTTTTGTTGGAATACGTTATACGTATAATCAATTATTGCTAGGTTTCCAATTTGGAGTCAATCGGAGTTATTTTCTTCGCAGACAAAATTAGAAGTGAACCGATAAATTAAAGGATTAATTGTCAAGAATAATCCGAAATTTAACGTGTCTTCCCATAATAATCCCAAGTTTGGATTATTTTTGAATAATCCGAAGTTTGGGGGTGTCTTCCCATAATGATCCTGATGACCTTTTGAAGTGTTATTTTGGGATTAATACGGGAAGACACCCCCAAACTTCGGATTAATATGGGAAGACATCAATAAATGGGATTAATATGGGAAGACACCCCCAAACTTTGGATTATTCAAAAATAATCCAAATTTGGGATTATTATGGGAAGACACGTTAAACTTCGGATTATTCTTGACAATTAATCTTAAATTAAAATAACGTCATTTAGCAAACATAGTCGGTTTTCAACGAAGCAAATTTCATTAGGACCGGAACGTTAAGACGTAGCGGTACGTCCATCCTTGTTATATTTGGAGTTCGTATATGTCGGTGCACATATCAAAAGTTCAACAAAAAAACTGTGGTAAATACTAGTATAATTTAATAACGGTACCCTGTTAAATTAACATAAAAATATAATCCACCTAACATTAAAAATAAATCGTGCATTCAACTTTAATTCACGCACGTGATACTGGAACAAACACAACAAACAATACATGCCAACAAATTAGAAGTGAAAGGGAAAAATATAGAAAATCTCCTACCCTATTTTTAATTGTTTCTTAACTTAACCTAAGTGACCTGCACATACAAAAGTCATCCACTAGCCATTGCAATTTTACAATTCATGCATAGCGCAGCTACCTAAAAAGAAACAACTTCACATGCGCCCATCCTACTTTGCTGCTATGAAAGAGAACAACGCGCACTACCCGAAATGAAATCTCAAGGCAGACGCAACCGACCAAAGCTACATAGTAGTTGTACCATGTGAATGGACATTATTCTTATCCCTTTCGTTGGCCAATATATATACAGTTACCTCGTCCATTTAGCTTCAGCAAACCATGAAAACCCGAACGTCTCCATCAATAAATCAAATAAAAACTAATGCAAGACTTGGATTCTCTTTAATTCGAAACTTTCTAAACAAAAGAAAAATACATGTGCATAAGAGGGGGGGGTCTATCGGCAAGGGTGAGAAGCAGGGTGACAGTTTCAACTTGGCTGATGGGAGGACTAATGGTGAGGCGAAGCTGTAGCACGGGTTCAAAAGTAATGTAACAGATGGTGGATGGTGCACGGTGATGTGAATTTATGGTCGAGTATGGGTTTGTGAATACTACAGAGGGCTGGGTTTCGTGAAGTAGTAACGCGAGTGAAGGAAACAGGTGGAACGAGAACAAGGGAACATGTAGAAATGATAGTGTGTGGGTTCGAAGTACTGTACTGAGTGGGGAATGTTGTATGGTTACAAGCAAGGTTTATAAAAAGAAGAGAAAAGAAATACTGTAGGTGTGGCGTTTTTGGAGAAGCGATTGGGATTGAGGTGGCGGGTTGCTGCATTGAGCCGAGGTGAGTTTCTTCGGTGATGGTAATGACGTGCGAAAGGAAAAAAAGGAAGGACGGTGGGTTGGAGTTCGAAATCATGGTGGAGTCGAGGAGGCGCTGAAGGGCTTGAACGGTGGTCGAGGGCGGGTTTCGAAGACTAAGTGGGAAGGTTTCGAATTGGAGAAGCCTGTCTGCATGGATTGTATTCACGTATGATGAAGTTTGTGTGACTGAACATGCGGAGATGACGGTTTCGAAGGAAGACAGTAGCACGATGGAGATTTGTAGCTGCGTGGGGACGAAAATACATAAATGGGAAGATGGGAACAAATGGCTTTAAATGTACAGGAGAAAGTGAGGAAGGAATACAGGGGAGCGACTGTTTCGTGTAATGGAAAACAAGATGAAACAGGTGGGCGGATCTAAAATGAGGTGTTGGGCCAAAGTCATACATGGTTAGCCCAATAAAAAATAATAATAAGAAGAAAAGAATTGCTTTAATTAATTTAAATGTGTTATATCATGCCAAATTGAATAGTTTATATACCCAGCCTAGTCTATTATTTACGTTCTCATATATTAACAATATAAATGTACCAGCATGTATTATATGTGCCAGTTTCAAAACAAATGCTTGATCTTCGCCGAACCCATATATATAACGTGACAACTATTTATATGTCTGGGAAAAACAGTACGTTGCGCTTAATTTATTTAATTTATATATGCCTAACCAGATTTAGTTAACCTAAGTAATTTTTAAGGTAAATAATTATTTTAATAATATTATATATTAAATAGTGAATACTGTAGTAAATTCATAACATTGCCATACAGCGACGGAATCAAACCAATCAAGAAGCGTTGGAGCCGTATCGACGAGCGCAACAGATAAAGCTGGATTGGACAGAATTGGGCGCAGCTAGAAATTTTAATTAAATTAAACATTTGTTTAATTTAATTAAAATAAATTGTTTCAACGACGAATGGAAATCAAAGTGAGTTCAACTCACTCAGTTTATCCCACTTATAGTTTTATAAGTAGGGTTTCTAATTTGTGCGCAATGTTTGTTAATGGTTGATTATTGAATGACTGTTTGTATGTATCCAGAATATTTTTAATAATTCACTAATTAAATTAAATGTTTGTTTAATTTAATCGAAATAAATCGTTATTTTAACAATTAGATTCCAAACAAGGTAACTTACCTTATTGGTTATGTTTATAATAATATAAACGTATTAAATAAATAATTGGATGTTGATTAAATTTTATTAGTCAATTATTGATTGTTAAACTGTTTATTTCCGTTTATCGTGATGAATATATTGTTGTATTGAAATTGATGTAACCCATTGTGATGCAGGTAAGGACAGGTTGGAGGGATCCAACCGGATTCCTCAAATATCTTGTTTATTTACTATGAATTGTTGAATGATTGAACTGATTTTGTTTGTTGTTGTGATTAACCATTGGATAATGTTGGTTGACTAATTAGAAGCAGATAGCCAAAGAATAAATCGTTTTATAAATGTGATATACCGTCAGGTAAATCAATTAAGTAAAGTTATAGAATTTATTTTATAACTGGAAATAGATTTTTAAATCAAGCTATTTATATGAATTGTTTTAAATAAAAGTTTTATTGAAGGAAGAAAAATATTTATTATTTATTATCCAATTTTATAAGTAATTATTAAAGTGATTTTAAATAAGAAAAGCATGAAGATGGGTTTGGAAATTGAATTTAAGAATTTTCAAAGTGATAAATATGCAATGAAGTTGAGATAAGAACCTAAAGGGATTGAATCAGGAATGTAAGTTAAGCTTGATAATTCGATTTAAATTCGAAAAATTGAAAGACAAAAAGGATCTGGGTTGAGATGAAGCAAAAGTAATTTTGAATAAACTTATAAGACATTGTATAAGGGATTCTATTTATCAAGGCTTGCATAAAATTTTGAAAGATGTTTTAGAAACGGATATGACTTTGAACTAAGTAAATGTGTTGAGATTAAAGATTAGAAGTTTGATTTATAAATGGTTAATTAAAGGGGCCAAGTGATGCTTTGTACTGAACCAGTAAATTTATTTTATTTTTATGAATTAATTGTTGTTTTATTTTGATAGTTAAATAATCGACTATCAAAATCTGGCTCAAGCCGTTGTTGGTATGAAATTACGGGATCAAATTTATATTTGAAAACCATTCCGACCAACAAATAGGTAACGCTGAAGATAGAAGATGGAGCAATTGAAGACCGTGGATCTTCATAAGCAGAAGGATTGCTTAAGATCTCTGGTTAACTCCCCCTATTTAAAAATGACAAAAGAATTTTATAAAAATATGTTTTATGTTTAAAATGTTTAACCAGAGATATAATGTGATTCTGTCGTGGGTGGAATCTACGGATTGCAAGGACCTCTTGCTACTGATCTGTTGGGTGATTCCTCGGATGCGCTAGAAGGGTGCCTTCGATTCACCATGTTCCTGGATGACTTATATGAACGAATGTCTGACAGAGCATTTCCAAATGGGTCACGTACGTTGATTTCTTTAAAGTACCGAGTATGGTGGCGGAGAATTTATTCTCTTGCTTAACACCCAGAGTATTTTTTGTGGAAATCAATTAGTGATTTCTGGTGGATCTGACGATGTGGCATTCAAAGTGATGTGTTGTTCTGAAAAGAAAAACGTAGCCTCAAACCCCATCAACCGGGAAATAACAAAAATCAGGAAGGCAACATGGCTAGATGGGTCATTCCCAATGAGAATGTATTATCACCATCTAGAGAAATTCCTTATTTGTTCTTTCGCTTCTGTATCTCCGCGGATGTATGGTGGGCCCTTAAAACCATCGGGTGATAATACATTCGCTACACTCAAGCTAAATGGGTGAGCAGTCATGTGTGGTCGGGTTGCAAGATGTTCTTGTTGAACCTCAGTGTATCCCTCTAGAGTACACTGATCGAAAGGTGGTCCCATACCTTGTCATAGTTGGAATCCATTCTCTAATAAGCGCCCGCGGTTTCGATTACATACTATATATGTAGAGCGTGAGATGCAAACGTTCTTCTACTTGGTTATATACTTGATTTACATCCCTATCATAATATCAGAATAGTACTGACTTAAAAAATGTGTTGGTTATAGCAAGGTAAAAATCGTCTATGTTTATGTGTGGGCTGATCTTACTATTACCCTTTCTTTCAAAAGGTTTTTCAAAGTTAAACAATATGGATATTAGTTATACTTAGTGAGTTTTTCTCACGCTGGTTCACCGGACTGATCCGTGGCATTTGTAATGTCTCGGGTCAGCCCGAGTAACAGGTTCAAGTTATCGGATGTTGTGAAGTTCAGAAACGAGCTGGAGGAGTCCATACGTATGATACAATATTATCCCGTTGTGTGTTATATTTGAGGATAGGTTGATATAACTGTCCAAATTGTTTTGACTGGTGCACCCTGATGGATGTAAGTATTATATTTTCAAACTCCTAATAAAGTTATTTTTGTATTATATTTTATTCCGTTGCGATGTGAGACTCAGTGTAATGTTGGCTCTTCTTCTTATTTTCATATTCTAATATTTCTTTCTTTCTCTTACCCTCTAATTTCTTTCTCTTAACCTTCTGCTTTTCTGTATAATTTGGGTTGACTGTGGTAGTTAAATGTTGGCATAAATTGTACGGCAAAGTGGGACGTTACAGCTTGGTATCAGAGTTGAAGATTGAGCAGTAACCTTGGCTTTGTGGCGTAACTCAGTAGAGATAGGGTTAGTAATACTCTAGATTGAGTTTGAGTGTATATACGTATATATATGAAAGAGCGTATTTGTAGATTTTATATAAAACTGTTTTATATTGTGTTGGCTTATCGGTTGAGTATTTAAATTTTCATATCAATATGGTTTAGCTGACCTTATTGATAAGGATTTCTAAACTTTTGGACCAAGCAAATTGACACAATATTGTTTTGAAAGCGAGTAAATGAAATAATTTTGCTTAAACTATACTTTTATATAGAAAAATATAATTTTCCCAAATTATAGTAGTATTGGTTGTTTGATTGGTTGGAATGAAATACCCGATTGAATTATGAAATGAAATCCACGATTGAATTATGAAATGAAATTGAACCAAAAAAAATTATTAGTTAATTGAATATGGAAATATGACTTAACTCGGTTAAGTGAAAATAATTTAAGTTGAATTAAATCAAATAGACTTGAGATTTGGAATTTGAATGAGAGATAATTAATTAGAAATCAATCGGATATTAATCGATTGATATTAAAATATATTAAACCAAAATAGAAGAAAGCAAGTAAAGATTAATATTGAAATTAACCAAATCAATTGAATTTAATGGAATAATTCGGTTAAGTTGATTGTTGACTATGTGGATGATTAGATTAGATTGAATAAAATCCATTAACAGTTAATAAAGAAGTTAAATGAAGTAAAAGAAAAGGAATTCCAGTATATTGAATTTGGATGGAAACTAAAGGATTTAACCATATATTTGTTGTTGCCATTGTAAATTAAGTACAGGCTAGCAGAAGGCTATGGGAATTGGCTTGGTTACAGAGACTGACGTACATGTTGGAAGATGAAGAGATGTTGGTTGATTTGCTTCGAAATTGGAATTGAGTTGCCCGACAAATAGGTAAACCTTAATATTATTTGTTGATGATTGATTTTATACCTCTGAGTTGGGTAGCCATTTGGCTTTTGATTTTCTTTTGGATATTAGAGGCCCAAAGTGGCAGTTGTAGTTGTACTGATCGAGCCGTACAGAGGTGCTGGCAAAATTTTCTAAAAATTTTAAGAGTCTGAATTTGTTTTGATGATAATTCAAAAATAATTTTTTTAAATATATTTGGTTTCAAAGCATTCTTCTTGCCTTGTAATTTCGAGGACGAAATTCTTTTAAAGGAGGAAGAATGTAATATCCTAGATTTTTGAAGGTTATTTAAAAATATTTAATCTGTTTTAAATATTGATTTGGATTGCATATGGATTTTTAATATATATATATATAATTCGTTTATATAATGAAGTTTAAACGTATGGTTTATAAATTAATTAAAAATGAGCTTGTAACGACGCAGTAGTTCGTAATATTGGGTTTTGAACTTTAATTGAATATACAGGATCCGATCTGAGTCGGAAACCTGTGAAACAAGAAACGTTTAAATCTGTTGTATAGTGATTTTCCAATGAAAGAGAAAAATCGAGATTTCAACCTATAAATTGTAAGTTATGTCCAATTCAAATTTTTAAATAGTCGCTATGGAATTCGTTTATAAACGATAGCGTTTATTTAATAAATATAAGGAATATAAAATAAATATTGTTTAACCCAACGATAACGTTTATTTAATAAATATAAGGAATCTTTATATAAAATAAATATCGTTTAACCCAAATTCCTGAATGTTAAATCTATACTGGTCCAATTTGAAGCCATTGGTTATTCTGTTTGGATATATGCGATAAAATCGATTTATCGTTATTAAACTCGAATTGTTTGGGAATTAAATATTAATTTATCGATATTATATAAGCTTCAAAAATAATTGTTTTTTTAATGATCTCCGTTTTCGATGAAACAAGTTTTGTTGGAATGCGTATAATTAATTATTGCTAGATTTCCAGTTTGGAGCCAATCGGAGTTATTTTCTTCGTAGACAAAATTAGAAATGAATTGATAAATTAAAATAACATCATTTTGCAAACAGAGTCCGTTTTCGACGAAGCAAGTTTCATTGGGACCGGAACGTTAAGACGTAGCGGTACATTCATCCTTGTTATATTTAGAGTTCGTATATGTCGGTGCACATATCGAACGTTCAACAAAAAAAGCAGTAAATACTAGTATAATTTAATAATTGTACCCTGTTAAATTAACATAAAAATATAATCCACCTAACATTAAAAATAAATTGTGCATTCAATTTTAATTCACGCACGTGATACAAGAACAAATTAGAAGTGAAAGGGAAAAATATAGAAAGTCTCCTACCCTGTTTTTAATTGTTTCTTAACTTAACCTAAGTGACCAGCACATACAAAAGCCATCCACTGGCCATTGCAATTTTACAATTCATGCTTAGCGCAGCTACCCAAAAAGAAACAACTTTACATGCGCCCGTCCTACTTTGCTGCTATGAAAGGGAACAACGCGCAACTACCCGAAATGAAAACTCAAGGCAGACGCCGCCGACCTAAGCTACACAGTGGTTGTACCATGTGAATGGACATTATTCTTATCCCTTTCGTTGGCCAATATACTAGGAAGCAAGGATACGGGTGCGGTGGTGCGGGTGCGTAGTACGAGGATACGTAGATTCGACAAATATGAAAATATAAGGATTCGGGTGCGGGGGATACGACATGTAAAAATATTTATGATAAAATCTATTACGAAAATTGAGAGTTCCATTAAAATTTCATCATTTATTCAGTCTTTTTTCTTCTTCACAGCAACAAAATTTAGCAACATGTTTGGTTTTATTCATATATATTATAGAGCAAGGAGATGCATGCAGTACAGTCATAAAAGCAACAGTAAAAGTATCTGATTCAGTAATACTACTAATAACTAAAACGGAATTTGTATACTTTGACCAACATTTGTATGCTGCATTTATTAACAATTTGGCGCAATAATAGCCATATGTTATGCATTTTTATTCCTTTGAGACATATACATATACCTGTATAGACTTAACAACGATATGCCTTTTATTGATAATTTGCATTCTTTCTTCTTCTAATACGTGTGATTATGATATATGTTTTTACTTTGCTGACTGCTTGCTAAAACTATGTATTAAGCATAACCGTCATAGACTCATATGGATATTGTCTTGATTCTTGATGCTAAAAGTACTTTGTAATTGGAATCAAACTCCATTATTGATATAATGTCCATTTCATGATTTATAACATTGCTCCCTAAGACCATTCACATAACACAAAAAAAGACAGAGGACAGGGAAGAAAGAACAAAATATTAATATGGATTACTTACCTCTCTTTTTTGCTGAATGTACTTTGTTGTATGCTAAAAGTGTTGACTGCTTGCTTCACTTTGTTGTATGTACTTACCTCCCTGTTGCTTCATTTTGCTATGTACTTTTATAATAATCATGTTGATTTCTTTGAATTTTGTATAGTTGTTTGTCACATTAATTGTGATACTTTGTATCCCACAATTTCAACAGTCATCTCAAAGTGATGCTTCGTCTTCCGCAATTTCAACGGCCATTTAAAATTCCAATCTAAAATTTACCTTTTATGCCACCGACGCACCCTCAATCCGCACCCTTCTCGCACCCCCCAGCCCAAATACAGGGGACACGCCACATGGTGCACCCCGTACGCACCCCATGCCGCACCCGATACGCAGTACGTCACCCAGAAGCCGCACCCTGCTTCCTAGCCAATATATATATTGTTACCTCGTCCATTTAGCTTCAGCAAACCATGAAAACCCGAACGTCTCCATCAATAAATCAAATAAAAACTATAGCAAGCCTTGGATTCTCTTTAATTCGAAACTCCCTAAACAAAAGAAAAATACATGTGCATAAAGGGGGGATCTACCGGCAAGGGTGAGGAGCAGGGTGACAATTTCAACTTGGCTGATGGGAGGAATAATGGTGAGGCAAAGTTGTAGCATGGGTTCGAAAGTAATGTAATAGATATCGGATGGTGCACGGTGATGTGAATTTATGGTCGAGTATGGGTTCTAGAATACCACAGAGGCCTGGGTTTCGTGAAGTAGTAACACGAGTGAAGGAAACAGGTGGAATGAGAACGAGGGAACATGTAGAAATGAGTGTCTGGGTTCGAAATACTGTACTGAGCGGGGAATGTTGTATGGTTACAAGCAAGGTATATAAAAAGACGAGAAAAAAAATACTGTAGGTGTGGCGCTTTGGAGAAGCGGTTGGGATTGAAATGGCGGGTTACTGCATTGAGCCGAGGTGAGTTTCTCCGGTGATGATAATGACGTGCGAAAGGAAAAAGGAAGGACGGTGGGTTGGAGTTCGAAACCATGGTGGAGTCGGGGAGGCGCTGAAGGGCTTGAACGATGGTCGAGGGCGGGTTTCGAAAATTAAGTGGGAAGGTTTCGAATTGGAGAAGCCTGTCTGCATGGATTGTATTCACGCATGATGAAGTTTGCGTGACTGAACATGCAGAGATGACGGTTTCGAAGGAAGACATCAGCACGGTGGAGTTTTGTAGCTGCGTGGGGACGGAAATACATAAATGGGAAGATGGGAACAAATGGTTTTAAACGTACAGGAGAAAGTGGGGAAGGAATACAGGGGAACGACTATTTCGTGTAAAGGAGAAGAAGATGAAACAGGCGGGCGGATCTGAAATGAGGTGTTGGGCCGAAGTCATACATGGTAAGCTCAATAAAAAAAGAATTGCTTTAGTTAATTTAAATGTGTTATATCATGCCAAATTGAATAGTTTATATACCCAGCCTAGTCTATTATTGACGTGCTCATATATTAACAATATAAATGTACCAATATGTATTATATGTGCCAGTTTCAAAACAAATGCTTGATCTTCGCCGAACCCATATATATAACGTGACAACTATTTATATGTCTAAATAAAACAGTACGTTGCAATTTATTTATATATGCCTAACCAAATTTAATTAACCTAAGTAATTTTTAAGGTAAATAATTATTTTAAATTTTAATGATATTATATATTAAATAGTGAATACCGTATTAAATTCATAACGTTGTCATACAGCGACGGAATCAAACCAATCAAGAAGCGTTGGAGCCGTATCGACGAGCATAACAGATAAAGCTGGATTAGACAGAATTGGGCGCAGCTAGAAATTTTAATTAAATTAAACACTTGTTTAATTAAAATAAATTGTTTCAACGACGAATGGAAATCAAAGTAAGTTCAACTCACTCAGTTTATCCCACTTAAAATTTTATAAGTAGGGTTTTTAATTTGTGTGCAATGTTTACTAACGGTTGATTATTGGATCACTGTTTGTATGTATCCTGAATATTTTTAATATTCTCTGATTAAATTAAACGTTTGTTTAATTTAATCGAAATAAATTGTTATTTTAACGATTAGATTCCAAATAAGGTAACTTACCTTGTTGGTTACGTTTATAATAATATAAACGTATTAAATAAATAATTGGATGTTGATTGAATGTTATTAGTTAATTATTGATTGTTAAACTGCTAATTTCCGTTTATCGTGATGAATATATATTGTTGTATTGAAATTGATGTAACCCATTGTGATGCAGGGAAGGACAGGTTGGAGGAATCCAACCGGATTCCATAAATATCTTGTTTATTTATAATGAATTGTTGAATGATTGAACTGATTTTTGATTGTTTGTTGTTGTGATTAACCAATGGACAGTGTTGGTTGAGTTATTAGAAGCAGATAGCCAAAGAATAAATCGTTTTATAAATGTGATACCCCGTCAGGTAAATCAATTGAGTAAACTCATAGAATTTATTTTATAACCAGAAATAATTTTTAAATCAAGCTATTTATATGAATTGTTTTAAATAAAAGTTTTATTGAAGGAAGAAAAATATTTATTATTTATTATCCAATTCTATAAGTAATTACAAAGTGATTTTAAATAAGCAAAGTATAAAGATAAGTTTGGAAATGGAATTTAAAAGTTTTAAAAGTGATAAATATGCAATGAAGTTGAGATAAAAACCTAAAGGTGATGAATCAGGAATGTAAATTAAGCTTGATAATTCGATTTAAATTTGAAAAATTGAAAGACAAAAAGGATCTTGGTTGAGATGAAGCAAAAGTAAGTTTAAATAAACTTATAAGACATTTTATAAGGGAATCTATTTATCAAGGCTTGTATAAAATATTGAAAGATGTCTTAGAAAGAAATGGATATGATTTTGAACTAAGTAAATGTGTTGAGATTAAAGATTAGAAGTTTGATTTACAAATGGTTGATTAAAAAGGCCAAGTGACGTTGTGTACTGAACCAGTAAATCTATTTTATTTTTATGAATGAATGGTTGTTTTATTTTGATAGTTAAATAATCGACTATCAAAACCTGGCTCAAGTCGTTGTTGGTATGAAAAGACTGAGATCAAATTTATATTCGAAAACCATTCCGACCAGCAAATACGTAACGTTAAAGATAGAAGATGGAGCAATTGAAGACCGTGGATCTTCATAAGCGAAAGGATTACTTAAGATCTCTGGTTAACTCCCCCTGTTTTAAAATGACAAAAGAATTTTATAAAAATATGTTTTACGTTTTAAAATGTTTAACCAGAGATATACTGTGATTCTGTCGTGAGTGGAATCTACGGATTGCAAGGACCTCTCGCTACTGATCCGTTGGGTGATTTCTCGGATGCGGTAGGAGGGTGTCTTCGGTTCATCCTGTTCTTGAATGACTTGTATGGACGAATGTGTGACAAAGTATTTCCAAAAGGGTCACGTAAGTTGATTTCTTCAAACGTACCGAGTATGGTGGTGGAGAAATTATTCTCTTTCTTAATACCCAGAGTATTTTTGTGGAAATCAATTAGTGATTTCTGGCAGATCTGACGATATGGCATTCAAAGTGATGTGTTGTTCTAAAAAGAAAAACGTAGCCTCAAGCTTCATCAATCGGGAAATGACAAAAATCGGGCAGGCAACATGGCTAGGTGGATCATTCCCAATCAAGATGCATTATCACCATCTAGAGAAATTCCCTATATGTTCTTCTTTCGCTTCTGTATCTTCACGGATGGATGGTGGGCCCTTAAAACCATCGGGTGATAATACATTCGCTACACTCAAGCTAAATGAATAGGCGGTCATGTGTGGTCGGGTTGCAAGATGTTCTTGTTGAACCCGTGTATCTCCTCTAGAGTAGATTGATCGGAAGGTGGTCTCATACCCTGTCATAGTTGGAATCCATTATACAATAAGCGCTCGCGGTTTTCGATTATATATTATATATATAGAGCGTGAGATACAAGCGTTCTTCTACTTGGTTATTTATTTGATTTACATCCCTATCATAATATCAGAATAGTACTGATTTCAAAAATGTGTTGCCTATAGTATGGTAAAAACCGTCCGTGTTTATGTGTGGGTTAGTCTTACTATTACCCTTTCTTTCAAAAGGTTTTTCAAAGTTAAGCAATATGGATGTTAGTTATAAACTTAGTGAGTTTTTCTCACGCTGGTTCACCAGACTGATCCGTGGCGTTTGTAATATCTCGGGTCAGCCCGAGTAACAGGTTTAGGTTATCGAATGTTGTGAAGTTCAGAGACGAGCTCGAGGAGTTCAGACGTATGATATAATATTATTTCGCTGTGTGTTATATTTGAGGACATGTTGATATAACTGTCCAAATTGTTTTGACTGTTGTACTATGATGGATGTAAGTATTATATTTTCAAGCTCTCAAAGTTACTTCTATATTATATTTTATTCCGCTGCGATGTGAGACTCTGTGTAGTGTTGGTTCTTCTTATTCTCCTATTCTGGTATTTCTTTCTCTCACCCTCTAATTTCTTTCTCTTAACCTTCTGCTTTTCTGCATAATTTGGGTTGACTGTGGTAGTTAAATGTCGTCTTAAATTACATGGAAAAGTGGGACGTTACACGGAGTCTACTTGAGAAACTGGTTCGAAAACGAAGAACGATTCAGAAAGGGCTAAATATATACGTATTTGTTAAGCTTCTATTTGCCTGTAAAGGGCTATTTATATTAGTATATATTTATTGACTAGTCTATGACTGGTACGACTAGTCGACTAGTTGGACCTCTGTCGACTCGACTTGCCGCCGTAATAACCTTGCAAGGCGCACGAGGAATACCCAGGGTAGAAATCTACCAGTTGCACGCCCAGACTGATAGTAACGCATAGCCACAGCTACCACCCATTTCGGAACAACACATCAAATCAAATCAACCGAGGAGTTATAGCAATAAAGGGAGAAGTGTTGCCCATAGGGATGGCTAACCCACTTGTCATGGTATAACACATATTTTAGTCATTTTAATTATGACCCTAAGGTCAAACATATCCATCATCGTTCTTAATTCATTTCAATAGCGTTCGACAAATCAACCTACTTCGTTCTGGATTCTCCACCACGTACACAGTTGATAAAGTGTTTTTCGGTATGGCAGAATATGACAATATCTGATTCCAGTCTCTTTAACAACCAAACGCTTATTTCACACCGATTGCTTGTTTATATTTCCAAAAGGATTCATGTTTCATATCAAAAATATCATATTTGCTTTAAAATCATTTCATTTCCAAGATAGAATATATTTTCATATAAAATCTCCATTTAAAACCAAACTTAGAATCTTGAAACAATTCCAATTTAAAACAAATTGAACATTAAAAATAGTTGAAAAGTATGTTAAAATAGTTTAGATATATATTAGAAATAGTTTGAAATAATTAGTTAGAACAATAAAAGTTTAAATAAATAGTTCGAATTTAAAATAGTATTTATCAAGAAGTAGTAATATATAGTTAAATATCAAAGTAGTTTGTAAAATAGATAGTTGATTGTCAAAATAGTTTATTTGAAATAGTTATTATAATATAAGTTTAAATTAAAATAGTTTACAAAGTAAATAGTTATTTATTAAAATAATAAAAATAGTTATTTAGTAAAGTAGTCTATATAATGATTTAAAATACTATAGTTGGAATTGGAATTGTTTCTTCCAGTTTTCAAATAAACTTGAAGTCATGTTTCAATTTCAAATCAATTTGACTCAACTTTGATATTTCAATTCAATTCAAACAATTCGATACAAATGTTTAAAGCTTTCAATTAGTATATTCATTTAAATTATTCAATTTATAATAATCTTTAGTTCACAATTCCAATATCACTTTGTATCAAGTAAATTTCGAAGATGAATAGTTATTTCAAATTATAAAACAATTCAATCTCAAATGATTCAATTCATATTTAATTTCAAATTTTAGCTTCAATTACAATATTAAACAATTTGCTTTGTTTTAAATTTAGAAATTCAAAGTTCAAATTTAAAGGAAAACAATATATAAAACATATTTATATTGCCTTTAAAACAATAACAACAACAAAGCCATGTATCCCAAACAAGTTGGGGCTGGCTAGATATGGAACCCAAAATTAAAATAAATAAAAATGGATTTATATTGCCTTTAAAACAATATTAAAAAAAAACAAAGTTTAAACAAATTTTATATAATCAACCGGTGTCTGTATATAATTTCCTATCTATGGCTAAGTAATACTTAAACTTAAATTTTAGTATTTTAGGGATGGATATATATTATTTCAATCCAAATCAGAGGTCATAGGTATTTATCATTTCAACATATGTTCTTAATTCATTTTAATGATTAATCCTGGGTTTATTTGATGTTCCTAACATCTAGGATAAATGATTGGGATTAATCAACACAAACAATTCAACATCAATATATCAAACATATTAATTCAAGACATCCATCAAAATCAGTCCATCCAAACATTTCAATATCACATTAATTTACTAGTTATCAGACATTGGGTTTTAATCTGGCAATTAAACCTAAATTTTAACCTAACTGTAAGATTTAAACTAACAATCAAATTAAATTACACTATCGATGCACATCAACATAAATATGAAATTTTAACTACCAAACAGCAATCAATACAATCATATCATAGCATGATTTTAATTTAACTAACAATCGAATATTTTAGTTAAGCGTGAGTGGATTTAATCACTCACATATGATTTCGAACTCGTTTGAAATCCAAATCTAAACACAAAATTTGACGGTGTCGGAATCCAACCAAACCAACCTCATATTGTTCGGAATTTCGATACGATTCCAACGGTACAAACCGCGCGTCAATCTGAGTTCGTATGAGAAAGTTATACACGTTAACGCAATTGAAAAATTAATTAAAAAAATTGGTATGTCCACAAAACTACCTCATATGCCACGTCACCTTCCCCTCAATATGAAAACACGTTCCTGCAAATCTCCCGTAACTCAAACGCACCAACTTCCATCTCAACCATGCCTCCTACCAGCAACTAGACTCTGATCCAACACCACCAGTGCCTGGAATCCGGTCTCCTCCGATCATCTCCATCGCCTCTAATTTGCCATAAACTCGTGCGCATTCTAGACCAGATCCTGGCGAATCTACAACCTTATGATCTGATCCAACCGTATGAATTTGAAGTTTTCGTCGAGATCTACGATTTTGCAGTTGGAAGTTTCTTGAATTGATGCACGGATTAGAAGAACTTAATGAACGAAGATTTGTTAGATTAGTGACCATCGAAATTAACAACTTTGACTGTGATTTCTGACCAATCTATTCGTTTTTTCGAAAAAACGAACACTTGCCGCTGATTTGTATCGTCGAGATCTTTCCAACGATATATAGTTCAATAGTGTTTGGAAGATATGAGTTTTTAACATTGTTTTTAGATCTGTAGTCGCCATTAAAATAAGATTAAGGGTAGACTTCGGGATTAGGGGTGAAGGGATGAATTAAAGACTGCTGCTAGGGTTTGTAGCACATATTTATATCAATACATATGTGGGTTTAGTTATATAAGGCCGTTTGACCTTAATGACCGCCAGTGTCGGCCCTGACAAGTGGAAGGCCTTAGGTCGAATTTGCATATAGTAGTGGCAGCAGTAGAAAGTGTAGAAGGTAAATTGGTGTTGCCAGAGATTGATCCCAGATCCCTTACATGATAGCTGGACACACTTTCCAACTAGCCAACTTCAATTTTGAAATTTTGTTGACATTATACTGTATACATACGTACAAAACAATCTATATTGAGTCCCCTTACTGGCCCGAGGCCCTAGGCGGCCGCCTAGGCCTAAGCCCAGGGCCGGGCCTGATGATCGCACAAGTTCATAAAAAGTTACATTTTCAACCTTGAATGAAACTATAACGTTCTATATATCAAAAGTGAGGTTTTCAATATTTTTGAACGCAATGAAATAAGTGTCGAGTGATAATTCCATTATATTTAAAAGTTAATTTCCAAAATGAGATTTTTTTTTTAATTATAAGTTATATGCATCATTTTCTACGCGTTTCGAGCTCGCACAATCAAACGACAAATATGATTGTTATGAAATTTGAAATCTAATAATAATTAACGATTACGGATTTTATAAATTTGGTTTCGTTGAAATCTGAGATCGTTTGAAAAATGACCATTTTAGATTCAAATCGTTAAATCAATACGTGTTTATATCGCACATGATCACACAACACTCCGATTAACACGAAACTTGAAATCTTATAATAATTTACAATTTCAGGTCCAATTAAATTGATTTCATCGAATTTCGAGATCGTTTGCAAAATGGCTATTTTAATAGGTTCATTAATATATATTATATTCAGTTTCTGTTTGTTCACTTTTTAATTCAATTTAAAAGTTTATTAACTTTATTTAAATCAAAATAGAATTCGAATTAACTTTATAAATCAAATTTCGTTTATATTAAATTTCTATTTCTGATTATTTATCAAATTAAATTTGAATTCCAATATACATTATTAAGTAACTCAATTTCAATTAAAACTTCAATATTTAATTTCTGTCTCAATGTTCACCAATACGAACCAAATCATGGTTTTACTTACAGTCAATAGAAATTATCGTTGTTATAAATAGTTGAAACACATTATTTAATCAATTTAATTAAGTTCATATCGTTAATCTTCACAATTAAATCATTAAATTTTAATTTAAACCATAATTATAATTATAATCTTATTAAATTCAATAATTTGAATGATCGAAAAATACGAGTTGTTACATAATCAAAAACATAGTTAGATCAAAATCATACCATTTATGCAATTCTTCCAAAAAAAACTCTCTTGGATATACGTTACCAAAAAGAATATTAACCTCAGAAGATATCATACTACAAAATTTTCTTAGATCTAATAATACAATTCCATTAAGATATTATGGATTAATTAATGGGACGGTTGGCTAAGGTCCTTGTTAAGTTTTAAAATATACAAAAACTCCATGTCTTAAAACTTTGTAAATTAGGTTCCTGTTTTTCCAAAGCCATCAAAAAACATTAAAAATCAACGTAAAAACTATAAAACTTCAAAACTTAATTCAATATGTAAACATTTTCATATTCATGTAAGAAACTACAAAAAATGATGTAAAAACCCAAAAAAAAAAAAAAACACATTTCAACGAAAATATAGGAAAACCTGCAATTTTTCAAAAAACTGCAGACACCACAACAATTGTATCAAAATTGACAATTATATCAAAATATTGCATATTTTTATGCAATTCTTGTCGATTGATTCAAACTTTCAAATTTAATGCGTACAATTATTCAAACATCATATTTGCAAAAAAAATCATTAAATGATGAACTTTGCATACAAATGAAAAATACATCACTTCGGTAAAATTGCAGAAATATCATCAACTATACAAAAAAATTGCAGATATGTCTACAGTTTTTTCACATACTGAGACATGTCTGCAATATACTGGGGGACTTTGCAGATATGTCTGCACTTATTCACAATAAATGCAAACATTTCAACAAAAAAAAATCGGTATCAATAATACACAATGGAATAGTTGTTAAAATATTCGTATTTTTTCACAATAAATGCACACATTTTAGTAACTTTTTTCTTTTCCAATGATATTTAGAAAAAAATTAGCCAGTAGCGCAAAAATTCACGGAAATACGTTGCTACGGCAAAATAGAGACTCGTTTTACATTGAAACTTACGGGCAGATCTACCTTGAATTAAGTTTCGTTTTAGGGATGTGTCCATAATATTCAGTTATAATATCCCTGTTAGCCAAAATATTGGTTAACACCCTAAGTGATGAAATCCTGTCGATTCCTTTACTTACGAAAGGAGAGAATTGATGTGTATACCGTTTAGTTAAAGAATTCATGTAGGGCTTTTTAGCTCTAGTTCCAAAAGTACATTCCTATAGGAAAATAGATTGGAATAATTAGATAATATATCGTGATTAAGGTGGGCAGCCTTCAAGATGGAACTTCAGGTTTATGCTATGGAGATGTCCTTTAATGGTTAATCAGTGGTCTCGAACATGACTCCTCGGATGATTTGGGGAATCTTGTGATTGGTTCTCGAAGTTCTTAGTCTCCATAAGGTTATCCATATAGATTTATCTCTTAAATCGCCCCGGAATGCTAACCTAAAGGCCTTTCGTATGTTATGCATACACCTCTTTTTGAGATTGTATCAGGAAACCATCGGGAGGGAAGGTTTCAGGGAATTCAAACCAACAGTTAAAATGGATGAATTATCTTATTGCTTCCGACCCTTCGACGACAAACGAAAGGTAGGTTTCGAGTAAATTATTCCCTTTCCGTATAACTTGAAAAATTGTCATGCAAGGTTAAAATAACGAACTGATATGATAATTAAATATATTCACTTTGGTTACCTTTAAGTCTAGAATGAATCCGTTTATTAAAGATCTCAGGAGTTACAGACGCTTTTCCCCCAAATTAATTTACAAATTAGGGTTTACAACTTAAATTTAGAAGAACAAGATTGAGAATAAAAAAAAAACTGATCCTGATTCTGGACCCGTAGGGTCCTATTTATAGATGTTAGGCTTTTTAGAGTTCATTTAGCAACATTAACATATAATGGTTGATTTGACTTGTTCTCTTGAAGCTAAATTAACAAAAGTTAAAGACCTAACTTTAAGGCATAAGTGTTCAATATAAGTTAAAAAATTCTATAGTCACCAAATATCGTATGCATAAATCCTGATATCATTCAGTTTTGTTATATAATATTAAACAATATTTCTTTTCCCTACATAAATGATGTGAAAATAAAAATAAATAAATTTAAAATATTGAGTCTTATATCTAATGAATATTTTTGCACCTCCGTTGTGTCCCCGTTTTATCCTCGCTGTAATTTTTGCAAATCCATTATAGGGCTTCTAATTGCTTTAACTGCACAGCCACTCATTTATATTTCCATAGTTTATACCTGGTCTTGAAGATTCATCGTTTTTCTTCATAAACATTGTTGTTTCTCCTCATGGTGAGCTACTCGGTCTTATGAAGCTCATTTCTTCTAACTCTGCCAACTACTTCATCAGCTTCTTCATTCCTCTCGAAGGCGTTCTACAAGGAGACCGACTAAACGGTTCAGTACCTGATAGTAAGTCAATAAGGAACTCTACCTCCTAGAGTAGTAATCCCTACACCAGTTCAAACACGTCTCTAAATTTTTCTCTATCTATAATGCTCCCAACCCCTCTTCTTCCTAAACTAAATCATATAAAGCACTCAAGCACACGGCTACATGTTCTACCAAAATCACATACATTATCTTTGCAGTAAGGATGACTCGGAGTAATGATCCTCTTAGCACTATGCATCTTAGCAATATACCTATCCAACTAGTTCACCCCTAAAATAACCTCAAAGCCTACAAAGCCACACATAAGGATTACAATAAAACTTAACAACCACCTAACTCAATATCTAAGTTAGTGCAACTAAATCCTAAAGTGAGATACCTTCCTATCGTATTTGCTACAAGTCTGGAAGTGACTAAATAGAAAACTTCTAACTCAATTTTATCAACCAAATCTTCAACTACAAATGAATATGTAGCAACGGTATCAAATAATAATCTAACTGAAACACCAAAAATCAAAGTCATACCTTTCAAGACTTTCCTCTTGCCTTTATCCTCGACTGACAGTCCTTCCCTTAGTCATGTCAAAGCATAAAGTTCTTGTTGACGTGGGGAATTGTCGTCGATTCAGCGCACGCCAACCCTCGAGTTTAAGTGTAATATGAACACAGTAATCCAAATCCAAAATAAGTAAATACGAGAAAAACACAGCTTTTTATAGTGGTTCGGCACTAACGTCTACGTTCACTTCATAGTAATCGTTCATTATATAATTGCTGATTACAATTGCTATACAAGTTCGGACAATATCCGTGTACAAAGCGTTGCAATAAAACAACAAAATATTTGTTAATTCTAAACTTTGACCAAAATACCCTTCTCTTCTTCGTTGAATGAAAAAAGTGTTGACTTGATCAACCCTGACCAAAAAGTAGCTTCGATGTCCAAGAAATCCAAAACAGTCCAAAAAGCAGTGAAAAAATCCTTGTGAATGTCCAAAGTTGAAGGAGAACGAGTATGCAATGTTTTAGATTTTCATGTCATATCCAATGGTCATGGAGAAGAAGTTGGTTGCCATTAATGATACTTGAGAGCTCCAAGAAGTCCAAAATACCAAGTGAGAACCAACCCCTTTGAAAGCCAAGCAACGGGCTATTTATAGGTGAGTTTTTGATGTGACAGATCAAATTTCGTATTCCTAAAGGATACGAAATTCGCATCCCAAAATCAAAGTCTAAAAATCAGCTTTTTGACCAAAAAGCAACCCATTGTTGCTCCCTCTGACTTAGGTGGAATCCCTATCGTGAAATCTAAAAAAACTGCTGAAAACAAGTGTCGATCAGCCTAAAATAGGTGATCAACACGGTGAAAACAAAAAAAAAGTGATCTGGCACGTTTCTAACACATTTGCCACTTTGAAAGTTCAAAACCTTGAATTGATCAGGCAAAAATAGTTGATCAACATGGTAAAAACCAAAATTCATGTGATCTGTCACTTTCCTAGGCTTGCCAATTTCGAATCCAAAAAATCGGGTGAAAACACGTGTTGATCAGCCAAAAAAGCGTGATCAATACGATAAAACCGCGTGCTAGGGTGATCTGCCACTTTGGCAAAAATTTGTATCCCTCTGATCAGCAAAGATTTTGTATCAAAAAACCATGGTACAGAGCTAGGAAAATTTCGAATCCCTCCATGTTGATCACCCTAATTTCGAATCCCAAATTTTGAATCCCTTGCCAGATCCATTATTTGAATCAAGTTTTTTGTGTGATCTGGCAGAGCGGAACAAGCAGATCCGAACTGTTTTCACATGTTGATCCGTCAATTTTGAGCATGTCAAATTTACCAAATTTACCAAAGTGATCAACTAAGGTTTTGCACATGGTTTTTCATGATTTTCTCATGCCGATCAGGCATTTTTGACGTGCCGAATCAGTTTTTGTCAATTTACCAGATTTTGACGTTGTAAGTCGCGCAAGTCATTTTTCGTGATCGCGCCATGCCGATCAGCTGTTTTTTAGTGTGCGATACTGTTTTTTGCCAAATGCTAGATTTTGATGTCGTGAGTCGCGCAAGCCTTTTTCGTGATAGAGCCATGATAATCGGTTGTTTTTTAGTGCGCGACACTGCTTTTTGGCAAATGACAATTTTACCAAGTTTGATCGCACCGTGAGTCGCGCAAGCCATTTTTTGTGATCGTGTCACGCCGATCAGCTGTTCTTGAATGCGCGAACCGAAATCCATATATTTTTCCATGATGAGTTTTGCCACGTGATCAGATTAACGCGCTTAAACATTTTGAGTTAAACAAACCATGTCGATCACGTATTTTTAGTGTCGATTTTTCCAAGTCCATCGCCGACCTTTTTCCAAATCGACGTCATTTCCAATCATTTTCCAAACACGTCGCGATTTCGACCAAATCGTTTTGTATTTTCCAACGATGTTCCCAACGCTTGAACGCGTCGCTAACCGAAATTTTGACACATGATAGCTTTGACCAAAAAACGTGTCGACATTTTGCCCCCCCCCCCCAAAAACATGTCTTGGTTGATCAAAGGAAAATGAGTTTTGCGAGAAGAAACGGATATCCAAAAATCAATTAAACCAAAGTCAGGAGAAGCCCAAAGTGAACTTCTATACCTAGGGACTGAAGAGCCACCATCGACCCAGACCTTATTAATCAGAAATCCAAAGCCAACAAACCAGAAATCCATGACCGCTCCAGATCGTATTATCCATTAACCAAAAAACCAGAAAGTCTGATATTCAATGAAAGCCGACGATCACTCTTGATTGTTTAGAGATAACCAGAATAGCGAGAATATCAGAGTAACCGGAATAACCAGAAAGTCCATAGTCTGAAGGTCGAAAATCCCAAAATCTATAAATCCAGAATAACTATATAGCCAGATAACCAGATGATCCGTATAATCCACAACCATGAGTGAATAACCTTGTTACGCCACTGACAAGTACACTCGATATATTCCCGATATCCAGAAGGATCGAAGTGGCAAGACGATCCAAATCCACGAGTGAATTAACCTTGTCGCATCACTAACAAGTCCACCCGATGTAATCCAAATATCCAGAGGGATCGTGTTGACAGGACGACCCCATAGCCAAACGAGCAGGTTCCGTCGGCCAAACGCTCAAGATCCTATACTCGTCACACATCAAGATAATTTTGTCGAAGTAGGACAAGAAGCCAAGACAACCAGATGCTTATTATAGTTTGCAATCATGTTGTCGATTTCATACTTCACGAGCAAGCGTCCTTACTTTGCGAAGTAATTTTATTAAAGTTATAAAAGTTGAAGATTTTTTAGTAAAGCAAAAAAGAAAACACAACGGTTCATCATCCGTAAAGAGCATACCAGGAAGGTTGGCCTGCCCCCGTGCATGGGTAGGCGGACTTTGCCGTTTTTTGTTCCAAATTCATTTATAAGGGAAGGTGAACGATTTATCATTTACAAAGAGCATACCAGGGAATTTAATCATTTCATCGCATGGATACGCAAACTTAGTCGTTTAAAATCCAAAGCCGAAAAAAGTAAATTTTTCATTAATAACCAGAGGGGGTGATGGTATTTTGTCGAACAAAGAGCCTGCCTAGGGATGTCTGTTCCCGTGCAGGGATATGTCGACTCAACCATCTTACAACCTAAATAACCAGAAGGATACATCTAAAGGATCGAGGTCAAAGCCAAAACCACGAGACGGAGCCTGAATAACCAAATCTAGAGCGCCACACCATAATCCTGAGAAGCCAAGAGCTGACAAATCCAAGAAATCCAAATGCCGGAGAATCAAGAGTAAGAAAGCCATAAGTGAGACGATGGTCATCTGAAGCCAGAAAATCCATAAGCCAAAAGTCAGAAGTCCATAAGCCAAACAACCAAAGAAAACCAAAATCCAAAGCCAATGCACCGGAGGCCCGAAAACCAAAATCCAAAAAGCAAAAGAATCCACAAGAGAAAATGCCAAGAAACCAAACCAGAGAATCCAAAACTAAGAGACCGGAAAATCAAGACCAATATCAAAAAACCAAGATGAACCAAGATCAAGTAACCAAAACATTCACAAAGCCGGAAGACCAGATCCGCAAGCTGAAAGATACTGATGCCCAGGAGACTTGCATCCAAGGCACCAGAGCCAATAAGGAGTTTAGTTTGAAGTGGGGCCCAGCGCGTTGGGATTGGGCCTATCCTGAGTAGTAATTGGGGGTTGTGCCTATCCAAGCGCCACAGTCGGAGCCTTAAAAAATCGTGTCAGCCCGCCGCGCCTGACATGCTCCTTGATCATGTCCCGAAGGTGCCGACACTCATTCAAGTCAGGGAACTCATGGAATATGCAATACCGACCAGAATCTCTCTACTTTTGAGTGGGCTCCTGCCTAGGAGACCGTCTGAATGGAGCGATAAAGCGAACTTTCAAAAGGATATCATGTAGGGTAAGTTTTGAACAGGACGAGAATTTAGATCTCTCTGTAGCTGTCGGGTGACTATTCCGGGACTTGCCTTTGCTCGAGATCGTAGCTCGACTATCCAAAACTTCTAGAATTGTGCTTCCGTCAGGAATGAGGGTGCCCCTGAGTGTAGCGGAAGCAACGCCGATTCGAGGATCGACATCGTCCTTATGTAGAGTTTGCGAGGTTGCCACCAAGTCCCGAGTTACGAACTCGGGAACATAAGCACTTGTTCTGATGGTGTCCGTTTGATCCTTCGACCTTCAAAAACCATGTAATCTACCATCAATCCGAGCGAGAAAGGTATTCAGAACCTCCGCTTGCCGATCTAGACAAGCGATCAAACCTATAGCCAATTCTGCTAAGTCCTCTCGAGCAACCAAGTCCGAGAGTTCCTCAGTCGTAGAATGTTCTTGACTTCCTTCGCTACTAGTACTCTTTGCCTCAGAAGTAGCATCAAACCTTCTGCGTTTAACCATGATGAAAAGCGAGCAACAAAGTCGAAGTCGAAAACTGAAACTGAAGTCGAAAACCAAAACCAAATCCAAAGACGAAATTCAAAGACAAATCCAAGAATCCAATCCAAAGCAAAAGTCAAAGCTATGCGCCCCCTTCCTGGCACGCCAAAGTGATGACGTGGGGAATTGTCATCGATTCAACGCACGCCAACCCTCAAGTGTAGTGTATGTGTAATATGAACACAGTAATCCAAATCCGAAATGTAGGTAGAACACAGTTTTTTATAGTGGTTCGACACTAACGTCTACGTTGATTTCATAGTAATCATTCATTATATAATTGTTGATTACAATTTTTGTACAAGTTCGGACAATATTTGTATACAAAGCGTTGCAATAGAACAAAATATTTGTTAATTCTAAACTTTGATCAAAATCCCCTTTTTCTTCTTCGTTGAGTGAAAAAAGTGTTGACTTGGTCAACAATGTCCAAAAAGTAGCTTCAATGTCCAAAAAATCCAAAATAGTCCAAAAAAACAGTGAAAAAGTCCTTGTAAATGTCCAAAGTTGAAGGAGAACGTGTATGCAACGTCTTAGAGGTTCATGTCATGCTCAATGGTCATGGAGGAGTGAAAACACGTATAAACATTTCAAGTTTGTTCTTCCTTTCCCGAAACATTCATTAAATCCCTAATATTTATGCATGAAAAAACCCATATTAACTCCTCGTATAAGCTCCAACCGAGACTAAGTATATATTGGAGACTGGTTCATACTATATTATGTATTACTCACCTAGATCTTTAGGATGCTTAGCTTTTAGTGTTCTCTAACTTGTGTGTTCTTTATCTTCTTTTTATTTGCGTTCTTAAGCCACCAGTAAAGTGTTTTTTCCAGCTTACATTTTTATTTGGAGCATAATAAAATGAATGGATAGAAAAAGTAAGTTTATTGTCTCACATAATAAGTTAGACTTAGGTCCTCATGCCCATTCTTATTCATTCATTCTATTTTACTCTTCTTATTTAACTCATGTTAGCTCTTTAATCAATTCATTTTATTAATTATAGATTTAGGGTTGTCGCATCCATTGATAATGGATTTTTGCAAAAAAGTTTTTACCCAAAATATTTCTTGGTTATTTGATTGTAAATTGTGCATTAATCCTATGTATCTAGTACCAAATTCTTCTGAAATACATGCCAAATAATTATACTTTCAACAATCGTTTTCACAGCCGTTGCCATCACATATGAGTTTTCCTAATATTTCTAAGCCTAGCATTGTTGTTGCTCTGTCCTCTACAGTTCCTATGTCTAACCCATTTGTCCAATGCCATAGTCTTCCCTCTTTCGCTCACTGCCCCATAATGCAGGTGTCCACATGCCTATCAACTTTGAGATTGAGAAGGATAATGGAGCTATGGTCTCGCCTTCTATTGTTATGCAAGTTGAAGCCAACCAGGATTCTTGGTTAACTCTTTTTTTTTTTTTGGATCCTAATCAAACGATACATTATGCGGGAAATCTATGCAGTCGTATGTGGAAACTTCATGGGGACCTCTCCGTAATATAAATCGACTTAATGTATTTCTTCAAATTTTCTAGCTTCGAGGAACGTCAACATGCTCTTAAAGTTGATTTGTCCTCTATTGATGGGAAGGTGTTCATTATCACCACTTGGTCTCCTTCGGTGACTTGTGCTAGAGACCAGGTCATGTTCATTCCTGTCTAGATACATTTTACGTATATTCCCTCTGTTTTACAACCATTGATTAACTTGAATTGATTTGCATGCACTACAGGTAAATTGAAATGTTTTGACTTTAATACAGTAGCCCCCGAGAGACTGGTTTATGCTAAGGCACTTATTGAAACATCACATGATAAGCCGTTTCCTTCTTCGGTTAGAGTTCAGCTTGTTGTTGAGCATGTAGTGGAAGTGTGAGTTAGATACAGATGAATGCCTGACATTTTACTACTTATCGTTCTTTTGATCACCTTCACCTTGCCAACATATGCAAACTCCCCATCTCGTCCTTAGAGACCCCTATACTCAATTCAGAATTAAAGCGCAACCTATAAGAAACTGAAAGGGAAAGGGGGGAGAGTGGGGAGAGGGAGCAAGGGACTGAATTCCATAACACCATTTACAGCTTCTAAGGCAACGAGGGAAGGAGGGGAAGAGAAAATTTAATCTATTAGTTCTTTGTTAAACGAGGATGGTGAACATATTTATTGAAGTTTATTTCAACATGTACAACTTTTACCTGGGTCTCACAACAAGGCCCTTATGGCTCGAAACATAATAACTGGATTCCCATAATTGTAAAAGGGGGGGGGGGACACTAGTGAGATGGACAGACTACATTATCAAAACATGAAGTTTAGTTTTGGTGAATTTAGACTTGTCTTCTTTGCCCATGTTTTGGCTACGATTATATGTGTTTCTTCCTCGGTGAATCATAAAATAAAGGACAAATTTTCAAATTGGGCTACTTTTCAAAACAATTTCGCGTTTAGGACTGATTTTCAAACTTATTACCAAAAAGGGCTGGTTTGTGCACAGTCAGCAATTTCGTAACTGCTTCGTCTGGGCGCAACTCATAGTTGCGCCCAGATTTTTTTTTTTTTTTTTAATCGGTGTTGTGGCTAAGCCACATTTTTTTATGGATTAAAAAAAAAAAAACAAAGTCTGAAGTGGTGCAACTATGAGTTGCGCCATATGAGACATGCATTTGGGCAAAAGACATTGTGCCCACTTGGTTTTTTTTTTTTTTTTGTTTAATATGGGCGCAACTATGAGTTGCGCCCACTCACATATTTTTTTATTTTTTTTAAATCTGGGCGCAACTATGAGTTGCGCCCAGACAAGGCAGTTACGAAATTGCTGACTGTGCACAAACCAGTCCTGTTTGGTAATAAGTTTGAAAATCAGCCCTAAACGCAAAATAGTTTTTAAAACAAGCCTCGAAAGAAAATTTGTCCTAAAATAAATTATATAAGAAAAAAAATCCATATGCAAAAGGAAAAGTACCAATTCATTGCATTGTCCAGTTGCATTGGACAATGATTGCAAACCCAAAGTACCAATGTGGATTATAATTCTGGAAGGAAACTTACTGTGACAGTTAAGGAAATTAGTGTTAAATACTAGTGGTTTTGAGACTTGATGTCAATGAAAAAGATCAAAAAATATAACAGTTTGAGGCTACAGTTCGCTTTACTGTTAATCCTAATGCTAATTTCTGAAAGCATTCTAGCTTCAAAGCCAACTATTACAAAGCTGTTTGGAATTTTAAAGCTCCACGGAAGTTAAAGCATATGCAGATGTTTAATTCATAACAAACTAAATACTGAGATGCTTAAACTAAACAAGAGCCTTCTAATATAAATGTTTGTTTTGTCCTAATAAGCTTAAACTACACAACACATTTTAGGTGCTTCTGATTTCACATCAGTTATTTGATAGAATTGTTGCACTGGAAAGAGAGGAGAAATTATATTATTCACAAAGTGAACAAAGCTTTTAGCTGATGCATTCATTCGGTATGAAAAGAATCAGTATTTCAATAAGAAGAGTAGGTATTTAATGTTACTGCATATTCCATTATCAATTATGTTAACTGCTGACAGGTTCTAGCAAAAGGTTTTAGCAAGAGAAAGTTCCACTATCTCATAGACCTCAATACAACGTCTGGCTCCAGAGATGAGCAATGGCAGAATGCAACTGTTAGAAGAAGCAAGTACATGAAGACAAAAAGATATTACCCAAGTTTCTTTTTAACACCCTTGAATTACTTCGCAAATCTTAGTAGTTAACAGGCCTGATATCATTTCAATTCATAAAATAAATCATCGACCAGATGGACAACATATAAAAAAAACAGAAATAAGATCGCTAAGTAATTGCTGCTATTATTTGGTCAATATTCTACATCTAGGTTACAATAATTCAAACTATGCACACACGCACGTGCACCCATATATACATATGCAGACATACACGTGTGTGCATAGTACAAATTAACAACTCACTGTCTTCATGAACATATGCTGGAGGATTTATAAGAAACCATATAGATATTTTCTTATCAGAATAAGGTTCACCTGACGTGGTATGGGGGAAAATCTATCAAAACAGTTATCTAATGATTGTCAATCTTCACTCGAGTGAATTTTGTAGTGAGACATGATAATAAAGGAATACCTTTCCACAGCCATCGTAATAGCATACAAATTGCCTCCCATCATGTATTTGCACATGTCTTTTCAAAGTATCTTCTTCGAGAAAAGTTTTTCCACAACCTTGATAGCTACATAGGTAAAGAATCTCGCTTGTTGGCTCAGGCTCGGGATCTTGCTTTTCAGTTTCTTTACGCTTTATTTTCTTCGGTTTCAACTTCTCCTCTGTTAACAAAGATATAGAATTAGGTAAATGTGCAGGCAATAAATATAAAATAACACACCAAAACTAATGTTCCGTAGTTCAACGCTACATTTCAGCAATACAACTGTATAGACAACCAAGCAAGAAGAGGTCTCTTATTCCCCAAGCACTTTTCAGTTTTGATGTTCAATGGAAAACATAATGATCATACTAAATGGGCATACATATCATTTTCAACGGGTTCATCGCCAAAAATGCAACTTCAATGCTGAATATAAACATTAAGGGATTCAATACATAAAATTTTGATAAATGCATACCCTTGAGACAGGAAAAAAGAAAATAAAAGGAAACATTAATGAAATTATTTATCTATCGATGGATAATTTATAAATTTAATAATTTGTAACGACCGGACTTTTCGGCTTTCGAAAATCAACACTAATACATCATTTGTATTCATGTATCTCAAATCAAGTGCCAGAAAGACTGATAGTTTTGGGAAAAGAAAGAAGATACATAACAGAATCTCACAGCGGAACGATTAATCTATAGTATAACAATGCTCTATACAAAAAGAGAAAATATTAATATACATACAACAATCAGAGTACACAGAAAACAATGAATCAGCGTGAATAGTTTAAACATAGCTGTGAAAGGCACGCCATAGCGCATGGAGTGGAGCGACGTGGCATGGCATTTGCGCCATTTTTGCTTGTGGCGCGGCGCATATGGAAAGGCGCGCCAAATGGCGTAAATAGCGCGCAGCGCATAAAAAGCGCACGGCGCAAAATGTCACGCTCTTTTTTTTGTATGATTTTTTTTTTTTTTTTTTTTTTTTTTTTTTTGCATTTCAAACTGTAATAGCTACTACTACAAATACTTTTACCATCACTACTACTATTTTCATAATGACACGAAATATGAATAACTTTGCTACTACTATTTTCTAACTGCTACAAGACCAGTTGATGTGCCAGGACATAGAAAAGTATAAGAACAGGAGTGTGGCAATGTGCTTCAACTACTAACAAAGACCAGCATAGCTAATCCTAAACAAAGGAGAAAGAACTGGAGTCATCACTACCTATAACGTTGACGTATTCAAAAAAAATACAGCAATGTTAGGTACATAACAGGGGTTAGGACCACGAATCTCGTACTCCCGATCCCAAGTAGAATCAAGGAACAAAGACAATCTTCTCACCTAGCTCACCCTCCTCAATGAGCTCAAACCAATCTCCCATTACCTAATATTTCAATCTCCTAAAATCATCCTCAATGTCAATGATATATTTATAGTACATGTTTTCATAATGATCATATCGCAACCTAGAAATATCATGGACCCATGAGCGCCCATCCAAGAACCAGTAGATACCATCTCAATCAGATTCCTCTATGGAAGCGTCTTCGTTTCCCAAAATTTCATCATCACAAGGTGCAACGGATATTGGAACAAATTGTTGAGTAATAGTAGAAGGGTTGTTATCATTCGAAAGAGCTTTCGGTACCCATTTCACAATAAGAGGACGAGGAAGAAGAACTCGTGCAGATGGGGGAACGGGAGCTAGTGCAGAAGCCAATGGTTTCCAAACGCAGGTAGCATGTATGTGGCTAAAGGAGTGGCAATGTATGCAAATATCAAGCGTCCAACCATAGCGCACTCTCACCTCAGCCACACAATCATCCGCAATTCTAACTTTTAATAGTCTCCAGAAGCGGTTTGTCTAGAGATATCTCAAATAAAGCTTTAACATAAAACAGTTTGTCTCGGGCCACCGTGTTAGCATCGAAACACCTAAGTTTTCCAATATAATTGGACAACCAGCTCAGACCAATCAACGATTGCAATACAGAGGGGATGTGCTAGAAATAAGTCTAGATATAGAGAGAACATGCTCCCAGCTCTTTATATAGAAACATAATTACATTATTATTATTTCCTATTCGATTATCGTTAGTGAGTTAATAACCTTACAATTATGTAATTGGCTGACCTTAGCATGTCAGCATTTAGAACTGATATATGTTTTATTATCCAGCATAGTTTAGATTGATTTTAATATTGCTAGAAGTATATAATGTAATGTATAAAAGATCATAAAATATTGCCTAATATAAATGCAAAAGCAAATGAATGAGACTGAGAATCGATGAACAATAAATCAAGAGAAGCAGCTTTGGAGGAAGAGAATACATTCTCAGAAAATAAGCATTCAAGCAACTTTAAAACATACTCTGAATAGAATTTTTTTTGCATATGTGTGTATATGTCCAATATCTTTGTACGATTTGTTTAAACATAAAAATATTTCATGATTTGGTATTTGTTAACTACAATCGAGCATTAATAAAAGGTATATTATTCATGACACCGTTGATACAATGTCTTTGAATGATATTGATGATTGTAATGAATAGTTAACTGAAAATATGGATGATGCATCTGATGCTGAAGATGAGCTTGTAGTTGATGATGAGGATGACCTGACTTGGGGTGTTACTGCTAGAACAACAGGAGTGGAGGAAGCTAGATATCCAAGCAGAAGAACGTCAACATCGAGAGATTTTTCAGCACCTGCTTCAGCTCATTTACATATTTACGAAGAAAAAACAAATCTAAATGATATATGGATGAGGAAGATGTTGAAGCTTATGAATCTGATGGTACAGAGATTGATTTGAAAAATATAATTGTTGGATCAGATTCAGATATCTAGTTTATCTGATACGTATATTATTATTTTAGATTTGAAAACTACTGTGGTTGAAATTTTATGCTTTATGTTTTTTGTGCAAAATGCATAAAAATCTTTGTTGCATATGTTTTAGTAAAAAGTATTGAAATTTTTAATAAAAAATTAAATAATGAATTTATTAAAAAAGATTAAACATGCGTAGTAAATTAAAAGGCACGCGCCATTTGTTGCATTGTGCACCAAGGCTCCGGAGAGAGTTTGCGCCTTTTTGCGTCATGCGCCATTGGTAACACTGAACAGTTATAATAACATGTCCTTACAATTGCTGTTACATACAACAAACACAGCGGAATAAATAAAAGAATACGAGCATACTTCTCGGCACCAACTTCTCTTCTGAAGCTCCAAAGAATTCCAAATCCAATCTGAAAATATACTCGGTCTGACCCGAGCATTATAATAAAATAACCCGGATCCGGCTAGGCAACCGCGTGAGATAACTCAACATATATGTGACATATATCAATACAATTTGAGGCCGTACACATGTCTGTAACGGTTATCCTCTCAATAACATCCAACCATATATTAAGAGAAGTATAATTGTATAATAGATAATGTCTAGGGTGTAGAATACAAATCAAATAGCTAGAATGACTACATTGGTTACATTCGGCAACTATTAAGTGTACAAACAAAACCGTTAAATCAGTTCGCATGTTGGATTTTTCGCAGAGATCGCTCTGGATCAAGCCGGATCCAAACTCCATGCACAAGGATCAGAAACTATTTTTTGAGCGTCGTATATCTCTAGATAAAATATACCATAAGGTAAACATGAATAGCCTATGCATGAAAACAATGGATTACACCACATGAAACCAAATATATACAACTCCCCGTGCGCAACATCTATAAGCATACTCTAGATGTGGAGTCAGTACATCCTGCCACAGGTTAGCAAAACCCCAGATCACGCATCATACTGTATCTTTAGCCATATCCGATGTTGATGTTTTGTTCGGCATCTTTCACACGAGTCTTCATCACTTGAACAAAACAAGAATTCCCAGTTGGTGTCACACAGCACAATAGATCTTGGAATCACACATAAATTCCTCAACAGAATTCGGAATCACATATGGATTTCAATACATTAATAGATCTCGGAATCACACATAGATTCCTCGATAGATATCGGAATCACTACATGTGTATGAGCATCTCAACGGATCTCGAATCGCCACATAGACTTCACAACCGCTTCCAAAACATAAAACTCGTATACTAGTTTTAAAGTAGTTTTCGATAAGTAGAACATTTACTAATCCCGGTCTCCTCAAAAACAATCGCTAGATTTAAGTTCAAGTTCTATAGTCGATTAACCAACTACAATTCACACAATAGACGATTGTATATGAAAAACAGCCTCATTTAGTTTTTATAATAAACGAATAACATCCAAAGCACTATCAAGTCACGAAACATGATAACTAGTCAAAGCATGATTAACTCGTATAGACAGCTTCTAATCCGTGTCCAATTTAATTAATCTTTCATGGATTAAAACTTCTTTTATTAGTAAAACTTATTTTATCTGATAAAACTTCATTTGTCAAATAAGACTTCACTTATTAATCAATAGACTTTGGAAAATATAAGTATTGTCGATGAAGCTTGAATGGACTTTCATCCATGCTTGAATGGACTTATTAATCAGATAAGATTCACACAATAGACTTTCACTTCCATCCATGCTTTATTAAAGCTTCCAACCTTCTTTTCATCCATGAAGCTTGAATGGATATAACCCTTTTGGGTACATCCTTACCATAGACCCAAACCGCTGAAGCAGTTTCAGATCATTGATTATTGTTTATTCATGTTGAGGTCTTAACAATTTGGTTTTAATTGATATTTGGTTTTCCATTTTCAGTTTTGAAAACTGAATATAGTATATTTGCCTGCTATTTTAGTTTAAAACCTACAAAAAGCCTCCAAAGGGGAGCAGTCAGCAGGCAAGAAAAATATAAGTTGGGTCGATGCTTATTCAAATGAAGAAGCTGCATGCAAAATTTGGAGAAAAAAACAATAGTTGATATATTGGGCAAACTTGGCATGAAAAATTAATGAGGTAATACTCCTTACCATAAATCTACTATTGACAACATTATGTTTTTGTCTATACATACTCTATTAATAATACATGAAAAGTCAGAGTGATAATTTATTAAAAGTATACCGAATATATATATATATATATATATATGTATGTATGTATGTATGTATGTATGTATGTGTGTGTGTGTGTATGTGTGTGTGTGTGTGTGTGTGTGTGTGTGTGTTTAACTATTACCCACTCAGGAATCAATTTTAACTATTACCCACTCAGGAATCAATTTCAAATCTTGTATTCTTTCTTTGCATTCGAAAATTCAACAAACATTTTACTAAATATTCTTCTGTATCACATAGAAGACAAACATGGGTTTAAAGATGAATTGGAAATTAGCATTTCATAACATAATATTTACCTAATATGCAGTTTGTTTATCATAGCCTACAGATCAACATGTAAATCGAAGTATTATGAGCATGGTAAATTTGGATATGTCAATAAACTCCTGCCCTCACTTTTTCGGAACTAAAAAAAAGCACCTTTTTAATGTAAAATATGTTTATTTGGAAAAATTATGTTATTTATATCAAAATTGGTCAAATCTATAAAATTACAGAATAAACTCAAATTCAACATCAGACCATTCTCTAACGACATGAGCAAACAGCCATCATGGTTACTACATATGTAATTATTTCCGCTTTTACCGAATTTTAGCGGAAATTTGTTAGAACTATAGAGTAAACATCATGACATCGTTGATAATGTTTAACACCGTAAGTTTTATTCGATTAGCATCATCTTATTTGTTCTACAACAGAAATATTGGAAATAATACGTTAACGCTAAATACAATCCATTCACAAACTTTGTTCAATATTTCTTTATTCATTTTTCTCTAGATATTGACCCCTACCACATTAAATTTGTAATTTAGTTACACATTCAACAAATTTTATTGTTTGCATGATAGTGCTTTGAATGTAGAAGAAATCAACCTCGAAATTAAATGTTGAAAGTTCCATGGCCAACCACATAAATTTGATCCATTTTATGTTTGTTTGAATCTTATTCCACACCTATTAGAAGTACACCATATTTTTGGATGCACTAGCACGCTAATCAGTGGCAAAAACAAGAATTTATAGTGATTGGCAACACCTTCAACATATTTTACTCTTTGCATTGACATGCACATGACTTCAGTTATCAACAAATTGCTTAGTTACTATATAAATTTCTAGCTTAACAACAAAAGTAGACATCTTATAACATGTGGTAACCTGACTTATCGCCCACTTCAATTTAAAAAGATCGGAAAACTGTATCACTTTGCTTATAAGTTATGCGTATGCACATCAGCTTTCTTTGTTATCTTTTCAACTTAAGATCCGATAATTACTTATGGTATACAATTTCAGATCCATATCATACTAATTTTTCTACAAATAACTTCGGAAAGATGCCTAAACCTGTTTGTGTGGTGTTTGTGTTGGCCTAGATATTATTTTGGTTTCTTTAATTAACGATCACGTTTTGGTCAGCTCTGCACAACACTGACAACTTCATTCCTATACTTCTGTTTTTTCTCTGCAATGTTGCACTCCGTTCTGGATTTTGCAAAAGCATTAGTGAAGGACCAAAGGTTGTTGCAGTGTTATACATTCGACCTTTAGCTTAACATATACATCAATGTTCTGATTATATGCTATTCTATGTTTTTTAGAATCAATACTGATGTTTTCTATGCGTAGAAGTTAAATCTCCTCATATAGAGTGTCATGTAAATATTTGTTGTGCTTAGCTACTTCCCTTTTTATTGCTAGAAGCACATTTATGCAATATGTTATATGCTTTTCAGGTCTAATTTTTGCAAATGCGTTATTCAACTATGGCACTGTATTTTTATTGGATTCATATTAGGTTGTTTTGAAGTCAATATTAGCTATTACTGAGATGTTATTTCTATCAAGTTGACCTAAATCCTATCAGTCATTTGTCATTTGGCAGCTGATGTTTTTTGTGTGGATGTAGTATACCAGATATTTTTTATGATATGTACAGTAGATTTTTTTTCCCTTTTGAAATATATAAAAAAAACAGTATCCAACCTACATAGACTAACCAGCTCACTCAATTTCATTTTAAACATTGATGAAATGGACTTATATTGATGGATTAATATCAAGCCTTTTCTGCTCTATGCTCCAAATACAAATCAAGTCCTGTTCTGCCTACATGAGCAGTGTCACAATTTGGACTTCTTGATTCTTGCATCTGCTTCATTTTTTAAATAACCTATGTTGTTATATTATTCCCTTTATCCATCACCTATGCTTTATACTTACACGCTATAGTAAACTGTTATATTAAAATGTGCTTTTTAATTATTTATTCAATTCTATCTACAACTGCAACATTATATAATGGTTACGTGTTAAGTGTTCAACAAATATCTTTAAAGAAAAAATCAAATCAAATTATCCCATCCAACATCAAATTATCATTAAAAAAACTACAATTTTACTTCAAATGTTTAGGTGATATCCGTGTGCAAAGCAGGAGTTCATCCTAGTATAACGAAATCATTCGGTTTGTAATAAATACACCTAACAATAACGACCAAGATAAATCTCGATGATAGAACCATCTAACCAAATATTTCATCAAATAAGACTTTTAAGCAATAATCACTTTAAATGACTACTAGATACAACATGAGCAAAATATTTCAAAAGTTGAAAATGCACTGCAAAAAGCTAACTACGGGGTTAAATTTTGGTTTAGGTGAAATGGAAAAACTAATAAATTTAGATGTACATTTTAGAAATATAACTTATATATATATATATATATATATATATACATATATGTATATATATCATCGGTCGGCAAAAAAGGTTAAATTTTTCGTATGCATGTTTCTACAGAAAGCTCAATAATATATAAGCAATATTACATGCACGTGCATACGCATGAGAAGTGATCTAGATTTCGCTTTTAAGCATCCACAACCATTTCCACATTAACGGACTTTAGATTAAAAGTCATATTGCTCACAAAAAGAAAGTTTAACCATAATTTCAAATGGTGGAGAAGCAGAAGATCTAATAGGTCGAAATTTAGGGGTTATTGCGATTTGATTTCAGGACCTGAATCCATAGTCTAGGTCTTGCAAATGTACCAGTAGCCTTTAGCGCAGAATACATATGGGATGGGTTTGATCTCTTTTACTATAAATCTCACTCTTGTCCCTTCCCCGTCTTTTAGTGGACAAGATTCTAAAATGAAATATCTGTTTGTAGATATGTCGTATTCAATAGCAACAACTGAATCATTTCAAAACATTTAGCTCATCCAAAACAATATGTTGAATCAATAGTTAAAATGAATAGTTTCGACTATTCTCTATGTTAACAAAGCACTCGCCTAGGCTCCAAAAAGTCCAAGTCCTCAGCCTGAGGCTATTTTACCTTCCAAGGCGACTACGATGCACGAGACGCCAAAAAAGCCCCGAAGGCACCAAGGCGTTCACCTTGTGAAGCACTAAAAAAAAGGAGTCCTTTGCAACATTTGAGTAAAAAATGAAAATTTTAGCATTTGACCCAATAGGAGCCCAAAATCCAACATGGTAAAAATAATGTGCTCGTTTGACTATTGATTTAGAGCGTATTCTCTAAAAAAAAAAAAAAAAAAAAAAACTGCTTTTATTTTGTCGACCTCTTGAAAGAAAACCCTAAATTTCTTTCGTCGAATTTTCCAAGAAAAAGGCTCAGTTCATGGAGGTTAAAACTCTATTTAAGACTTTATGTAATGTTATTTGTAATTTTTATATTTAAAGCATTTTGTAGTTTGTAGACTTGAATGGAATGGCTTTGTGCATTCTTAGTTCGATTTATGTTAATCGTATGATATGTTGTTCTAATATTGCTTTTATATGCCCTTTTTTAAACAAAAATTGTGTTCAACTGTGTTTTATAAATGCACCTTTTTAGCTAAAAACTGAAGAAGAAAAATGTCATTCAAGGCACCCAAAAAAACTAGACGCAAAAAAGTATTATGCGAGGGCCTGAGACTTCTTGGGGCCTTTTTGCGCCTTGACAACTATGACTATTTGTACTTATTTGCGTTTTGATTTTTGAATGAGCTAAAAAGTTCCAAAATATTCAAAATTTTGTATAATGGTCTTGTCACTAGTGAGTGAATACAATGTATCTACAAAAAGCTATTTTGATTCGAATTATTATTCCAATAGAGATGGAGGGAATGAAAGGTGGGGTTTATAGCAAAAGGGGATATATCCCTCCCTCTGTGTGGGTATGTGTTTTATATTTTCACTGGACCCCTGAGGATATAAACTTTCTTATTACTTGATGCATTTAGTGATTATTGCTTAAGTATAGCATGTCCTAGCTAGGATGAAAAGGAATTAGGAAACTTTTGTCTAAATACCCTTCAAAAATTTCAAAATATGTAAAATTCACCTATCGGAAAAACCTTAATAATTACTCTCTTATATTTTAAATCTAATATAAATCATGGAGTTGAAAATCAACGTACAAACGCCGTTAACCTCTCCAATTTGTGTTTTCCTTTCACATATATTTCACCTAAGTGAAAAACCATCAGATCGATAAAAACAAGTTTTGACCAAAGTAACGAAAATATATGCAAAATTCTGCAAATATTAGCAGGCAAAATTGTGAATTTTAGAAAAAGAAGTCAGAACTTTCTTTTTTCCCGATATTTGCTCTGACTCGTATTTAAGTAGGAACAAAAACAAAAAAAACAAAAAAAAAAACAAAAACAAATAAAACAAATAAAAATTGTTAAAAATATTTATATACGGTTATAATAGGTTTATTCTGAGGAGGTGGGTTTGCATAAAGTTTCAAAATAAAAGCATTGCCCTAATTTCCACTTTTTATCTAAGTGAGGCTATTGCTATATTGGACATTCATTTACGAGGCTGTACCATAAGTGTTGTGCAATGATTTATAACTAATAACTAAGTAGTAAAGCTTCATTATGCCTATATAAATTTTTAATACTTGTTATAACATAAAATACTCAATAAATATAAAGGTATGCTTGTGAAGCCTTCCCAAAAGGAGACTAATGAAATATAAAGCATACTTAAAATCCATTTTTAAGATGTCTGTTATCATGAACAATTTGTTTGACCTTGATTACGCAACAGTGATTAAACTCTTTATAAGTCAATATCACCTATCAATCATCTAATTTCACTGTAAACTCCAATTTCATGCTTCGGTTTCAAGCTACATATTGGCATCAAAATATACCCAAATGAATACGGAAAGAAATGTGCACCTTTAACCCACTTCAGATGCGACAGATTACTTCTTACGCTCAAATCTTCAGAGACCCTAAGTTGAATTCATCACAAAATAAACAAATCAGATAAATAAATTTAATTCGACCTGGGAAAGGACATTTTACCATTCCCTGCGCCATCGGACGGGCGAAGTTTTAGCCTTCATATTGGAATGGGTTCGCTGTCCTAAATACTGCTGTTGAAGAAAATCTAGAGTTCGATAAGAAAAGAAGGGAGAGAGGGCCAAAAATAGGGGGAAAAGAATTTGTTATTGGAGCAACTCCAAGTGGTATTACCGCACACTGCACAACGATAGCAAATCCGAACGTCAAAATATTCAATATAAAATATAATTTTTTTTATTAAAACATATTTTAAATTAGATTTTGTGTAGTTTAAGAGAAAATAAAGGTAATTGAAAAAAATCCAATTACACAGCATTGTACATGTAAACCAATTTAAGACTAAGAATGTACCATCAATGTATTTATTTGAATCAGTCACAAACACAAACATATGCTTTTATTATATATCAATTAGAACCAATGTACTCTTGATGATTAGTTATTTTGCAGCTCTAAACCGTTAATGAATTGAAGAAATAAAAGGAGAAATAAAACAAATATAAAGTCAAAATATATCATCATACAATGAATATTTGATTAAAATAAAAAAAAAGCAAGAGCAGATGTAATAAATAAACCAAAAAATATTAAACTAATTTATTTAAATAAATCGTTTAAAAATATCGTTGTTATTTAAAAAACCGAAATGTTGAAATAAAAATACCGAAGATAAAACTAAAGTTCTAATCTATCATTGTTGATATTTCTTCCAACAAGAAGCTTGAATCAATTGACTAATCTATGACAAGATTTAGGTTTATATATTATTAGTAAAATATATGCAAAACTGAAACGCATGTTTTGACTTTAAACTAATTAGTTATATGTCAAGTAAACAAAACTCTTTAACGGTCGATTTCACATATTTTACTTTTTTACGAATGCTCGAGGCAGGGCCCACATAGGTTTGAAGCAAGAATTGCACGCAAGAATATAAAATATGACCTTCACATTATGCAAACATAAAAGTAGTAAATCTATTCAATAGAAAGTTATATTTTATTACAACCACGGCATTTTGTACTACAAACTATTTGTATAACACCCAAAATTTCAATTGATAATTTCATAAAAGTAGCACATTTGCTAACTACAAAATGAATATATTTTTTCATCAAAATGTCATATCTCCCATGATACAACCATTATGCATCTGATCATGCATCAATTAGTTCTGTTTGCTCAGTTTTGTTGTGAATCAACCTTTGAATGAACCTCATAGAGGACATTAACATTACTATTGTAACCATCCAACTGAAATTTATTAGTTTCCTGTTAAAACATATAATATTAGCTATTAGATATCTACAACAAGCAATGATTGCACCATTATAAACATGGGTGAACGACAATAATGATTGTAAACAAAACACCGCTTTTTCAAAGAAAAAGAAAGATCTCCATAAAACTATACAAAGTCCAAAAGGAAGAAAGCCGAAAGGTGTTATCTTCATGGGGATTATATGGACATAAATGAATGGATTTTTTAATCCAGTATAGGACATGAATTAAAAGAATCTTCAATCCATTAAAGTTACTGTTTTTGGTTGTCTAATTGAAAGCTGATTCACTAGACGTAAGTAAATTACTCAATCAACCTCTATCAAAAGTTAAATCATCTTACAATCAGATTTGAAAATTTGAAAGCCAAATTAATTGTATACTAATAATAGAAACTTACACGCAAAACCAACCTAATAAGGGGTCTTTTTTAAGTAGCAATTCATAACTATTGCTCATTTTACGTATGAGCAGCATGAAGAGCAAAGTATCTCATGTTTGCATGCTGAATAAAGGCTATATGCACTACCAATTTGAGTACACTTTATGCGATACTGGATTGAAAAACAGTAAAATCAAAAGATATTGTCGGATGAAGAATAACTCAGTAATATCAAAAGTTATTGCTGGATGAAGAATAACTCAGCAATATCGAAAGCTATTGCCGGATTTAGAATAACTCAAACATCAAAAAATGCAAAGAACGTATGACCATAATAATGAAGATTAGTTTTAAATTTGGTAAGCAAGTAAAATTGTCAAATTTCAGCTAATTTTTTGTGTTAACATATTAATTCCAGCTTGTTCACTCAGTAAATAATTAACAGGTTTAAAGTTTGAATAATGCTATTCACATATGTCTAGGAAAGACATAATCTTATTAAATTATTACATAGGTGTACTAAAAAGGAATAATTACCTAATCCGGTTGATCTAATCTTTGGAAATAATGACCCTAGTAGGGACTGTCCCAGACAGCTGATTTTGGATTATATTGGTAGAATAAATGGTAGTAGCCGTTATTGATCCTGTGTTTCAACTTGTAAACATATCATGTATTCCAGTTATACAACAACAATAAAGACATATGCAACATGTAAAATTATAATATGATCATCTTACCATTTGAATCTTTTATATCATATGTTTATCATCATGCACAGAGTGAAAATTTAGCATTGTAGCAAGTAGGCAAATTAGCAAGTAAGCAAGCATGTGATGGAAAGTTACCGTTGATTCAATTTTTAGGAGGTTAAAACTGGTAAGCAATTCTATGTCAAGTGTCCACAACAGAGGAAGGAGTAATGCAACATGAATCTGGATATATGTAAGATTAAAACCTAACTTATTGCTGAGAAAACAACGTTGTAAGCCACACAACATCATTAAGTTTGGCCATTATAATCGAGAAAGGGGAGTCAATAGTTGTTGATAAACTAGAAACAACCAAAAAACCTCGAGCCAATAGTTATTCCATTACATAAACTATTAAATCTCATTCTAGGCTACATCCAAGTGTTATATATTGGCACAACAACAAGTTTTAACCATAATTTTGTGTAAGCACTTAAAACCCATGATATTCACCATAGAACCACAACTTTTTCAAGATCATTACTAATTTAAGGATAATATAATATTTTTGTCTAGATTACTACCATATGGCAACAACAGTACATAGTCCTAGTTTTGAAGGGATAATCTATGTTTAGTCTAACATAGGAGTTAAACTGCACCTGCATACAACAACGGATGATGTATACAAACTTATTGTAAATCAAACTCCATAGTCAGTGTTATCGCTCAGCCTAATATTTTTTGACCAATAGTGTAACACCCCACCTCCGTTTAGGTTACTCACAAAGGGAATGCCTTAACTTTGATGGAGCGTTTTAGTAGACAGAACAAATATTTACAAGACAGATAAAACAGTACTTGAAAAATTTATAACTTTATTACAACAGAAATCGAAATAAGTTTGGTTACATCTTTTCAAATCACAATATCAGAATTCAAGTACAAAATATCGGTCTTGTACAAAAGCCTTCAGAATGCATAGTTTTTAAAGTCATAATCCCCAACATAAACTGTCATGGAAAGATAGAGCCAAGGCCAAGCGATACTTCAAGCAGAGAAAATCTGAATCAAGCTCCTATATTTCCACCCTAAAAAACTGGGGGAGGGGAACGAAAGAAAAGGGGCGAAAACAAGCAAGGTCAGACATAAAGTCTGACAAGTCCAGTGACTTTCAGCATATGAACAGATAATAATATCATGACATGAAAATAAAGTTGGATAAAAGACAACAGCAACAGGAGTAACTGGTATACTTAAGCTAAACAGAAGAAACAGAATGATATAGCCCAAATTATGCTTCTTACTTATATCTTACTTCTCTGCACTAATACTAGTATAACAGGATTAGGTGTTACCCTAATGTCTAAACTGAAACAAAAACGGGACAGAATAATCTATACAGAAACAGAATGCCAGTAATGGGCCTTTACCATCCCAACAGACAGAAGGTACATAAACGGAATCAGAGACGGAAACAGAATGTTAGAATTAGGTGCACACTAGTAAATGGGCCTTTACCACCCCCAACAGACGGTACCATGCAGAAACAGACAGGTGTTACCACCCAACAAAAACAGACGGTACCCCAATGGAAACAGGCAGAACTAAGTGTACCCTAATTCTACCCCAAGCAATCGGCTCCCTAATACATAAATACCTTGTGCCAGCCCCACAGAAGGGTGTATCACTCCCTAAAGTGGCAACCTTTGAATGACACAAACCTATTTACAGATGTCACGGCGTCTTACATCCTCAAAGGCAGACTGGGATCCATGCACGCACATGACCCGGTTGGAACGCACCATCAACACCCCTCGCCATTATCAGAATGAACCGCTTATAATTAGTTCAGTAAGCGTGATCGGACCCTACCTACCGTTGGGTCATAGTTTTGATACCAGAAAGGGTTACTGACTAATATGGGTCACAAACAACAGATGACACAAGTATTTTCCCTCCTAACCTTGTGTCTCCAGATTAATGGATTTCAGATTAACTTGTTTACAAGTTTTCGGACCTACAGAGTTCAGATCAACTAGTTCACATATCAGAAAATCAAGTCAACAGGTTTTCAGACTAACGGATCAGATGTACAGTTTTAACAGACTTACAGATTGTCTAACTTTGTATTAGGCCTACAGATTCACGAAACAGGTTCATTAATTCATCAGTCCAGTTGGTTTAGCCCTATCCACCCAACACGTTTAGACATCATATTTATCTCAGATTTGCATTAATTAAATATTAATGCGCAGACCTCTCACATTAGGTCGGTAGCTTGTGGCCACTAGATAAGCCGGGCGGTTCCGGGCAAACTTCTGCCACAAGCCAGACCTAACCTCATGTCTAAGCATATTTTAGTTATGCCTACGACCTCTTACATTAGACTAGTAGTTTGCGGTTGTTGGTTAAGCCGGTTGGGTCCGGGCAGGCTTCTACCGCAAACATGAGTCTAACCTCGTGTCTCAGCATTTTTATTATAACCAGTTTATTCCATTACAAATTATACAAATATCAGACTAATTATGTCAATTTAGCAGATTTGACTTCTTTTCAAGTCGCAGCAGATTAATCAAATTAACATGTTTTACTCAATCTTAGATCGAGCCTACGGATTTTCACACACAAATTACAATCATTCAGCTTTTCAACAGATTTAGCAGCTTAGTCAGTTCAACAGATTTAGCAGATTAGGCAACTCAACAAATTTAGCAGATTAGGCATAATCAGCAGATTAGGCGATTCAACATATTTAACAGTTTAGGTGATTCAACAGATTAAACATGTAACAGATTTAGCAGATTAGGTAAATCTAACATATTAAGCAGATAACAGTTTTAGCCGATTTAAACATTCCTTAAAGCCCTATTCACATATCTTGCCTAATTCATAAAGTATGCCTAAACTTATATGCCCAAATTATGGTCATAATCCACCATATAACATATGTCCCAAATTTTAGTTAAACTTGCATAGTTCAGAATATTCTCCAAAAACCCTAATCGTGATTCACATATAAATTATGCCAAATATAGCCATTGATTACAATGCATGTCACATATCCAAAACCCCCTTACTTAGGTGTATTCAAACTTAATAGTCATCAAATCTTAATATAGGTTTTTACACCTAAGTCATATGCAAATTAATTCTCCTACTTCCAAATGACAAACTATCAGATTTAATATGCCCAGATCCAGATCTTAAATTATGAAATATGTTCTCTATGTTCTAAGTCACTATAATCCTCTTCTTCCAAGTCATAGATCATCTTATGCAATATGTCTCAAATTTATGTCCAGGATTACAACATGCGTTGTATCCTCAAATTAGTTACAAATCGATTTTGCCCAAATATGCCTCATCCAATATTCTTCCCAAATTTAGCGTTTATGCGTTCATCTCTTATGAGACTTCGCTTTGGCTCGTGGTAGCCTGGCTATCAAACAAAAAGAAAGAAAGGAGGAAGAAATACAGAAAAAACAGAATAATAAAACAGAGGAGCAGATCTGATAAATAGAAAAAGGGCCTAGTCTCAGATTCAGATTTATAATTATGTCAAGATCATGATTAAATTTCATATCGGAAAATAACTGCACTTGCCTTGGTTGGATTATAGAAGAAGAGTTGCAGTTGTTCTCTTTTAATCTTATTCATATTTGGAAGAAGATGCACTAGTTCTCGTTTTGATCCCAGCAAATAGCAACGCCATTATTTTAATTATTTATTTCTATTATTTCAGAGGCAGCATAAGGAGAGAAGAATGGTTTAAAGAATGGGGCTAGGGGGCTGTTTATATAGGATTAGGAAGAAAAATCTAGACTGAAAACGAGACCAGATACATCAGAATGAACCCAGGCTCAAAACTGGGTTTTGGCACCAGGTCGACCTCCAGGTCGACCATAGGGTCGACCTGGCCCCTGAGAGGTCGACCATAGTGTCGATTCTTAGGTCGACCTAGTCCTGGGCAGGAAAATTCCCGCCCAGTCTGCTCTGGGGTTTGAATTCGAATTTCGAATTCGAATTCGAGCTGTTTTTCGGTTCTGAAAATCCTTGAAACTTCGGAGGGTCATATCTCCCTCATACGGACTCCGTTTCTCGAAAACTCGGACTCGTTTCCAAGTAGAATTTCGAGACGAACGGAATGGCGCAACCCGTTTCCCTTGATTCTTATTTTAAAAATTAATTCTGCCTTAATTTATGGTTTTAACATGTTATTAAAATTCGGGTTGTTGCATTCTCCCCTCCTTAAAGGATTTCGTCCCCAAAATCTTCAAGTTAAGAAGAATGCATCCTATCATCCACTCAACCATCATCCACAAGCAACCATTGTCCTTAAAAGATTTCTAATGTTGTATGAACTTATGCAAGAGTGTGTGTATATGTACTTATCTAATGCAAAGATCAGGCGGTCTACTGATTCAATTGACCTCCTTAATGTGAATTATGTCAGTGCCATGAGTCCAACATGTATGCAATTTTCTTATTTGATACATATCATTTCTATATAAGTGCATGACCGTTCATTTATATGTAACATCCATGTGCTGAGTCAACCATTTTGCACCCATAAATTTTTTTAAAAAATGCACACACATCCATATGCAGTATGAGAGTGTTTTTGAGACGATCTAGTGCCTAGTGTGTGTATATGCATCCACGAGCAATCACTAGCAACCACTTGCATCCACTTGCAACCATCAAACATAACATGTCTCAAACACATGTTTACACCCATTAGTTTCTACCTAAAGGTCGAAGGATAAAGTCGAGTGATAGAAGCAAGTATAATTAAAACTAAAGCTAGGTTCCCATTAGTCATCGGTTTAAGAGAATAACTCCTTAAGTATCAACCCCGAAAACCGAAATCAACATCAGATTAATACTCAGAGAATCACTTCCATTAAACAAATGCCCAACTGGAAATCTATTTCACACTTTGAGTAAAAACTCCTATCCTTTTCAGAAACCTACAGACTACTGATACAGATCAGATTACCAAATGATTCTTAGGAAACTAAGCATGATAAAAAATCAGAATGTATGCGTCATGGTCAACTTAACGCCCAACACAGATGCTCTCAAACCCTAACTTATCACAAACAGAAGAGTCGTAACCCTCATGGGGTATGAGACTATAACGGAACCAGAAACAAGACTAGTATTAAAGTGCAGAGTTTCAATTACAGAATCAAAATGCCAGAATCAGAAAGAGTTTTTAACTCCTCAATCATATAAGGAAATTAAACCTTCTACATAAATTTTCTAATTTCTACCCTATCTACCAGTCACTTGAGCATTCGCCTGTCCTCCAGAAGTAGGTTCTGCCCTGTGCCCTTGCCCCCGTTTCTTTGTGCAGTCCCTTGTGAAGTGCCCCATTTCTCCACAGTTGAAGCAAGCGCCCTTCCTTTTCTTGCAATCCTTGTTCATATGGGTCGAGCTTCCACAAGTAAAGCACTTCTTATCTTCAGTCTTCTCATCCTTCTTTTGCGTTTCCTTTTTGGGCCTCGCCTTCTTGTTCTATGGTCCTTCAAGCTTTTCCTCTTTCTTTTTTACTTTCGGCTTCCTCTTCATGCATTAACGCCATGTCCACCAATTTTTCGAAGGTTTCCCCCATAGGAATGTGGGACATCGCCAATCCGTGTAGTAGCTCATTCAAACCTTTAGCAAACCTTAGTGCCTTCTTATGCGGTGTATTTACCAATTCTAAGCCGAATCTTGCCAATTGATTAAACTTGTTGATGTACTCTCTCACTGATAAATTCCCCTGCTTCAACGCGAAGAACCTTTCTACGTATAGACTCTCTTCCGCTCGTGAGAGAAATTTCATCTCGAACCTATGCCTGAAATCCATTCATCTCTGTATCGAACGCTCTCCATTTGTGACCTCCCACCAAAAAGAAGCTTCGTTCTTAAGCAACCATACCACCAACTGTATCTTCTGCCTATCATCCACCTCGAAGATAACGAACAAATCCTTAGTTTCTTTGAGCCAGTTCCTTGCTTCCACGAAGGATTCAGTTCCATTAAAGTTATTCCCACCCATGGCTCGAAAGTCTCTACATATCTTCGGGAAAGTATTCACGTGCAGAGGAGGAGGAGGAATCGCTGCAGCTGGGGGAGGAGGGACGTTTGTTGGGACCGCATTATTAGCTCTAGCTTCTAGGTACCTCCTGAACCAGCCAGGTATCGGTACGCCCTCCGGAAGGTTAAGATCCCCAGACATGCTGAAACGAAAGAAAAAGGAAAGATCCAAAAAATAGGATAGAAAGATAGGCTATGGCTTTGGGGATTATGTTTTTCAAAATAAACTCTACTTTTGAAAATATTTCCTTTTTAAAAACCTTTTTGAAAATAGTTTTCCAAAACATTTTATCAAATCTGGTAATCTTCAGCTCTGGTACCAAGTGTAATATCCCACCTCCGTTAAGGTCACTCAGAAAGGGAATGCCTTAACGTTGATGGAGCGTTTTAGTAGACAGAACAGAAATTTACAAGACAGATAAAACAGTACTTGAAAAATTTATAACTTTATTACAACAGAAACCGAAATAAGTTTGGTTACATCTTTTCAAATCACAATATCAGAATTCAAGTACAAAATAACGGTCTTGTACAAAAGCCTTCAGAATGCCTAGTTTTTAAAGTCATAATCCCTAACATAATCTGCCATGGAAAGATAGAGCCAAGGCCAAGCGATACTTCAAGCAGAGAAAATCTAAATCAAGCTCCTATATTTCCACCCTAAAAACCTGAGGGGGGGGGGGACGAAAGAAAAGGGGCGAAAGCAAGCAAGGTCAGACATATAGTCTGGAAATCCAGTGACTTTCAGCATATGAACAGATAATAATATCATGACATGAAAATAAAGCTGGATAAGAGACAACAACAATAGGAGTAACTGGTATACTTAAGCTAAACAGAATGATATAGCCCAAGTTATGCTTCTTACTTATATCATACTTCTCTACACTAATACTAGTATAACAGGATTAGGTGTTACCCTAATGTATAAACTGAAACAGAAATGGAACAGAATAATCCATACAGAAACAGAATGCCAGTAATGGGCCTTTACCATCCCAACAGACAGAAGGTACATAAACGGAATCAGAGACGGAAACAGAATTATCCCTACGGAAACAAAATGTTAGAATTGGGTGTACACTAGTAAATGGGCCTTTACCACCCCAACAGAAGGTACCACGCAGAAACTGACAGGTGTTACCACCTAACAGTAACAGACGGTACCCTAACGGAAACATGCAGAACTAAGTGTAACCTAAATCTACCCCAAGCGATCGGCTCCCTAAAACATAAATACCATGTGTCAGCCCCACAGAAGGGTGTATCACTCCCTAAAGTGGCAACCTTTGAATGACACAGACCTATTTACAGATGTCACAGCGTCTTACATCCTCAGAGGCAGACCGGGATCCATGCAGGCACATGACCCGGTTGGAACGCACCATCAACACCCCTCGCCATTACTCGAATGAACCACTTATAATTAGTTCAGTAAGCGTGCCTGGACCCTACCTACCGTTGGGTCATATTTTTGATACTAGAAAGGGTTACTGACTAATATGGGTCCCAAACAACAGATGACACAAGTATTTTCCCTCCTAACCTTGTATCCCCAGACTAATGGGATTCAGATTAACTTGTTTACAAGTTTTCAGACCTACAGAGTTCAGATCAACTAGTTCACAGATCAGAAAATCAAGTCAACAGGTTTTCAGACTAACAGATCAGATGTACAGTTTTAACAGACTTACAGATTGTCTAACTTTGTTTTGGAACTACAGATTCACGAAACAGATTCATTAATTCATTAGTCCAGTTGGTTTAGCCCTATCCACCCAACACGTTTTAGACATCATATTTATCTCAGATTTGCATTAATTAAATATTGATGCACAAACCTCTCACATTAGGTCGGAAGCTTGTGGCCGTTGGATAAGCCGGGCGGTTCCGGGCAGACTTCTGCCACAAGCCAGACCTAACCTCATGTCTAAGCATATTTTAGTTATGCCTACGACCTCTCATATTAGACTAGCATTTTGCGGTTGCTGGTTAAGCCGGTTGGGTCCGGGCAGGCTTCTACCACAAACATGAGTCTAACCTCGTTTCTCAGCATTTTTATTATAACCAATTTATTCCATTACAAATTATACAAATATCAGACTAATTATGTCAATTTAACAGATTTGACTTCTTTTCAAGTCGCAGCAGATTAATCAAATTAACATGTTTTACTCAATCTTAGATCGAGCCTATGGATTTTCATACACAAATTACAATCATTCAGCTTTTCAACAGATTTAACAGATTTAGCAGCTCAGGCGGTTCAACGGATTTAGCAGATTAGGCAACGCAACAGATTTAGCAGATTAGGCATAATTAGCAGATTAGGCGATTCAACATATTTAACAGTTTAGGCAATTCAACAGAATAAACAGGTAACTGATTTAGCAGATTAGGTAAATCTAACATATTAAGCAGATAACAGTTTCAGCCGATTTAAACATTCCTTAAAGCCCTATTCACATATCTTGCCTAATTCATAAAGTAAGCCTAAACTTATATGCCCAAATTATGGTCATAGTCCACCATGTAACATATGTCCCAAATTTTAGGATAACTTGCATAGTTCAGAATATTCTCCAAAAACCCTAATCGTGATTCACATATAAATTATGCCAAATATAGCCGTTGATTATAATGCATGTCACATATCCAAAAGCCCCCCTACTTAGGTGTATTCACACTTAATAGTCATCAAATCTTAATATAGGTTTTTACACCTAAGTCATATGCAAATTAATTCTCCTACTTCCAAATGACAAACTATCAGATTTAATATGCCCAAATCCAGATCTTAAATTATGAAATATGTTCTTTATGTTCTAAGTCACTATAATCCTCTTCTTCCAAGTCATAGATCATCTTATGCAATATGTTTCAAATTTATGTCCAGAATTACAACATGCATTGTGTCCTCAAATTAGTTACAAATCGATTTTGCCTAAATATGCCTCATTCAATATTCTTCCCAGATTTAGCGTTTATGTGTTCATCTCTTATGAGACTTGGCTCAGGCTCGTGGTAGCCTGGCTATCAAACAAAAAGAAAGAAAGGAGGAAGAAATACAGAATAATTAAACAGAGGAACAGATCTGATAAATAGAAAAAGGGCCTAGTCTCAGATTCAGATTTATAATTATGTCAAGATCATGATTAAATTTCATATTGGAAAATAACTGCATTTGCCTTGGTTGGATTATAGAAGAAGAGTTGCAGTTGTTCTCTTTTAATCTTATTCAGATTTGGAAGAAGATGCACTAGTTCTAGTTTTGATCCCAGCAGAGTAGCAGCGCCATTATTTCTATTATTTCAGAGGCGGCATAAGGAGAGAAGAATGGTGTATAGAGAATGGGGCTAGGGGGCTGTTTATATAGGATTAGGTGGACGAATCTAGACTGAAAACGAGACCAGATACGTCAGAATGAACCCAGGCTCAAAATTGGGTTTTGGCACTAGGTCGACCCCCAGGTCGACCATAGGGTCGACCTGGCCCCTGGGAGGTCGACCATAGTGTCGACCCTCAGGTCGACCTGGTCTTGGGCGGGAAAATTCCCGCCCAGTCTGCTCTGGGGTTTGAATTCGAATTTCGAATTCGAATTCGAGCTGTTTTTCGGTTCTGAAAATCCTTGAAACTTCGGAGGGTCATATCTCCCTCATACGGACTCCGTTTCTCGAAAACTCGGACTTGTTTCCAAGCAGAATTTCGAGACAAACGCAATGGCGCAACCCTTTTATCTTGATTCTTATATTAAAAATTAATTCTGCCTTGATTTATGGTTTTAACATGTTATTAAAATTCGGGTTGTTACAAATAGCCAAGGCCAAATAAGGCAAGCCTGAGCCAACTCATTTATTTTCCAAACAAAAGGCTCCCTCAAAGCAGTTAAGAAAAGCACAATATTTTTCTTTTGTCCAAAATTCAACTCCTGAGAACTATAATAAATATTTACAAGTTTTTATCTAATATAAAAAGAGAAAATAGAAGATTGATAAAATAAATATAAGAGTTTTACAAAAGTAAGGACCTAAATTACGTATTAAATTTTGTTGAATTGTGATCAGAAAAGGAACACATTCCAATTTTACAATATATAAAATATATGGATGTGCATACGGATATTATATCTTAGTTAGGCCTCAATAGATGTTAATTATTAAATATCTATGAAAATGAGTTCTCATTATGAAATGTTTTACTATGACGGCAAAACAAACTAAATCTATTGAAGTGTTTTTTTACACTACCATAAGCACAGGAATTAGCAGGTGGCTAGAAATTAATTATTTTATGAATAAAACTATAATAAAAAAATTCAACATTGTACTCGTAATTTGTGTGGCAACTTTAAAAATGTAGTAACTTTATCAGTCGACACTTATTTTTTAAGCTAGAAAGAGAAGAATTAAGGTCTAAAAATAGAAAAATGAAGATTGATAATCAAAAGATGATTAATATGGCATATAATTGGGAATGAAATTAGGCAACCGAGCAATTTTAAGAAAAGATTTTTCATCAATTTTTTTTTAATTATTTAACCATTTACTCACCCATTTGATAAGGTTCATTTTATCATGGTCTTCCATTAATTTATAGATAATGAAATGCATTTTCCTTCACTGTATAAAATTGATGCTTGAATAACATGCATCATCCTTAACTATAATATCTCTCCAAATCCCGAGGCAAATGCTGTTTGATCCAAGGAACACAGTTCATGCAAACTTTAATAACTACAAAATAACTTTTGAAATTAATATAACAAAACTTAGTTAAGAAACATATGAAAGATAGATGAAATTTTTGCAGGAATTTAAATTAAAAATTACCAAATTTGTAAACAATAATAAGTCCAGGTAGGTAGCTTAATGTTAGATAAAGTCCTAATTTTCTCAGGCCCTTCTGCATAGTTGATATCAAACCTTTTTAATGCATTGGACAATTCAGTTCCATGACTGGGTTAGAAATCAATTAGCCTAAATTAGAATTCACAATTCAAGAACAAATCAATTTATGAAAAACAGCAACAACATAATTTTAAGCCCTAAACCAAAAACAATAGCGCAAAATTGAATCGAGTAAGAATAAAAACCTGATTGGATGAGGCAGTTCTAACTGGTATGCTAATTGATAATCTTTCATGCATGGAAAACTATTTTTCTACAACCGTTGCTATTAACGTGACTGCTAGTGCATAGTTTGCTAAGGGGTAGAAAAATATGACATAAACGGCTATGTTTGAGTAGAGTTTTCCAGGACGAAGATTTAGTGTCACTTGAGATTGTAATTCTTCTCCAAACATCGGATAGCCTAAACTTGCCGCTAGCCCATAATTTAGAATGCATAGCATAAAGGATATTTGCAGGGCCTGAATACAGAAAGTATAATATTTCAGTTTGAATTATGTTTACCTATGCTATTAAATCAATGTTTGAATGACTTTTAACTCATATGAACTACAAATAATTTATACCTTGGGAAAGCAATGTCCAGTTAAACTGCATAACCTGTTAAACAGACAAAATGCAAGCCTAAAGATGTTGGCAAACCATTCAAACTAAAAGATTCTTCCTTTGCATGAAATCCAGTATCAGCAATTCCATCCCAAAACAATGGCTCGAGCAATATAAGTGATGCAAATTCCCCCATCATTGAGCAAAAAATCCAAGAAATCCAAGTTTCTTTTGATGAATAATTATTTTATTTTGACTGGCTAATCAATACACATAAACCATAAGTTTCAAGCAAAAATTCAACAGCATCTAAATTATCTTCACAAGATATAAAAAGAACACTTGCAAGTTACAAGTAAAAGGGTGAATTGTTATACTCAAAAGAAACATAAAATAGAAATGAAATAAAATGGGTATAGAAAAAGACCTGAAAGGTCGTTAGTAGTATTGAAACAAGCTCTAGAAAATGTAACATTTCCATGTCAAAAATCATTTTTGTCAAAGCCTGTGAGAAGCGGCTTTTCTAAGTCGACTACGGTAGCATCTTCTTCGCCTTGGCAACCAATAACCATTACATGAACCATTTATCTTTTATTGTATTATAACTACTTAAAAAACTACAAGGGCATTTTGGTAAAATGAAGTAACCATGCCGTGGGATAGAGCCAAAACATTTGTAGGTGTGTATATATAGACAAGTTTGATATTGAATGCACGTAAAACTAATCATCCAAAGAGCACATGAAATGAAATGTCACGTTTTGTTGCCCAGAACAATTGTGAATTGAGTTACATTGTTCATTAACTCATGAATCAATCTTTTCTGTTTCACCTGGTGTATTTGTCGAGTCAGTTTACCAATGTCATGTAATTAAATTTCTTACTATCCAATGGATATGTTATCAAAATTAGTGGATGCATCTCTAAAAAAAACCTTATTTTAAAATTTAGCACAACTAGACAACACATAATAAATATTATTTGTAACCAATTTAAAAATGTAGTTTGAAAATGATCATCTAAATCCTTTGGAGACCATCAAAAAATGTAGAAAAATCATATATGCATAAAGAAATCTTATTTAGGCAATTTTAAATTAAAAGGAAATATTTGTAAGGGAATGGAGAGATTAATATTGATAATAAACAAAGAATCGTAGTTGATAGAAAAAAGCATATATCCCCTTGACGAAAATCCCTTATAATTATATATTTATCACACATGAAAGTTACAAACTAAGCCAATGTTTCATTTAAGTAATCGGCTCTTTTAAAGCCAATGCAAACAGTCAGCATACAAAGAAAACTAGTTCTCTTAAGAAGAAATCCATTGACAGCCAACGAACATGGCACTTAAAATGGTGTTTCAACCCGGTTAAAGCTTAAAAGTAATGAATGGAGGATATCATATGGTATTAGCCAGAAAGTGTGCCAACAATGCATGAACTGCAATTAATGTTATAAAAAAAGATCAAGCAAATAAATTGCAAAAAAAGCAATTCAACAAACCAATTACACCAATGGTGAAGTATGATATCTTATGGAATACATATCAAAAAGTGGTTCAAATGACTTTGATTACTTTAGTTTCAATTCAACTAAGTTTAATCTGAAAATTAAATTTTATCGTTCTTTAATGTCAATCAAATGTTATTATTGAGAAATTAAAATTTTAAGTTATACAAATCAAAAAACATTAATTCGTAAACTAATACCAATACCTGAGAGAACAAAGCGAGCTTGAAATGTTATTGATACAAAATATCAAGGTTTGATTACTACTTTAGCTTGCAGGGTTGCTTGAATTGGGGATGAAGGTATGGTTGGTTCATTCAATGAATTGAAAAGTGTGATATTGCTTAATTTAATGAAAAAAAAATATATAATAGAGGCAAAATGAAACAGTAAATTGCCTAGATTTCAGAATAGCATAAAAAATTCGACCGCTCTTCATCATCCTCAGAAGTTTGGGGAAAAAAATTTTAAAACCTTAATTTTTCTCCATTCATCATAGGTATCAACTTTTAGAACAGAGAAAGAGCAAGCCAACAATTTCTGGAGAAGCGACTTCTAGGTTTATTGGACTGGCAAATTTGAAAATAGATCTAAGTAAAGGAAAATGGTATACGTAAATTATGGGCGATCGATCTGATTAAAGGAGATGAAATCGAATTGAATAACGCGACGATTGGAGGAGAGCTAGAAGAAATCGGGTAATGGGAGGAGAAGTATAGGGAAGGAGAACACGGAAGAAACAAAATAGAAGAAGGCGACGTGTAATTTGGCTTCAGAGAAATCCATTTTGGCCACTTACAGCAAGCAAACCTCCCTAACGGTCGGTTTGATTAGTACTCGTAATGTCACGAGTCCTAATATTTTGGAGTGATTGAGCAGAATTGCCTAATAGGGACGAGCCAATTTTATCGGCGCGTTTTGATTTTATTAGCGAGCGCTGATAAAATCGGCTCGTAAGCTCACGAGCCGATTAAATCGTCTCGTGGATGTTATTATTTTGAAAAATACTTATTTTTAAGGTTGATATACAACATTTGAACGCATGGAAACAAGTGGTTATGATCAAAATGATTCAACTAATATTTCGCATAACGATAAAACTAACAATAAACATGCAGATACAACCGACCATTAAAGATACAATAACTAACGATATTAGATGCCAACTAAAATATCAAAGCAAACGTAGAAAATAGTTACTTAAGCCAACTACATGTTATGCGTTCAATCTCAAGGGAGTCTGATTAGGTTCAATCGCAACTATTCAATATCATTTTGGAGATGTCTAATCTCTCGTTCGAGTTCGTTTGCATATGCTATTGTAACAACCCAGAATTTTGGAAACCAATTTAAAAAATTTATTTTAGCAATTTTAATGAATTTTGAATATTTAAAATAACTTATTTTAAATATAATGATTAAAAATTTATCTTAATCGAAGTTAGAATGAATACATTTATTTTAATTATATAAGGTGTCAAAAATAGCGCGGTAGTTTGAAAATTTGAATTTGAAATTTGACTGAGTGTACAGGATTCAAAATAAATCGGATTTTAGTAAAACCAAAAATATTTAAATCTATTTAAAAATATCTTTCCAAGAATCCGAAAAATTGAAATTTCATAGCGGGAATAAAAAGTTATGGTCAGTTGAATATTCAGAATAACCGCTATAGAATTATTATTTTTTTAATATACGATATAGCCATTTTACAAACGACCTCCGTTTTTTACGAAACCACTTTGGTTGGATCCGGAATGTAAAATTATTTCTATATTCCAATTTTCATAATTTTTTGAATTAATATGTGAGCGTGGAAAAAGAAAACGTGTTTTGTCAATTTTAGTCAAATTGGATCGACCAAAAAATGGCCATTTTTCAAACGGTCTCCAAATTCGACAAAATTAATCTTGTTAGGACCGTATCGTCAAAACATAGCTATATTTATTTTTCGGGAATTTTTGCAGTCCGTATGTGGCCCCGGTAAATTAAAATGTACGATCAAATTAAATAATTAAATGTTTTATATTTTAATTTAAAGAAAAACTGATTATAACAGTCGAATTGGCTTACGAAACATATCCCATTGTGTTCAGAATGGGGTATTTAGCTAGGGGCAACATTCGTTGGGTTGGATTTGGAGTTCGTGACGATAAAATAGTATTTAAATTAAAATTAAATTAAATATATTATTTTATATGGTATATATACCATGGTATACGGCCAAATACGAAACCGTAATTCTCCATTTAGAACGCAACCGCCTAAACTAAGTCAATGGACATCACGCTCTGAAATTCGAATGCAAATAACTCTCAATTCATTCAATGGATTTCCATAATTCCAAATACAAAATTTCTCGTCTCCTTGAGCTCGCCCCATTCAACGGTGGTGATGAACTGATTTGAGGCGGGGTGGCCAAAATCGGCTAGGGAAGGTTCGCCGTTCGCATTGGTTTTGGGGGCGCTAGGGGGGATCGCATCTGACAGCATGGCAAGCGGAGGTGGAGTTCGTGAAGCTCTTCGGGATGGTGGGGTCCGATCGACGGCTAGGGCTCTGTTTGAGGAGCGGCGATTGTAGAATTGGTTGGAACAATGGGTTCCAACAGTCCAGTAAATGATGAAGATGATGGACATGATTTCGAACAGTGATTAGTGTAGCAAATGGTAATTAAGGCCTTAATTATTTAAATTAATTAATTTATTTATCCGTTTTAATCACCGAATGTATAATCTATCATATCCTCTTCATACGAGGTCGAAATCCAGTGATTTCAGATCTGTTGGAATCACAACGATGAGATCTACAATATAGAACTGACCAGAACTGAAACAGAGTAAATCAAAATTCAAAGCAAATTCAAATCTGAACTGTACAGAAATGAAACCGATCAAGGTGAGATTTCTGAAAATAAAAATTATATTGATTGCAGTGTGAATTTCATATATGCGTCGTATAAAATTGAGATTGACTGATTGATTGTGGTTGTGATGGCTGTTGAATTATATTCATGTCAGATAAAATTTGTGTAGAAAATAAAAATCATATTTTTATTTGTCATATATGAGCATAGGTATTGTTGAAATTAAAAATCACATTTTTATTTTCATATATGAACATAGGAATTGTTGTAAATAAAACTGTCATTTAGTTAAGTTTGTTTTTGTTAAATAGAAATGCCATTTTATTAGTTAATGTCATGTTAAATAAAAATGTCACTTTGGTAGACAATGTTATGTCAAAATAAAAATAACACTTTGATTAGAAAATGTCAAGTGAAATAAAAATATCATTTTTGTTGAAATAAATTAGTTGAAATGAAAATATCATTTTTGTTGAAATAAAATAGCTAAAACAAAAATTATCATTTTTGTTGAAATAAAATAGTTAAAACAAAATATTCATTTTTGTTAAACAGAAAAGAGTTAAAAACAAAATATTCATTTTTTGTTAAATAGATTAGTATTAAAAAAAAATTACCTTTTTGTTAAATAGTTTTGGGTTAAAACAAAAATTACATTTTTGTTAAATAGAGTAGTACTAGAACAAAAATTACGTTTTTGTTAAATAGATTTGGGTTAAAACAAAAATTACATTTTTGTTAAATAGATTTGTGTTAAAACAAAAATTATATTTTTGTCAAATAGATTTGGGTTAAAACTAAAATATCATTTTTGTAAAAATAAAATGGTTAACAAAATGAAGTTATCACTTTTATTCATTTTGTTAAAGTAAAATAGTCAACAAAATAAAAATACCATTTTATTTGTTTTGTTGAAATAGATTTGTCAACAAAATAGAACATTATTTTTAATTGTTTTATTGAAATAGAATTGTTAACAAATAAAAATATTTCATTTTTATTTGTCATGTTACGTATTGGAATTGTATACAAATAAAAACATTCATTTTTATTTGTCATGTAGAAATAAAATTGTATACAAATAAAATTATTTTATTTTTTATTTGTCATGTTAAATATTGGAATGGTTGCAAATAAAAATTATCTTTTATTTGTCATATATGGACATAGAAACGGTATGTAGACAAAATCACCTTTTTGTTCTGTCTTTGTCATCAGAAACATTAGATGGTTATGCAAATAAATTATTCTTTTATTTGTCATTAGAATACATAGAAAAATGTATGCAAATAAAATATTCTTTTATTTGTCATTATAATGCATAGAAAAACATATGTAGTAAATAAATATGCCATTTATGTTAGAAAACATATTTTGTAAATAAATATGTCATTTAGTTAGAAAACATATTTTGTGAATAAATATGTCATTTAGATAGAATATGTTTTTGTTTAATAAAAATATCGTTTAGTTAAAATATTTGTTTTGTCAAATAGAAATGTCATCTTGTTAGAATACGTTTTGTTAAATAAGAAGAATCATGTCTCGAAATATGTATTTGTGATGTTGAAATGTTTAACGTATTAAAAATAATGTTAACATTAATGTGATAGTAAAATTAAATTATAAATATCCATTTATAATTCTAAGCAGTGTAAATTAGTTAAATAAAAAATAATTCAAACCGAAATAGAATTGGTTAAAGTATTAACCAATAATTTATTTAAATAAATAAACTGTTGTTGTTTGAAAACCCCACACGGGTATTGGGATGGTATTTGACATACACTAGTCCCAATATTTAATTAATTGCCAATCGATGGATTGACAGTCTGTGATGAGCGTTATTTATTTATTTTAGTGCTTATATAGTTATAAACTTCACTTTGGATGTGAATGGATTGTTTATCATTATCGTTGAATATATGCAATGTATGAAATCCATATAACTGAATTTATATGGTAATTGATTGAGTCGCATTCCGATTCAGAATATCTTTTATGTAAAGAATATTTTAACATAAAGAACATTTTTATATAAAGAATATTTTAAAATAAAGAATCTTTTAAAATATAGAATATTTTAAAATAATGAATATTATAAATAATATTCAGTGAAGAATAAAATTATGATTTTTATGTCCGATTTTGGATGGATACAAAAATATAAAAATATAAAGCCGGGTTAAGTATAGAAACGCCATATTTAACCCGAACAGGTTTATCGATCGATTTTATTCATTTTATAATGAATATCGAAAAGTAGTGATTTCAAAATTTAACATTTAGTAAATATTATCATTTTAATATGATAAAGATATAGAATATTCAATTTTGATTTAAAACTGAAAATGAAGTTAAAATCGTTTTAAAACGAATTTATAAATATTTTATAAAATACGATTTAAATCGAAACCGACAACATATATATATATATAATGGCCTGAATAGAATGCGCCGCGTAGCGACCGTTCGCGAATTTCAACCATTAACTTCAAATTGACATAACGGGAGATCCGACAGTCGGATTCTCCTAAAACCGGAACCGTTAGGTTCGTATCAAAAAGGGCTTTCCAATGAATATAAGAGTTTTGAAATCTAACAGTTAGATTTGGAGTTATGTCCAAATCAACTTTAGAAAAGGTCGTTGTAAGTGCAGTTCGATGACCGTTTATGGAAATCGACTGTACAGGTCTTAATAAAATTATTAAAAATATGGAAAAATTATGTAAAATCATAATAAATTATTTGAAAGAATTTGGATGAAAATTTTCATATTTGAAAAGATAAAAATATATTTTTATCGAAATGAACTAGTTGTTGACTAGAATAAATCTTTAAATTAAGATTTAATGAAGTTTTCCAACTAAATAATATTTAATTGGAATTAAATAAAATAAATTGGAATTTTGGGTTTGTCGTGAATGGTGTCTTCAATAACACTGCTCTTAAACCCTATGTGAAAGAATAAATCTTTTAATTAACATTATTAGAGTTTCCAATTATATTTAGTCATTGGAATGAAATGAAATGTGAATTGGGTTTATTGTGAACAGTGTTTTTAAACGACATTTGTTCTTCAGCCCAATTAATAGTGAAAATATATTTTGGAATTTATAATTTTTTTTTATTAAGATTTAATGGGAATTTTCCAAGGTAAAGTTTTCCAATTTAATATATTGAATTCGAATTGAAGAGAGTTCGATTTAATAATAATCGAGATGAGCTTCTGTAAAAGAAGACCATTATTATATATGGAATTTAAAAGGCTTTGTCGTTATTCCATTTATATTATTAGTCTGATGCGGAAATTTATATCGATAATATATTAATTTGATTTCTGTGAAAATTCCATGTTTAATGGAAGATGATTTTGGGTTTATCGTGAACTGTGTTTTAAATGACATTGGTTCTTTAACCCAGTTAAAGACAAGATTAATTTCTTAAAGTTGAATAATCATTAAATAATGATTTTTATATATTAAAACCTAATTGGAGTTTTAATGAATCTTTAAAAAGAAGATTAAAGAATAAATTTAAAAGAATTTATCTTTGATAAAGTTAATGGGAACCTTTCCCTAAAAGGGTGAATATTTATTTAAAAGAATATTCTGAATTGGAATGAGGCGTATGATGTGTTTTTATAGCACTTGATTATTGATTATGAAATACGCGAGTTATTCGGAAAGACCGGGTTTAGCCCATTCTGAATAATTACTACGACGATTAAAAGTCGAAGATGAAGACGGTGGCTAAAGACTGGAAATCTTCACATCGTTTGGATGATTATTGATGTCTTGATTGGGAGGCATCCCAAGACAAGGTAATAAGTGGTGATTGTCTAGACGTACTTGGAGATCGACCAGATATGCAAGGACCTCTCTCCTGTATTAGACATATGGGATGAGGAATAAGGTGCCTTCGGTTGGTTCAGACCCAGAACGAACTTGTTAATGGGTGGTATGTCTGACGTTTTATTCCTATATGTTGTATTCGTTGATCTCTGCTAAATATATATCTGTTTGGTGGCAGAGAATTTATTCTCTTACTTAACACCCTTCTCTGAGACATATGATTTTAGAGGTTATATATTGCCAGAAATCAATGGTATGGTATGGATTGACAATGTGGCATGCTAAGATGGAAATGATCAAGGCTTATTGTTGAAAAGCAGAGTCTTGTGGTTGATGATCAAAGCACAACTTTATTTAGCATAGCTTTGTGTAGCGATACTTCGCGAGCCTCACACCCCGGTATGAACCGGAAACAGGAGAAGGACCCCAGGGAGAACATGCGTTTCTTTCTATCTAGAAGTGGTGTCTTTGTTATAGAAGCCCAGATATTTTTACTTATGTGGATGATGGAAAGCGAGGTACCTCGGATTTGAGTCCCTAGTGGCTCTATTTTACGCCCCATAGGGCAGGGAGACGTATTGTTCAGGCATTACTAATCCACTAACATATTTGTGGACCAGCCCTCGTGTAACACCCCACATCCGTTAGTGTCACTCACAAAGGGAATGCACTAAGTTCTTAGAGCATTTAAGGTAAAAGATGCAGATAAATTACAAGACAGACAAAATTAAAACAACGGAAAATAAAACTTTACTTTATTGATAAAATAGTTTGTACAACAATCGCTTTCCAATACCAGAGTATCATCTGTCTTACAAAATAAAGAAGCATAAAATAACATTTATATTCCCCAATGTAGCATAAGCCAGCCATAACAGCAGAAAAGAGAGTCTGAAGCGATATATCCAGGAGTCTTTAAGCTTGGAAAGAGTAACAGTCCATACTAAGCAGAGCTATTCCCTCCCTGACTACCTGGGGGGGGGGGGACGGAAGAAAAGAAGACGAAAGAAAAACAGAGTCAGACATAAAGCCTGAGTAAGTCCAGTGGCTTTTAGCATGTGAACAGGATAAAGTTCATGACAGGAGTAAACTGGAAAATGGGACAGTACCAGAATAACAGACTAATATAAACCAAAGCAAGACAGTTTAAACCGAATATACTATCACACCCCATTTTATATCTCTGCACCACCTAACTAGTATCCCAACTAGTAATCTGTATAAAGATGATAACGTGATCCCAATCCCTGTAATTGTGGTTTCCTTTAGGTGTACATCTATTATTTATTACCTAGATCAAATCTAGGGTTTTCTTATCGAGCGCTTCCTAGATTCAACTAGGGTTTATGCGACTTATCTAATACTTCTCGAATTCAGGATTTATGCCACCTAGGTCCAACTAGGGATTATGATACCTGTCGAACGATGCCCCTAATCTAGGACACACTACCTAGAGTGGTATATGTTCATAGACTTTCCCCACGTATGTGTCGCGAATCGTTTATCGTTGTCTAGATGCACATGTCCTGAAATGTGCGACCCGAGTCCCATGGCAGGGCTATTCTATGAACACGGAACTCGGTCCAGAGCTTTCAGATATCTGCCGATGCAGATGCTAAGGTCTGTTTTTCCAGTGGCTATGGTCCCACCTGACCCCTCCCTCAACTAATGAAAGGCAATCCAAGAAAATCAAGCACGAGAACTATACTCCTGCCACCTATGCCCCACTTTCCTATTGGCCAGCCTCACCCATAACTAGATAGCAAGTATATGGTCTGTTGGGAGTTCTCTGCCTTTCTGCATGCGTATCTCGATTGACTCAAGATGGTAGGTAGACGACGAGTCGCTATCACAGGGCCATTTGTCCCGCCGAATCACGCCGGTCCATTCTAGTCTTTAGGTTGCCTTATATTGCAACCAAGGCATACCCTTGGTTCTTCTAACGCAGACCTTAACCTCTGTGAGCCCAGGCGGATCATCTGCATTCTCACAGAGGGATACCAAGGGTACCCTCACGTCCCCACGAAGCCTCGGGCTTCGTAACCCAATTCGTTGGAGCCTTCTTTAAGATCAGATGGACGTTCACTCCTCCTCGTGTTATACTAAGAATTACTACTTAGTTTTCCTAACTAAGGTTTACCACTTAGTTTCCTGAATCGTTGTTTTCTTAACTAAGGTTTACTACTTAGCCCCTTTCAACTAAGGTTTACTACTTAGTTCTCTTTCTCGTTAAGTTGGATTGGTTAAGTGTCATTAGTCGATACAAGTTAACTTAACCCATTCATTTGTCATGTTAAACTGGTTAAGTGTTATCAGTAATTCACGTTGACTTAACCTTATCACAGACCAAGTTATATTGGTTAAGTATTTCTTATTACTTAACCCTACCCATTAACCTTGTATTGGTTAAGTGTCCCTTTTAACCTAACCTTGCCCATCTGTTTTAACTAACATGTTATAACGGTTAAGTGTTCCCTTAGTTAACTTAACCCTAACATCTGTTTAATTAACATGTTCTAATGGTTAAGTATTGTCCCTTCATGTTTCAACTTAACCCTGTTCAATTTATCACACTATGATGGTTAAGTGTTCTAAGTTTACTTAACCCCACCCACTAGTCCAGCTAACATATTAAATTGGCTAAGTGTATTTACTTAACCTTGCCCACTTATCTAGCTAACGTGTTATAATGGTTAAGTATTCTAAATTTACTTAACCTCACCCACTTATCTAATTATCAGGTTATAACAGTTAAGTGTCCTGAATTTACTTAACCTCACCCTCTAGTCTAGTTAATATGTTAAATTGGTTAAGTGTATTTACTTTACTTAACCTCACCTTCTAGTCTAGTTAACATGTTAAATTGGCTAAGTGTTTTCTTAGTTACTTATCCCCTACAAGTCTTGTCTTGTTAACATGTTAAGTTGGTTAAGTGTTCAGATTAATTTAACCCTACCAATCCTAACTTAGCTTTAATTGTCTTATTAAAGCGCCAACCACTCACATTAGACAGGTATTGTTGTGGCTGCCTGTATGCCGGTCGGTTCCGGGAAGTCTTACGCCACAACTCAGTCTAACCTCGGGTCTTTATTGGGCCCAATGCCTTAACCTCTCACATTGGATAGGATTGTTGTGATTACTGGACAGCCGAGCGGGTCCGGGCAGGTTTACATCACAACTCAATCCAACCTCGGGTTAAGCATATTCGTATTTTCTAATTTACATTTTAATTATGTAAATTATTCAAATTCAAGTTACTGCCAAATTTGTTTCCAATCAATCTCATTAGTTTAGGTATATAATTAATACCATTTCATGCCATAAATCACTTATGTGATTTTTAACCAATTTATGTCAAGTTTCCTATAATTACCAATTTTTCCCAACGTTACCCTGTCTAAATATTAGGCTAACAATCTTAGCCTAATTTTCCGTCCGCATGATTTTGATATATAATATTAGGCTAAAAACTTAGCCTAATTTAGCGTACACAAAATTGGCATAAAAATAATTCATTAACATAAACATGTCATAGGTGTAACCTTGGCATTCTCGACATAGTCAATATGAACATCATAGGTGTGAACTTGCAAAATAATCGATATGAATATCATAACATTGCATAACATGCCACAAACTTGCATATAAATATTGGGCCTAGTTAAATAGGTGTCACATGAATCATATAGTTTAAGCCTAACATAAAGGTATAACATAGTATAACCTAATAAGTGTCATATGAATCCACTACAACTTGGTATAACATGTTAATGCATAGGTCTAGGCATAACCTCAAACATAAAACTGGCGTAAGACAAAACTATATGTATAACTTTGACAACCACTTAAGGGTGTGAACTTGCAACACATATGTATAAACATAGATCTAACAATAAACTTTCATATCCATCCTAAACGGATCTTGACATGGATCCGATTATAAGTTCTCACTTGCATAAGAACATGTGAATATAGATCTATTCTAGTCATGTAGGCACAATTGGTTTAAAACATATATACATAGAGCCTACATGAATCATATAAATATTTGTGTAAATCTAACTTGCAACCTATAACTTGCATAAGCATATATTTAGATCTAACTGTATACATACAATTCGCATAAGGTGTTGATTGTTTGATTCACAATACATAAAAGATTCAATCACCACAACATTCAAATTATCACAAATAACAAATATAAAACAACATCATCAACACTGATATAATTCCATATTACAATTTACATCAAATCATGTCTTAATCGCATTCCCATCTAAAGAGCCACCATACTTACAACGCAAGACGGTCTTATTTTTCTGAGATCTGAGGTTCTGAAATTGAGATGCGTTCCTTTGGGTAGACGTTGTTTTGATTCTTAGTTTTGAATTAGATTTGTTCTAGCTTTGTTTGTTTTTAAGCTTTAGGCGACGGCCATTCCAAGCTATCTTACAGCAGCGTGACGGCTCCAAGTTTAATTGTGTGAATTAGGTTAAGAGCTAGGTTGTATATATAGAATTTTAGGATTAATTTAGGCTGTTTGAATAACCCTAGAAATGACCACAACCGTTCAGTCAAGATAGAATTATCCTATTGACTCAGCAATGAGTCAGAAATGACTCAGCATATTAAATGTTCATTTTTTTTTCATAAATGACACATTGGTTCTTTCCTAACATATTGTAACGACCCGGAATTTTGGAGTCAATTTAAAATTTTTAATTTAGAATAAATAATTTATTTTAACTAATAAAGACTAAAAATTTAGTTTAAAACGAATAAATTTAATTTAATTATAAAAGGAGTTTAAAACAGCACTGTAGTTTGAAATTTTGAATTTGAACTTTGACTAACTGTACCGGATTCAAAATAAATCAGAATTGAGTGAAACAAGAAATATTTAAATCTGTTTAATTATATCTTTCTAACGAATCTGAAAAACTGAAATTTCACCTTATAATTTGAAAGTTATGTCCAGTTTAAATTTTAGAAAAGTCGCTGTAGAATTTATATATATTTTAATTAAATATATTGGCCTTGAAAATAGCCATTTTGCAAACGACCTCGGTTTTCGACAAAACCACTTTTATTGGAACCGGAATGTCAAATTATTGCTAGGTTTAAATTTTCATAATTTTTCGAATTAATATGTGAGCGTGGCAGAGGAAAATGTGTTTTGTCCGTTTAAGTTAAATTTAATCAACTTGAAAATGGCCATTTTTCAAACTGTCTCGGAATTCGATGAAATTAATCTCGTTAGAACCATATCGTCAAAACATAACTAGGAATAATTTTTCTATAATTTTTAGAGGTAGTATGTAGCCCCGGTAATTTGAAATGTACGTTTGAATTAAATTATCAAATGATTTATAATTTAATTTTAAGAAAAACATATCGTAACAGCCGAATAGGGTTACGAAACATGTTCCATTGAGTCCGGAATGGGGGTTATTAGCTAGGGGCGACACTTGTTGGGTTCGATTTGGGGTTCGTATAGGTAAACATGAATTATTGAATTAAATAAATAAATTAAAAGAGAAATACACAGTATAAATACCCCATATTATACGAAACCCTAATTCTAAATACTACAGCCGCCGTTCTAACTGATCGATGGCCATGGCGCTCCCATCTTCTTCCCTTTCTATCTCTTCCGTTTCTCAATGATTTTCAAAACTTTTATAACCAAATCGGAGAGAAGACTGAGAGCTGCTGATTCAATGGAGATGATCGGGTTCTGGGTAGTGGCGTGGCCGGAATTCCACTCCAAAACACCGCCGTTTGCACGTTGACCGAGGACAGGGGGCGCGAGCTGCTTGCGGGTGGAGGAGGTGGCGGCTCGCTCGAAGGGCTTCGACGTCGGGAGATTGGATCGGCTTCTGGTGGCTTCTGGTGGCAGCGTGCAGGGGATGTTCAAATCGACAGTTTGGGTTTTTCTGAAATAGGAATTCATGTAGAAGAAAGAGGAAAGGAGCGGTTCCTTTTTAATCAATGTAATTAAAGAGATTATTTATTTATTTAATAAATTATTAAAATATATTAACTTTAAACGGTCGTATATTGTCCAAATGATATCAGAATTTAGTAAACGAAGATCCGTTGGAATCGTAAAAATGAGATCTATGTGTTGGAGCTGACTAGAGCTTGAATAGAGAACGATGGGAATTCAGTCTAAAACTAGATATGAATATCAATGTGAGAAATTCTATTCCTTCATTTATAATTAAAGATTGTTAATCAAAATTTTTAGTATTACACCTGTGCTGCAATATTTTGTTGAATGTCCGTGATTGGATTTAAATTTGTTTGATGTTGCTTGTTGATGTGTTAAATCAAACTGTCATTTGACAGTATACGTTGTGTTAAAATTAACAATTTTGTTATTTAGTTTGTGGTTAAACAAGTGTTAACATTTTTGTTAAATTTGATTATAGTTGAATCGAATGCTACATCATAGTTCGTTAAATTAATTGAATTGAAAAATGAACACATCACTTTGATATTATTTTAGAATCATAATATGTCATTCTTGTTATTATAAAAATTGTTGTAAACAATTATATCACTTTTGTTATAATAAAATAGACGAGCAAATATATCACTTTTTGAGTTGTTTGTCAACAAAAACAAAATTTTCTTTTATTTGTTTTTGGTGAAATGCTAGAATCGATTTAACATACAAATATTCTTTTTATGTTAAATATGAAATGTCGGAAATGTTAATTAGATTATGAAAGAACAAAATTAACATTTTTGTTTATTAGCTTGTAAAGGACAAAGTTAACATTTTGGTTAATTAGATTATATTGAATAAAATAACCTTTTTCATTAGGAGTGTTAATATTGAATAAAAGAACATTTTTCATTAGAAATGTTAATATAGGATAAAAGGATATCTTTCATATAAAGAATGAATTAAAGCCATACATTTTGGCACTTTGAAGAGAATGAAGTAATTCATCCATTTTTATCGCTTTGAAAAAGAATGATATTTTTGTGTTAAACTTGATTAGTGAACAAAATTCACATTTTGTTAATATAAAAAGGGTTATAACAAAATTCACATTTTGTTAACATTTTATGTAAAGGAAATTAAAAAGGATATTTTTTTCACTTTGAAAGAAAAAAAGGGAAATAAAAAGGACATTTTTGTATATTAAAAATGGATTAGACAAAATGGTCATATTTTTACAAGCAGAATATGTTGACATTAAAAATCTACCTTTTAATGTAAAATAGAATATTAGAGAAATGTTCATATTTTGACAAAGCAAAATATGTTAACATTAAAAATCTTATATTCAAAGAAAAGAATAGGAAAGTACATTTTTATATGTATTCAAAGAAAAGAATAACAAATTACAATTTTTGTGTGTAATCAAAGAATGAAATAAAAAGATTACATTTTTAATGTAATCAAAGAATGAAAAGAAAAGGTAACATTTTCATGTAATAAAAGAAATAAAAGATTTCATTTCTATGTGATATTAAAAATATTCATTTTGTCCTTTAGAAAAATTTCATCAAAATATTCATTTTTGGTCAAAACTTGATTATCAAATGAAAATGTATATTTTTATACATTAAAAAGGAATGAATATGAAATGTATATTTTTATATTTTAAAAAGAATGAATCTTTGTTTGAAAACTTGTTAACATGTAATTTCCATTTTTTTTATGATAATTATAATTAATTAAAAAGAATGAATCTTTGTTTGAAAACTTGTTAACATGTAATTTCCCTTTTTTTATGATAATTAGAATTAATTAAAAAGAATGAATCTTTGTTTGAAACTTGTGAACATGTAATTTACATTTTTATATAAATGAATTATTAAAAAGAATAAAACCTTAGTTAGAATGTGTTACCATGTAAAATTACATTTCTATGTAATTAATGTTCATCAAAAAGAATTAAACAAAAATGTACATTTTACTCATTTAAAAAGGATGTTGTAAGAAAATATCATTTTTGGGTAAAACATGATTAGTGAAGAAAAATTATCACATTTTTGTTTATTTAAAAAGAATTATAACATAATTTTACATTTGGTTTACATTAAAAGGATTATAACAAGATTTACATTTTGTTTACATAAAAAGGATTAAACAAAATCATCATATTTTGTTTACATTAAAAAGAATTAGTCAATTCTGTTATTTTGTTTACAATAAAAAGAGATTGAGATAAAAGTGAATATTTTTATTGATATTTTGTTTTCAATAAAAAGATTGTACATTAAAAATTACATTTTCAATGTAGTTTAGATTCCATTGAAAGGATTAGAATAAAAGGATTATATCTTTATAGTCATTTGGTTACAATGAAAAAAATTAGAAAATAAAGATAACACCTTTAGGGTAATTGAAATAAAAGATTAGTTTTATTATCATATTGTAACGGCCGCGGATTTCGCTCAGACCTAATCGATCGCTAAATCGACCAAGACCGTTCGATTCCCGCATACGCTAACTCTGGGTATACAACACATCAGAACAAATAACAGAAGACTTCTATAAACATCATAATAATGTTACATCAGAGTACATAATATCAGAGTATATCGAAATATAATACACAGCGGAAGATAAATTTACATAAATGTAAAACAGTGCACAACGGAAATATAAACTTCACAACGGAAGACTGTAAATGTCTGGACACAGCTTAAAGCTTCAATCCAGAATCCTGCTCAATACATCTGCAAAATAAAACTACTCAACTGCCCATGTGGAAAATAGGGGCACCCGAGTTCGCAAGGGAAAAGCAAACTACAGGTCAGTCATAGGACTGGTGTGAGAAACTCTAACAGTTATAATTAACTTATTTGATAATATGGTATATCATGGGACCACGCCGCTAACGCGGAACGGGTTTACCCCCATGAATACCAGTGTATAAACAACAATCAATATAGATATATGGATATACTATGCATCAATCAACATGCAATATCCCAATCTACCCACTTAGATTAATCACTACACTTAGATTTTCTAAATCCAATTTAATTTACAGAAATAATTCCTTTGGATTTTATTCCCGATTTCTTATTTCAAATCATTTGAAATACATATCTAATTTTCTATATCAAAGTGGATTTCACTTCGGGATCTCAAATCAAATCGTTTGGAAATGTGAATTCCAAAACATAACAATGCATACAAACAAGTATGCAACCAAATATCGTGCTCCTCATCGACAAGGCAAAGGGTACGCACCTCGCAACTCGATATATAAATGTGCACCTACCCCACATAGGAGTAGGCTACACCGACGATGCACCTCCCACACATGGAGAGCATACACCGCCCTCTCACCCATACTTTTAGTCTCAGGGTTACCCGAATCTTTAGTCACATACTAAATCATTTCATATCCCGAAGTAGGGAAAATCATTTCACAACATAATAATCACAAGTACTTTCAAAATATAGTACTTCACATCAGTAATTCACGCATATGATCAGTCACTATTAATCACATAATCTTTGAGCTCGTACGTCTCAAAGAAGGGTGTTAAGCAAGAGAATAAATTCTCCGCCACCAAACAGATACATCATCAATAACAACTAATCGAATATGCGATGAACCACAATGTAACATATAATACATTTCTAAATCACTTTAGAAATCATCGGGTTTTGGGCCTCGAAATCCTTTCTGTTTTATAAAACATTTTTATAAAACATTCCCTGTCCAAAATCGGGAATACATTTCTTTTCACTTAAGAAAAATATCATTTCACAATCATTCATTAAATTTGAAATGAACACAACATTGCTAAACACCTTATCGTCAAATCGTGAAGTGTTTCACAAGGCGTTAGCACACAGATATTTTCAACCCAACCCAATGCTAAATGTAAAAGCATATTCTGTTCATAAACTGGTCGAGCACAATCCAAACAATCAATCAATCCAATTTGACATTAAATAGAAGGGTTTGAATAAAGATAGTATCGACTTATATTCAACATCAAATCCTGAAACCAATAGATATCATATCGGGAATAACGATATCGATATCTTCCAAATTCCCATCACAATATCTATATAATCACGGAATCCAATATCGAAAATATCCAAAGATAATTTCAATTCAAATCTAATCCAATTTATTTGTTTATAACCATTGGATTATTTTTCTAGTTAATAACTAGTTCATTTCGATAAAAATATATTTTTATCTTTTCAAATATGAAGTTTTTCATCCTGATTTTTCCCAAATCATTTCTTATGATTTTACACAAATTATTACTATTTTTAATAATTTTATCAAGGCCCGTACAGTTGATTTCCATCAACGGCCATCGAACTGCACTTACAGCGACCTTTTTCAAATTTGATTTGGACGTATCTCCAAATCCAACCGTTAGATTTCAAATTTCTAATATTCGTTAGAAACCTCTTTTCGATACGAACCCAACGGTTCCGGTTTTAGGAGAATCCGACGGTCGGATCTCCCATAATGTCCGTTTGAAATAAATGGTCGAAATTCACGAACTGCCGCGGCGCGGCGCGTTCTATTCAGGTCATTATATTATATATATAATATATATAATAAATATTTCGTCGATTTCTATTTAAAACGAATTATATAAATAGTTTTGAATTCGTTTCAAAAACATTTTCAACTTCCATTTCAATTCAAATCAAAATTGAATTCTTCCTTAATAATTCGTTTTAAAATTCATTCCTATTCGATTCCAATTCAAATCGATTTTAATTCGATTCAAACTCATTTCGTTTTCTATTCAATTTAAATTCAATTCATTTCTATTCAATTTGAATTCAATTCGTTTTCTATTCAATTTGAATTCAATTCGTTTTCCATTCAATTTGAATTCAAATTGGTTTTCTATTCAATTCAAATCAAATTCGTTATATATTCAATTGAAATCAAATTTGTTTTCTATTCAATTCAATTCGAAATCGTTTTATATTCAATTCATTTCGAAATCGTTTTATATTCAATTCATTTCGAAATATTCGATTTCGAAATCACTTTTCAATATTCATTTTAAAACGAATAAAATCGATATAAATATCGTTCACGTCAAAATGGCGTTAGTCTAATCAACACGGATTCATATAATTCTATTTTCCAACATTTTATTTCAAATATTTCTTTTTCAAATATTTTCATTTTTAAGGGCCTGAATTCCATAGCGACTATTCAGAATTTTCAATTGGACATATCTTTTGATTCCCGCTATGAAATTTCAATTTTTCGGATTCGTTGGAAAGATATTATCAAATAGATCCTAATGTTTTTGGTTTCACTAAAATCCGGTTTGTTTTGCACCCGGTAAATTCAATTGAAGTTCGAAATCGAATTATCGAACTACCGCGCCATTTTCAATTCTATTTATAATTATATATAATTATATATATTCTAACGACGACGCGTATAAATATATACGTTCGAATTATATTCAAAATAAATTTCTCGTCGATATTATTTAAAATAATTTATTTTAAATAATCAAAATTCGCTAAAATTGCCAAAATAAAAATTTTAAACTGGCCCAGATTTTCGGGTTGTTACAATCCCCCCCACTTAAAACTTTTCGTCCCCGAAAAGGAACAAAGTCGAAAGTGGTTTGATTAATCAACTCTACGTTCGATCTGGCTTCCATTCTCCAACTTTTCAGTTTCTGAGAATTTTCAAATTCTTCAAAAATTTGGCTAACACCCTAAATTTTCGAAAAATTTCGCCATAACCTCCCCTGCACCGGGAGCCACGGGAAAATCCCGAAATTGCCATACTGGCCTTCTGATCTCAAAAAGAAAAAGAAAAGGCCAAGCGGCTAGCCAATCGGCTCATAAAATCATCATCACCCAAACAAAACAGTAAATTATAGTAAACATGTACCTATTTGTCGGGCAAACAAATTTTATTCTCTGCTCTAGCCTCCTTGCTATGACCTGTTCAATGTATGTACATGTATATGCAAGCAAATTCGACCAATTTTCAATACAGTTCAATATTTGATTCAATTAGGCATAATGGTTCAAAATTGTCAAACAAATAAACAAACAACACAATCATCAATCAGTTAGTGAATTTAACGTTTCAAATTCATAAATTTGATATATAGTCAAAAATTACATTTTTGATGCCAAATCACAACAAATAAATCTATCTATATAAGTTTTGGTTCTCACACCAGTCCGATGGAAATATATAGATATCACACCTTCGTCACTCGAAAATAAATGCTGATGATGTTTCGAACCATCATCAGAACATTGTCAGGCTACTAGAGTGCGGTTCTATATCTATCCGGTATATTAAAACTTCGAATATACGTTCATGACGCGTATATGCAAAATCTTTATATACTAGATTGTCCATATCAATATAAATAAATTATTCAAATACGTGTAAAATGGTTTAAATTTCAAAACAAAATTGTTTTCTTTTGAAAAATATACTCTTCACACTCGTTCTAGGATACTACTGATCCCATCTCTAACGAGTCATTCTAATTGGATATTACTAATCCAATATCTGATGAATTCTTTCGTATGGTTCTAATGTGTCTTGTTCTCGAGCTCTGTAAACCAAAGCTCTGATACCAAATGTAACGGCCGCGGATTTCGCTCGGACCTAATCGATCGCTAAATCGACCAAGACCGTTCGATTCCCGCATACGCTAACTCTGGGTATACAACACATCAGAACAAATAACAGAAGACTTCTATAAACATCATAATAATGTTACATCAGAGTACAGAATATCAGAGTATATCGAAATATAATACACAGCGGAAGATAAATTTACATAAATGTAAAACCGTGCACAGCGGAAATATAAACTACACAGCGGAAGACTGTAAATGTCTGGACATAGCTTAAAGCTTCAATCCAGAATCCTGCTCAATACATCTGCAAAATAAAACTACTCAACTGTCCGTGTGGAAAATAGGGGCACCCGCGTTCGCAAGGGAAAAGCAAACTACAGGTCAGTCATGGGACTGGTGTGAGAAACTCTAACAGTTATAATTAACTTATTTGATAATATGGTATATCACAGGACCACGCCACTAACGCGGAACGGGTTTACCCCCATGAATACCAGTGTATAAACAACAATCAATATAGATATATGGATCTACTATGCATCAATCAACATGCAATATCCCAATCTACCCACTTAGATTAATCACTACACTTAGATTTTCTAAATCCAATTTAATTTACAGAAATCATTCCTTTGGATTTTATTCCCGATTTCTTATTTCAAATCATTTGAAATACATATCTAACTTTCTATATCAAAGTAGATTTCACTTCGGGATCTCAAATCAAATCGTTTGGAAATGTGAATTCCAAAACATAACAATGCATACAAACAAGTATGCAACCAAATATCGTGCTCCCCATCGACAAGGCAAAGGGTACGCACCTCGCAACTCGATATATAAATGTGCACCTACCCCACATAGGAGTAGGCTACACCGACGATGCACCTCCCACACATGGAGAGCATACACCACCCTCTCACCCATACTTTTAGTCTCATGGTTACCCGAATCCTTAGCCACATACTAAATCATTTCATATCCCGAAGTAGGGAAAATCATTTCACAACATAATAATCACAAGTACTTTCAAAATATAGTACTTCACATCAGTAATACACGCATATGATCAGTCACTATTAATCACATAACCTTTGAGCTCGTACATCTCAAAGAAGGGTGTTAAGCAAGAGAATAAATTATCCGCCACCAAACAGATACATCATCAATAGCAACTAATCGAATATGCAATGAACCACAATGTAACATATAATACATTTCTAAATCACTTTAGAAATCATCGGGTTTTGGGCCTCGAAATCCTTTCTGTTTTATAAAACATTCCCTGTCCAAAATCGGGAATACATTTCTTTTCACTTAAGAAAAATATCATTTCACAATCATTTATTAAATTTGAAATGAACACAGCATCGCTAAACACCTTATCGTCAAATCGTGAAGTGTTTCACGAGGCGTTAGCACACAGATATTTTCAACCCAACCCAATGCTAAATGTAAAAGCATATTCTGCTCATAAACTGGTCGAGCACAATCCAAACAATCAATCAATCCAATTTGACATTAAATAGAAGGGTTTGAATAAAGATAGTATCGACTTATATTCAACATCAAATCCTGAAACCAATAGATATCATATCGGGAATAACGATATCGATATCTTCCAAATTCCCATCACAATATCTATATAATCACGGAATCCAATATCGAAAATATCCAAAGATAATTTCAATTCAAATCTAATCCAATTTATTTGTTTATAACCATTGGATTATTTTTCTAGTTAATAACTAGATCATTTCGATAAAAATATATTTTTATCTTTTCAAATATGGAGTTTTTCATCCTGATTTTTCCCAAATCATTTCTTATGATTTTACACAAATTATTACTATTTTTAATAATTTTATCAAGGCTCGTACAGTCGATTTCCATCAACAGCCATCGAACTGCACTTACTGCAACCTTTTTCAAATTTGATTTGGACGTATCTCCAAATCCAACCGTTAGATTTCAAATTTCTAATATTCGTTAGAAAGCTCTTTTCGATACGAACCCAACGGTTCCGGTTTTAGGAGAATCCGACGGTCGGATCTCCCGTAATGTCCATTTGAAATAAATGGTCGAAATTCACGAACTGCCGCGGCACGGCGCGTTCTATTCAGGCCATTATATTATATATATAATATATATAATAAATATTTCATCGATTTCTATTTAAAACGAATTATATAAATAGTTTTGAATTCGTTTCAAAAACATTTTCAACTTCCATTTCAATTCAAATCAAAATTGAATTCTTCCTTAATAATTCGTTTTAAAATTCATTCCTATTCGATTCCAATTCAAATCGATTTTAATTCTATTCGAATTCATTTCGTTTTCTATTCAATTTAAATTCAATTCGTTTTCTATTCAATTTGAATTCAATTCGTTTTCTATTCAATTTGAATTCAATTCGTTTTCCATTCAATTTGAATTCAAATTGGTTTTCTATTCAATTCAAATCAAATTCGTTATATATTCAATTGAAATCAAATTTGTTTTCTATTCAATTCAATTCGAAATCGTTTTATAATCAATTTATTTCGAAATCGTTTTATATTCAATTCATTTCGAAATATTCGATTTCGAAATCACTTTTCAATATTCATTTTAAAATGAATAAAATCGATATAAATATCGTTCACGTCAAAATGGCGTCAATCTAATCAACACGGCTTCATATAATTCTATTTTCCAAAATTCTATTTCAAATATTTCTTTTTCAAATATTTCCATTTTTAAGGGCCTGAATTCCATAACGACTATTCAGAATTTTCAACTGGACATATCTTTTGATTCCCGCTATGAAATTTCAATTTTTCGGATTCGTTGGAAAGATATTATCAAATAGATCCTAATGTTTTTGGTTTCACTAAAATCCGGTTTGTTTTGCACCCGGTACATTCAATTGAAGTTTGAAATCGAATTATCGAACTACCGCGCCATTTTCAATTCTATTTATAATTATATATAATTATATATATTCTAACAACGACGCGTATAAATATATACGTTCGAATTATATTCAAAATAAATTTCTCGTCGATATTATTTAAAATAATTTATTTTAAATAATCAAAATTCGCTAAAATTGCCAAAATAAAAATTTTAAACTGGCCCAGATTTTCGGGTTGTTACACATATTGAATTAAAGGATTACATTTTATTGTAACATTGTTTACAATAAAAGAATTGAATTAAAAGACTAGGTTTTTATTGTCAATTGTTCATAGCAAAAAGAATAGAAATATATATCTAATTGTTGAAATGTGTGATGTGTCAAATATAATGTTTATTATATTCAAGTTTGAATATTACACTTCCATTTACAAGTTACCCGACTTGTTTATGTGATTGGGACGATAATTTTCACACATCGCCCAAGTGCACAAATAATTTATTATTTGCTTGATGGATGAAACCCCACACGGGTATTGGGATGATATTGGATACACACTAATCCCAATATTTAGTTATCTGTCAATCGATGGATTGACAGTCTGTGATGAGCGTCAGTTATTTACTTTAATGCTCACACAGTTATAGATTCCACTTTGGTCGTCATTTGGATGTTTGACAATTATTCATCATGATTGTTGATTTCATGCAATATATGGATGCTGATTGAGTCACATTCCAATAAAGAATATTCTAGAAAAAGAATATTTTGGAAAATATATTTTTGAAAAAGAATATTTTTGAAAAAGAATATATTTTAGGAAAATATATTTTTATTGAAATGAACTAGTTATTAACTAGAATAAATCATTAAATTTAGATTTAATGAAGTTTTCCAATTTGTAGTATTTAATTGGAAATTAAATTGAATAAATTGGATTTGGGTTTGTCGTGGATAGTGTCTTAAATAACACTGTTCTTAAACCCCGTATGAAAAGAATAAGCTTGTAATTTAGATTATTAAAGTTTTCAATTATATTTTGTAATTGAAATAAGAAATGTGAGTTGGGTTTATTGTGAACTGTGTTTTTAAGCGACATTTGTTCTTTAACCCAACTGACAGTGAAAATATGATTTGAAATTCGTAAATCTTTATTTAAGATTTAAATAGAAATTTTCCAAAAGTAAAGTTTTCCAATTTAGTATATTAAATTGGAATTGAATAGAATTCGAATTAATTATAACCGAGATAAGCTTCTGTTAAAGAAGACCGATACTACGTATGGAATTTAAGAGGCCTTGCCGTTATTCCATTTATATTATTGGTTGGATACAGAAATTTATAACGATTATATATTGATTTGATTTCTGTGAAGATTCCATATTTTGTTGAAGACGATTTTGGGTTTACCGTGAACTATGTTTTAAATGACATTAGTTCTTTAACCCAGTTAAGAATAAGATTTATTTCTTAAATCTAAAGAATCATTTACTAATGATTTTTGATATTTAAAACCAAATGGTGTTTTGAATAAATCTTTAAAAGAAAGATTTAGGAGTAAATGTAAAGAATTTATCTTTGATAGAACAATACGAATATTTTATTAGAAGAATATTCTGAATTGGAATGAGGCGTTGGATGTGCTTCTATAGTACTTGATTTTTAATTATAAAAATACGTGAGCTACTCGGGAAGACCGGGTTTAACCCATTCCGAATAATTACTACGACGATGAAGAGTCGAAGATGAAGACGGTGGTTGAAGACCGACGATCTTCACATCGAATGGATGTGTTGCTACAGAGACCCTTGATGGGAGTAGCTACCTTGAAGGGGCTTCAGTGGTGGCCGTTCGGACTATTTTTGATTGTTCGGATTTGGTTTTCGCTCAGACCCAGAGCATAAGCTAGTAAATGGATGCGTGTCTGACATTGGATTTCGTTCCATGTGAATTAAATCGATTTCTGTTAATGTATGTCTGTTTGGTGGTGGAGGATTTATTCTCTACTTAATACCCTGGTATATATTAATAGTGATTGATCGCATGGCGTGAATTGTCAATGTGGCACGCCAAGATGCAAATGATCAAGGCTTTTGTTGAAAAGCAGGGCCTTGTGGGATGATCAAAGCATAGCCTATTATGGCATAGCTTTGTGTATATCGTGACTTCGCGAGCCTCACACCCCGATATGAGTCAAAAACGGGATATGGACCGTAGGGAGTGCACACGTTTCTTTCTAGCTAGTGGTAGTGTCAGTGCTTAAACTGGCTGGCATTTTACTTATGTGGATGATGGATTTTGAGGCGCCTCGGATTTTTATAAGCCGTTAGCGGTATTCGGAAAGCTCTGTATCCGTGTATTCCTTTCATTTGTATATTTGTAATATTTTTCCGCTGCTATTTAAATGTAATTTAAATCTCTGATATTATTGTATTCCTATTATGAAATAAGTATTCATACTCTGTTACACTCTTGTACTCTGATGTAATTGTTGTAATCAACAATAAAATGTTCTCCAGTTTATGTTTTGATGTGTGTTGTTCTCAAAGCAATCCAGCCTTTCCTTTACTGGGAAGTTTGGGTTGTTTCAGTTGGTATCAGGGCTTTGGTTTACAGAGCTCGAGAACAAGACACATTAGAACCGAACGAAAGAATTCATCAGAGATTGGATTAGTAATATCCAATAAGAATAACTCGTTAGGGATGGGATCTGTAGCGTCCTAGAACGAGTGTGAGGAGTATTATTTTCTTTAAAATAAAAAAATGGAAACAAAATTTAGTTTTGAAAATTTTATCTTAAAATACGTATTTGAATATATTATTATATTTTAATGTTGACAATCGAGTATATAAAGATTATGAATATACGAGTAATTAACGGATATTCGAAGTTTTAATATACTGGATAGATATTGAATCACACTCTAGTCGCCCGGAGATAATTCTGGTGATAGGTCGACCATCACCAGTATTTATGTTCGAGTAGCGAAAGTGGGATATTTATATATTTCCATTGACTGGTATGAGAACCAACACTTGGTTAAGACAAATTGCTGTGATTTGCACTAAAAATATGATTTTTGACTATATATAAAAGTTATATATATTTGAAAATTTAATCACCCAATTGATTGCTAGTTGTGATGTTTGATTATTAGTTTCACTAATTAAAATATTAAAATAATAATTAATTAAACCAATAAATAAAGAATTTAATTAAGTTAGTTAATTAAAACAACTTTTATCTACGTTCCTTTTCGAGGACGAAAAGATTTTAAGTGGGGGCGATTGTAACGACCCGGAATTTTGGGGCCAATTTAAAATTTTTAGTTTAGAAATTTTAATGGATTTTATATTTTTAAAATAATTTATTTTAACTAATAACAACTAAAAAATTACTTTAAAATGAATAAATTTAATTTAATTATAAAAGTAGTTTAAAACAGCGCTGTAGTTTGAAATTTTGAATTTGAACTTTGACTGACTGTACCGGATTCAAAGTAAATCTGAATTGAGCGAAACAAGAAATATTTAAATCTGTTTAATTATATCTTTCTAACGAATCTAAAAAACTGAAATTTCATCTTATAATTTGAAAGTTATGTCCAGTTTAAATTTTAGAAAAGTCGTTGTAGAATTTATATATATTTTAATTAAATATATTGGCCTTGAAAATAGCCATTTTGCAAACGACCTCGGTTTTCGACGAAACCACTTTTGTTGGAACCGGAATGTCAAATTATTTCTAGTTTTCAATTTTCATAATTTTTCGAACTAATATGTGAGCGTGGCAGAGGAAAACGTGTTTTGTCCGTTTCAGTTAAATTTAATCGACTTGAAAATGGCCATTTTTCAAACGGTCTCGGAACTCAACGAAATTAGTCTCGTTAGAACCGTATCATCAAAACATAACCAGAAATAATTTTTCTATAATTTTTAGAGGTAGTATGCAGCCTCGGTTATTTAAAATGTACGTTTGAATTTAATAATCAAATTATTAATAATTTAATTTAATGAAAAACATATCGTAACAGCCGAATAGGGTTACGAAACATGTTCCATTGAGCCCAGAATGGGGGTTATTAACTGTGGGCGACACTCGTTGGGTTCGATTTGGGGTTCGTATAGGTAATCATGAATTATTGAATTAAATAAATAAATTAAAAGAGAAATACACATTATAAATACCCCGTGGTATACGAAACCCTAATTCTAAATACTACAGTCGCCATTCTAACTGATCAATGGCCATGGCGCTCCCATTTTATTCCCTTTCTATCTCTTCCATTTCTCAATGATTTTCAAAACTTTTATAACCAAATCGAAGAGAAGACTGAGAGCTGCTGATTCAACGGAGATGATCGGGTTCTGGGTAGTGGCGTGGCCGGAATTTCACTCCAAAACACCACCGTTTGCACGCTGACTGAGGCCAGAGGGGGGGGGGGGGGCGCGAGCTGCTCGCGGGTGGAGGAGGTTGCGGCTCGCTCGAAGGGCTTCGACGTCGGGAGATTGGATCGGCTTCTGGTGGCAGCACGCAGGGGATGTTCAAATCGACAGTTTGGGTTTTTCTAAAACAAGAATTCACGTAGAAGAAAGAGGAAAGGAGCGGTTCCTTTTTAATCAATGTAATTAAAGAGATTAATTAATTATTTAATTAATTATTAAAATATATTAACTTTAAACGGTCGTATATTGTCCAAATGATATCAGAATTTAACAAACGAAGATCCGTTGGTATCGTAAAAATGAGATCTATGTGTTGGAGCTGACTAGAGCTTGAATGGAGGACGATGGGAATTCAGTCTAAAACCAGATCTGAATATCAATGTGAGAAATTCTATTCCTTCATTTATAATTAAAGATTGTTAATCAAAAAATTTAGTATTACACCTGTGCTGCAATATTTTGTTGAATGTCCGTGATTGGATGTAACGACCCGGGAAAAAACCCGAAAAGCTCGAGTCTTCGACAACAATAAACCCGTATTACTTGCCAAAACCCAAGTATCGAATCCCCGAATTGTTATGAGAAAGGATTTAGAGGGTGAGAATAGAATGAAAGAATATTAGAATAGAAGAAAGAAGAAGAACACATCAGAATCTCACAGCGGAACGAGTAAAATATAATATCAAATCTCTTTATACAAAAACTGTATATACATACCAATCATCAGAGTACAACATATTTCAGTCACAGCGGAAAAATAACTTTATATAGCTAACAGTGAAGCCTCCTGCTTCCATCTCCTGAAACTCCAAGTGAAACCTAACCTGGAACATACTCGGTCTGACCCGAGCACATTTGATTTAAAACAAAATACACCGGGTCAGTCTGGAATACTATCAGTGATAAATTCACAGAACACACACTTGTTTAACTTTGGAAAATCCTTTATGAACTCAAAGGATAATAGTAAGACCAGCCCATGCATAAACACGGGCGGTTTTTTACCTTACTATAACCCAAAACGTTTTTGAAATCATAGCTTATTATGATATTATCATAATGTCTAAATACAAGTAAATAACAATCTAGAGGAACGCTTGCATCTCACGCTCCCCATATATAGTATACAATCGAAAACCACGGGCGCTTATTGGATATTGGATTCCAACTTGACAAGGTATGGGACCACCTTCCGACTGTGTATCTCTAGAGGCGAATACACTGGGTTCAACAAGAACGTCTTGCAACCCGGCCCTCACATGACCGACCACTCATTTCGCTTGAGTGTACCGAATGTATATCATCGACGGTTGGGATCAGCAACCGCCTGCCCGAAAAGGGACAGCATCAAATACAGATTAAAGAAGCAAATGGAATTTCTCTAGATAGGCGATCATACATCCTAATGGGAGTGACCCACATAGCCATGTTGCCTGCCCGATTTTTGTCATTTTCCAGTTGATGAGGCTTGAGGCTAGAATTTACCTTTACCTATCTGGCCACAATTCACTTTGAATGCCACATCGTCAGATCCTCTGGATATCACTAATTGACGTCCACTAAAATACTCTAGTTGGGAGCTAACCAACTATAATACGTTTGAAGAAATCAACGTACGTGGTCCTTTGGAAATACTCTGTCAGACACTCATCCATACAATTCATCCAGGAACAGGATGAACCGAAGGTACTCTCCTACTGCATCTCATGTAGGAATCACCCCATGGATCAGTAGCGAGAAGTCCTTGCAACCTGTAGATTCCAACCACGACAGAACCACAGTTTATCTCTGGGAGCTTATTAGTGGTCCTTCCGTTTATGAAAATCAACAGTCTTCAATACTCCATCTCGATCATCTTCTAATCTCTACACGTATTTGTTGGTCGGAATGGTTTTCGAATATGAATTCGATCCCGGTCTTTCCATACCAACAATCGCATTGGTCAATTTCGATAGTCGGTGATTTAACTATCGAATAACAATAGTGTGAATAACATTAGTTTGCTGATTCAACACTTAACACAAATTGACCTCTTTGAAATATACTTCACGATATAAACCACATTTTCTCTGATTAACCCTGATTGATTTACTTTGATTGATTAACTCTAACTTGACTAACTCGACTTATTTAACTCGACTAACTTGACTTGATTACTCCTATCGGCTAATTAATATCCGACTTAACTCCATTCGCTTGACTCTAGATCGCAGCGATCACAATGGTTACGCCTGATTCCCTCAGGAAACATCCGACCGCCGTAGGCTATCTGCAGCCCTGCGAATTACGCTAGCAGTCGTACGCCATGGCAATTCTTTCTGAGTAACCATGTTTGATTAACTCTACTATATTCGATCAACTCTAATTAAATAACAAATGTTCGATATAATTTGGAATCACTATTCTTATTTCTTTTGAAAACTAATATTTGCAATAATTATTTACTTTCCCCCAAATCCTTGCATTGGAGTTGGATATCCCTCAGATAGGGTAAAACCCATTTCAACACCTTCACTCGCTTCAAACTAATATTATTCCTTGATAATAGTGAAGCCAATCAAGTTGGGGTATTTTAGTTACCTCTCAGACCTTGATCAACCCGTTCTTACCTTAGAATCATATCTGCTTGTCACTTAAATAACTTACCAAAATCTCCTTTTCTATCTCGATTTCAAACTGGTTTCGTACACCATTTCTTACATTTGAAATCCCTTAGTTCAAATTCCACATTTGACTAAATTCAGTTTCTTAACATTTTACTCAATCAAATTTTGACTTAAACCCTTTAAAACCTTATTGGATTTGTTTCCAAATCGCTTACTCTAATTTGCTTAACCACTCTTAATACTTAGCTTTAATCTAGTACCATATTCGACTTGTTTCCAATTCATAATCATTTCCCTTCAAGGATTCATTTCACTTAAATTTACTTTAAATAAGTAATTTTTTATTTAAATCTCCACAGCTACTTACCATTCTCGTTTGAATACTCGGATTTTAAATCCCTTTCTAACCTCGCTTATCATCTCTTTGACCAAATCGTATTTCCACTAAATCACTTCTTGACTAAATCCCAATAAAAACCCAAATTGTTCTAATTATAAAAATAATAATTTATTATCTAAATAATTTACTTTGCTATTAACTGGGAATGGTAACATCAATCACTTTCAACAACTTGTTAAATAATTAACCACTATGTTAACTCCAACTGGTTTGGTAATTACTTTAATTATAGTTAATCACACAATAACTAATATTAACCCTTATTAGTTGCATTTAACAAATAAATTTAGAACTTCGAATCAGCTTAATTCAATTATCATTTCCAAGTATAACAGTTGAATTTATTTACCGTACCTCTCAGATAACTTTTAACTGACTTCCACCATCACTTCCCTTTTTAAATTAATTAAATAACTTAATTAATTTAAATCACTATTTAATTGTTTAAAACCATTATCCTGTTTTATCAACTCGTAGGTAAATCCCTTGGGTCTCTACTTTTACGACTGATCCAAACATTTAAATAATTTCCTTTAACTCGATTAAAAATATTTATTTAATAATCTCCCAATTTAAACCCTTATATAAAATAATTGAATCACTTTAACCCAGTTATAAATAATTTATAACTTTAAAACCACGTCGATTCACCTGACGGTCGAACGACGTTAAAACCACACAATAGGGCCATTTACTGCCAATGACTCAGTCAACACAGTCGGTTGATTTTTAACCACAACAACGATGGATATATATTCAACTATCAATATTCGAACAAGTTTTGGTGTCAGTCAGGGTAAACAATTCATATGTATGCCCCACAAACAAAAATACAGTTTATATTGAGGAATCCGGTCGGATCCCTCCAACATGTCCTTCCCTGCATCACAGATGTCAGTTGATAAAAATATACGAATTAAATAAATAATTGCATCCAATCAAACAATAACAACAAATTGCATTCATCGCATCCAATCAACCAATTTAAACTGTTAACTGTAAAATATATTTTACTGTGAATGTACCACATCACAGGATTCCAGAAGGTGTGAGAATTAACTCACCTTATATTCTTGATTCACGGTTCCCGCACTGTTTGATTTAATTTTAAACAGACGTTTAAAATTAAATAGAAACCCGACAGCTTCCGATCCCTTCTGAATCAGCTCAGCATCGTAGCCTTTGTCGCTGCGATCCTAACGGATCCAGTTTCATTGAGTTCTGAACGTACGCATAAATTATCGCTATTAATATTTTAAATAATTTAAACGATAATTAAATTAAGTTAATAATTAACTAATTCCACTAATTACCTTTCACTAATAATCATGTCGTTATGGCCGCTTAATTCACGTGGTAAATCACGCGTGTTTCCTTGAATTTACTTTCAGGAGCCCGACTTCTTTTCACTTCATACTGCTTGCTGCTGATATCTCCATGCTTGAAACCGTGCATCCATTTCCAATTAAAACGATCAACTGAAAGTTCCCACTTACTTTATTTAAAACGGTGCTCAGGCCTTCCTTTTTCACTGTTTCTTGTTTTTCTCACCATCTATTTGCAAATACCAGACTTCATCGATTCTCGTGACTACCCCAAAATGAAAACCACCAACCACCCTACAACTCCATCGTGCCAAGCTTAACGCCTCCATTATTCTCCTTTTGATACATCCATTTCCTCGCTGCAGCGTATCATCAAAGCTGCACTATCTTCCTACCCTCCAACTTTACTTTCGTTGAAACCGCCATGCCTTGAAATTTGCACAGACCAAAAGCAGTCTGTCCCCTCCCCCTTCACTCGCTGGAACCGCTACATGATGAACTCTCCGCATAAATCCTTCCACCGGCATCGCGACTTCCAGGCAAAAGCTGAACACCTTCGCCTCTTTTCCTCCTACCGCCATTGTTCACCTGACCTTGCTATTAACACCACCAGGACAGACGTCGGCTTCATGCAAACATGCTCCAATATTCTTAAACTTCCCACTTTTCTACTACATACCAAATACACGGACAAAGACCGCCTGCTACCCATTCTTGCCACAAGCCGTGGATATCACCCTTCATGATTTTCATACCTTAAACACTGTCCTACCTCTCTCGTCCATGACACCGCCATGAAATCACGCTCTTACTTCTCACAACTCTTCTTCAGGCATTCACCTTCATACAAAATATTCTTAACATGACCGAACTCCATCCTTCATCAACTATTCACGTCCCCCTCCATTACTCACTTCATTCTAGTCAGTTCACTGCCTCATGCCCTCCAATTCGTCGTGTCTTCACTTTGATGTCAGCTACTCGCGCCCTTAACAGCTAAGCTAACCATGCATACAACCCTCAATGCTGCACTTTATGATACAACCAAGCTTCGAACTAAGGAAAGAAAGGAAAAGCTGTAATTGGTTCTCACGTTACCAGACTTCAGTTTGGTTTTTTTTTCTCTTTTTTTTTCTCTTTTCTGAGTTTCCGTTTGGTGGAGAAGAACAAAGTTTTGAAGTGTATTTATACATGGGAGGAGAAGAGATATTAGAACAACGTCGCTTCCTACGGTTGCTTAGCCTGTGCGTAGATGGATAGAGTGGTGTAGTGAGCTTTCTTTCAATTTTCTTTTCAACTGATGGGTTTAGAGTTGCGGTGTGTCGTCGTTTCAGTTTTCATTTCAGTAAAATGGTAGAGGAGGTTTGCAGCTGCTTCATGGTAGGCTAGGCTTGCGGGGAGGAAAAACAGTGGGTTTTAAATGGGTACGTACACATTAAAAGGGATTGTACATGGGAATAGTTAGTTGATAGGTTGTATTTGGGTACGATAACTGTGAAGTTTTCAATTCATTTTGGTTTCGTACAAAGAAGATTAGTGTATTTTCATTTCCTATCATGGATAGCCATGTGAGTAGATAGAAATAGGAGTGCAGTATAACAGTTTACAGGGAAGCAAAATTTCGAAACTTCCTTTCAGCATATGTATAGGGTAATAGCTGCTAGTTTTCAGAATAGAGGTATGGTGCGTGTATTTTCTTTTCTTCTAATAGCATTGAATTGTCACTCACTTGTGGTGGATCCTTTGTACGTTGGCTTGTGAATTGTTAAATCCATTTATAAACTGATTTGATAACATGGGCAGGACGTTCTGTTTTTGAGTGTGATACATTGTAGGTAGGAAATGGTATAGGCACACTTGGGAAGCAGGCGCACGCGCAGAGTAGGGTAGATCCTATGACTTGTGTTTTCTTTTTAATTTACAAGTTGGGTAGGTTTTATACGGTGTCCGTTACATAAAATTCCGTTCATCTATAAAAGAATATGGACATAAATAAAAATATCGTTGTGATCAGCAATGCCCCACGATCCCAAAAATATAATGATATTGGTAGGTTAACTTATATTCTGAAACCCCAAAATCCTGATATAGGGTGCAAAATACTCCAAATAAAAAGTGGCGTATTTAATTAATTAAAAATTACAGTAAAATTCTAAAAATTAAATTAACACTACGTCCCAAAAGGACCTTGTCTACTCGAATCCAGTATCCAGTTATTTCAAATAAACTATTACGGTCGATGAGCGATTCTATAGCGATTATTTGAAAATTTGGTTTGAACATATCTTGCAATATATAAGACGAAATCTCGATTTTTCTCTTTCATTATAAAAATACAATAGCATGGATTCGAGCATTTCTTTTTTCATTGAAATTCGATTTATAACGGATCCTGTATATTCAATTAAAGTTCGAAATTCAATATTACGAACTGCTGCGTCGTTTCGAGCTCGTTTTAATTATATATTCCAACCCCACTTTATTAAATAAATTTGATATAAACCCCATTATATTTTCAATATAATATATAAACAGATTTAAATATTCCAATTTAAATGGCCAAAATTCTGGGATGTTACATTCCTCCCCCCTTAAAAGAATTTCGTCCCTGAAATTACAAAGTAAGAAGAATGCTCCGGACCCAATCATTTCGAATAATTATCTTTGAATTATCATTCAAATTAATTTAAACTCTAAAAAAAAATTCAGAAATTTTTTGCCAGCACCTCCTCTGCTCGGCTCGATCACAACAACTACAACTGCCACACTGGGCCTCAACTTTTTCAAATGAAAACCAAAGCCAAATGACCATCCCACCCAGGGTGTAAAATCAATTACTCAAATCAATATTAAGGTTTACCTTTTTGTCGGGCAACTACATTTCAATTATACCGCAAATCAATTAACTGATCTTAGTTTTCTCATCTGCACTTCAATCCTGGTAATCAAGCCAATTCCCATAGCTGTCTAGTATCTGCACTTAACTCCACTTACAATGCCAGCAACAAATACATGGTAAAATAATCCTGTTTCATTTCATAACGATATTATTCCAAATTCACTATACTGGAATTTTATTTCAGTTAGTTTCAAATAAGTTCGACTCGTTTATTCCAAATTAATTTCAATTAAGTTTAAATTTATATTCATTTCAAATTTATATTTATACAGTCCACCATACCACCCAAACATTGAATTTTAATTCACTAATTTTCATATATATCCTATTGACTTGTGTCACTTCTTATCTCAATATCAAGGTCAAATTTTGATTCACATTTGAAATTCTGGCTTGGTTAATCCTTCTATAACCAAACCAATTTAAATCAACCAATCAATATCTAATCACACAAGGCAAAATCAACAAATCAAATCATTTGGATTCATATCTATCATTATTATTCACTTTGATTCCAAATTAAACTTTACACCGAAGTTTTTTATTTTCAAATCTCATATTTGAAATTCCCATCTGGTTAGATCATTTGAATTTTATAATCCACTCTGAATTCTAATTCAAATCAACATTAGTCAATTAATGTAATGATAATTTAAGAGAATTACACTTTTACTGCTTCGTAAAATATATTGGGCCAAAAATAATTTTGTAACAAATTACAAATACGCACACTCATATATATACTCACACTCAACCTAGGATATTACTAATCCCATCTCTATTGAGTTACACCACAGAGCCAAGATTATTACTAAACCATATGCTCTGATACCACTGTAACGACCCGGGAAAAAACCCGAAAAGCTCGAGTCTTCGACAACAATAAACCCGTATTACTTGCCAAAACCCAAGTATCGAACCCCCGGATTGTTATGAGAAAGAATTTAGAGGGTGAGAATAGAAAGAAAGAATATTAGAATAGAAGAAAGAAGAAGAACACATCAGAATCTCACAGCGGAACGAGTAAAATATAATATCAAATCTCTTTATACAAAAACTGTATATACATACCAATCATCAGAGTACAACATATTTCAGTCACAGCGGAAAAATAACTTTATATAGCTAACAGTGAAGCCTCCCGCTTCCAGCTCCTGAAACTCCAAGTGAAACCTAACCTGGAACATACTCGGTCTGACCCGAGCACATTTGATTTAAAACAAAATACACCGGGTCAGTCTGGAATACTATCAGTGATAAATTCACAGAACACACACTTGTTTAACTTTGGAAAATCCTTTATGAACTCAAAGGATAATAGTAAGACCAGCCCATGCATAAACACGGGCGATTTTTTACCTTACTATAACCCAAAACGTTTTTGAAATCATAGCTTATTCTGATATTATCATAATGTCTAAATACAAGTAAATAACAATCTAGAGGAACGCTTGCATCTCACGCTCCCTATATATAGTATACAATCGAAAACCGCGGGCGCTTATTGGATATTGGATTCCAACTTGACAAGGTATGGGACCACCTTCCGACTGTGTATCTCTAGAGGCGAATACACTGGGTTCAACAAGAACGTCTTGCAACCCGGCCCTCAAATGACCGACCAATCATTTCGCTTGAGTGTATCGAATGTATATCACCGGCGGTTGGGATCAGCAACCGCCTGCCCGAAAAGGGACAACATCGAATACAGATTAAAGAAGCAATTGGAATTTATCTAGATAGGTGATCATACATCCTAACGGGAGCGACCCACATAGCCATGTTGCCTGCCCGATTTTTGTCATTTTCCGGTTGATGAGGCTTGAGGCTAGAATTTACCTTTACCCATCTAGCCATAATTCACTTTGAATGCCACATCGTCAGATCCTCTGGATATCACTAATTGACGTCCACAAAATACTCTAGTTGGGAGCTAACCAACTATAATACGTTTGAAGAAATCAACGTACGTGATCCTTTGGAAATACTCTGTCAGACACTCGTCCATACAAGTCATCCAGGAATAGGATGAACCGAAGGTACTCTCCTACTGCATCTCATATAGGAATCACCCCATGGATCAGTAGCGAGAAGTCCTTGCAACCTGTAGATTCCAACCACGACAGTACCACAGTTTATATCTGGTAGCTAACCAGAAATTATTAGTGGTCCTTCCGTTTATGGAAATCCACAGTCTTCAATACTCCATCTCGATCATCTTCTGATCTCTACACGTATTTGTTGGTCGGAATGGTTTTTGAATATGAATTCGATCCCGGTCTTTCCATACCAACAATCGCATTGGTCAATTTCGATAGTCGGTGATTTAACTATCGAATAACAATAGTGTGAATAACATCAGTTTGCTGATTCAGCACTTAACACAAATTGACCTCTTTGAAATATACTTCACGATATAAACCACATTTTCTCTGATTAACCCTGATTGATTTACTTTGATTGATTAACTCTAACTTGACTAACTCGACTTATTTAACTCGACTAACTTGACTTGATTACTGCTATCGGCTAATTAATATTCGACTTAACTCCATTCGCTTGATTCTAGATCGCAACGATCACAATGGTTACGCCTGATTCCCTTAGGAAACATCCGACCGCCGTAGGCTATCTGCAGCCCTGCGAATTGCGCTAGCAATCGTAAGCCATGGCAATTCTTTCTGAGTAACTATGTTTGATTAACTCTACTATATTCGATCAACTCTAATTAAATAACAAATGTTCGATATAATTTGGAATCACTATTCTTATTTCTTTTGAAAACTAATATTTGCAATAATTATTTACTTTCCCCCAAATCCTTGCTTTGGAGTTGGATATCCCTCGGATAGGGTAAAACCCATTTCAACACCTTCACTCGCTTCAAACTAATATTATTCCTTGATAATAGTGAAGCCAATCAAGTTGGGGTATTTTAGTTACCTCTCAGACCTTGATCAACCCGTTCTTACCTTAGAATCATATCAGCTTGTCACTTAAATAACTTACCAAAATCTCCTTTTCTATCTCGATTTCAAACTGGTTTCGTACACCATTTCTTACATTTGAAATCCCTTAGTTCAAATTCCACATTTGACTAAATTCAGTTTCTTAACATTTTACTCAATAAAATTTTGACTTAAACCCTTTAAAACCTTGTTGGATTTGTTTCCAAATCGCTTACTCTAATTTGCTTAACCACTCTTAATACTTAGCTTTAATCTAGTACCATATTCGACTTGTTTCCAATTCATAATCATTTCCCTTAAAGGATTCATTTCACTTAAATTTACTTTAATTAAGTAAAATTTTATTTAAATCTCCACAGCTACTTACCATTCTCGTTTGAATACTCGGATTTTAAATCCCTTTCTAACCTCGCTTATCATCTCTTTGACCAAATCGTATTTCCACTAAATCACTTCTTGACTAAATCCCAATAAAAACCCAAATTGTTCTAATTATAAAAATAATAATTTATTATCTAAATAATTTACTTTGCTATTAACTGGGAATGGTAACATCAATCACTTTCAACAACTTATTAAATAATTAACCACTATGTTAACTCCAACTGGTTTGGTAATTACTTTAATTATAGTTAATCACACATTAACTAACATTAACCCTTATTAGTTGCATTTAACAAATAAATTTAGAACTTCGAATCAGCTTAATTCAATTATCATTTCCAAGTAGAACAGTTGAATTTATTTACCGTACCTCTCAGATAACTTTTAACTGACTTCCACCATCACTTCCCTTTTTAAATTAATTAAATGACTTAATTAATTTAAATCACTATTTAATTGTTTAAAACCATTATCCTGTTTTATCAACTCGTAGGTAAATCCCTTGGGTCTCTTCTTTTACGATTGATCCAAACATTTAAATAATTTCCTTTAACTCAATTAAAAATATATATTTAATAATCTCCCAATTAAAACCCTTATATAAAATAATTGAATCACTTTAACCCAGTTATAAATAATTTATAACTTTAAAACCACGTCGATTCACCTGACGGTCGAACGACGTTAAAACCACACAATAGGGCCATTTACTGCCAATGACTCAGTCAACACAGTCGGTTGATTTTTAACCACAACAACGATGGATATATATTCAACTATCAATATTCGAACAAGTTTTGGTGTCAGTCAGGGTAAACAATTCATATGTATGCCCCACAAACAAAAATACAGTTTATATTGAGGAATCCGGTCGGATCCCTCCAACCTGTCCTTCCCTGCATCACAGATGTCAGTTGATAAAAATATATGAATTAAATAAATAATTGCAACCAATCAAACAATAACAACAAATTGCATTCATCGCATCCAATCAACCAATTTAAACTGTTAACTGTAAAATATATTTTACTGTGAATGTACCACATCAAAGGATTCCAGAAGGTGTGAGAATTAACTCACCTTATATTCTTGATTCACGGTTCCCGCGCTATTTGATTTAATTTTGAACAGACGTTTAAAATTAAATAGAAACCCGACAGCTTCCGATCCCTTCTGAATCAGCTCAGCAGCGTAGCCTTTGTCGCTGCGATCCTAACGGATCCGGTTTCATTGAGTTCTGAACGTACGCATAAATTATCGCTATTAATATTTTAAATAATTTAAACGATAATTAAATTAAGTTAATAATTAACTAATTCCACTAATTACCTTTCACTAATAATCATGTCGTTATGGCCGCTTAATTCACGTGGTAAATCACGCGTGTTTCCTTGAATTTACTTTCAGGAGCCCGACTTCTTTTCACTTCATACTGCTTGCTGCTGGTATCGCCATGCTTGAAACCGTGCATCCATTTCCAATTAAAACGATCAACTGAAAGTTCCCACTTACTTTATTTAAAACGGTGCTCAGGCCTTCCTTTTTCACTGTTTCTTGTTTTTCTCACCATCTATTTGCAAATACCAGACCTCATCAATTCCCGTGACTACCCCAAAATGAAAACCACCAACCACCCTACAACTCCATCGTGCCAAGCTTAACGCCTCCATTATTCTCCTTTTGATACATCCATTTCCTTGCTGCAGCGTATCATCAAAGCTGCACTATCTTCCTACCATCCAACTTTACATTCGTTGAAACCGCCATGCCTTGAAATTTGCACAGACCAAAAGCAGTCTGTCCCCTCCCCCTTCACTCGCTGGAACCGCTACATGATGAACTCTCCGCATAAATCCTTCCACCGGCATCGCGACTTCCAGGCAAAAGCTGAACACCTTCGCCTCTTTTCCTCCTACCGCCATTGTTCACCTGACCTTGCTATTAACACCACCAGGACAGACGTCGGCTTCATGCAAACATGCTCCAATATTATTAAACTTCCCACTTTTCTACTACGTACCAAATACACGGATAAGGACCGCCTGCTACCCATTCTTGCCACAAGCCGTGAATATCACCCTTCATGATTTTCATACCTTAAACACTGTCCTACCTCTCTCGTCCATGACACCGCCATGAAATCACGCTCTTACTTCTCACAACTCTTCTTCAGGCATTCACCTTCATACAAAATATTCTTAACATGACCGAACTCCATCCTTCATCAACTATTCACATCCCCCTCCATTACTCACTTCATTCTAGTCAGTTCACTGTCTCATGCCCTCCACTTCGTCGTGTCTCCACTTTGATGTCAGCTACTCGCGCCCTTAACAGCTAAGCTAACCATGCATACAGCCCTCAACGCTGCACTTTATGATACAACCAAGCTTCGAACTTTGAACTAAGGAAAGAAAGGAAAAGCTGTAATTGGTTCTCACGTTACCAGACTTCAGTTTGGTTTTTTTTTTCTCTTTTCTGAGTTTCCGTCTGTTGAAATCTTGTTTTGGCCATATCTTGGTCATACGGACTCCGATTTTCGAAAACTCGGACTCTATTTTGCGTATTTTTCCGAGAGGAACGCAATGGTGATGTCCATTTTACCTAATTCCTGATTCTTGAATTAGTTATCCATATTTTACTATCTTTTCCGTTACATACGCCGTTATCGAACTAATTTTTCTTCTCTTCCATGTATTAATTAATTCTCCTTATGCATCACCATTATTTACCTATCATAAGCATATTTTCATATATTTTATTTCATTTTTAATTATATAAAAAAAATATGGGGTGTTACATAGTGGTAGTGTCAGTGCTTAAACTGGTTGGCATTTTACTTATGTGGATGATGGATTTTGAGGCGCCTCGGATTTTTATAGGCCGTTAGTGGTCATACTATAGGTTCAAAGGAACCGGGAAGTGTGTGTTCAGGCATAACCAATCCACGCCGATAGGCAGGGACCGGCCCTACCGCTCCAAGGGTTGCCCATAGGTGCGATCCTGAGGCATTTGCTAGAGTGTCTCGAATTGGAGAGGAGCTTGCCCCTAGCCTCGACTCATGATGGAAATCCAATTTCCAATACAACCTTGTAGTTTTGATTGTAGAACTAGTACGGCGACATAGTAGGATGGGGTACTATGCCGTCTATGATTAATACATTATGATTGAAATTATTTTTTTGAAATATATGTATACCCATAGATACACACACTAATACTAAATCCGTTCTATCGTATCAAGCATCTTTTGAACATTATAAGGTAAAACCCTATCCTCCGGTTTGCGTTGCATTGTGTGATGGGACTTGGGTCTTATAATGGTTTCATTTTTCTAAAAAGCATTGCGTTGTTTAATGATTTACCTTATTTTATGCACTGGCAATCCAATGGAGTAAACCCGTTCCGCGTTAGCGGCGTGGTCCTGTGATTAGCCCTTTTATTAGATAGGTTAGTTAAGATTTCTCATACCAGTACCATGACTGACCTGTAGTTTGTTTCACTGGCAAACTCGGGTGCCCTTATTTTCCACACGGGCAGTCGAGTAGCTTTTTGCAGATATATTTACAGGATCCGGGTTTATAGCTAAAGCGGTATTCGGAAAGCTCTGTATCCGTGTATTCCTTTCATTTGTATATTTGTAATACTTTTCCGTTGCTATTTAAATATAATTTAAATCTCTGATATTATTGTATTCCTATTATGAAATAAGTATTCATACTCTGTTACACTCTTGTGCTCTGATGTAATTGTTGTAATCTGCAATAAAATGTTCTCCAGTTTATGTTTTGATGTGTGTTGTTCTCAAAGCAATCCAGCCTTTCCTTTACTGGGAAGTTTGGGTCGTTTCACATATCATAACCAAAAGGACATTTTTTTATTTTTAACAAAACATTAGTTAAATGAACATTTCTTAACTGAAATGTCAATTTAATCTGAATAAACATTTTAATCTAAATATACATTTCTTAGCGAAATGTTATTCTAATGTTAACATAACAAAAGTGATATTCTAATGTTCAACTTTTCTTTTTATTATTTATTGTCAATCAATTCAAACGTAAATGCGTATTTAATAGATACATTTTCACTTTACCGTTTACATTAATTACCCATATATATATATATATATGAATAAATATTTTCTTACTTTTAATTTATCATAAATCCAATTGGGGAATGCCATTTAAAAAAACAATCCTTGACAACCAAAAATGCGCAACGTACGCTACATGATGCGTACACGTCATATATATATGCGTGTATATATATATATATATTATATACATATTCATTTTTTTTCTTTTTATCTATCTTCCCAATTACCCATTTTCACACTAAACCACTTTTTGAACTGCTTCACACTAGGCTATTTTAAGCCATTTCCCCTAAAACAAAAGTAGGGCACTGGTAGGGATCAAACTCTGTACCTCTTGTATGCAAGTCATGTGTTCCAACCAAATAAGCTACTAAGTCTTTTGCTTAAAAAAGTTAGAACAATGCTAAACATTATTCTTTTCTCATTCCTCCTTTTTCATGTTTTGCTGCTGTAACACCCCACGTCCATTAATGTCACTCACAAAGGGAATGCATTAACTTCCATGGAGGTTTTAAGTGAATATAGAACAGAAAAAATACAACAAGACATATAATAAGTAGTACTTTGAAATCTAAAACTTTATTTCATTACAACGGAAATTAAACATGTTTGTTGCATCATAAAACCATAAATCAGAGTCAAGTACAATATCCATCTTGATAAAACAAAATACATAATCCCATTACATAAATAGCCATTAAAGAAGATAACAAGCTGGACTTTACTTCAACGGTCCAAGCTTTCCAAAAGAGAGATAAAGCAATCCAATCAAGCTCCACTAGAGCTGGGCCCACCCTGAGGACCTGGAGGGGGGGGGGGGGGAAAGATAGAAATGGGGGGGGGGGGGTCAGACATAATGTCTGGTGAGTATGATAATTCTAACAATACTATTATCAAAATAACTAGACTAAGGCATAAGCTGGAAAATAAGGAAATGTCTATGAACTATTGGGTATGGAAGAGCAAATAAAGATAACGTTAAAGGCACACCTAATACTAACGAATAATACTACACTGCACCACACCAGTCACCCGAAAGGTTGATCTCACTCACCGAACTTAGAAATTATATAAATAGCTTTGTGTACCCCTAGCTGACTACATAGGTGCCGTCTGCCCCTATCTCCGCTAGGTGTACCCCACTACCCACTTGCGATCGGCTCCCTACTCGTAGATACCCGTGCTGGTCCCACAGTGGGGTGTATCACTCCCCTAAAGTGGCAACCCGATACAGACTAAGGATGCACGGCTTATACCTACGCGATGCAACAACGTCTTACCTACCAGCCCGGGTCCACACACGCATATGAAACCCGTTGGACTTGCGTTGCCACCGCTAACCCGTTTGGCCTCTTATAGTCAAGCCCAGTATGCGTGTCCCATCCTCGACATGGGTCGAGCCCACAAAGATACGTTTGGGTTACTGGTTGAAATGGGCCCCCAATTACTTACCACAAGCTATCCACCTAAGCTTGTCCCCACTAGTATATCCCACTTAACCCTCTTCTTAGTCATGTTTATTTACATGTGTGTTTGGTTAAGTCTTACTAATCATATTTCAAATGCCACTAAAGGCACCCAATAGATTCCCCATGCCACCCAAGGCACCTACTTAACCCCCATGTCCCACTTCACATGTTTATCTGGTTAAGTATTTCTTAATTCGTTCAGGCCATAACCTCATAAAGACCTCTCACATTAGACTGGCATTTATGGCAGCTGGATTCGCCGGGCGGGTCCGGGCAGTCTTACACCATAAAAGAGTCTAACCTCGTGTATTTACAACTGTTATGCTTTAATTTGGGCCTAGGACCTCTCACATTGGGCTGATATTTGTGACTACTGGATTCGCCGGGCGGGTCCGGGCAGTTTTACGTCACAAACGAGTCCAACCTCGTGTCCTAAGCATTGATTAACACTTATAATCTTTTACCCCAGTTTTAAATATATTCCTATTCAAATCATTAATTAATTCCAATTTTAATGATGTCCATAATTGACTCAATTATGGCCATCCACTTACGGTATGCAAAATCATATCAATTGCACCCCAATTTCTTAATATTAAATCCTTAATATTACCCCTACCCCACGTTATAAGTTCGCTTATTCAACGCAAAATATACGTTAGACTCGAATAGTCTAACTCATAGCACAAAGATAAATTATCACAACAAATAGACAAATAAAATAGATCTAATCATAATAGGGGTGAAACTTGCATAAAACTACACATGTCATGGATCTAAAGGTGTCAACTTGTTTGGTTAAATGTCACAACTTACATAATATGATCATAACCCAAGTTCATGTATAAACTTGCATATGTGGTTTATGCAACATAATTATGGTGTGAACTAACATCTAACACATAGAACTCACACATGTCATAGCATAATTCTAGATCTAAATAGATGTCATAATTCTAGATCTAAATAGATGTCATACAATATGTGAGATTATACATACTAATAAATCTAAACTTGCATAGGTACATGTGATTTATCATGTGAATCATCATAGCCCAAATATATATAATCAACATCATGATTCATAAGCTAACTACAACATAATAACATCATGGCTTTGTAACATCGCAACTTAGCATAGAAACTTGCAACATATATAATATCATCATAGCATGATTTACAACGTATAGGATATCATCATTACATAACATAGGATTTACAACATACATGATAGCATAAAGTTTACAACAACATATATGACAATTCACATCATTTTCTTATGATCCATATCACATCTTAATCTAATTAGTTTGCTAATAATCTTATTAAGATCATCATACTCACAATTAGAAAGAGAGTCTTGATTTCCTTTAGAGTTGAGTAGAATTAGAGTTTTGATTAGCTTTCTTCCTTCTTAGTTGGCGGCGGCTACACTGAGTTCCATGGTGATGGCATGACGGTGGCTATTCTATTTTTTTATGTGAATTTAGAGTGAGAGACTACCTAGGTATATATAGAGTTTAGGATTTATTTAGACCGTCAGATCAACTCAGAACTAACCTGAACCGTCAAAATTAGCCAACTCAGCCCTAAAGACACATCAGCAGCTCAAGATTGGGCTCTGCCAAAACCTGGCCGACTTGACCAGGTCGACACCCAAGTCGACTGCGCAGTCGACCTGGTCCTGGGGGTGTCGACTACCCAGTCGACTCCCCAGTCGACCTGGGGTGCTGGGCGGGAAATTTCCCGCCTGGCCTGTTTGACTTCGAATTTTGAATTTTGAATTTTCTAAAACTTCCGATGGCCATATCTCCTTCATACGAAGTCCAAATCACGCAAACTCGGACTCTATTTCAACCAGAATTCCGAGACGAACACAATGGCGCAACCCGTTTCCGACGATTCTCACATCTGAGATTATCTTTAATTTGTGAATATTAATATTAACCGAATTACGGGGTGTTACATTCTCCCCTCCTTAAAGGATTTCGACCCCGAAATCTTCAAGTCAAGAAGAATGTATATCCTAACATCCAATCGTCCATCTACTCAACCATCAAACACATGAATACATTGTCCTTATAGACTTCTAATGATTTCATGTTTAAATGCACAGTGTGTGTATATGTCCATATCTAATGCAAAATCAGGCGGTCCACTGATTCAGTTGACCTCCTTAACGCAAATCATGATAGTGCCATGCGTCCATTATGTATGCAAAAGTTCCTTAATGCTACATATTATCTCTATATGCGTGCACAATCATAATCTGAATGCAGCATCCATATGAAAAAAATCCTCATACATCCATTTTGCTAAATACATCCATATATATGCAATATGCAATATGAAGTGACTGAGCCGATCTAGTGCCTAATAGTGTGTGTATATGCGTCCACGAGCAACCACTAGCAAACACTTGCATCCACTTTGCATCCATCATACATAACATGTCTCAAACACATGTTTCAACCATAGGATTATCCTTACTAAAGGTTAAAGGTACTAACGAGAGGACATACTAAAGATAAGATAAGTACAAGCTAAGCGATAAAGGAGAAATTAAAAGACATACCCTAAAAAAGAAAAGGGTACAACGAACGCATCTTCGCTTCTGTCTCCCAAGTAGCGTTGCTCTCATCATCTCCCCATTGCACTTTGACTAGTCTGACCTCTCGATTCCTCAACTTCTTGATCTCCGACCCAAGAATGCATGTAGGAGCTCGTCGAATCGTCGCATCACGCTCTATCTCCACCTCTCTAAGCAAGCTCGGCTCTACCACTTCCGCGGTCTCGTGCAAGCACTTCCTCAAATGTGACACATGGAATACGTCGTGTACACCACTAAGTCTCTCAGGCAACTCCACTCTATACGCCATGTGTCCAATCTTCTCCTTAATAGGAAACGGCCCTACAAACCTCGGTGCTAATTTCCCAAAGGACCCAAAGCGAACAACATTCCGTAATGGAGATCCTTTGATAAAGACCATGTCCCCAACATCAAACTCAAGATCTGTCCTCCTTTTGTCTGCATAAGATTTCTGCCTATCTTGCGCCGTCTTCATCCTCCTTCGAATCAAGTCGATCTTTTCCGAAGTCTCTCTAATCATCTCGTGCCCAAGTAAGATCTTATCCATAGATTCCCACCAACATGTAGGTGAACGACAAGGTCGTCCATAAAGAGGTTCGAAAGGTGCCATGCCAATGCTAGACCGAAAGCTATTATTATATGTGAACTCCACCAATGGAAGATGCTCTTCCCATGTACCCCCAAAGTCTAGGATACATAGCCTCAAAAAATCCTCTAGAGTGCGATTCACCCTCTCAGTCTGGCCGTCCGTCTGAGGATGATACGCGGTGCTCAAACATAACTGAGTCCCTACCGCCTCTTGCAAGCTCTTCCGAAATTCGCTAGTGAAGATAGGATCACGGTCGCTTACTATGCTAGAAGGAACACCATGCAAACGAACTATCTCTCGGACGTATACAGAAGCTAACCATGGAGCAATCCTCTTACTCTTCACGGGAATGAAATGGACGCTCTTAGTAAGTCTGTCTACTATAACCCAAATCCCCGTATTACCCTTCCTTGATCTTGGTAATCCATCCACAAAGTCCATCGAGACACTTTCCCACTTCCATAGTGGAACCTACAATGGGTGAAGCAACCCACCGGGTTTCTTTTGCTCCGCTTTTACTTGTTGGCACACCAAGCATCTAGCAACATACTCGGCCACATCCCTCTTCATACCGGCCCAAAAGAAAACTCGCTTCATGTCTTTGTACATCTTGTCCCCGCCGGGATGAATGGTCATCTTCGAATGATGTGCTTCGTCAATAATAGCCTTCCTCAAACCTTCGTCTCGAGGTACACAAAGTCTACTATCCCTAGGTAACCAACCCTTATCATCTAGGGTATACCTACGGAGATGGCTTGATGACTCCCCTCTTTTGAGCTTCTCCACTAACTCAACCAACTGTGGGTCGTCCCGTTGTGCCTCACCAATCCATCCCAAAAGCGTAGGTCGGACCTCCAAGGATGCTAGCAAACCAGGTACAAAGTCAACGGAAGGTCTAAAGTCAAACTTAGAGATGAATTCTAAGTTTCGCCGCTCAACAAACAATAGGCTCAAGGACAACCTTTTCCTACTTAAGGCGTCTGCCATCACGTTACCCTTGCCAGGGGTATATGTTATTTCGAAATCGTAGGACGCTAAGAACTCCATCCACCTTTGCTGCCTTAAGTTCAAGTCCATTTGAGAGAATAAGTATTTTAAAGATTGGTGGTCAGTGAACAATTCGAATTTCTCGCCAAGAAGGTAATAACGCCAAGACTTAAGTGCGAAAACAATTGCGGCTAACTCTAGGTCATGTGTAGGGTAATTTTTCTCATGCACCCTTAACTGCCTTCCACCATAGGCTATTACCCTTCCCTCTTGCATTAAGACTGCGCCTAGACCTGTCCCATAAGCATCGGTATAAATAGTAAATGGCTTACTCCCGTCTGGCAGCACTAAGACTGGGGCTGTGGTCAAAGCTCTCTTTAAACGTTGGAACGCATCATCACAATCTACGTCCTATGTGAAAACTAGGTTCTTCTTCGTCAAACGTGTTAATGGAGCTGATATCTTTGCGAAGTCTTTGATAAACTTCCTATAGTAGCCAGCCAACCCGCAAGAAACTCCTTACTTCGGTAGCATTTTTAGGGACCTTCCAATCTTGGATGGCCACCACCTTCGCGGGATCCACAGCTATCCCTTCTTTGGATACCACATGCCCTAAGAATCGCACTTCCTCTCTCCAGAAGTGACACTTAGTAAATTTAGCTTTAAGGTTATGCGCTCGTAGAGTCTCCAACACTTCCCTAAGATGTAGGGCATGCTCTTCTTCATTCTTAGAAAAGATCAAGATGTCGTCTACAAAGACCACCACGAATTTATTAAGGTACTCCCCAAACACCCTACTCATCAAATCAACAAAGTATGCGGGGCCGTTTGTCAAACCGATGGGCATCACTAGCCATTCATAGAAACCGTCCGGAGTCCTAAAGGCAGTCTTGTCAATGCTATCCTCAGCCACTCTCAACTGATGGAAACCCGTGGCTAAGTCCAACTGCGAAAACACTGAGGCGCCAACTAACTGATCGAAGAGATCGTCAATCCTCGGCAGTGGGTGTCTGTTCTTCTTAGTAAGCTTATTAAGTTCTCTATAGTCTACACAAAGTCTAAGGGACCCATACGCCTTCGTGGAAAATACTACTGGAGCACCCCACTCTGATGTACTTCGTCTTATGAACCCCTTCTCAAGCAACTCCTTCACTTGCTTATTGAGTTCCCTCCTTTCACGAGGAGCCATGTGGCATACTGGCAAAGATACTGGTTTTGCATTATCCACAAGATATATTCGAAAATCTATCTCCCGCTTCGGAGGCAAGCCCTTCACCTCCTCAAACACATCTGAATATTCTTGGACTACTTTAACAGATCGTAGATTTTCCACCGACGCGTCAAGCGATTCTAGATAACTTAGCATAACAGAATTTATGGGATTACAAAAGATTTCGAGAGTGTTGCTAAGGCGAGTCATGAGCCTAACTACTCTCCTTTCACAATCAAGAACTGCCCCATTTCTGGATAACCAATCCATTCCTAAAATTAGCCCATAGCCCGTGAAGCCCAAAACATAAGCATCACATCTAAACCCAACGCTAAGTATAGAAATTTTCAAATCCAAACATATCATGGACTAATAAGCTGAGCCCGCAATTGGATTCGAAAAAACTAAGGGATCTTCTATTAAACTGGTGTTTAAGTGCAGTGATTCAACTAATGATGTAGAGATAAACGAATGCGATGCGCCCGAATCGAATAAGGTACGGACAGGATGACCAAACAGAAAAACTAAGCTTTCAACAGAAATGGTTCTACCTCGTTCTTGCAGCGGTGGGACCGCGAGAGACTGAACTTGTCCCCTTGCCTGCCCTGGTGCCATAAGAGCCTGCACCTGTTCTCCCAAGGTAGAGCCTGCACCTGTCCTCTCGAGGTAGACCCTGCCCTCTGCCCCTTCTTTGGGCAGTCCTTCACTAGATGTCCCGCTTCACCACAGTGAAAACAACCACTCTTCTTTTTCTTTCTGCAATCCTTACTGAGATGGCCTGGTGTCCCACAGTTAAAGCATCTTTTCTTTCGTTTGCCATTATTGTCTTTACCACCCTTCTTGTTTTGCTGTTGTGGTTTCTTCTGATCCCCTTTCTTCTTGGGTGCCTTACTAGCATTAGCGCCTTTCTCCTCGTGCATGAGTGCCATGTCTACTAGCTTCTCAAAGGTGGCCCCCATAGGGATGTGGGTCATAGCCAACCCCTGCAATGGCTCATTCAAGCCATTAACGAACCTCAGAGCCTTCTTCTCCTGCGTGTTCACCAAATCTAAGCCAAACCTTGCCAATTGGTTAAATTTGTTGATGTACTCTTTCACTGATAGATTTCCCTGCTTCAATGTCAAGATCCTTTCCATGTATAGATTCTCTTCTGCCCTTGAGAGAAACTTTGTCTCAAACCTACGTCTGAAATCAGCCCAAGAATCAACAGGACGCTCCCCATTAGTGACCTCCCACCAAAACAAGGCCTCTCCCTTCATTAACCAAGCTGCTAATTTGACTTTCTGAAACACCCCACCTCCGCCAGGGTCACTCGCAAAGGAATGCACTAGCTTTGGAGGGGCATTATTGGTAAACATGCATAATGATATAGCAAGGTAGGACATGACATATATATGTATATGTAAATAAACAGAGTAAGCAAATAAAACAGCGGAAGATTTATAAACCATTTCAAAACTCAAGTCTGGTACATCAAAATGTCACTTTTCCCAAAATTACAAGTCTAGATAAATACATCATCTGATAAACTGAAAATACATAAGTACTATCCCCAAATAAGAGTGATAAACCATAGCGGCTCAAGTCCAAAGCATACTTGAGCTATCCAAGGAAGCAGCTAAAATCCAAGCTAGGCTCTAGTATTCCCTCCCTGAGAACCTGGGGGGGGGGGGAAACGGAAGAAAAGAGGCGAAAGAAAACAGGTCAGTCAAAAAGACTGAGTAAGCCCTGCTACGATCAGTCTATAAACTAATAAAGTTAACATCATGATGGAAACTGAGATGATCATAAATAACAACATACTGGCATGATAAATCAACTACAAGATAGATAGAGGTGTCATCGCATAAACAGAGTTAAGTTTTGCACCACGGTGTACTAGCAAATCAACATAACAGGTATTGATCCCTTAGCCCAAACTTTGGCCCAATAACATGAAGTGACCTTAGTATAAGGTCCAGCCCCACGGTCTAGTCGATCGGCTCCCTATAAACCTAACACGTCAAGTGTTGGTGTCCATATGGCCCACATATGGTTGTAGTTAGTCTGTGCTGGGTCCACCTTTGGGTGTATCAAGCCCTCGGGTGTCAACCCCGGACACTTAAGCAATAATGCACAGCCCTAAACTACTGGTACCCGTGCCTCGAGTTTGTCCAAAATCGGACTACGTGCACGTCCGTAGCCCGCCGAACCCGCACCGCTGTACCACTCGGCCATCGCCCTTTGGTCGCTTACATCTGCCAGTAATCGTGCCCCGCCCTAGCCTAGCTTCTAGGGTTGTGAATGATACCAAACTGGGATTACTGTTAGAACAGACCACGTTGCTAGGGTTTCCCAAGAGGGTTAAGTGTGATTTAACCCTTCACTAATCCTGGATTAAACTGGTTAAGTGTGGCTTAACCCCATTCTAATCCCTTGAGCTCCCAAATGGATTAAACTAGTTAAGTGTAACCAATGGTTCACGACTTAACCACATTCTAATCCCCCGAATTCCCAAATTGGTTAAGTATTAGTGGACCCTGACTTAACCCTAATCATGAGGCATTAATTAGTTTAATGCACCTCAACCTCTCACATTAGACCTTGTTGTGGTTACTAGTTAGGCCGGGCGGGTCCGGGTAGGTTTACACCACAACTTAGTCTAACCTCGGGTTTTGGCACCACATGACCAACTTCTCACATTGGGTCCTATTTTTGTAGCCACTAGTTAAGCCGGTCGGTTCCGGGTAGGATTACGCTACAAACTCAACCCAACCTCGAGTTGGCCACACTTATGTTTTCTAAGTGTCATGTCCACTTTATTTCAAAACATAATTACAAGTCAACAAATACTTGGGTAGACCTAACTTAATAGGTAAATTCCCAAGGGGTAGACCTAACTTAATAGGTAAATTCCCAATCTTATATTTTCATGTATTTTAAGTTTACCCAAAACCCCCAACGTCATTCTATCGCTTACATATTCGTAATAACGCATAAAGGATAGGAAGAGGGAACTTGGCACAACATACATGATAAACTTGCACAACAATCATGCATAACATGTTAGACTTGCACCACTTAGCATAGTGAACTTGCATATTACCATAAACATGCATAACGTGTTAAACTTGCATAACTTAGCAAAGTGAACTTGCATATTACCATAATCATGCATAACTTGTCAAAACATGCACAACTTGTCAAAACATGCGCAACTTGTCAAAACATGCACAACTAAACTTGCATAAACATGCACAACTTGTCAAAACATGCACAACTTGTCAAAACATGCACAACTTGTCATTTTAAACTTGCATAAGCATGCAAAACTAATTAAACTTGCAAATCAAGGTTTAGTAAGCTTGCATAAACATGCATGACTCAATTAACTTGTAAATCATGACTTAGCAAACATGCATAAACATGCATAACTCATTTAACTTGTAAATCATGGCTTAGCAAACATGCATAAACATGCATAACTCATTTAACTTGCAAATCAAGGCTTAGCAAACTTGCATAAACATGCATACTCAAATAAACTTGCAAATCATGTCATAGTAAATCCGCATATGCATGCATAACTTGTGAAACATGTAAAACATGGCATAGTGAATCCGCATATGCATGCATAACTTGTGAAACATGTAAAACATGGCATAGTGAGTTCGCATAAGCAAGCATAATCAAATAAACTCACACAAATCTCAATTTTCACCACATATTAACTTTAGAGTTTACAAAGTGAAAGTAAGAGGGCTTACAATGCTTATGCGGGCTCAAATGACTATAGCAAATGTAAAGAACCCCTTATGCAACTAATTACAACCCCCAAATGCAAGCAAACTTGATCAAAACTCCTCTTTTATGGTGCCAATTGAAAAACAAGCCTTTAATGCAAGCTAAGGAGGATCATACAAGCCTAAATATGCTTGTATGCATGGAAAATCACTTAGGAATTAAATTAGGATTTGTATGAAGAGGGTGGAGGCCATGAGAGGATGGATTTTGGCATAGTTTAGTTACTAGGATGAATAATGAATGATTTAGGGTAGGTTAGGGTCTTATTTATAGATTAGGTTAGTGATTTGAACCATAGGATTAACCCTAGATTCAATTTGGTCCATCAGATCCCGGAACTCTCTAGAAACAAGCCACAAGACCCAACCCCAATCAGAAATGGTGCACCAGGCTAAGCAGCCCGGGCACCCCCTGTCGACAGGGCTGTCGACAGGGCAGTCGACATGCCTAGGACCCTGTCGACAGGCCTGTCGACATGCGGGTCCTGGCGGGATTTTTCCCGCCTTGGCCCAGCTGGCCCAAATCCTTGTTTTTAATTTAAATTTAAATCTGTTTTAATTATGGAAATTTCTGAAAACTTCCATGGGCCATAACTGGGTCATACGGACTCCGATTTTCGAAAACTCGGACTCTATTTCGCGTATTTTTCCGAGACGAACGCAATGGCATAGCCCGTTTCCCTTGATTCCCATTTTAGAATTAAATTCTGCCTCGATTTATGTTATTACAGGTTATTGAAAATACGGGTTGTTACACTTTCCTCCCTTCTTCTACTTCGAAGATTTCTAGCAATTCTTCCACCTCCTTAAGCCAATCTCTAGCTTCCACAAATGTTTCTGACCCTTGAAAAGGTTTTCCACCCATAGCCTTAAATTCCTTGCATGTCTTTGCAAAAGTATCAACACGAGGAGGAGGAGCGGGTGCAACTGGTGGTGGAGGAACATTGGCTGGACCTGCAGCGGTCCTAGCCTCTAATAACCTCCTATATCATCCTGGTATCGTTACACCCTCCTGAAGGTTAAGATCTTCAGCCACGTTGAAACGAAAAAGGAAAGATTCAAAATGGAGAATTCGAAAGATAAAGATATATGGCTATTGGGGATTATGTTTTTCATAAAAACTTTCCTCTTTAAATTACTCATCAAGACATGTTTTTGAAAACACTTCTTCCAAAAATACTTTAGAAAAATAGTTTTTCTAAAAAATTTATCTGTTCTGGTAACCTTAAGCTCTGATACCACGTGTAACACCCCACGTCCATTAATGTCACTCACAAAGGGAATGCATTAACTTCCATGGAGGTTTTAAGTGAATATAGAACAGAAAAATTACAACAAGACAGATAATAAGTAGTACTTGGAAATCTAAATCTTTATTTCATTGCAGCGGAAATTAAACATGTTTGTTACATCATAAAACCATAAATCAGAGTCAAGTACAATATCCATCTTGATAAAACAAAATACATAATCCCATTACATAAATAGCCATTAAAAAAGATAACAAGCTGGACTTTACTTCAACGGTCCAAGCTTTCCAAAAGAGAGATAAAGCAATCCAATCAAGCTCCACTAGAGCTGGGCCCACCCTGATGACCTGGAGGGGGAAAAAAGATAGAAATAGGGGGGGGGTCAGACATAAAGTCTGGCGAGTATGATAGTTCTAACAATACTATTATCAAAATAACTAGACTAAGGCATAAGCTGGAAAATAAGGAAATGTCTATGAACTATTGGGTATGGAAGAGCAGATAAAGATAACGTTAAAGGCACACCTAATACTAACGAATAATTACTACACTGCACCACACCAGTCACCCTTAAGGTTGATCCCACTCACCGAACTTAGAAATTATATAAATAGCTTTGTGTACCCCTAGCTGACTACATAGGTGCCGCCTGTCCCTATCTCCGCTAGGTGTACCCCACTACCCACTTGCGATCGGCTCCCTACTCGTAGATACCCATGCTGGTCCCACAGTGGGGTGTATCACTCCCCTAAAGTGGCAACCTGATACAGACTAAGGATGCACAGCTTATACCTACACGATGCAACAATGTCTTACCTACCAGCCCGGGTCCACACATGCATATGAAACCCGTTGGACTTGCGTTGCCACCGCTAACCCGTTTGGCCTCTTATAGTCAAGCCCAGTATGCGTGTCCCATCCTCGACTTGGGTCGATCCCACAAAGATACGTTTGGGTTACTGGTTGAAATGGGCCCCCAATTACTTACCACAAGCTATCCACCTAAGCTTGTCCCCACTAGTATATCCCACTTAACCCTCTTCTTAGTCGTGTTTATTTACATGTGTGTTTGGTTAAGTCTTACTAATCGTATTTCAAATGCCACTAAAGGCACCCACTATGTAACACCCCACCTCCGTTAAGGTCACTCACAAAGGGAATGCCTTAACTTTGGTGGAGCATTTTAGTTAACAGAACAGAAACTTACAAGATAGATAAAATAGTACTTGAAAAATTTATAACTTTATTTCAAAAGAAACCGAAATAAACTTGGTTACATCCTTTCAAATCACATTATCAAAATTCAAGTACAAAATATCAGTCTTGTATAAAAGCCTTCAGAATGCATAGTTTAAAATCATAATCCCCGTAGAATGGAAGCTATATAGAGCCAAGCCATACTTTAAGCACTTCAAGCAGAAGAAATCCGGATCAAGCTAAAGTATTCCCTCCTTGGATAACCTGGCGGGGGGGGGGGGGGGGGGACAGAAGAAAGGAGGCGAAACAACAAGGGTCAGACAAAAAGTCTGGCAAGTCCAGTGATTTTCAGTTATGAACAGATAATTATAACATGACATGAAAATAAAACTGGATGAGAGATAACTGTAACAGGTGTAACAGATATAACAGAAGAACATAATAATATAAGCTATTGTTTTACACTTCTCTGCACTAATACTAGTATAACAGAATTAGCTGTCACCCTAATGTCTAAATTGAAACAGAAACGGGTACAGAATAATTTAACAGAAACAGAATGCTAATAATGGGCCTTTACTACCCGATCAGAAACAGACAGAAGCAGAAACAGATTAATCCCTACGGAAACAGAATGTAGAATTAGGTGTACACTAGTAATGGGCCTTTACCACCCGAACGGACGGTACCACGCAGAAACAGACAGGTGTTACCACCCAACAGAAACAGACGGTACCAACAGAAACAAACAGAACTAAATGTACCCTAAAACCCTACCCCAAGCAATCGGCTCCCTAATACATAAATATCCTGTGTCGGCCCCACAGTAGGGTGTATCACTCCCTAAAGTGACAACCAATTGGCACAGACCTATTTATAGATGTCACGGCGTCTTACATCCTCAGAGGCAGACCGGGATCCATGCACGCACATGACCCGGTTGGAACGCACTATCAACACCCCTCACCATTATCAAAATGAACTGCTTATAATTAGTTCAGTAAGCGTGCCCGGACCCTACTTACTGTTGGGTCAAAGTTTTGATACCAGAAAGGGTTACTGACTAACATGGTTCCCAAACAACAGATGACACAAGTAATTCCCCTCCTAACCTTGTGTCCCCAGACTAACAGATTTCAGCTTAACTTGTCTACAAGTTTCATACATACAAAGTTTAGATTAACTAGTTCACAGATCAGACAATCAAGTTAACAGGTTTTCAGACTAACGGATCAGATGTTCGGATTAACAGGCTTACACATTAACTGGTTACAGATTATCTAACTTTGTATTGGGCCTACGGATTCACGAAACGGGTTTATCAGATTCATTGGTCCAATTGGTTTAACCTTACCCAACACGTTTTAGACTTCATATTTATCTCAGATTTTCATTAATTAAATATAAATGTCCAAACCTCTCACATTTGACTGACAGTTTGCGGCTACTGGTTAGGCCGGTTGGTTCCGGGCAGGTTTCCGTCGCAAACTGAGTCTAACCTCGGGTTTCAAGCACGTTATTTCTCACATTAGAACCTATTGTTTGCGGCCACTGGAATATGTCGGGCGGTTCCGGGCAGAATTATGCCACAAACTCATTCTAACCTCGAGTTAGCCATTTTCATCTTTGCGGCCAATTAATTAATGATTTACCATTTATGCCCACGCCTAATATACAGGTCAATTATTCATAACTATAGCCAATTCAGATTATGTCAATAGCGGACTAATTTTATCAACTCAACAGATATTGCAGATAACAGATTTTTTTCCAGATTAGGCGACTTGACGGATTTAGCAGATTAAGCAAACTAGCAGATTTAGCATTTTCAACAGACTTAGCAGATGACAAATTTGGCAGATGAACAAATCTAGCAGACTAGGCAGTAGAGCAGAACTAGCAGATTAAGCAATATAACAGAACTAGCAGATTAGGCAATGTAACAAAACTAACAAATTAGGCAAATATAACAGATTTAATCATTTCTTAAAGTTTCACAAACATATCTTGCCTAATTATAAATCTTGCCTAAGTTCACATGCATAAATAATAGTCTTGATTCACAATATGATCATATACCCCATGTTTGCATTACATTTACATAGCATAGATTATGGTCATAATTTACCATATATCATATGTTTCAATTTTTATTAAACTTGCATAGTACAGAAGATCCATATATAAATTATACCAAATATAGTTATCGACTACTATGCATGTCATATATTCCAAAGATCGCTTACATAGTTGTTTATTTACATTAATAGATACCCTACTCTCATGTAAATCTTTATACCTAAGCCATATTCTCTTTATCTCAAGTCATATGTTCAATTACCATTTATGTTATAAATATAACATGTCCAGTCATATGTTTCAAATTTATGTTCTAGCTACAGTCCATGTTCTTTCCTCAAATAAGTCACCTACTGGTCATGCCCAAATTATGCATCATTCATTTTGTTGTCCCAAACATTTTAGCGTATGTTAATCTCTTATGAGATTGGCTCAGGCTCGTGGTAGCCTGGCTATAAAACAGAAAGAGTAAAGAGATACAAAATAAGATCTAAATAGAACAGAACAGATATAACCTCAGATTCAGATTTATAATTCATGTCACAATCAGAATTAACGTTTATATCGAAAAATAACTGTACTTTCCTTGATTGGATTAAAGAAAGAACTTTAATTGTTGTAGAATCGTTGTAGAAGCTTTAATCTCTAATTTGAATTGAGTTGCTTAGGTTGATGTTGATTAGCTTCTAGTTTTGATTCCAGCAGAGTAGCGACACCATTTTTATTTTTATTTAGAATAGAGGCAGAGAAGAAGCAGAATAGAATTGTGTGTAGAGAAGGCTAGGTCTTAGGTTGTTTTTATAGGTGTAGCAATTCATTTCAGCCATCAGATTAACCCTAAAACCAATCCGGACCATCAAAAATCGTCCCTGGGCTTCAAAAACGTGTTCTGGACCGAAACAGGCCGACCAGGTCGACCTGTAGGGGGGGAGGTCGACACTATAATCGACCCCCATGGGGGAGGTCGACTCCCAGGTCGACCCCCTGGTCGACCTGGCCCCCAGGTCGACCCCCAGGTCGACCTGCCCAGTTCTGCGCTGACCGAAACCTTCTGAATCTTCTACAGGCCATAACTTCTTCATCCGGACTCCGATTTTTGAAAACTCGGACTCTATTTCATGTAAAATTTCGAGAGGAACGCAATGGTGATGTCCATTTTACCTAATTCCTGATTCTTAAATTAATTATCCTCATTTTACTATCTTTTCCGTTACACACACCGTTATCGAACTAATTTTTCTTCTCTTTCATGTATTAATTAATTCTTCTTATGCATCACCATTATTTACCTATCATAAGCATATTTTCATATATTTTATTTCATTTTTAATTATACTTAAAAATGCGGGGTGTTACACACTAGAATCCCCATGCCACCCAAGGCACCTACTTAACCCCCATGTCCCACTTCACATGTTTATCTGGTTAAGTATTTCTTAATTCATTCAGGCCATAACCTCATAAAACCTCTCACATTAGACTGGCAGCTGGATTTGCCGGGCGGGTCCGGGCAGTCTTACACCATAAAAGAGTCTAACCTCGTGTCTTTACAACTGTTATGCTTTAATTTGGGCCTAGGACCTCTCACATTGGGCTGACATTTGTGACTACTGGATTCGCCGGGCGGGTCCAGCCAGTTTTACATCACAAACGAGTCCAACCTCGTGTCCTAAGCATTGATTAACACTTATAATCTTTTACCCCAGTTTTAAATATATCCCTATTCAAATCATTAATTAATTCCAATTTTAATGATGTCCATAATTGACTCAATTATGGCCATCCACTTACGGTATGCAAAATCATATCAATTGCACCCCAATTTCTTAATATTAAATCCTTAATATTACCCCTACCCCACGTTATACGTTCGCTTATTCAATGCAAAATATACGTTAGACTTGAATAGTCTAACTCATAGCACAAAGATAAATTATCACAACAAATAGACAAATAAAATAGATCTAACCATAATAGGGGTGAAACTTGCATAAAACTACACATGTCATGGATCTAAAGGTGTCAACTTGTTTGGTTAAATGTTACAACTTACATAATATGATCATAACCCAAGTTCTTGTATAAACTTGCATATGTGGTTTATGAAACATAATGATGGTGTGAACTAGCATCTAACACATATAACTCACACATGTCATAGCATAATTCTAGATCTAAATAGATGTCATAATTCTAGATCTAAATAGATGTCATACAATATGTGAGATTATACATACTAATAAATCTAAACTTGCATAGGTACATGTGATTTATCATGTGAATCATCATAGCCCAAATTTATATAATCAACATCATGATTCATAAGCTAACTACAACATAATAACATCATGGCTTTGTAACATCGCAACTTAGCATAGAAACTTGCAACATATATAATATCATCATAGCATGATTTACAACATATGGGATATCATCATCACATAACATATGATTTACAACATACATGATAGCATAAAGTTTACAACAACATATATGACAATTCACATCATTTTCTTATGATCCATATCACATCTTAATCTAATTAGTTTGCTAATAATCTTATTAAGATCATCATACTCACAATTAGAAAGAGAGTCTTGATTTCCTTTAGAGTTGAGTAGAATTAGAGTTTTGATTAGCTTTCTTCCTTCTTAGTTGGCGGCGGCTACACTGAGTTCCATGGTGACGGCATGATGGTGGCTATTCTATTTTTTTAATGTGAATTTAGAGTGAGAGACTACCTAGGTATATATAGAGTTTAGGATTTATTTAGACCGTCAGATCAACTCAGAACTAATCTGAACCGTTAAATTAGCCAACTCAGCCCTAAAGACACATCAGCAGCTCAAGATTGGGCTCTGCCAAAACCTGGCCGACTTGACCAGGTTGACACCCAAGTCGACTGCGCAGTCGACCTGGTCCTGGGGGTGTTGACTGCCCAGTCGACTCCCCAGTCGACCTGGGGTGCTGGGCGGGAAATTTCCCGCCTGGCCTGTTTGACTTCGAATTTTGAATTTTCTGAAACTTCCGATGGCCATATCTCTTTCATACGAAGTCCAAATCACGCAAACTCGGACTCTATTTCAACCAGAATTCCGAGACGAACACAATGGCGCAACCCGTTTCCCACAATTCTCACGTCTGAGATTAGTTATTCTTTAATTTTTGAATATTAATATTAACAGAATTACGGGGTGTTACAGCTGCAATATTTAATTTAAGGATATCTTTTTCATACGGAGTCCAATTTACGCAAACTCGAACTCTATCTCAAGCAGAATTTCGAGACGAACGCAATGGCGTAACCCGTTTCCCTTAATTCTTCTTATAAAATTTAATTATACTTTAATTTGTGAAACTTAATGTTATAGAATTACGGGGTGTTACACCTGGCGCTCCTAAGGGCTCACCTGAGTCTGAGTCCTGAGACATGGGCTAGATTGTCTCGAATTCGGTAAGGATGATCTCTTGCCTTGGTTCATGATGGAAATCCAACTTCCAATACGACACCACATTGTTTTGATTGTATAACTAGTATGGCAACATAGTATATGGTAGCAATGCCGTCTATGATTGATACATTATGATTAAAATGTTTTTGAAACATATATACACTAATGATAATATCAAATCTGTTTTATCGTATCAAGCATTTTTTACCATTATAAGTTTAAACTCTATCCTCTGGTTTGATTGCATTGTGTGATGGAACTTGAGTCTTATAATGGTTTCATTTTTCTAAAAAGCATTGCGTTGTTTAACGATTTACTTTATTTCTTGCACTGGCAATCCAATGGAGTAAACTCGTTCTGTGTTAGCGGCATGGTCCTGTGATTAGCCTTATTATTAGATAAGTTAAGTAAGATTTCTCATACCAGTCCTATGACTGACTCGTAGTTTGTTTCACTTTGCAAACTCGGATGCCCTCTTTTCCACACGGGCAGTCAAGTGGCTTGTTTTGCAGATATCTATTTATTAGGCAGGATTCTGGATTGAAGCTTAAAGCTATGGCCAGAGCAATGATAGTCTTCCGCTGCATTGTGTTAAGTTTATTGTAAATCAATCTTCCGTTGTATGATTATTTATTCGGTGTACTCTGATATTCTGTACTCTGATGTAACATTATTATAATATTTATAAAAGTCTTCTGCTATCTGTTCTGATGTGTTGTATGCCCAAAGTTAGTGTATCCGACGATTTCCTACGAGGGGATTTTCGGGTCATTGCATGTGGTATTAGAGCTTTGGGATACAACCCGTTAGAACTGAACAAAAGACTCATCAGAGGTAGGATTAGTAATATCCTATAAAAGAATACTCACTAGCGATAGGATCAGTAGTATCCTAGAATGAGAAAACTCGTTAGAGATGGGGATAGAAATGCCCAAGAATGAGTTAAGAGTGACAAGTTTATAATTAATGTATTTGTGATTATATACATAATCCGATTTTAAAAAATATAATTTTTGAATATATAAAAGTTATATATATATATATATATATGAAAAGCTAGTCAACTAATTGATTGATGATTGTGTTGTATGATTATTAGTTCAACTAATAAAATTATTGAAACCAATAAAAGGATGAAAGTTGAGTTAGTTAATTAAACAACTTTCAGCTTCGTTCCTTTTCGAGGACAAAAAGATTTTAAGTGGAGGAGATTGTAACAACCTGGAATTTTGGAAACTAATTTAAAATTTTTATTTTAGCAATTTTAATGGATTTTGAATATTTAAAATAATTTATTTTAAACAATAACGATTAAAAATTTATTTTAATCGAAGTTAGAACGAATATATTTATTTTAATTATATAAGGAGTTAAAAATAGCGCGATAGTTTGAAATTCTGAATTCGAACTTTGACTGAGTGTACTAGATTCAAAATAAATCAGATTTTAGTAAAACCTAAAATATTTAAATCAGTTCAAAAATATCTTTCCAACGAATCTGAAAAATTGAAATTTCATAGCGGGAATAAAAAGTTATGGTCAGTTTAATATTCAGAATAGTCGCTATAAAATTTATATAAACATTTTAATATAAAATATAGCCATTTTACAAACGACCTCCTTTTTCGATGAAACCACTTTGGTTGGTCCAGAATGTCAAATTATTGCAAGATTACAATTTTCATAATTTTTGGAATTAACACGCGAGCGTGGTAAAAGAAAACGTGTTTTGTCAACTTTAGTCAAATTGGATCGACCAGAAAATGACCATTTTTCAAACGGTATCCAAATCCGTTGAAATTAATTTTGTTAGGACCGTATCGTTAAAATATAGCCAGATTTATTTTTGGGAATTTTTGGAGTCCGTATGTGTCCCGGTAAATTAAAATGTACGATCAAATTAATTAATTAAATATTTTATATTTTAATTTAAAGAAAAACTGATCATAATAGTCGAATTGGCTTAAGAAACATATCATATTGTGTTCGGAATGGGGGTACTTAGCTAGGGGCGACCGTCGTTGGGTTGGATTTGGAGTTCGTGATGATAAACTAGCATTTTAAAATTAAAATTAAATTAAATATATTATTTTACATGGTATATATACCATGGTATATGGCCAAATACGAAACCCTAATTCTCCACTTAGAACGCAGCCGCCTAAACTAAGTCAATGGCCATCACGCTCTGAAATTCAATTGCAAAAAACTCTCAACCCGTTCAATGGATTTCCATAATTCCAAAGACAAAATTTCTCGCCTCCTCTAGCTCGCCTCGTTCAATGTGGTGATGAACTGATTTGAGGCGGGGTGGCGAAAATCGACCGGGGAAGGTTCGCCGTTCGCATTGGTTTTGGGGGTGCTAGGGGGATCGCATCTGACAGTGTCACAAGCGGAGGTGGAGTTCGTGAAGCTCTTCGGGATGGTAGGGTCCGATCGACGGCTAGGGCTCTGGTTGAGGAGCAACGACGGTAGAATTGGTTGGAACAATGGGTTCCAACAGTCCAGTAAATGACGAAGACAATGGGCAAGATTTCGAACAGTGATTAGTGTAGCAAATGGTAATTAAGGCCTTAATTATTTAAATTAATTAATTTAATTATCCGTTTTAATCACCGAATGTATAATCTATCATATCCTCTTCATACGAGGTCGAAATCCAGTGATTTCAGATCCGTTAGAATCACAACGATGAGATCTACAATATAGAACTGACCAGAACTGAAATGGAGCAAATCAAAATTCAGAGCAAATTCAAATTTGAACTGTACAGAAATGAAACCGATCAAGGTGAGTGTAATGTCCCGACTTTTTCCGAGTGTCGACATTTGATTTTAATGAGAAAATTAAAATAAATGATAATTGTTTAACAAAATAAAAAACAATGAAAAACATATATATATATATATATATATATAGTATGAATACTTTTTTATGTTTGAAAACATATTATGAATATGCAACATAAAAAAAACATAACTTGAAACATATTGGAAGTATAACAATATGTGTATACAAATGTTTATACTTTAATACATATATATTGTTTAGAACATAATACGAAATTAAAGCAAGAAAATAGCAAACTTGCACATGAAAATAATGACAAAGTGTACATATGTGAAAAGGGACATATTCAGGTAAAACAGCCAAAAACAACTGTACATAACACATAAAAGAAACCTGCGCACAGCATGTTTTGGTAAATGACAAAGTAAAAATATAAGAATATAATGCATGTAACAACAAGACAAATGCTAGTCATTTGAAGTCAATATTTTAAGGTGATTTAACATGAATAGTGAAACTAAGAATAGGAGCAACATCACCTCATTTCAAGTAGCAAATATATAAGTCCCCTTAGCAAAATTTCCTAACACTTAAAGATTAAGAAACCCATTTTATATTGCTAAAAGAGTAGGGAGTAGGCGCAGGAAATTAAATGAAGCATGGAGTGATATGACATGTTTCTAGAAAAAATAACATAGGAAAAATGATTGGCAAAATTATCTAGTAAAATATTATTTCTTACATAAGAGTATCCCTTGAAACATGGCGTAGGGGCTAAACAAGAGGGGTGAGGCTAAGTATAAGTAACTGTAGAGACATGTGAGGAAAACAGTTTTTAAACTCATGAGAGTTGGCTATAAATACACACAAGAACATGCATTTTCTTTCACAGCAAGACACTTAAGTTCACACAAAAACTGAAGTTCTTATTCTCTGGAAATTGGAAATCTTTAAGATGAGTAAACATCTACTACTTTATTGATTAATTCTTCGATTTAATACATCAGTTTGAATGCTCTATTGCAAGTTCTGCTGTGATCATCATTTTTTTACTGTCAACAAAAAATGTCTGATGCTAGAACACCTTGATTTACATCTGTATAAACTGATATTCCATGTAGAAGTTTTCACAAGTGTTGTTGTTAGTTTAAATCCTTAGTTAACAAATCTGTGCTCTATTTTGGGTAAAAACAGAATAACATAATCATCTGTTCTAGGAGAAAATGTTAACCAAAATTCTCATGCTAATTTATGTATACACAAGAGTATAAATGTATATGCTTTATACATTAGAAATATAACCAAATAAAATGAAGTTATATGCAAGGAAAACAGAGAAACATAATGTTCTCTGTAACAACAGTATAACAGGGAAGTTCAAAACTCTCAAAATCATGGTTTATACATATGAATGAAATCGTAATTCTAAAAGATGAATTTTTAGTGGTAAATTCATGATTTTTAACTATGTGATACTCGAGAAACATTGGGATGGTCGGAAATTGCTTTCTGATCAAATTCCGGTGATCTAAGTGACTGAAGTTCATGGCGCAGGGATGAATGGAACGACTTGGCTAGCGGGTTATGGGAAAAATACAAAAAGATTTTTCTATAGTGTAAATCTTTGGATCGAATCAAAAATAGGGTTTTGGGTTCATGTTTTCATGTCTGTGTTCTCATCGGAACTGCTCACAGACGGCGGCGATAGGGTGGTGTGGTCCAGGGGATATCGGAGCCTGGGAAGGTCACGATGGCGTGGCCGAAGTGGGACGGTGATTGGTGGACAGAGGAAGGAGCGGTGCAAGCTTTCCTCGATGAAACCCATTCGAAGCAGGAAGAGGAAGACAGTGAAAGCACTATTCACGATCAGATGACCAGACCTGAGGGCGTCGACGAGGTCTGGAGGCAAAAGGTGACATGTAGGGGTGGTCACTGGTGGTCGATAGTGGCTAGGTGGCATGTGCACGTGCGCGGAGGAGCTACGTATACAACAGTAAGGAAGAAGGGATGGTACTAAGGTGAGCACGGTGATTTGGGGGGTGATCATCTGTTGTGGCAAGTGGTTTGGGGGTTGGTACTTTGGAGGTGGTAGTACCGGGAGGAGATGTGTACTGATTGCGCACATGAGGAACTGGTTGATTTGGCAAGCAAACGCATAGGATTTAGAGGGTGGTACTTTAGGGGGTGGTACTACCAAGTGGTAGTTTGGTTGAGCACGTGAAATGAGCGTGAACGGATGAGGCGAGCACGAGATCTGGACCTGGTACTTCAGGGGGGTGGTAGTACCAAATGGTACTTTGTTAGAGCATGGCCATTTGAAGAAATACCGTGTGCGCATCACGACATTTCAGGGCCTGGTACTTTGGCAAGACCTGGTACTCTGGTAATTTCGAAAGCGAGTTAGGTTCTGAACGAGATTTTATATTTAAACAGTTTTAAATTTAAAATTTAAAAAAATTAGAAATAAATAATTAAATAAATAAAAATAGAATTTTTATTTAATTGGTCAGAGGCAAGTGGAAAGGAAGTAGCAGAAGACCGAAACAGAAAGTTCGATTGTAGAAATTCGATAGGTTTTAAAAATAGAAAAATAAGTGAATAATTAATTTAAATTATAAATTTAAATTATTTATGATTAATTGAAACGTAAGAAGATAATTTACAAAGAAATTGGAAGTATGGAACATCGTCTAAATAGAGATGATAAACGAAGCAAAACACCGTGTCCGACGCACATGCTCATTTCGTTCATTTGTAAATGATAATCAAAAACTGAAAAAATACCGTGTGCAATGCACACACTTTAACCGTTCGATTTTAAAAGATAATTAAATTATCCTGTTATGAACGAAGTAAACATATACTGTTTGTGTGATGATAAATAATGTGTAAACCGAATTATAATCAGATTAAGCTGATAATTATTTATCGACTATAAAAGACATTGCGTACATCGTTTCGAAGAGACCGGAATAAATATTCCACTTTGACTCGAATTATACGACGCGTATCAGAGATATTGAAGATAGAGATATGTAAGGGATATTCTAAATTGTACCTTCAGTCTGTTCAGTCCCAGGACAAACTAGAATGGACGGATGTCTGACAACGTATATTAGTTAGATTCTACACATCGAATTTACGTAAGTATATTATGTTGGTGGCGGAGAAATTCGTTTCTCTTAGCTTTATTACCCGCAATATATTTGGGAAATCGAATGAGTGTTTTTGACGGATATGACGATGTGACATTCAACGTAATTGAAGAAATATTCTGTTAGAAGGATAAACGTGACCTCAGACTTCACAATCAGGAAATGACAAAAAACCGGGCTAGGCAGCATGGCTAGTTGGGTCATACCCAAGCAGTGTGTATTATCACCATCTATAGAAATTCCTTTTGTTTCCTCATCTCTTTTTCACTATTATAGCATTCAGTATCGGTTGTTGATCCCAACCGTGGAGGTGGTAATATATTTGTTACACTCAAGCTAAATGAGTGGACGGTCATGTGAGGCCGGGTTGCAAGACGTTCTTGTTGAACCCTAGTGTATCCTCTCTAGAGTACACTGATCGGCAGGTGCTCCTCTATCTTGTCTGTTGGAATCCAATCTCCAATAAGAGCCCACGGTTTTAGATTTTACACTATATACGTGAACGTGAGATGCAAGCGTTTCACTAGATGATTATTTATTTGATAAAAACTATCGTAATATCAAATGTTTTGACATAAAATATTTGGGTCATTATCCATATATTAGTTATGGATTGGTCTAAAGATTTCTAAAGTAAATGAATCTATCCAAATGGAAAACCCTATTCCTTATTTCCCTGTTTACAATCTATTTAACTGTGTTTACTCACACCAGTCCCCTGACTGACCCAGTTTTTATTTCCTTTGTTTCCTAAACTCTCGGGTACTCGTAACAATTGTTATGGGTAGACAAGTGATCCAGGTGATGAATGGAAATCCTTTGAAGTATTTTGGACCTGGAAGTCATGAAGTCAGCTTATCAGTTATATCTATATCTAAGTATCAAGATGAATGTTTGTGTTGGGCTAGTATCTAAGTAAGATGTATGAAGTATTCTGTGATGTAACAAACTCTGATATTTTATATATGATGTGATATTATATTTGTTAAATTCCACTGTGAGATTCTAATGTTTTATTATTCTTCCATTCTATTAGTTCTATCTTTTCTACCTCATCTTCTAAATTCTTTCAATAATGACATGACTTTCGAGGCATCGAAAATCGCGCCATTACAGTTGGTATCAGAGCTATTGGTTAAGTAATAACCTTAGTTCTGTGGTGTAACTTAGTAGAGATAGGGTTAGTAACACCCTAGATTGAGTTGAGTGTATATATATATGAAAGAGTGTATTTTTTAAAATTTAATCTATAAAATAAGTTGTACAAGACAACTAAAGTATCGACTTAGGTCACCATTAAATAAATCTTCCGATTAAGTCTGATTATCAAGTTGTTACAATCAGATAATTAGGACTACCACCACAACCAATGGAAGGAGTTAAGTGAATTAGGGTCAGCCTCAGGATAAGTTCAATAACATTGAATTGAATTTAGAGAAATATCCAGTGAATAAAATTGGTATATACCAGACTTGAGTAATTAGTTGGATATAGACCCACGTGAGTTAAGTAAACTGGTTTTGTAATGAAATCAATATTTTGGATTTTAGGAATAGTTAAATAAATTAAAATTAAATAAGAAGTCTATCTGGAAAGTATGGTAGATAGTTATAGATTGTAACACCCCGTAATTTTATAACATTAAAATTCACAAATTAAAGTATACTTAATTTTTAGAAAAGAATTAAGCGAAATGGGTTACGCAGAGAAATATATATATATATATATTGATATATATATATATAAATTAAAAATTAAATAAATAAATATGCGAAAAAGTTCAAAACAGCGAATTGGGAGGGGGAATAACCGAACCGGCCCATTTTTGAGGTCGACCCATGTGACGATCCCAAAATCCGAGGGGCGGTATTAAGGATAATCATTGGGAAATAACACATTAATCATCATAGCAGAGTACAGATAATAGCAGAAACAATAAATAAAATAATTTTTACATGGATATGACAGCGGAATCACAACATGTAGGAATATCAGAATAGCATAACGTGGGATATACTTAGTAAAAAGAAAGGGAAGTGATCAGTCATCATCGCCAGAGGCGGAATACATACATGCGGTGACATAATAAGAGTATCAGTCTACATCGCCGAAGGCGGAATACATATACATATAGTGAGAAATGCGGAAAGTAAATCAGTCTGCATCGCCAGTGGCGGAAAATATCTAAGTCATCTCTATGAAGTCAGCCTCGCCATGAGCCAAAAGTGCACGCTATGCAGCTGTGCAGAACCAAAAATCACCTGTCACCTGTGTACTAGGCTGCCCGTGTGAAAATAAGGGCACCCGCGTTTGCAAAGTGAAACAAACAACGAGTCAGTCATGGGGACTGGTATGAGGAATCTACTTAACAGTTAGACAACAGTAAATAGCAAATCATAGGACCACGCCACTTTCGCGGAACGGGTTTACTCCAGTGATTGCTAGTGCATTTAAAATAGAGTAAATTCTTTTAAAACAATCGCAATGCTTTTAGAAAGAATGAAGCCATTATAAGACTCAGGTCCCATCACACAATGCAACGCAAGCCGGAGGATAGAGTTTTACCTTATAATAGCCAAATATGCTTGATACGTATAAAGAGAAATGATTTGATATTATTACTAGTGCATATATGTTTCAAAAACGAATAGCATCATAAATATCAATCATAGGCGGCATATTTTATTTTCAATTCCACAATCCTATTCTATTTTGTTTCAACCACAAGAGGGTATTTTTCAACCACAAAGGTATTTTTCAACCACAAAGGTATTTTTCAACCATAATACCAACCACAAACAATTATTTCCAACCATTCGTCATACCACATAATATCACGTCAAACCCAAGCAATAAATATCGTCCATGGTTTGTGGACGAGGGGAGTATATATATATATATATATATATATATATATATAGTATAATAATTCACTTGCATTTCATCACAATTCAAAGCATATATGTTTCAAACAACGCTTGTATAATTTATACATCGCTAATATAACTTATACAACACACGTACATGAGGTATACAATGCGTATATAATTTACACTTCGCTTATATAATTTATACAACGCGATTACATTCACACAAATAGTTTAGATTCCTCACATTGGTTCTTGCGGTGCTAAAAATCGTAGGAAGGTCAGAAAAATCCGCGGCTTCTTCTAGAATGTAGAGAGCCTCCTTGCGGTCACGGTGTCTCCTGTTTCATCGAATTTCGTTAACACAGCAAAAAGATATGATTTTTACAAATTTGCAACGCTTTAAAGTGTAAAAATCAGTTTAGCCGTATACCCCTTTTTGATTTCGAAACTAGGGTTCGGATTTTCAGACAATCCGTGAATCTTTGCTCCGATCAGAGGGTGGGACTTGAAAGAGGGAAGCGAGGCGGTCCTAACGGTGGTCGGAGGAGAAGGTGCGATCGCCTCTGGCGGTCGTGGCGTCGACGTGAAGTCGGCGACTTCCTGAGCGTCGTTCTCGACGCTGGCGAAGGGAGGAGGAGCGGGGTTGGTCGGATTTGAAGAGGGCGGTGGGCGGCGTCGATTGAGGGTGGTGGCGTTGGCTGGCGTCGCCTGTGGCGGCGGGATTTTCGTCGGAAAGTTTTGAACGACGAGCGTCGTTCGTTTCGTCTGGCGGCTTAGGGTTTTTAGGTTTTTTTTTAAAAAGAAAATTTCTCATTGGTCGATATTTATAGAAAATTTTTAAATAGTGTTTTTGCAAACGGACTCCTTTTTAAACCCAACGACTATCGCCCCTAGCTAAATACCCCCATTCCGGACACAATGGGATATGTTTCGTTGGCCATTTCGACTGTTACAGTCAGTTATTTTTCAATTTAAAATATAAAACATTCGATATTTAATTTAAACGTACATTTCAATTTGCCAGGGCCACAAACTGAATCGAAAAATTCCAGAAAAATAAATCTAACTTTGTTTTGACGATACGGTCCTAACAAAACCTGTTTCGTCGAATTCTGAGCTCGTTTGCAAAACAGCCATTTTTAGGTCGACCCATTTTAACAGAATTTGACCAAACACGTTATCTTTTGCCCCGCTCACATACTAGCTTCAAAAATTACGAAATTTGAAACTTAGCAATAATTTGACATCCCGGACCCAACAAAAGTGGTTTCGTCGAATTCCGAGGTCGTATGCAAAATCTCAATTTTCAAGGGCTATATATACTATATAGCGACCTTTCTGAAAATTCATTTGGCCATAACTTTTGATTTCCGTTATGAAATTTCGATTTTTCAGATTCGTTAGAAAGGTATTGATAAACAGATTTAAATATTTTCAGTTACGTTAAAATCTGTTATATTTTCCACCCGGTACAGTCAGACTAAGTTTGTATTCGAAATTTTAAACTGCCATATTATACCAAATTCTATATTTTATGGAAATAGGCTATTTTAATCATTCAAATTTCTTGTTAATAACCTAATTTAAAAATTTTAAACTGGTTCACATTTTCCGGGTTATTACAACCCAAGCCCTGCTGGGTCGACTAGGGGTTAATCCAGGGTGTTTGGCTGTCAACCCGTGAGCCGATTCGCTCAAATGCAGATTTTTCATTTGATTGGTTCTCATGGTTTAGGGTTAATCTAATGGTCCTAAATAACTCCCTACACCTATAAATACATCCTAATGCTAACCCTAAACCTAATTAAAATAGAATAGTTACCGTCATACCATCGCCATGGAAATCAATGGAGCCGCCGCCAACTATGAAAGAAGAAAAGCAAATTCAATTCTAATTCTCTCAACCCTAAAGCAAAGCAAAACTCTCTCTTTTCTTCTCTAAATTGTGAGTATGATGATCTTAACAAGATTATTATCATTTTAATTAGGTTGAGTTATGAATGGATTATGAGTAGATGATGTGAATTATCATATATGTTGTTGTAAACCCCTTTTGCTATCATGTATATTGTAAATCCAATGTTATGTGATGATGATATCTTATATGTTGTAAATCATGCTATGATGATGTTATGTATGTTGAAAGTTTCTATGCTAAGTTGTGATGAATCATACATGTTAAAAAGGCCATGATGTTACCATCTATGCTAGTTAGTTCATATTAAAATAAATCATCATGTTTGGGTTATGTTGATCTATATGACAAGTCACATATGCAAGTTAGATTGATTAGAAAAGTTATGAACATATACCAAGACATCTATTATGACATCTAGAATTATGCTATGACATATGTGATATCCTATGCTAGTTCACACCATCATTATGTTGCCTAAAAACCCCATATGCAAGTTTATGTATAGATTTGGGCTATGATCATATCATATAAATTGAGACATTTAACAAGTTGACACCTTTTGATACTTAACATGTGTAGTTTATGCAAGTTTCACCCCTATTATGATTAGATTTATTTTAATTGTCTATATGTTGTGATAATTTATCTTTGTGCTAGGTGTTAGACTATACAAGTCTAGCCTATATTATGCGTTGAATAAGCGAACGTATAAACGTGGGGTAGGGGTAATATTAAGGATTTAATATTAAAAAGTTGGGGTGCAATTGATATGATTTTGCATGCCATAAGTGGATGACCATAATTGAGTCAATTATGGACATCATTAAAAGTTGACTTAATTAATAATTTGAATAGGGAATTATTAAAACTGGGGTAAAAGATTTTAAGTGTTAATCAATGCTTAGGACACGAGGTTAGACTCGTTTGTGACGTAAACCTGCCCGGACCCGCCTGGCAAATCCAGTGGTCACAAATGTCAGCCCAGTGTGAGAGGTCCTAGGCCTAAACTAAAGCATAACGGTTGTAAAGAAACGAGGTTAGACTCTTTTATGGTGTAAGACTGCCCGGACCCGCCCAGTAAATCCAGCTGCCATAAATGCCAGTCTAATGTGAGAGGTCTTTATGAGGTAATGGCCTGAATGAATTAAGAAATACTTAACCAGATAAACATGTAAGGTGGGACATGGGGGTTAAGTAGGTGCCTTGGGTGGCATGAGGAATCTAGGTGGTGCCCTTAGTGGCATGTGAAATACGATTAGTAAGACCTAACCAAACACACATGTAAATGAACGTGACTAAGAGGGTCAAGTGGGATATACTAGTGACAAGCATAGGTGGGTAGCTTGTGGGGGCCCATTTCGACCAGTATCCCAAACGTATCTTTGTGGACTCGACCCAAGTCGAGGACGGGACACGCATGCTGGGTTTGACTGTAAGAGGCCAAAACGGGGAGCGGTGGCAACGCAAGTCCAACGGGTTTCGTATGCGTGTGTGGACCCGGGCTGGTAGGTAAGACGTTGTTGCATCGTGTAGGTATAAGCCATGCATTCTCAAGTTGTATCGGGTTGCCACTTTAGGGGAGTGATACACCCCACTGTGGGGCCAGCACAGGTATCTACGAGTAGGGAGCCGATCGAAAGTGGGTAGTGGGGTACACCTAGTGGAGATAGGGGCAGACGGCACCTATGTAGTCAGCTAGTGGTACGTAAGGCAATTTATAAAGTTCCTGTGTGAAGTAAGTGGGATCAAACAATAGGGTGACTGGTGTGGTGCAGTGTAGTAATGTGAGGTGCAGTGTAGTAATCATTCGTTAGTAATTAGGTGTGCCTTTACCGTTATCTTTAACGTTATCTTAAACGCTATCTTTATCTTCCTAAGAGTTCATAGACATTTACTGTAATGGCGCGTTTTGTTAGCTGTCGAATAATTAATTTATTTAATTATTTATATATCGATTTGGCGATATCGATAACTTAAAGTAAAATGTTCGAACTTATAATTTATAATTATAATTAAAACGAACCTGAAACGTCGGGGCAGTTCGCAATTTGGCGATTCGAACTTCAACTGAATATACAGAATTCGTTTTAAGTCGAATTTCTGTGAAACAAGAAACGTACGGATCTGTTGAACTATATTTTTCATATGGAAGAGAAAAATCGGGATTTCGTCATGTAGATTTTGATGTATGTCCAAATCAAATTTTAAAATAGTCGCTATAGAATCGTTTATCGACCATAATGGTTTATTAGATATAAGTAAAGATCGGGTTTGAATATATACAAGGTTCTTTTGGGACATAACGATAAAATAATTTTTAGAATTTTTCTGTAATTTTTATTTAATTTAATAAGCGACTTTTTATTTGAAGCATTTCACACCCTGTAATCAACATTTTTGAAGTTTCAAAATATGAGTCCACCTACCGATATTATTATATTTGTGGGATCGTGGCACTTTGCTGAATATAACGGCGTTTTCATTTCTGTGTATAACAGTTCGTAAAAACGAATATAAAATTTATTGTTCATGCCCTACATAAGTTATCCATCCTTTAACCAAATTTTCCCATTTTCTCTAATCAAACATGGTGCACGTTTTATTCTTCTCATCCTCCCATCTTCTTTGGCCTCAAACAAAGTATCGTGGCCTTCATGAAATCAAGAGAAAATCAAGAAAGAAAATCCTATAAGTACCATCCTCTCTAACCTACTTTCAATTTTTCCACACTCAAAGAATGAGCCGCCGCTTTTCATTTTCCCTCACAGTCGAAAACGCAAGAAGAAAATCAAAAGAAAATTCCAACTAAAATCCAAATGAAATCTAGAAATTGGTATAAGGGTATGTTCGAAATCATATGCAAGAGGGCTACACCTCTCGGCTCATTTGATCGAGTTCGACGCGTGTTTTCCAATGATCCAAAACTTACAGTAAACCTAGGGTTTACGAATTCGAGTGATTAAGGCGTTGGTTCATGTATTCGTTGTAATGATTGTGATCGTGGCACTGATGTGAGGAGTTTGTGAGTTTTGGGTTGGTTTTGGGGTCGAAATCACTCGGTGGATTACTGTAGGGTGGGGCGAACGCGATTTGACGTGGTGAACCGAGGTGGAAGAAATCGGTATGAGGAGGAAGAGGGGATGATGGAGAATGAAGTGGTGGATTTTGTTTTGGGTTTCGTTGAGGAGGTGATAATTGATGGAGGCTTGAAGGAATCGTAATGGCAAATGGTGAGTACTGAAGCTCACGGCAAGTAATCGGGGAAGGAGAAAAGGATTTGGGGTGGGTTGAGTACGTGGTTAATGGGCCAAGTGTTTTGGTAAAGCCCGTGTTATTTTCTAAGTTAAATTCTATATTAAATAGTGTATTAAATTCAAATGATGATAACTCACTCATATGTCAATGAAATTTAGCAAAACAAGATCCGTTAGGATCGTGTGGACGAGCACTCCACAATGGAACTGACCGCGAGTCGATTGGAGTCCGTCACAATTTATAGCAAAATAAATTGTCCAGCTGAATAAAGCGATGATTATCGTCATTGACGATGATCGTCCAAATGTGAGTAAATCTCACTAACTCTGAACAGTTTATAATTTCATGTTGCATTGTTAGAACTGTTAAAATTTTCTGTTTGACTGTGTGTTGATTGTTTGATTGAACTGCTAGTCAGTTAGTTAAATTTCTATATTGATTCTGTTTAACAGAATGTATCATATGGAACTGAAAGTGATGTAATCTATATTGTCTAACATCTGTGATGCAGGAAAACAGGTTGGAGGAATCCGACTGGATTCCTCAACAGTTATTTTATTGTTTTTCATATATTGTTATATGATGTGATATAAAATCTGTGGGCGATTATATGTGCTTGGACGATATTGAACATCGTAATTTGATATGATTGAATACCATAACATACCGAAATGTGATAAGGGGATTTTCAATGTTTATATTGAAAATGAATCTTATTTATAAAATCGATAGGATTTTATAAAAGGAAAACATTTATTTAATTAGAAAATAAATAAATGAAAAAGGAAACATTTATTTAGAAAATAAATGAAATAAAATAGAAACATTTATTTAGAAAATAAATGAATTGGAATAAAGAAATATTTATTTAGGAAATAAATAAAGGAACATTTATTTAGATTATAAATAAATGGAATAAAGGAATATTTATTTAGGAAATAAATAAAGGAACATTTATTTAGATTATAAATAAATGGAATAAAGGAATATTTATTTAGGGAATAAATAAAGGAACACTTGTTCGGAAAATAAATAGAATTATACGAGGATAGATTTAAACACGTGCTTCACACACAAGTATAACACGATATGGATTTTAAGGAGATATTAAATAGGAAATCTATTTTTAACAGATAAAGTGAGAAGATTTAATTTATAAATAATGTTTTATAAATAAAATAAAATATTTATTGTTTGATAAGTGGGATATATAAGTTTGAACTTATATAGAGAAGTAGAAATTGTTTTTAACACCGATAAAGTATATAAACGCTGTTAAAGGGAAATCCTTAGAAGGGGAGAAACGTTATTAAAGGAACATTTATAAAGTGAAGAACCGTTACTAAAAGTAAATCTTTATAAATGAATAAACGTTGTTAAAGGAAATCTTTTAATGAATAAACGTTATAAAAAGGGAAATCTTTATAAGCAAATAAAGTATTCGAATAATAGTTATTCGAAGGAGTAAATCAAATAAGTTATTCGAATTAGTTATTCGAATAGAGTTAAGTTATTCGAATTAGTTATTCGAATAGAGTTAAACACGTAAGAGTTAATTGAATATTAGTTATTCAATTTGAGTTAATCGAATTTAGTTATTCGAGAAGAGTTAAATCGAATTTAGTTATTCGAAAGGAGTTAACCAATTTGAGTTAAGTTAATCGATTTGAATTAAGTTTAATCGAAATGGAGTAAATCGAATAGAATTAAGTTAATCGAGTTAGAGAAAATCGAATATTAGTTATTCGAAGGTAAGTTATTCGAATTAGTTATTCGAATAGAGTTAAACACGTAAGAGTTAATTGAATATTAGTTATTCAATTTGAGTTAATCGAATTTAGTTATTCGAGAAGAGTTAAATCGAATTTAGTTATTCGAAAGGAGTTAATCAATTTGAGTTAAGTTAATCGATTTGAATTAAGTTAAATCGAAATGGAGTAAATCGATTAGAATTAAGTTAATCGAGTTAGAGTAAATCGAATATTAGTTATTTGAAGGTAAGTTATTCGAATTAGTTATTTGAGGGAGTTAATCAATTAAGTATTCGAATAATAGTTATTCGAAGGAGTAAATCAAATAAGTTATTCGAATTAGTTATTCGAATAGAGTTAAGTTATTCGAATTAGTTATTCGAATAAAGTTAAACACGTAAGAGTTAATTGAATATTAGTTATTCAATTTGAGTTAATCGAATTTAGTTATTCGAGAAGAGTTAAATCGAATTTAGTTATTCGAAAGGAGTTAATCAATTTGAGTTAAGTTAATCGATTTGAATTAAGTTAAATCGAAATGGAGTAAATCGATTAGAATTAAGTTAATCGAGTTAGAGTAAATCGAATATTAGTTATTCGAAGGTAAGTTATTCGAATAGAGTTAAACACGTAAGAGTTGATTGAATATTAGTTATTCAATTTGAGTTAATCGAATTTAGTTATTCGAGAAGAGTTAAATCGAATTTAGTTATTCGAAAGGAGTTAATCAATTTGAGTTAAGTTAATCGATTTGAATTAAGTTAAATCGAAATGGAGTAAATCGATTAGAATTAAGTTAATCGAGTTAGAGTAAATCGAATATTAGTTATTTGAAGGTAAGTTATTCGAATTAGTTATTTGAAGGAGTTAATCAATTAAGTTATTCGAATGAGTTATTCGAAGGAGTAAATCAAATTAAGTTAATCGATTAGAGTTGAGTTAATCGATTTGGGTTAAGTTAAGTAATCGAGTTAAGAAATCGAGTTGAGATAATCGAGTTAAGAAAATCAAGTTGAGTTAATCGAATAAGTTATTCGATAAGAGTAAATCCATTTAAGTTAAATCGGATGTTAGTTATTCGATAAGAATTGACACATTTAAGAAAATCGAATATTTGTTATTCGATAAGAGTTAATGAAATAGAGCCAACCAAGAAGAGTTATTAGAATATTAGTTATTCGATAGGAGTTAATCAAAATAGAGTTTATCGAATATCAGTTATTAAAAAGGGAGAGTTAATCGAATAGAGATTACTCGAAAGAGAGTTATACGACGAATTCGATCATAGCGAATTCGGGAAAGTACTATTTACTTTCCAGGGTTTAAATCAAGGTTTAGTTATTGATTAAGAAATTAGGTGTCCGTTTAATCATTCGAGTTAGGAGATAAAGTTATAATTTAGGTTAGATATTGTAGAAGTAGGAATTATAACGTTATAGTTATAATCAAACGTTTTCATATAAGAAGTAGATTCGTAACCAGAATCCGAGAATTTGCGTAAACAGATGATTGGAAAAAGTGAGTGACGAGCTTCATCTATTTCACAGTAAAGGACGTTGTTAAATTAAGGTCTGAGAGGTAATTATACCCCATCTTGATTGACTTCAGAATTGACAAAGGAATAGTTGTGGTTCGATAGAAAAGGTTGATTTGAAATATAGTTAATTAATAAGCGATTAATGGATTAAGCGTAACGATGTTTTATACAACGTTCATTTGAAATCCGTAAATGAGTTTTGGAAACATTTTCCAAATATAGTCAGATTTGTTTTCTAAACATAGAAAATGAAATGTTTTCATGATAAGAATTTAAGAAATAGAGTTAAGCAAATTCAGAAACTGACTGAAGAGGGTAAGTTGAACGGTTTTCTAAGTGACGATCTGATGTTGGTTTCGACCTTCCGGATTGATACTTAGAGAATTGTTCTCATACTAGTTACAGTTAGGGACTGATAGTTGCGAAATAATAGTGATGTGAAAATAAGCTATGGAAATGTTTTCCAATGATTAATAACATATATTTTCTAAATATATGAAATAAGGAAATATGAACATACGATGATTGATCGATCGAATTTCCATTTGGAAATAAGATCGTTGTTTGTACACCGACATGTTTTCATTTGATAGTTGAATCACAGACTATCAAAGTTTTGACCATATTTACGTTGTAAATATGGAGAGACCGGTTGGATTATTATTCGAAGAACCACTCCGTATTAGCATAAGCGTTGCGAATCAAGTACGCTGAAGATAATTGAAGACGGAGTGAAGTGCAAGGGCTATTGTGAAAAGCCTAGGTAGGATGGATTCACTGAATAGTGCCTTCGGTTTGTTCAGTCCCAGGACATCGTATATGGACGAGTGTCTGACAAAGTATTCTTAACGAATCATATATGTTGATCTCTTCAAACGTATTACATTGGGTGGCGGAGAAATTCGTTTCTCTTAGCTTTTATACCCGTGATGCCTTGAGAAATCAATATTGATTTGGCGGGTATGACGATGTGGCACTTAAAGTAATTGAAGCAATAATCTGTCAAAGTGATAAACGTGACCTCAAACCTCACCACCGGGAAATAACAGAAGTTGGGCTAGGCAGCATGGCTAGTTGGGCCATACCCAAGCAGGGTGTATTATCATCATCTAGAGAATATTCAATTGTACTTCTTTATAATCTATTTCAATGCTGTCCCTTATCGGGAAGGATGGTTGCTGATCCCAACCATCGGTGATAATATATTCGTTTCACTCAAGCTAAATGAGTGGACGGTCATGTGTGGCCGGGTTGCAAGACGTTCTTGTCGAACCCTAGTGTATCTCCTCTAGAGTACACTGATCGGAGGTGCTCCCATACCTTGTCTATTGGAATCCAATCTCCAATAAGCGCTCACGGTTTATTTGTATACTATGTATGTGGAACGTGAGATGCAAGCGTTCTGCTAGATTGATATCTATTTGTATTTAGACATTATTATAATATCAGACAGATATCCTTTATTTAACCAAGTGTTGGAGTTTTATTCACACCAGTCCCATGACTGACCCGGAGTTTATTTTGTTTGTTTTCCCTAAACTCTTGGGTGCCTAAATTTGTACGGGCAGTCAAGTAGTCGGGAATTTACAGATACACTTGGAGAGCTTGGAGCAGGAGACTTCAAGATTATAGCTATTATTATTCCGCTGTGTTGTTAAGTGTTGTACTTTGAAATGGTATGTATATACGAGTACTGATTTGTATTTCAAAGTTATGTTATATTTTATTCGTTTCGCTGTGAGATTCGTGTTTACTCTGATGATGTAAGTTCTTCTTCTTCTTCTATTCTATTAGTTCTATCTTTTCTTCCTCACCCTCTACTTTCTTTCACTAACGTCTCGGAATTTTCGACTCTCGAGGAGTCGAAAATTTCCAGCCGTTACAGTTGGTATCAGAGCTTAAGTTAAGTGATTACCTTGGCTCTGTGGCGTGATTCAGTAGAGATGAGATTAGTAATATCTTAGACTGAATTTGAGTGTATATATACGAGTGAACGTATTTGTTATTCAATATAAAATGGTTTTATATTGTGGAGACTCATTGGTTGAGTGGCTTATGAATTCTGGTCGATCAGTTTGATCCACTGTATCGATAAGGGTTACTAAACACTCGAATACGATGAACTGACATGGTATGTTTTGAAAGAGGGTAAATGAAATAATTTTTCCCAAAATATATTTGTTTATAGAAGAAATATATATCTTGAAATTATTATAGTATATTGATCGTGTTGGTTGTTATTATAATCGAATAAGATTATAAAAGGGTGAAATGGTTATAAATGACCAATCAGAATTCATATGAATGTAATATATGAAATAGTTTGAATTAAATATGAATTTAAATCAGATTTGGAATTAAAATAAGGTAATTTTAAGTTCCTGGGAGATTTTGAACATGTTTTCAAATTGAAAAAGATATAGTATTGAACTCACTTCGATAGCTGGAAAATAGATTCTGATGATGAATCTAGACATCATCAGTGTTCATTTTCGAGTTCTAAGTGACGGATTACTACCAAAGGTTTTGTTTTTGAATTGTTTTGAGAAAACAAGTTGTTTAGAAATTCAAAGGTTTTGAATTGGCATTATGATTTCAAATTGATTTGAAAGAAACCCAGGAACTTAAGTTCTGGAATTAAAATTTAACTAATGAAGTTAAATAAAATGAGATGGTAAAAATAAATTGAAATTTAACTTGAACCGAGTTAAATAAAATTGAATTGGATTAGAGATAATCTAGAATGGAACCAAATTGATAAGTCAATAATTTGGAATTTGATATTAGAGTTCGAATGAAATTCGATTTGGATTTGAGGATATGAACTGATTGGAGATCAATTGGAATGGATAACATTGGTATATGTTGAAGTGGTAGCAGATGAAAGGGATAGAGTTAAATGCCCGACAAAAAGGTACAAGTTTATATCATATATGAGTTTGGATTTTATGAGCCGAATTGGCAAGCCGCTTGGCTATTTTGATTTCCTTTTGGATTGGAGGAGGCCTAGAGAGGCGAGTTGTGGTTTGACGTATTGAGCCGTACAAAGGAGGTTATGGCGAAATTTTTCGAAAATTTAAGGTGTTAGAAAATTTTCAGAATTTTTGAAAATTTTAGTTGGTCGGAAATGAATTAATAAATTAATTAAAATTAAATAGGCCCAGTCGAAACTGAAATTTAGAGGTAAACAAAAAAAGATTTTTAAATCTAGTTAGTAGAGTTAGTAGCATTTTTCTAACTTAGCAATTTCGAGGACGAAATTATTTTAAGGAGGGAAGTCTGTAATGGTGCGTTTTGTTAGCTATCGAATAATTAATTTATTTAATTATTTATATATCGATTTGGCGATATCGATAACATAAAGTAAAACATTCGAACTTATAATTTATAATTATAATTAAAACGAACCTGAAACGTCGGGGCAGTTCGCAATTTGGCGATTCGAACTTCAACTGAATATACAGAATTCGTTTTAAGTCGAATTTCTGTGAAACAAGAAACGCACGGATCTGTTGAACTATATTTTTCATATGGAAGAGAAAAATCGGGATTTCGTCATGTAGATTTTGATGTATGTCCAAATCAAATTTTAAAATAGTCGCTATAGAATCGTTTATCGACCATAACGGTTTATTAGATATAAGTAAAGATCGGGTTTGAATACATACAAGGTTCTTTTGGGACATAACGATAAAATAATTTTAGAATTTTTTTGTAATTTTTATTTAATTTAATAAGCGACTTTTTATTTGAAGCATTTCGCACCCTGTAATCAGCATTTTTGAAGTTTCAAAATAGGAGTCCACCTACCGATATTATTATATTTGTGGGATCGTGGCACTTTGCTGAATATAACGGCGTTTTCATTTATGTCTATAACAGTTCGTAAAAACGAATATAAAATTTATTGTTCATGCCCTACATAAGGTATCCATCCCTTAACCAAATTTTCCCATTTTCTCTGATCAAACATGGTGCACGTTTTATTCTTCTCATCCTCCCATCTTCTTTGGCCTCAAACAAAGTATCGTGGCCTTCATGAAATCAAGAGAAAATCAAGAAAGAAAATCCTATAAGTACCATCCTCTCTAACCTACTTTCAATTTTTCCACACTCAAAGAATGAGCTGCCGCTTTTCATTTTCCCTCACAGTCGAAAACGCAAGAAGAAAATCAAAAGAAAATTCCAACTAAAATCCAAATGAAATCTAGAAATTGGTATAAGGGTATGTTTGAAATCATATGCAAGAGGGCTACACCTCTCGGCTCATTTGATCGAGTTCGACGCGTGTTTTCCAATGATCCAAAACTTACAGTAAACCTAGGGCTTACGAATTCGAGTGATTAAGGCGTTGGTTCATGTATTCGTTGTAATGATTGTGATCGTGGCACTGATGTGAGGAGTTTGTGAGATTTGGGTTGGTTTTGGGGTCGAAATCGTTTGGTGGATTACTGTAGGGTGGGGCGAACGCGATTTGACGTGGTGAACCGAGGTGGAAGAAATCGGTACGAGGAGGAAGAGGGGATGATGGAGAATGAAGTGGTGGATTTTGTTTTGTGTTTCGTTGAGGAGGCGATAATCAATGGAGGCTTGAAGGAATCGTAATGGCAAATGGTGAGTACTGAAGCTCACGGCAAGTAACCGGGGAAGGAGAAAAGGATTTGGGGTGGGTTGAGTACGTGGTTAATGGGCCAAGTGTTTTGGTAAAGCTCGTGTTATTTTCTAAGTTAAATTCTATATTAAATAGTGTATTAAATTCGAATGATGATAACTCACTCACATGTCAATGAAATTTAGCAAAACAAGATCCGTTAGGATCGTGTGGACGAGCACTCCACAATGGAACTGACCGCGAGTCGATTGGAGTCCGTCACAATTTATAGCAAAATAAATTGTCCAGCTGAATAAAGCGATGATTATCGTCATTGACGATGATCGTCCAAATGTGAGTAAATCTCACTAACTCTGAACAGTTTATAATTTCATGTTGCATTGTTAGAACTGTTAAAATTGTCTGTTTGACTGTGTGTTGATTGAACTGCTAGTCAGTTAGTTAAATTTCTATATTGATTCTGTTTAACAGAATGTATCATATGGAACTGAAAGTGATGTAATCTATATTGTCTAACATATGTGATGCAGGGAAACAGGTTGGAGGAATCCGACTGGATTCCTCAATAGTTATTTTATTGTTTTTCATATATTGTTATATGATGTGATATAAAATCTGTGGGCGATTATATGTGCTTGGACGATATTGAACATCGTAATTTGATATGGTTGAATACCATAACATACCGAAATGTGATAAGGGGATTTTCAATGTTTATATTGAAAATGAATCTTATTTATAAAATCGATAGGATTTTATAAAAGGAAAACATTTATTTAATTAGAAAATAAATAAATGAAAAAGGAAACATTTATTTAGAAAATAAATGAAATAAAATAGAAACATTTATTTAGAAAATAAATGAATTGGAATAAAGAAATATTTATTTAGGAAATAAATAAAGGAACATTTATTTAGATTATAAATAAATGGAATAAAGGAATATTTATTTAGGAAATAAATAAAGGAACATTTATTTAGATTATAAATAAATGGAATAAAGGAATATTTATTTAGGGAATAAATAAAGGAACACTTGTTCGAAAAATAAATAGAATTATACGAGGATAGATTTAAACACGTGCTTCGCACACAAGTATAACACGATATGGATTTTAAGGAGATATTAAATAGGAAATCTATTTTTAATAGATAAAGTGAGAAGATTTAATTTATAAATAATGTTTTATAAATTAAATAAAATATTTATTGTTTGATAAGTGGGATATATAAGTTTGAACTTATATAGAGAAGTAGAAATTGTTTTTAACACCGATAAAGTAAATAAACGCTGTTAAAGGGAAATCCTTAGAAGGGGAGAAACGTTATTAAAGGAACATTTATAAAGTGAAGAACCGTTACTAAAAGTAAATCTTTATAAATGAATAAACGTTGTTAAAGGAAATCTTTTAATGAATAAACGTTATAAAAAGGGAAATCTTTATAAGCAAATAAAGTATTCAAATAATAGTTATTCGAAGGAGTAAATCAAATAAGTTATTCGAATTAGTTATTCGAATAGAGTTAAGTTATTCGAATTAGTTATTCGAATAGAGTTAAACACGTAAGAGTTAATTGAATATTAGTTATTCAATTTGAGTTAATCGAATTTAGTTATTCGAGAAGAGTTAAATCGAATTTAGTTATTCGAAAGGAGTTAATCAATTTGAGTTAAGTTAATCGATTTGAATTAAGTTAAATCGAAATGGAGTAAATCGATTAGAATTAAGTTAATCGAGTTAGATAAAATCGAATATTAGTTATTCGAAGGTAAGTTATTCGAATTAGTTATTCGAATAGAGTTAAACACGTAAGAGTTAATTGAATATTAGTTATTCAATTTGAGTTAATCGAATTTAGTTATTCGAGAAGAGTTAAATCGAATTTAGTTATTCGAAAGGAGTTAATCAATTTGAGTTAAGTTAATCGATTTGAATTAAGTTAAATCGAAATGGAGTAAATCGACTAGAATTAAGTTAATCGAGTTATAGTAAATCGAATATTAGTTATTTGAAGGTAAGTTATTCGAATTAGTTATTTGAAGGAGTTAATCAATTAAGTATTCGAATAATAGTTATTCGAAGGAGTAAATCAAACAAGTTATTCGAATTAGTTATTCGAATAGAGTTAAGTTATTCGAATTAGTTATTCGAATAGAGTTAAACACGTAAGAGTTAATTGAATATTAGTTATTCAATTTGAGTTAATCGAATTTAGTTATTCGAGAAGAGTTAAATCGAATTTAGTTACTCGAAAGGAGTTAATCAATTTGAGTTAAGTTAATCGATTTGAATTAAGTTAAATCGAAATGGAGTAAATCGATTAGAATTAAGTTAATCGAGTTAGAGTAAATCGAATATTAGTTATTCGAAGGTAAGTTATTCGAATTAGTTATTCGAATAGAGTTAAACACGTAAGAGTTAATTGAATATTAGTTATTCATTTTGAGTTAATCGAATTTAGTTATTCGAGAAGAGTTAAATCGAATTTAGTTATTCGAAAGGAGTTAATCAATTTTAGTTAAGTTAATCGATTTGAATTAAGTTAAATCGAAATGGAGTAAATCGATTAGAATTAAGTTAATCGAGTTAGAGTAAATCGAATATTAGTTATTTGAAGGTAAGTTATTCGAATTAGTTATTTGAAGGAGTTAATCAATTAGGTTATTCGAATGAGTTATTCGAAGGAGTAAATCAAATTAAGTTAATCGATTAGAGTTGAGTTAATCGATTTGGGTTAAGTTAAGTAATCGAGTTAAGAAATCGAGTTTGAGATAATCGAGTTAAGAAAATCAAGTTGAGTTAATCGAATAAGTTATTCGATAAGAGTAAATCCATTTAAGTTAAATCGGATGTTAGTTATTCGATAAGAATTGACACATTTAAGAAAGTCGAATATTTGTTATTCGATAAGAGTTAATGAAATAGAGCAAACCAAGAAGAGTTATTCGAATATTAGTTATTCGATAGGAGTTAATCGAAATAGAGTTTATCAAATATCAGTTATTAAAAAGGGAGAGTTAATCGAATAGAGATTACTCGAAAGAGAGTTATACGACGAATTCGATCATAGCGAATTCGGGAAAGTACTATTTACTTTCCAGGGTTTAAATCAAGGTTTAGTTATTGATTAAGAAATTAGGTGTCCATTTAATCATTCGAGTTAGGAGATAAAGTTATAATTTAGGTTAGATATTGTAGAAGTAGGAATTATAACGTTATAGTTATAATCAAACGTTTTCATATAAGAAGTAGATTCGTAACCAGAATCCGAGAATTTGCGTAAACAGATGATTGGAAAAAGTGAGTGACGAGCTTCATCTATTTCACAGTAAAGGACGTTGTTAAATTAAGGTCTGAGAGGTAATTATACCCCAACTTGATTGACTTCAGAATTGACAAAGGAATAGTTGTGGTTCGATAGAAAAGGTTGATTTGAAATATAGTTAAGTAATAAGCGATTAATGGATTAAGCGTAACGATGTTTTATACAACATTCATTTGAAATCTGTAAATGAGTTTTGGAAACATTTTCCAAATATAGTCAGATATGTTTTCTAAACATAGAAAATGAAATGTTTTCATGATAAGAATTTAAGAAATAGAGTTAAGCAAATTCAGAAACTGACTGGAGAGGGTAAGTTGAATGGTTTTCTAAGTGACGATCTGATGTTGGTTTCGACCTTCCGGATTGATACTTAGAGAATTGTTCTCATACTAGTTACAGTTAGGGACTGATAGTTGCGAAATAATAGTGATGTGAAAATAAGCTATGGAAATGTTTTCCAATGATTAATAACATATATTTTCTAAATATATGAAATAAGGAAATATGAACATATGATGATTGATCGATCGAATTTCCATTTGGAAATAAGATCGTTGTTTGTACACCGACATGTTTTCATTTGATAGTTGAATCACAGACTATCAAAGTTTTGACCATATTTACGTTGTAAATATGGAGAGACCGGTTGGATTATTATCCGAAGAACCACTCCGTATTAGCATAAGCGTTGCGAATCAAGTACGCTGAAGATAATTGAAGACGGAGTGAAGTGCAAGGGCTATTGTGAAAAGCCTAGGTAGGATAGATTCACTGAATAGTGCCTTCGGTTTGTTCAGTCCCAGGACAACGTATATGGACGAGTGTCTGACAAAGTATTCTTAACGAATCATATATGTTGATCTCTTCAAACGTATTACATTGGGTGGCGGAGAAATTCGTTTCTCTTAGCTTTTATACCCGTGATGCCTTGAGAAATCAATATTGATTTGGCGGGTATGACGATGTGGCACTCAAAGTAATTGAAGCAATAATCTGTCAAAGTGATAAACGTGACCTCAAACCTCACCACCGGGAAATAACAGAAGTTGGGCTAGGCAGCATGGCTAGTTGGGCCATACCCAAGCAGGGTGTATTATCACCATCTAGAGAATATTCAATTGTACTTCTTTATAATCTATTTCAATGCTGTCCCTTATCGGGAAGGATGGTTGCTGATCCCAACCATCGGTGATAATATATTCGTTTCACTCAAGCTAAATGAGTGGACGGTCATGTGTGGCCGGGTTGCAAGACGTTCTTGTCGAACCCTAGTGTATCTCCTCTAGAGTACACTGATCGGGAGGTGCTCCCATACCTTGTCTGTTGGAACCCAATCTCCAATAAGCGCTCACGGTTTATTTGTATACCATGTATGTGGAACGTGAGATGCAAGCGTTCTGCTAGATTGATATCTATTTGTATTTAGACATTATTATAATATCAGAAAGATATCCTTTATTTAACCAAGTGTTGGAGTTTTATTCACACCAGTACCATGATTGACCCGGAGTTTATTTTGTTTGTTTTCCCTAAACTCTTGGGTGCCTAAATTTGTACGGGCAGTCAAGTAGTCGGGATTTTACAGATACACTTGGAGAGCTTGGAGCAGGAGACTTCAGGATTATAGCTATTATTATTCCGCTGTGTTGTTAAGTGTTGTACTTTGAAATGGTATGTATATACGAGTATTGATTTGTATTTCAAAGTTATGTTATATTTTATTCGTTCCGCTGTGAGATTCGTGTTTACTCTGATGATGTAAGTTCTTCTTCTTCTTCTATTCTATTAGTTCTATCTTTTCTTCCTCATCCTCTACTTTCTTTCACTAACGTCTCGGAATTTTCGACTCTTGAGGAGTCGAAAATTTCCAGCCGTTACATTTACTTATCTTCCAGCTTATGCCTTAGTCTAGTTAATTTGATAATAGTATTGTTAGAATTATCATACTCGCTAGACTTTATGTCTGACCCCCTCTATATATATCCTTTTTCCCCCTCCAGGTCCTCAGGTTGGGCCCAGCTCTAGTGGAGTTTGATTGAATTGCTTCATCTCTCTTTGGAAAGCTTGGACCGTTGAAGTAAAGTCCAGCTTATTATCTTTTTAATGGCTATTTATGTAATGGGATTATGTATTTTGTTTTATGAAGATGGATATTGTACTTGGTTTTATGATGAAACAAACATGTTTAATTTCCCCTGCAATAAAATGAAGTTTTAGATTTCCAAGTACTATTTATTATCTGTCTTGTTGTAATTTTTCTGTTCTATATTCACTTATAACCTCCATGGAAGTTAATGCATTCCCTTTGTGAGTGACATTAATGGACGTGGGGTGTTACACGTGGTATCAAAGCTTAAGGTTACCAGAACAGATAAAAATACTTTAGAAAAATAGTTATTTTTGGAAGAAGTGCTTTCAAAAACAAGTTTTAATGAGAAATTTAAAGAGAAAAGTTTTTAAGAAAAAAAAACATAATCCCCAATAGCCCATATCTTTATCTTTCGAATTCTCCATTCTGAATCTTTCCTTTTTCGTTTTAGCATGGCTGAAGATCTTAATCTACCCGACGGTGTAACGATACCAGGATGGTATAGGAGGTTATTAGAGGCTAGGGCCGCTGCAGGTCCAGCCAATGTTCCTCCACCACCAGTTGCACCCGTTCCTCCTCCTCCTCCTCGCGTAGATACTTTTGCAAAGACGTGCAAGGAATTCAAGGCTATGGGTGGAAAACCATTTCAAGGGTCAGAAACGTTTGTGGAAGCTAGAGATTGGCTTAAGGAGGTGGAAGAATTGCTAGAAATCTTTGAAGTAGAAGAAGGGAGGAGAGTTCGATTAGCAGCTTGGTTGATGAAGGGAGAGGCCTCGTTTTGGTGGGAGGTCACTAATGGGGAGCGTCCTGTTGACTCTTGGGCGGATTTCAGACGTAGGTTCGAGGCGAAGTTTCTCACAAGTGCGGAAGAAAATCTATATATGGAAATGTTCTTGACATTGAAGCAAGGAAGCTCATCAGTGAAAGAATATGTCAATAAATTTAATCAGTTAGCAAGGTTTGGCTTGGACTTAGTGAACACGCCGGAGAAGAAGGCGCTGAGGTTCGTGAATGGCTTGAATGAACCATTGCAAGGGTTGGCTATGACCCACATCCCTATGGGGGCCACCTTTGAGAAGTTAGTTGAAATGGCGCTTATGCATGAGGAGAAAAGCGCTAAAGCTGATAAGGCACCCGAGAAGAAGGGGGATCAGAAGAAACCACAACAGCAAAACAAGAAGGGTGGAAAAGACAATAATGGCAAGGGAAAGAAGAAGTGCTTTAACTGTGGAACCCCAGGCCATCTTAGCAAGGATTGCCGAAAGAAAAAGAAGACAGGCTGTTTTCATTATGGCGATGCGGGGCATTTAGTGAAGGACTGCCCAAAGAAGGGGCAGAGGGCAGGAGCTACCTCGGGAGGATAGGTGCAGGCTCTTATGGCACCAGGGCAGGAAAGGGGACAAGTTCAGGCTATCGCGGTCCCACGCTGCAAGAACGAGGTAGAACCATTTGTGTTGAAAGCTTAGTTTTTCTGTTTGATCATCCTGTCCGTACCTTATTCGATTCGGGCGCATCACATTCGTTTATCTCTACATCATTAGTTGAATCACTGCACATTAACACCAGTTTAGTAGAGGATCCCTTAGTTGTTTCGAATCCAATAGGGGGCTCAGCTTATTTGTCCATGATGTGTTTGGATTTGAAAATTTCCATACTTAGCGTTGAATTTAGATGTGATGCTTATGTGTTGGGCTTCACGGGCTATGGGCTAATTTTAGGAATGGATTGGTTATCCAGAAATGGGGCCGTTCTTGATTGTGATAGGAGAGTAGTTAGGCTCGTGACTCGCCTTGGCAACACTCTCGAAATATTTTGTAATCCCATAAATTTGGTTATGCTAAGTTATCTAGAATCGCTTGACGCGTCTGAGGAAAATCTACGATCTGTTAGAGTGGTCCGAGAATATTCGGATGTGTTTGAGGAGGTGAAGGGCTTGCCTCCGAAGCGAGAGATAGATTTTCGAATATATCTTGTGGATAATGCGAAACCAGTATCTTTGCCAGTACGCCACATAGCTCCACGTGAAAGGAGGGAACTCGATAAGCAAGTGAAGGAGTTGCTTGAGAAGGGGTTCATAAGACGAAGTATATCAGAGTGGGGTGCTCCAGTAGTATTTGTCACGAAGGCGGACGGGTCCCTTAGACTGTATGTGGACTATAGAGAACTTAATAAACTTACTAAGAAGAATAGACACCTACTTCCGAGGATTGACGATCTCTTCGATCAGTTAGTTGGCGCTTCAGTGTTTTCGCAGTTGGACTTAGCCACTGGGTTCCATCAGTTGAGAGTGGCTGAGGATAGCATAGACAAGACTGCCTTTAGGACTCCGGACGGTTTCTATGAATGGCTAGTGATGCCCTTCGGTTTGACAAACGCCCCCGCATACTTTGTTGATTTGATGAGTAGGGTGTTTAGGGAGTACCTTAACAAATTTGTGGTAGTCTTTGTAGATGACATCTTGATCTTTTCTAAGGATGAAGAAGAGCATGCCCTACATCTTAGGGAAGTGTTGGAGACCCTACGAGCGCATAGTCTTAAGGCTAAATTTTCTAAGTGTCACTTCTGGAGGAAGGAAGTACGGTTCTTGGGGCACGTGGTTTCCAAAGAAGGGATAGTCGTGGATCCCGCGAAGGTGGTGGCCATCCAAGATTGGAAGATTCCCAAAAATGCTACCGAAGTGAGAAGTTTCTTGGGCTTGGCTGGCTACTATAGGAAGTTTATCAAAGAATTCGCAAAGATATCAGCTCCATTGACACGCTTGACGAAGAAGAACCTAGTTTTCACATGGGACGTAGATTGTGATGATGCGTTCCAACGTTTGAAGAGAGCTTTGACTTCAGCCCTAGTCTTAGTATTGCCAGACGGGAGTAAGCCGTTTACCATTTATACTGACGCTTGTGGGACAGGACTAGACGCAGTCTTAATGCAAGAGGGCAGGGTAATAGCCTATAGTGGAAGGCAGTTGAGAGCGCATGAGAAGAATTACCCCACACATGACCTAGAGTTGGCCGCTATTGTTTTCGCGCTTAAGTCTTGGCATCATTATTTTCTTGGCGAGAAATTCGAACTATTCACTGACCACAAGTCTTTAAAATACCTATTCTCTCAAAAGGACTTGAACTTAAGGCAGCAAAGGTGGATGGAGTTCTTAGCGTCCTACGACTTCGAAATAGCCTGTACCCCTGGCAAGGGTAACGTGGTGGCAGACGCCTTAAGTAGAAAAAGATTATACTTAAGTCCTTTGTCTGTTGAGCGGCGAAGTTTAGAGTTCATCTCTATGTTTGATTTTAGACCTTCCGTTGACTTCGTACCCGGTTTGCTAGCATCCTTGGAGGTCAGACCTACGCTTTTGGGACGGATTGGCGAGGCACAACGAGACGACCCGCAGTTAGTTGAGTTAGTAGAAAAGCTCAAAGGAGGGGAGTCATCAAGCTATCTCCGTAGGTATACCCTAGATGATAAGGGTTGGATACGTAGGGACGGTAGACTTTGTGTACCAAAAGACGATGACCTAAGGAAGACTATTATTGACGAAGCACATCATTCGAAGATGACCATTCATCCCGGCGGGGACAAGATGTACAAAGACATGAAGAGAGTTTACTTTTGGGTCGGCATGAAGAAAGATGTGGCCGAGTATGTCGCTAGATGCTTGGTGTGCCAACAAGTAAAAGCGGAGCAAAAGAAACCCGATGGGTTGCTTCACCCATTGGAGGTTCAACTATGGAAGTGGGAAAGTGTCTCGATGGATTTTGTGGATGGGTTACCGCGATCAAGGAAGGGTAATACGGGAATTTGGGTTATAGTAGATAGACTTACTAAAAGCGCCCATTTCATTCCCGCAAAGAGTAAGAGGACTGCTCCATGGTTAGCCTCCGCATACATTCGAGAAATAGTTCGTTTGCAGGGTGTTCCTTCTAGCATAGTGAGCGACCGCGATCCTATTTTCACTAGCGAATTTTGGAGAAGCTTACAAGAGGCGGTAGGGACTCAGTTATGTTTGAGCACCGCATATCATCCTCAGACGGACGGCCAGACCGAGAGGGTGAACTCGCATTCTAGAGGATCTTTTGAGGCTGTGTATCCTAGACTTTGGGGGTACATGGGAAGAGCATCTTCCATTAGTTGAGTTCGCATATAATAATAGCTTTCAGTCCAGCATTGGTATGACACCATTCGAAGCTCTTTATGGACGACCTTGTCGTTCACCTACATGTTGGTGGGAATCTACGGATAAGATCTTACTTGGGCCCGATATGATAAGGGAGACTTCGGAGAAGATCGACTTGATTCGAAGGAGGATGAAAGCAGCGCAAGATAGGCAGAAATCTTATGCGGATAAGTGGAGGACAGATCTCGAGTTTGAAGTTGGGGACATGGTCTTTGTCAAAGTGTCTCCATTACGGAACGTTGTTCGCTTTGGGTCCGTTGGGAAATTAGCACCAAGGTTTGTAGGGCCGTTTCCTATTAAGGAGAAAATTGGACAGATGGCGTATAGAGTGGAGTTGCCCGAGAGACTTAGTGGTGTACACGACGTATTCCATATGTCACATTTGAGGAAGTGCTTGCACGAGACCGCGGAAGTGGTAGAGCCGAGCTTTCTTAGAGAGGTGGAGATAGAGCGTGATGCGACAATTCGACGAGCTCCTACGCGCATTCTTGGGTCGGAGATCAAGAGGTTGAGGAATCGAGAGGTCAGACTAGTCAAAGTGCAATGGGGAGATGATGAGAGCAACGCTACTTGGGAGACAGAAGAGAAGATGCGTTCACGATACCCTTTTCTTTTTGAGGGTATGTCTTTTAATTTCTCCTTTATCGCTTAGCTTGTACTTATCTTATCTTTAGTATATCCTCTTGCTAGTATCTTTGACCTTTAGTTAGGATAATCCTATGGTTGAAACATGTGTTTGAGACATGTTATGTATGGTGGATGCAAAGTGTTTGCTAGTGGTTGCTCGTGGATGCATATACACACACTATTAGGCACCAGATCGGCTCAGTCACTTCATATTGCATATTGCATATATATGGATGTATTTAGTAAAATGGATGTATAATGGTTGTATTATCATATAGTTGCTGCATTCGGGTGGATGGTTGTGCACGCATATAGAATTAATATGTATCATTAGGAATTTTTTTGCATACATATTGGACGCATGGCACTGTCATGAATTGCACTAAGGAGGTCGACTGAATCAGTAGACCGCCTAATTTTGCATTAGATATGGACATATACACACACTGTGCATATAAACATTAAAGCATTAGAAGTCTTTTAAGGACAATGGATGCTGGTGTTTGATGGTTGAGTAGATGGACGATTAGATGGTAGGATATACATTCTTCTTGAATTGGAGATTTCGGGGACGAAATCCTTTAAGGAGGGGGAGAATGTAACACCCCGTTATTTTATAACATTAAAATTCCAAAATTAAAGTATACTTAATTTTTAGAAAAGAATTAAGTGAAATGGGTTGCGCAGAGAAATATATATATTGATATATATATATATATATATATATAAATTAAAAATTAAATAAATAAATATGCGAAAAAGTTCAAAACAGCGAATTGGGAGGGGGAATAACCGAACCGGCCCATTTTTGAGGTCGACCCGAGCACTGCTGGGTCGACTAGGGGTTAATCCAGGGTGTTTGGCTGTCAACCCGTGGGCCGATTCGCTCAAATGCATATTTTGCATTTGATTGGTTCTCATGGTTCAGGGTTAATCTAATGGTCCTAAATAATTTCCTACACCTATAAATATATCCTAATGCTAACCCTAAACCTAATTAAAATAGAATAGTTACCGTTATATCATCGCCATGGAAATCAATGGAGCCGCCGCCAACTAAGAAAGAAGAAAAGAAAATTCAATTCTAATTCTCTCAACCCTAAAGAAGAGCAAAACTCTCTCTTTTCTTCTCTAAATTGTGAGTATGATGATCTTAACAAGATTATTATCATTTTAATTAGGTTGAGTTATGAATGGATTATGAGTAGATGATGTGAATTATCATATATGTTGTTGTAAACCCCTTTTGCTATCATGTATATTGTAAATCCAATGTTATGTGATGATGATATCTTATATGTTGTAAATCATGCTATGATGATGTTATGTATGTTGAAAGTTTCTATGCTAAGTTGTGATGAATCATACATGTTAAAAAGGCCATGATGTTACCATCTATGCTAGTTAGTTCATATTAAAATAAATCATCATGTTTGGGTTATGTTGATCTATATGACAAGTCACATATGCAAGTTAGATTGATTAGAAAAGTTATGAACATATACCAAGACATCTATTATGATATCTAGAATTATGCTATGACATATGTGATATCCTATGCTAGTTCACACCAACATTATGTTGCCTAAAAACCCCGTATGCAAGTTTATGTATAGATTTGGGCTATGATCATATCATATAAATTGAGACATTTAACAAGTTGACACCTTTTGATCCTTAACATGTGTAGTTTATGCAAGTTTCATCCCTATTATGATTAGATTTATTTTAATTGTCTATATGTTGTGATAATTTATCTTTGTGCTAGGTGTTAGACTATACAAGACTAGCCTATATTATGCGTTGAATAAGCGAACGTATAAACGTGGGGTAGGGGTAATATTAAGGATTTAATATTAAAAAGTTGGGGTGCAATCGATATGATTTTGCATGCCATAAGTGGATGACCATAATTGAGTCAATTATGGACATCATTAAAAGTTGAATTAATTAATAATTTGAATAGGGAATTATTAAAACTGGGGTAAAAGATTTTAAGTGTTAATAAATGCTTAGGACACGAGGTTGGACTCGTTTGTGACGTAAACCTGCCCGGCAAATCCAGTGGTCACAAATGTCAGCCCAACGTGAGAGGTCCTAGGCCTAAACTAAAGCATAACGGTTGTAAAAACACGAGGTTAGACTCTTTTATGGTGTAAGACTGCACGGACCCGCCCGGCAAATCCAGCTGCCATAAATGCCAGTCTAATGTGAGAGGTCTTTATGAGGTTATGGCCTGAATGAATTAAGAAATACTTAACCAGATAAACATGTAAGGTGGGACATGGGGGTTAAGTAGGTGCCTTGGGTGGCATGAGGAATCTAGGGGGTGCCCTTAGTGGCATGTGAAATACGATTAGTAAGACTTAACCAAACACACATGTAAATGAACATGACTAAGAGGGTTAAGTGGGATATACTAGTGACAAGCTTAGGTGGGTAGCTTGTGGGGGCTCATTTCGACCAGTATCCCAAATGTATCTTTGTGGACTCGACCCAAGTCGAGGACGGGACACGCATGCTGGGTTTGACTGTAAGAGGCCAAAACGGGGAGCGGTGGCAACACAAGTCCAACGGGTTTCGTATGCGTGTGTGGACCCGGGCTGGTAGGTAAGACGTTGTTGCATCGTGTAGGTATAAGCCGTGCATTCTCAAGTTGTATCGGGTTGCCACTTTAGGGGAGTGATACACCCCACTGTGGGGCCAGCACGGGTATCTACGAGTAGGGAGCCGATCGAAATTGGGTAGTGTGGTACACCTAGAGGAGATAGGGGCAGACGACACCTATGTAGTCAGCTAGGGGTACGTAAGGCTATTTATAAAGTTTCTGTGTGAAGCAAGTGGGATCAAACAATAGGGTGACTAGTGTGGTGCAGTGTAGTAATGTGCGGTGCAGTGTAGTAATCATTCGTTAGTAATTAGGTGTGCTTTACCATTATCTTTAACGTTATCTTAAACGCTATCTTTATCTTCCTAAGAGTTCATAGACATTTACTTGTCTTCCAGCTTATGCCTTAGTCTAGTTATTTTGATAATAGTATTGTTAGAATTATCATACTCGCCAGACTTTATGTCTGACCCCCTCTATTTCTATCCTTTTTCCCCCTCTAGGTCCTCAGGTTGGGCCCAGCTCTAGTGGAGTTTGATTGAATTTCTTCATCTCTCTTTGGAAAGCTTGGACCGTTGAAGTAAAGTCCAACTTGTTATCTTTTTAATGGCTATTTATGTAATGGGATTATGTATTTTGTTTTACGAAGATGGATATTGTACTTGGTTTTATGATGAAACAAACATGTTTAATTTCCGCTGCAATAAAATGAAGTTTTAGATTTCCAAGTACTATTTATTATCTGTGTTGTTGTAATTTTTCTGTTCTATATTCACTTATAACCTCCATGGAAGTTAATGCATTCCCTTTGTGAGTGACATTAATGGACCTGGGGTGTTACATTGTGTTTGACTTTAGTTAAAACTAAAATCTACGCGTGACTCTTTAATTTCGGGGACGAAATTCTTTTAAGGGGGCGGACTGTAATGTCCCTATTTTTCCGAGTGTCGACATTTGATTTTAATGAGAAAATTAAAATAAATGATGATTGTTTAACAAAATAAAAACAATGAAAAACATATGTATATATATATATATATAAATATATATATAGTATGAATACTTGTTTATGTTTGAAAACATACTATGAATATGCAACATGAAAAAAACATAACTTGAAACATATTGGAAGTATAACAATATGTGTATACTTTAATACTTATATATTGTTTAGGACATAACACAAAATTAAAGCAAGAAAATAGCAACCTTGCACATGAAAATAATGACAAAGTGTACATATGTGAAAAGGGACATATGCAGGTTAAACAGCCAAAAACAAGTGTACAAACACATAAAAGAAACCTGCGCACAACATGTTTTGGTAAATGACAAAGTAAAAATCTAAGAAGATAATGCATGTAACACCAAGACAACTGCTAGCCATTTGAAGTCAATATTTTTAAGGTGATTTAACATGAATAGTGAAACTAAGAATATGAGCAACATCACCTCATTTCAAGTAGCAAATATATAAACCCCCTTAAAATATCCTAGCGCTTAAAGATTAAGAAACCCATTTTATATTGCTAAAGAGTAGGGAGTAGGCGCAGGCAATTAAATGAAGCATGGATGATATGACATGTTTCTAGAAAAAATAACATAGGACAAATGATTGGCTAAAATATCTAGTAAAATATTATTTCTTACATGAGAGCATCCCTTGAAACATGGTGTAGGGGCTAAACAAGAGGGGTGAGGCTAAGTATAAGTTACTGTAGAGATATGTGAGGAAAATGGTTTTTAAACTCATGAGAGTTGGCTATAAATACACACAAGAACATGCATTTTCTTTCACAACAAAACACTTAAGTTCACACAAAAACTGAAGTTCTTATTCTCTGGAAATTGGAAAGCTTTAAGGTGAGTAAACATCTACTACTTTATTGATTAATTCTTCGATTTAATACATCAGTTTGAATGCTCTGTTGCAAGTTCTGTTGTGATCATCATTTTTTTACTGTTAACAAAAAATATCTGATGCTAGAACACCTTGATTTACATCTGTGTAGACTAATATTCCATGTAGAAACATACTCGAATGTTTGCACAAGTGTTGTTGTTAGTTTAAATCCTTATTTAACAAATCTGTGCTCCATTTTGGGTAAAAACAGAATAACATAATTATATGTTCTAGGTGAAAATGTTAACCAAAATTCTCACACTAATTTATGTATACACAGGAGTATAAATGTATATGCTTTATACATTAGAAATATAACCAAATAAAATGAAGTTATATGCAAGGAAAACAGAGAAACACAATGTTCTCTGTAACAACAGTATAACAGGGAAAATCAAAACTCTCAGAATCATGGTTTATACATATGAATGAAATCGTAATACTAAAAGATGATTTATAGTGGTAAATTCATGATTTTTAACTATGTGATGCTCGAGAAACATTAGGATGGTCGAAAATTGCTTCCTGATCAAATTCCGGCGATCTAAGTGACTGAAGTTCATGGCGCAGGAAGGAATGGAATGACTAGGCTAGCGGGTTATAGGAAAAATACAAAAGGATTTTTCTATAGTGTAAATCTTTGGATCGAATCAAAAATAGGGTTTTGGGTTCATGTTTTTTGTTTGTGTGTTCTCGTCGGAACTGCTCACTGACGGCGGCGATAGGGAGGTGCGGTCCAGGGGGGATCGGAGCGTGGGAAGGTCACGGTAGCATGGATTAAGTGGGACGGTGATCGATGGACGGAGGAAGGAGAGGTGCAAGCTTTCCTCGATGAAACCCATTCGAAGCAGGAAGAGGAAGACCGTGAAAGCACTGTTCACGATCAAATGACCGGACCTGAGGGCGTCGACGAGGTCTGGAGGCAAAAGGTGATGTGTCAGGGTGGTCACTAATGGTCATCAGTGGCTAGGTGGCATGTGCACATGCACGGAGGAGCTTCGTATACAGCAGTAAGGAAGAAGGGGTGGTACTAAGGTGAACACGGTGATTTGGGGGGTGATCATCGGTTGTGGCAAGTGGTTTGGGGGTATGTACTTTGGAGATGGTAGTACCGGGAGGAGATGTGTACTGGTTGCGCACATGAGGATCTGGTTGATTTGGCAAGCAAACACATGGGATTTGGAGGGTTAGGGGGTGGTAGTTTGGATGAGTATGTGAAATAAGGGTGAACGGATGAGGTGAGCACGAGATCTGGACCAGGTATTTCGGAGGGGGGGGGGGGAGTGGTAGTATCAGATTGTACTTTGATGGAGCATGGCCATTTGAAGAAAAACCGCGTGCGCATCACGATGTTTCAGGGCCTGGTACTTTGGCAAGACATTGTACTCTGGCAATTTCGAAAGCAAGTTAGGTTCCGAAGGAGATTTTAAATTTAAACAGTTTTAAATTTAAAATAAAAAAATAGAAATAATTAGTTAAATAAATAAAAAGAGAATTTTTATTTAATTGGTCGGAGGCAAGTGGAATGGAAGTAGCAGAAGACTGAAACGGAAAGTTCGACTGTAGAAATTCGACAAGTTTTAAAAATAGAAAAATAAGTGAATAATTAATTTAGATTATAAATTTAAATTATTTATGATTAATTAAAACGTACAAAGATAATTTACAAAGAAATTGGAAGTATGGAACATCGTCTAAATAGCGAAGATAAACAAAGCAAAACACCGTGTGCGACGCACACGCTCATTTCGCTCATTTGTAAATGATGATCAAAAACTGAAAAAATACCGTGTGCAACGCACATGCTTTAACTGTTCGATTTTAAAAGATAATTAAATTATCCTGTTATGAACAAAGTAAACATATACTATTTGTGTGATGATAAATAATGTGTAAACTGAATTATAATCAGATTAAGCTAATAATTATTTATCGACTATAAAAGACATTGCGTACATCGTTTCGAAGAGACCGGAATAAATATTCCACTTCGACTCGAATTATATGATGCATGTCAGAGATATCGAAGATGGAGATATGCAAGGGCTACTCTAAATAGTACCTTCAGTTTGTTCAGTCCCAGGACAAACCAGAATGGACGGGTGTCTGACAACGTATATCAGTCAGATTCTACACATCGAATTTACGTAAGTATATTACGTTGGTGGCGGAGAAATTCGTTTATCTTAGCTTTTTACCTGCAATATATTTGGGAAATTGAATGAGTGTTTCTGACGGATATGAGGATGCGGCATTCAAAGTAATTGAAGAAATAACCTATCAGAAGGATAAACGTGACCTCAAACTTCACAACCAGGAAATGACAAAAAGCCGGGCTAGGCAGCATGGCTAGTTGGGTCATACCCGAGCAGTGTGTATTATCACCATCTATAGAAATTCCTTTTGTTTCCTCATCTCTTTTTTACTACTACAGCATTCGGTATCGGTTGTTGATCCCAACCGTGGTGGCGGTAATATATTTGTTACACTCAAGCTAAATGAGTGGACGGTCATGTGAGGCCGGGTGCAAGAAGTTCTTGTTGAACCCCAGTGTATCCTCTCTAGAGTACACTGATCGGCAGGTGCTCCCCTACCTTGTCAGTTGTAATCCAATCTCCAATAGGAGCCTGCGGTTTTAGATTTTATACTATATACGTGAACGTGAGATGCAAGCGTTTCACTAGATGATTATTTATTTGATAAAAACTATCGTAATATCAAATGTTTTGATATAAAATATTTGGGTCATTATCCATATATTAGTTATGGATTGGTCTAAAGATTTCTAAAGTAAATGAATCTATGCAAATGGAAAAACCTATTCCTTATTTCCCTGTTTACAATCTATTTAACTGTGTTTACTCACACCAGTCCCCTGACCGACCCAGAGTTTATTTTCTCTGTTTCTTAAACTCTTGGGTACTTATAACAATTGTTATGGGTAGACAAGTGATCCAGGTGATGAATGGAAATCCTTTGAAGTATTTTGGACCAGGAAGTCATGAAGTCAGCTTATCAGTTATATCTACATCTAAGTATTAAGATGAATGTTTGTGTTGGGCCAGTATCCTTGTAAGATGTATGAAGTATTCTATGTTGTAACAAACTCTGATATGTAATATATAGTGTGATGTTATATTTGTTAAATTCCGTTGTGAGATTCTGATGTTTTCTTATTCTTCCATTCTATTAGTTCTATCTTTTCTATCTCATCTTCTAAATTCTTTCAATAATGACATGACTTTCGAGGCATCGAAAATCGCGCCGTTACAGTAAGATTTCTTAAAATAAAATTTATATTGATTGCGATGTGAATTTCGTATATGCATCATATAAAATTAAGATTGACTGATTGATTGTGGTTGTGATGATTGTTGAATTATATTCATGTTAAATAAAATTTGTGTAGAAAATAAAAATCATATTTTTATTTGTCATATATGAACATAGGTATTGTTGAAATTAAAAATCATATTTTTATTGTCATATTTGAACATAGGAATTGTTATAAATAAAACTGTCATTTAGTTAAGATTTGTTTTTGTTAAATAAAAATGTCATTTTGTTAGTTAATGTCATGTTAAATAAAAATATTATTTTGGTAGACAATGTTATGTCAAAATAAAAATAACATTTTGATTAGAAAATGTCAAGTGAAATAAAAATATCATTTTTGTAGAAATAAAATAGTTGGAATAAAAATATCATTTTTGTTGAAATAAAATAGTTAAAACAAAAATTATCATTTTTGTTGAAATAAAATGGTTACAACGAAAAATTCATTTTTGCTAAATCAAAAAGAGTTTAAAACAATTTTTTGTTAAATAGATTAGTATTAAAACAAAAATTACATTTTTGTTAAATAGATTTAGGTTAAAACAGACATTACATTTTTGTTAAATAGATTAGTATTAAAACAAAAATTACGTTTTTGTTAAATAGATATGTGTTAAAACAAAAATTACATTTTTGTTAAATAGATTTGTGTTAAAACAAAAATTATACTTTTGTCAAATAGATTTGGGTTAAAACTAAAATATCATTTTTGTTAAAATAAAATGGTTAACAAAATGAAGTTATCACTTTTATTCATTTTGTTAAAGTAAAATGGTCAATAAAATAAAAATATCATTTTTATTTGTTTTGTTGAAATAGGTTTGTCAACAAAATAGAATATTATTTTTAATTGTTTTGTTGAAATAGAATTGTAAAAAAATAAAAATATTTCATTTTTATTTGTCATGTTATGTATTGGAATTGTATACAAATAAAAACATTCATTTTTATTTATCGTGTAAAAATAAAGTTGTATACAAATAAAAATATTTCATTTTTTATTTGTCATGTTAAATATTGGAATGGTTGCAAATAAAAAATATCTTTTATTTGTCATATATGGACATAGAAATGGTATGTAGACAAAATCACCTTTTTGTTCTGTCTTTGTCATCAGAAACATTAGATGGTTATGCAAATAAATTATTCTTTTATTTGTCATTAGAATACATAGAAAAATGTATGCAAATAAAATATTCTTTTGTTTGTCATTATAATGCATAGAAAAACATATGTAGTAAATAAATATGCCATTTATGTTAGAAAACATATTTTGTAAATAAATATGTCATTTAGTAAGAAAACATATTTTGTGAATAAATATGTCATTTAGATAGAATATGTTTTTGTTTAATAAAAATATCATTTAGTTAAGATATTTGTTTTATAAAATAGAAATGTCATCTTGTTAGAATACGTTTTGTTAAATAAGAAGAATCATGTCTTGAAATATGTATTTGGGATGTTGAAATGTTTAACATATTAAAAATAATGTTAACATTAATGTGATAGTTAAATTAAATTATAAATATCCATTTGTAATTGTAAATAGTGTAAATAAGTTAAATAGAAAATAATTCGAACCGAATTAGAATTGGTTAAAGTATTAATCAATAATTTATTTAAATAAATAAATTGTTGCTGTTTGAAAACCCCACATGGGTATTGGGATGATATTTGACATGCACTAGTCCCAATATTTAATTAATTGTCAATCGATGGATTGACAGTCTGTGATGAGCGTTATTTATTTATTTTAGTCCTTACATAGTTATAAACTTCACTTCAGATGCGAATGGATTGTTTGATGATTGTTTATCATTATCGTTGAATATATGCAATGTATGAAATCCATATAACTGAATTTATATGGTAATTGATTGAGTCGCATTGCGATTCAGAAATCTTTCATATAAAGAATATTTTAACAAAAAGAACATTTTTATATAAAGAATATTTTAAAATAAAGAACCTTTTAAAATATAGAATATTTTAAAATAACGAATATTATAAATAATATTCAGTGTAGAATAAAATTATGGTTTTTATGTCCGATTTTGGATGGATACAAAAATATAAAAATATAAAGCCGGGTTAAGTATATAAACGCCATTTTTAACCCGAACGAGTTTATCGATCAATTTTATTCATTTTATAATGAATATCGAAAAGTAGTGATTTCAAAATTTAATATTTTGGAAATATTATCATTTTAATATGATAAAGATATAGAATATTCAATTTTGATTTAAAACTGAAAAAGAAGTTAAAATCGTTTTAAAACGAATTTATAAATATTTTATAAAATACGATTTAAATGGAAATCAACGATATATAATATATATATCTATATATTTAATGGCCTGAATAGAATGCGCCGCGCGGCGACCGTTCGCGAATTTCGACCATTAACTTCAAATTGACATAACGAGAGATCCGACCGTCGGATTCTCCTAAAACCGAAACCATTGGGTTCGTATCAGAAAGAGCTTTCCAGTGAATATAAGAGTTTGGAAATCTAACGGTTAGATTTGGAGTTATGTCCAAATCAACTTTAGAAAAGGTCGTTATAAGTGCAGTTCGATGACTGTTTATGGAAATCAACTGTACAGGCCTTAATAAAATTATTAAAAATATGAAAAAATTATGTAAAATCGTAATAAATGATTTATAAGAATTTGGATGAAAATTTTCATATTTGAAAAGATAAAATTATATTTTTATCGAAATGAACTAGTTATTGACTAGAATAAATCTTTAAATTAAGATTTAATAAAGTTTTCCAATTAAATAGTATTTAATTGGAATTAAATAAAATAATTTGGAATTTTGGTTTTGTCGTGAATGATGTCCTCAATAACACTGCTCTTGAAACCCGTGTGAAAAGAATAAATCTTTTAATTAAGATTATTAGAGTTTCCAATTTTATTTAGTCATTGGAATGAAATGAAATGAAATGTGAATTGGGTTTATTGTGAATGGTATTTTTAAACGACATTTGCTCTTCAACCCGATTAACAGTGAAAAAATATTTTGGAATTTATAAATCTTTTTATTAAGATTTAATGGGAATTTTCCAAAGTAAAGTTTTCCAATTTAATATATTAAATTAGAATTGAAGAGAATTCGATTTAATAATAATCGAGATGAGCTTCTCTAAAAGAAGACCGTTATCATATATGGAATTTAAAAGGCTTTATCGTTATTCCATTTATATTATTAGTATGATGTGGAAATTTATATCGATTATATATTGATTTGATTTCTGTGAAAATTCCATGTTTGATGGAAGATGATTTTGGGTTTATCATGAACTGTAATTTAAATGACATTGGTTCTTTAACCCAGTTAAAGACAAGATTAATTTCTTAAAGTTGAATAATCATTAAATAATGATTTTTATATATTAGAACAAAATTGGAATTTTAATGAATGTTTAAAAAGAAGATTAAAGAATAAATTAAAAAGAATTTATCTTTGATAAAATTAATAGGAACCTATCCCTAATTGGGTGAATATTTATTTAAAAGAATATTCTGAATTGGAATGAGGCGTATGATGTGTTTTTATAACACTTGATTATTGATTATAAAATACGCGAGTTATTCGGAAAGACAGGGCTTATCTGTGACGATCCCAAAATCCGAGGGGCGGTATTAAGGATAATCATTAGGAAATAACACATTAATCATCATAGCAGAGTACAGATAATAGCAGAAACAATAAATAAAATAATTTTACATGGATATGACAGCGGAATCACAACATGTAGGAATATCAGAATAGCATAACGTGGGATATACTTAGTAAAAAGAAAGGGAAGTGATCAGTCATCATCGCCAGAGGCGGAATACATACATGCAGTGACAAAATAAGAGTATCAGTCTACATCGCCGAAGGCGGAATACATATACATATAGTGAGAAATACGGAAAGTAAATCAGTCTGCATCGCCAGTGGCGGAATCATAACATAAATACAGGAATGGCGGAAAATATCTAAGTCATCTCTATGAAGTCAGCCTCGCCATGAGCCAAAAGTGCATGCTATGCAGCAGTGCAGAACCAAAAACCACCTGTCACCTGTGTACTAGGCTGCCCGTGTGAAAATAAGGGCACCCGCGTTTGCAAAGTGAAACAAACAACGAGTCAGTCATGGGGACTGGTATGAGGAATCCATTTAACAGTTAAACAACAGTAATAGCAAATCACAGGACCACGCCACTTTCGCGGAACGGGTTTACTCCAGTGATTGCTAGTGCATTTAAAACAGAGTAAATTCTTTTAAAACAATCGCAATGCTTTTAGAAAGAATGAAGCTATTATAAGACTCAGGTCCCATCACACAATGCAACGCAAGCCGGAGGATAGAGTTTTACCTTATAATAGCCAAACATGCTTGATACGTATAAAGCAAAATCATTTGATATTATTACTAGTGCATATATGTTTCAAAAACGAATAGCATCATAAATATCAATCATAGACGGCATAGCTACCATATACTATGTCACCGTACTAGTACTACAATCAAGTCCGTTATTTCGTATTGGAAATTGGATTTCCGTCATGAATCAAGGCAAGGGGCAAGCTCCTTTCCGCTTCGAGACACTCTAGCAAATGCCTCAGGATTACGCACACTGGGTAACCCCTGGATTCGGCTGGGCCGGTCCTCACTTACGTTAGAGGATTAATTATGCCTGAACACACGTTTCCCGGTCCTTACAGACCTATAATCGAGGCGCCTCGCATTCCAACAACCACAAAGGTGAAAAGTAGATATATATGTCAGGGCTGGTAAGTCACTGACACCACCATAGCTAGAAAGAAACGTCGTGCTCTCCCAGCGGTCCGTATCCCGTTTTTAACTCATACCGGGGTGTGAGGTTCGCGAATCTACGAAATACACAAAGCTAGGCCACGTAAGCCTTGCTTTGATCATCATCCACAAGACTTTGCTTTTCAACAGAAGCCTTGATCACAGCATCTTGGCATGCCACATAGGCAATCCACTCCATACGATTGATTTCCATCGATATATAACCTCTAAGCTCGTACGTCTCAGAGAAGGGCGTTAAGCAAGAGAATAAATTCTCCGCCGCCAAACAGATATATATTTAACAGAGATCAATCAGTATAGAACAAAATCCAATGTCAGACACACAGTCCATTTACAAGTCCGTCCTGGGTCTGAACGAAACCGGAGGCGTCAAATTCCTCGTATATCCGTCCAATCAACATATACGTTCAGACGGCTACTACTTCCGTCCCTTTCCGGTAGCTACTCCGGTTAGGAACCTCAGTAGCGCCCATCCAACCGATACGAAGATCGTCGGTCTTGAATCGTCTTTGCATTTTCCAATTCGAATCGCTCGATGAATTACTTGAAATGAGGGTTAGCTCGGCCTTTTCAAATAATTCACGTCATTAGAATTTAAATCGATTCTTTATATGGTTATATTATTCGACATCCATCTTTCAGTTATTTAGTGTTATTTTCATGTCATACACATACAACCATCAAATATCAAACAATTCAAGCCCAATTGGTTTATTTGCAACCTATGTTGCTTATAATATTTTATAACGATTTTTCGCCATTTTTGTTTATTTAAAAATGGCCATATTTAATTAAACGACGTTTCAGGTCGTTTCGTGTCACTGGCGCTGTTTTTCCCTTAATTTGTTTTACACATATCGGGAAATCTAACCGTTGGATCTTCACAAATTTTACATCATTAGGAAGATCTTTTCAAAACGAATCCAACGATTCCAGTTTTGGGAAAATCCGACGGTCGGATCTTCCACACTAACCATTTGAAGTTACGATTTCAATTTACGAACTGCAGCGTCGTTATTCGATTAAATTTAATTATATATATATATATATATATAAATATAATCGTTTCTGGCGCTGTTTTTCCTTAATTTTGAATTAAACATTCCAGACAATCCAACCGTTGGATTTTTACAAGGTTGGTGCCGTTGGAAAGATTATTCCAAGGCGAACCCGACGGTTGAGGTTTCGGGAAAATCCAATGGTCGGATTCCCCGCACTATTCGTTTGAAATCACGGTTTCAAAATACGAACTGCACGGCCTCGTTTCGTTTTAATTTTATTTATATTTATATATTTATATAAATATAGTTCATTCTATGATTTCTATATCGTTTTCACTTCAAATATTTTTCTAACACCCTAAAATTTTGGAAAATTTCGCCATAACCTCCCCTGCACCGGGAGCATCGGGAAATCGTAAATAGCGTTCCCGGTCCTTCTAATCTCAAAAAGAAAAAGAAAAATCCAAGCGGCTAGCCAACAGGCTCAAAATCATCACCCAAACAAATCAGTAAATGTGTACCTATTTGTCGGGCACAAAATTTTATTCCTCTTCTCTAGCCCCTTTGCTATAACCTGTTCAATAAATATGCAGGTACATATATATACAGTTCTTATCATTTATCATCTTCTATTCAACTTCATATTTGATTTCCGTTTGGTTTAAAGACACCATTTATTCTAATGTTACATACATAGGTGCAAATCATTTCATTGGCAAATTAATGAATATCTCATCTCATATATGTTTATTTTGAACAAGTGGTTATTTTTAACACTTCACTTTTCAACGATTAATGCATACAATAAAAACGTGATTTTTATTGTAAAACAATTCATTTCAAAACACTATTCTTCTATATAGTTCAAGTTGGTGATAAAAATGGGATTTTTATCATAAAACAATTTCTTTTAAGACGAGATTATTTTACACAGTTCATATAGTCAATAAAAGGTGATTTTTATTATCAAACAGTTTATTTCAAAATATGAATATCATTCAACACATGAATTTCTAAACAACGAATGAATATCAATTCAACACATGAATGTTTACTATAGTTTCTATATATAGATAAAAATGTGATTTTTATTATCTAACAATTTATTTCAAAATATGAATATCATTCAACACATGAATTTCTAAACAACGAATGAATAGCAATTCAACACATGAATGTTTTCTATAGTTTCTATATATAGATAAAAATGTGATTTTTTATTATCGAACGGTTTATTTCAAAATATGAATATCATTCAACACATGAATTTCTAAACAACGAATGAATATCAATTCAACACATGAATGTTTTCTATAGTTTCTATATATAGATAAAAATGTGATTTTTATTATCTAACAATTTATTTCAAAATATGAATATCATTCAACACATGAATTTCTAAACAACGAATGAATAGCAATTCAACACATGAATGTTTTCTATAGTTTCTATATATAGATAAAAATGTGATTTTTTATTATCGAACGGTTTATTTCAAAATATGAATATCATTCAACACATGAATTTCTAAACAACGAATGAATATCAATTCAACACATGAATGTTTTCTATAGTTTCTATATATAGATAAAAATGTGATTTTTATTATCTAACAATTTATTTCAAAATATGAATATCATTCAACACATGAATTTCTAAACAACGAATGAATAGCAATTCAACACATGAATGTTTTCTATAGTTTCTATATATAGATAAAAATGTGATTTTTATTATCGAACGGTTTATTTCAAAATATGAATATCATTCAACACATGAATTTCTAAACAACGAATGAATATCAATTCAACACATGAATGTTTTCTATAGTTTCTATATATAGATAAAAATGTGATTTTTATTATCGAACGGTTTATTTCAAAATATGAATATCATTCAACACATGAATTTCTAAACAACGAATGAATATCAATTCAACACATGAATGTTTTCTATAGTTTCTATATATAGATAAAAATGTGATTTTTTATTATCGAACGGTTTATTTCAAAATATGAATATCATTCAACACATGAATTGCTAAACAACGAATGAATATCAATTCAACACATGAATGTTTTCTATACCATGAATAAATATAGTTTAAGCATATGAAAATAATTCAAACACAAGAATATTATTCAAAATTTCGGCAGCATAACGGCAGGGTAGTTACACCGGCACCGTCCCTAGTACGGCTCCTCGCTCTACCTTAAAACCTCGCGGTTTTTGACAATGGGAATCATGCATCTAATTCGCACGCAGGCGGCATGTTTATATTTTTTTCATTTCCACAAACTAATCCTATGTGGTTTCAACCAAATATTTTCCAATCACAAACGGGTATTTTTCAACCGCAATCAACCAATATCAATCACAAACAATCCCAAACAATCATTCGCTATCAACCAATTTTCACAACAATTTCAACCAATAAATATCGTCCATGGTTTGTGGACGAGGGGCGTATATATATATATATATATATATATATATAGATATTTTTATATATAGCAATTCACTTTCATTTTCAACATATATAATATTTATATAAAAAGAAATTGAAGAGTGAAAAATCCTCACCAATAGCTATCCAATAACACGATTTTTCCCTAATAGAAATCTTCGCCTATTTCGCCTTCTTGTTGCTTTCGTCGCCTGTATTCTCTACATAGGTAAAAATCGAATTTTTACTATGTTATTCAATATATAAAGATTGCATTTTGACTTCGCTATTAAATATAAAGATTATATTTTTATTATTCTTATGATGTAAAAATTATATTTTTATTACTTTAAAAAAACAAAAATCATGTCTTGCTCCTTCTACATAACAAAAATTCTGTCTTTTCTATTTTTAAAAATATGATCTTTATTTTTGCAAGTTCAAATCTTTTCCTATTAAAAGATTAAACCCTTTTCTATTTCAAAGTTTAAACTTTTTTTCTATTTCAAACCTTAAAATAAAATCAGTTTTTATTTTCTTTAAAAATCAGTTTTTTAAATCCTTTATCAAATCAGTTTTTCTCTTTTATAAAAATGCAGTTTTTATGCAACCTTAAAATCAGTTTTTAAATTCGTATAAATCAGTTTTTATTTCTGGAAAAAAACAGTTTATACATCTTTTAAAAAAACAGTTTTCAATTTACTGCAAAACAAAAACAAAAGCAAAAAAATAAAATAACCTAAACGCTCACCGAGATCTCGAAGTGGAGGAGGGAAGAAGAGCGTCGGCGGTGGCTCAGTGGTGTCGCGATGTGGTGTTCGAGGTGGAGGCGTCTTCGAGGTAGTGGGGTTGCTTCGATTCGCTGTCGCGACTGGGTGTCTCGAGGTAAGGGCGGCTTCGAGGTGGGGGGCAGCGTCGAGGGGTTGTTCGGCGGTGGGTTCTGGCGGCGGCTCGACTAGATTAGGTTTTAGGTTTTTTTTTTTAAATCGTTTCTGTATAATGAAACGGGGGGGGGGGGGGGGGGCAACGAAGAAGAAAAAGGGGGGAATTCTATATTTTATTTTTTATTTTTTTTATTATTTAATTATTAAATTTTGCCAAAGGGTTGACTTTTACATACGACCTCGAAACGAGGTCCACCGCCTGTCGTCCATAGCGTTTTACCCCCATTCCGAACACAATGGGATATGTATCGCAAGCTGGTTTGATCGTTACAATCAGTTTCCGTGGAAATTTACATTTAAATCCTTATATTGAATTTTAAACGTACATTTCAAATTACCGGGGTCACATATTAACTAGAAAAATTCCCGAAAAATATTTTCTAGCTTCGTATTGACGATACGGTCCTAACAAAACTAGTTTCGTCGAATTCTGAGACCGTTTGAAAAATGGCCAATTTCCTGTCGATTAAATTCAACAGAAACTGGTCAAACGCGTTTTCTTTTGCCACGCTCACATATTGATTCGAAAAATTATGAAATTTGAAACCTAGCAATAGTTTGACATCCCGGACCCAACAAAAGTGGTTTCATTGAGTTCCGATGCCATATGCAAAATATCAATTTTCCAGGCCTATATATTCTATATACCGACTCTTCTGAAAATTCATTCGGCCATAACTTTTGATTCTCGTTATGAAATTTCGATTATTCAGATTCGTTAGAAAGGTATTGATAAACAGATTTAAATATTTTTGGTCTCACTAAAATCCGTTATCTTTTCCATCCTGCACAGTCAGACTTAGTTTGCATTCAAAAATTCAAACGACCATATTATACACAATTCTATATTTTATGGAAATAGGCTATTTAAATCATTCAAATTTCTTGTTAATAACCTAATTTAAAAATTTTAAACTGGTTCACATTTTCCGGGTTATTACAATCTCCCCCACTTAAAACTTTTCGTCCTCGAAAAGGAAATAATAGTTAAGCAAGAAATAAAATGTAAATGCAAAGTATTGTAAAGGTACCTTGCACCGGAGTTAGTCAGAGATGTCCACTCTGCATTTGGGATAGGCTTGTTTAATGCTTTCCTCAGTTTCCCAAGTACAGTCTCTAGGATCACTACTCCACTGCACTTTGACTAAGTGAATCTTTTTCCTCCTTAGCTCTCTGGTTTCCTTGCCAACTATCTTTAATGGATCTCTTTTGAGTGTTAATTCTGGAGTTATGTCAATATCCTGTTGTGCTGCTTCTTCCACAACAAGATCTGGATCATGAACATGTTTTCTGAGTTGAGATACGTGGAACACATTATGTACACCAGGCAACCAATTAGGTAATGATACCCTATATGCAAGAGTTCCAATCCGTTCAAGTATAGGAAAGGGACCAATAAATCTCGGTGCCAACTTCCCAGTCTTGCCAAACCTGATTACTCCTCGCATTGGAGAAACTCTTAAATAAACATAATCGCCAACGGCAAACGATATATCCCTTCTTCTCGCATCAGCATAACTTTTCTGTCGGCTCTGTGCGGTTTTTAATCTCTTCTTAATGGAATCGACTTTATCCGATGCTTCTCGAATCATATCGGGCCCTAACACCAGTCTGTTGCCAGGTTCTACCCAACATGCGGGAGATCTGCACGATCTACCGTATAGTGCTTCAAATGGGGACATTCCCAAACTTTCTTGATAGCTATTGTTGTAAGAGAATTCTGCTAAATGTAAATGATCTTCCCATGAGCCTCCAAAATCAATAACGCAAGCCCGCAGCAAATCTTCTAAGATTCTATTCACCCGCTCAGTTTGGCCGTCTGTCTGAGGGTGATAAGCGGTGCTTAGATTTAATTTGGTTCCCAATTCTTCTTGGAATGCTTCCCAGAATTTGCTAGTGAACAGGGGATCTCTATCGCTGACTATATTGAGTGGTACTCCATGAAGTTTAACAATTTCTTTGAAGTAAATCTGCGCCAGACTTTGAGCCGTTCTGTTGGATCGGACAGGTATAAAATGGGCAGTCTTCGTGAAGCGATCTACGATTACCCATATACTGTCGTTTCCTTTTCTAGTCCGAGGCAAGCCATCGATAAAATCCATCGAGATTTGTTCCCACTTCCAACCTGGAATTTCTAATGGTTGTAATAATCCAGCCAATTTCTGCTGATCACTCTTGACCAGTTGACAAGTGGAGCATCTGCTAACATATAATGAGATATCTCTCTTCATTGACCTCCACCAGAATGTGCGTTTGATATCGTTATACATTTTGCTCACACCGGGATGGATACTTAGTTTGGATTTGTGGCATTCATCAAGTATTTCTCTTTTGAGCTCGGGAAGGTTTGGGATGCAAATTCTACCCTTTAATCTTAGAACTCCCTTGTCATCGAGTCGAAAACTTGTGGATTCACCTCCCTTGACTCTTTGACTGATTCTTTGAATAAATTCATCGTCTTTCTGAAGAGTCGAGATCCTGTCTATTAATGAAGACGTGATGACAAAACTGGCGATGATTTCATTCTTTCTGCTGAGCGCATCTGCTACAACATTGGCTTTCCCTGGAGTGTATATAATTTCAAAATCGTATGCTGCAAGGAATTCTAACCAACGCTGTTGCCTCAGATTTAGATCTTTCTGGGTGAAAAGGTATTTCAGGGATTGATGATCGGTGTATAGTTCGAATTTCTCGCCCAGTAAATAATGCCTCCATATTCTTAAAGAAAACACGATAGCTAATAACTCAAGATCATGAGTAGCATAGTTTCTTTCATGCGGCTTTAGTTGACGGCTGGCATATGCAATCACTTGGCCTTTTTGCATTAACACTGCTCCTAGCCCTCTAATAGAAGCATCTGTCCATACAGTCAAGTCTTGGTTACCTTCTATTATTGTCAATACCGGAGCGGTTGTCAACTTCAGTTTCAGCTCCTGGAAAGCTTCTTCACATTCGGGAGTCCATTTGAATTTCTCATGCTTCTTTGTAAGCTTTGTCAGTACTCCTGATATCTTTGAAAAATCCTGAACGAATTTCCGATAGTAACTAGCTAATCCAAGGAAGCTTCGAACTTCAGTGGGTGTAGTAGGTTGTTTCCAGTTTTGAATCGCTGTAATTTTGCTTGGGTCTACAGCAATCCCTTCTTTTGATACGACGTGGCCAAGGAATTTAACTTCATTCTGCCAGAAGACACACTTAGAAAATTTAGCTTTCAAGACATTTCTTCTCAGAATTTTCAACACTTGTTCTAAATGTTTTGCATGTTCTTCTTCCGACTTAGAGTAGATTAGAATGTCATCGATGAAGACTAGAACAAATTTATTCAACACACCACGGAACACTCTGTTCATAAGATCAACGAAGTATGCCGGAGCGTTGCACAAACCGAACGGCATTACTAACCATTCGTAGAATAAATCGGGACCCCTGAAGGCTGTCAAAGGAACACAGTCTTCGGCTATACGCAATTGGTGGAAACCTGTAGCTAGGTCCATTCTGGAGAATACCGTTGCTCCATTTAATTGATCTAACAGATCGTCTATTCGGGGCAAAGGATATTTGTTCTTCAGTGTTTGTTTATTGAGATCCCGGTAATCAACGCAAAGTCTTAAAGTACCGTCTGATTTCGGGACAAATACTACTGCGGCTCCCCATGCTGAAAAGCTTGGTCTGATCAGACCTTTCCAAAGCAATTCTCGGGTTTGGCTACTTAGCTCTTCTTTTTCTTTTGGGGCCATTCTTCTTATTGGATGAACTACTGGTCGAGCATTCGAAATTAGATCAATTCTAAACTCAATTTCTCTTTGCGGCGGTAAGTTCTCTACTTCTTCAAACACATCCGCATAATTTTTCACGACCGGTATCTTTTCTATTGAAGGGGGAGTAATTTCTAAAGAAGCCCAGAATTCTGTTCTATTTATTTCTGAGCCATGGCATGGTATATATATAGGTCCAAGCTTCGTTTCGACTTTAACGATTCTTTCGGCACATCTAACTTCAGCCTTATATTTGGTTAACCATTCCAAACCGAGAATAACATCGAATTCTGATAAATCCATGACAATTAAGTGGATGGGAAACTTGTAACGTGAATAAGAGATAGGCACTCTGCAGTATATACTGAGACTAACAGAACCTCCTATCGGGTTTTGAACTTTAATTGGTTCCTTTAGAATTCTTTGTTTCAATTTTAACTTGTGTACAATTTTACCAGAAATGAAGCTACGTGATGCACCAGTATCAAAAAGTACAGAAACAGGAATATTTTTAATGGTAAGAGTACCTCCCAAGACATCGGGTTTACCTGATCCATCGGTGATAGCTGGCGGGGTATTCCCGTCATAAACATGGGCCACTTGTGCGCTCTTCTTCAAAGGACAATTCTTACTATAGTGCCCCTTCTTGTGGCAATTGTAGCATTCAACTGAGTCACTGGCCCTTGGCTTCTTTGGGGCTTTGCATACATTAGAGAAATGACCGGGCTTCCCGCAATTATAGCAGTTTCCTTTCGGGATCTTTGCGGGTTTTTGAGTAGCGGCCGCGGCGATGCTAGATTCGGGTTGGTCAGTTGAAGTCTTGCGCTTATTCCCTGCTTGGCTCTTAGCGCGGTCTTGGCTAGCATGTCTCTCATCCATGTCCTCATAGTTGCAAGCCATCTCTACGAGTTCTGTAAAAGAAAGTTTGACGTTGCTCATAGCTCTATCATGGTATTTGCGCTTCAGCCCAAAAATGAATCTCTTATTCTTCGCTTTGTCGGTCAAAACCAACTCTGGGGCATAGCGCGATAGCTGAGTGAACTTATTCAGATAGTCTTGAATAGAGAGGTCTCCCTGCTGGAGATTAGCAAATTGCTCCCGCATCCTCTCAAGAGCTTGTTCTGGCACGAACTTCTCATTAAATAAAGTCTTGAACTGCTCCCAAGTTCGGATAGTACCAGCTGCATCTCCAGAAGTAATGGCATCCCACCACAGCTCTGCCTCTTCCTGAAGGAGCCAAATGCCAAGTCGGGCTTTGTTGTTAGTTCCCATGCCCATACCTTCGAAGATTTTCTCACAGGTTTTCAGCCAAGTGATAGCTTCGGTCACTGTGCCTGTGCCAGTAAAAGGTTTCCCTCCAAGATTTCGGTATCTCTTTGCCACTTTGTCCAGCTCAAAGTCTTCTGGTGCTGGTGGCTGAATAATAGGGATCTCTACGGCTACGGGGATATTCCCCCGTCCTCCTGCTGCATCTCCTCGGCCTCCACGGCCTCCTCTGGCTGCTGCTGCTCGTGTAGCCATCTAAGAGTACTGTATAAGCAAGAAAAGAGTCAAGCTCACAGATTTGATAATTTTCATAAATGATAAAGCAAGGAAATACAAAGAAAGATAATGATGATGTACTGATCAAATTGTTTTGCTAATCTGCTCAGCTCATTCTAGGATATTGCTAATCCTATCTCTAATGAGCTACTCGCATTAGAACACTACTGATTCTATTCTGACGAGGTGTTTAATGTGTTAGATCCCGGAACTAAGGTTAACCAAAGCTCTGATACCAACTGTGACGATCCCAAAATCCGAGGGGCGGTATTAAGGATAATCATTAGGAAATAACACATTAATCATCATAGCAGAGTACAGATAATAGCAGAAACAATAAATAAAATAATTTTACATGGATATGACAGCGGAATCACAACATGTAGGAATATCAGAATAGCATAACGTGGGATATACTTAGTAAAAAGAAAGGGAAGTGATCAGTCATCATCGCCAGAGGCGGAATACATACATGCAGTGACAAAATAAGAGTATCAGTCTACATCGCCGAAGGCGGAATACATATACATATAGTGAGAAATACGGAAAGTAAATCAGTCTGCATCGCCAGTGGCGGAATCATAACATAAATACAGGAATGGCGGAAAATATCTAAGTCATCTCTATGAAGTCAGCCTCGCCATGAGCCAAAAGTGCATGCTATGCAGCAGTGCAGAACCAAAAACCACCTGTCACCTGTGTACTAGGCTGCCCGTGTGAAAATAAGGGCACCCGCGTTTGCAAAGTGAAACAAACAACGAGTCAGTCATGGGGACTGGTATGAGGAATCCATTTAACAGTTAAACAACAGTAATAGCAAATCACAGGACCACGCCACTTTCGCGGAACGGGTTTACTCCAGTGATTGCTAGTGCATTTAAAACAGAGTAAATTCTTTTAAAACAATCGCAATGCTTTTAGAAAGAATGAAGCTATTATAAGACTCAGGTCCCATCACACAATGCAACGCAAGCCGGAGGATAGAGTTTTACCTTATAATAGCCAAACATGCTTGATACGTATAAAGCAAAATCATTTGATATTATTACTAGTGCATATATGTTTCAAAAACGAATAGCATCATAAATATCAATCATAGACGGCATAGCTACCATATACTATGTCACCGTACTAGTACTACAATCAAGTCCGTTATTTCGTATTGGAAATTGGATTTCCGTCATGAATCAAGGCAAGGGGCAAGCTCCTTTCCGCTTCGAGACACTCTAGCAAATGCCTCAGGATTACGCACACTGGGTAACCCCTGGATTCGGCTGGGCCGGTCCTCACTTACGTTAGAGGATTAATTATGCCTGAACACACGTTTCCCGGTCCTTACAGACCTATAATCGAGGCGCCTCGCATTCCAACAACCACAAAGGTGAAAAGTAGATATATATGTCAGGGCTGGTAAGTCACTGACACCACCATAGCTAGAAAGAAACGTCGTGCTCTCCCAGCGGTCCGTATCCCGTTTTTAACTCATACCGGGGTGTGAGGTTCGCGAATCTACGAAATACACAAAGCTAGGCCACGTAAGCCTTGCTTTGATCATCATCCACAAGACTTTGCTTTTCAACAGAAGCCTTGATCACAGCATCTTGGCATGCCACATAGGCAATCCACTCCATATGATTGATTTCCATCGATATATAACCTCTAAGCTCGTACGTCTCAGAGAAGGGCGTTAAGCAAGAGAATAAATTCTCCGCCGCCAAACAGATATATATTTAACAGAGATCAATCAGTATAGAAAAAAATCCAATGTCAGACACACAGTCCATTTACAAGTCCGTCCTGGGTCTGAACGAAACCGGAGGCGTCAAATTCCTCGTATATCCGTCCAATCAACATATACGTTCAGACGACTACTACTTCCGTCCCTTTCCGGTAGCTACTCCGGTTAGGAACCTCAGTAGCGCCATCCAACCGATACGAAGATCGTCGATCTTGAATCGTCTTTGCATTTTCCAATTCGAATCGCTCGATGAATTACTTGAAATGAGGGTTAGCTCGGCCTTTTCAAATAATTCACGTCATTAGAATTTAAATCGATTCTTTATATGGTTATATTATTCGACATCCATCTTTCAGTTATTTAGTGTTATTTTCATGTCATACACATACAACCATCAAATATCAAACAATTCAAGCCCAATTGGTTTATTTGCAACCTATGTTGCTTATAATATTTTATAACGATTTTTCGCCATTTTTGTTTATTTAAAAATGGCCATATTTAATTAAACGACGTTTCAGGTCGTTTCGTGTCACTGGCGCTGTTTTTCCCTTAATTTGTTTTACACATATCGGGAAATCTAACCGTTGGATCTTCACAAATTTTACATCATTAGGAAAATCTTTTCAAAACGAATCCAACGATTCCAGTTTTGGGAAAATCCGACGGTCGGATCTTCCACACTAACCATTTGAAGTTACGATTTCAATTTACGAACTGCAGCGTCGTTATTCGATTAAATTTAATTATATTTATATATATATATAAATATAATCGTTTCTGGCGCTGTTTTTCCTTAATTTTGAATTAAACATTCCAGACAATCCAACCGTTGGATTTTTACAAGGTTGGTGCCGTTGGAAAGATTATTCCAAGGCGAACCCGACGGTTGAGGTTTCGGGAAAATCCAATGGTCGGATTCCCCGCACTATTCGTTTGAAATCACGGTTTCAAAATACGAACTGCACGGCCTCGTTTCGTTTTAATTTTATTTATATTTATATATTTATATTTATATAAATATAGTTCATTCTATGATTTCTATATCGTTTTCACTTCAAATATTTTTCTAACACCCTAAAATTTTGGAAAATTTCGCCATAACCTCCCCTGCACCGGGAGCATCGGGAAATCGCAAATAGCGTTCCCGGTCCTTCTAATCTCAAAAAGAAAAAGAAAAAGCCAAGCGGCTAGCCAACAGGCTCAAAATCATCACCCAAACAAATCAGTAAATGTGTACCTATTTGTCGGGCACAAAATTTTATTCCTCTTCTCTAGCCCCTTTGCTATAACCTGTTCAATAAATATGCAGGTACATATATATACAGTTCTTATCATTTATCATCTTCTATTCAACTTCATATTTGATTTCCGTTTGGTTTAAAGACACCATTTATTCTAATGTTACATACATAGGTGCAAATCATTTCATTGGCAAATTAATGAATATCTCATCTCATATATGTTTATTTTGAACAAGTGGTTATTTTTAACACTTCACTTTTCAACGATTAATGCATACAATAAAAACGTGATTTTTATTGTAAAACAATTCATTTCAAAACACTATGCTTCTATATAGTTCAAGTTGGTGATAAAAATGGGATTTTTATCATAAAACAATTTCTTTTAAGACGAGATTATTTTACACAGTTCATATAGTCAATAAAAGGTGATTTTTATTATCAAACAGTTTATTTCAAAATATGAATATCATTCAACACATGAATTTCTAAACAACGAATGAATATCAATTCAACACATGAATGTTTTCTATAGTTTCTATATATAGATAAAAATGTGATTTTTATTATCTAACAATTTATTTCAAAATATGAATATCATTCAACACATGAATTTCTAAACAACGAATGAATAGCAATTCAACACATGAATGTTTTCTATAGTTTCTATATATAGATAAAAATGTGATTTTTTATTATCGAACGGTTTATTTCAAAATATGAATATCATTCAACACATGAATTTCTAAACAACGAATGAATATCAATTCAACGCATGAATGTTTTCTATAGTTTCTATATATAGATAAAAATGTGATTTTTATTATCTAACAATTTATTTCAAAATATGAATATCATTCAACACATGAATTTCTAAACAACGAATGAATAGCAATTCAACACATGAATGTTTTCTATAGTTTCTATATATAGATAAAAATGTGATTTTTTATTATCGAACGGTTTATTTCAAAATATGAATATCATTCAACACATGAATTTCTAAACAACGAATGAATATCAATTCAACACATGAATGTTTTCTATAGTTTCTATATATAGATAAAATTATTATCTAACAATTTATTTCAAAATATGAATATCATTCAACACATGAATTTCTAAACAACGAATGAATAGCAATTCAACACATGAATGTTTTCTATAGTTTCTATATATAGATAAAAATGTGATTTTTATTATCGAACGGTTTATTTCAAAATATGAATATCATTCAACACATGAATTTCTAAACAACGAATGAATATCAATTCAACACATGAATGTTTTCTATAGTTTCTATATATAGATAAAAATGTGATTTTTATTATCGAACGGTTTATTTCAAAATATGAATATCATTCAACACATGAATTTCTAAACAACGAATGAATATCAATTCAACACATGAATGTTTTCTATAGTTTCTATATATAGATAAAAATGTGATTTTTTTATTATCGAACGGTTTATTTCAAAATATGAATATCATTCAACACATGAATTGCTAAACAACGAATGAATATCAATTCAACACATGAATGTTTTCTATACAATGAATAAATATAGTTTAAGCATATGAAAATAATTCAAACACAAGAATATTATTCAAAATTTCGGTAGCATAACGGCAGGGTAGTTACACCGGCACCGTCCCTAGTACGGCTCCTCGCTCTACCTTAAAACCTCGCGGTTTTTGACAATGGGAATCATGCATCTAATTCGCACGCAGGCGGCATGTTTATATTTTTTTCATTTCCACAAACTAATCCTATGTGGTTTCAACCAAATATTTTCCAATCACAAACGGGTATTTTTCAACCGCAATCAACCAATATCAATCACAAACAATCCCAAACAATCATTCGCTATCAACCAATTTTCACAACAATTTCAACCAATAAATATCGTCCATGGTTTGTGGACGAGGGGCGTATATATATATATATATATATATAGATATTTTTATATATAGCAATTCACTTTCATTTTCAACATATATAATATTTATATAAAAAGAAATTGAAGAGTGAGAAATCCTCACCAATAGCTATCCAATAACACGATTTTTCCCTAATAGAAATCTTCGCCTATTTCACCTTCTTGTTGCTTTCGTCGCCTGTATTCTCTACATAGGTAAAAATCGAATTTTTACTATGTTATTCAATATATAAAGATTGCATTTTGACTTCGCTATTAAATATAAAGATTATATTTTTATTATTCTTATGATGTAAAAATTATATTTTTATTACTTTAAAAAAACAAAAATCATGTCTTGCTCCTTCTACATGACAAAAATTCTGTCTTTTCTATTTTTAAAAATATGATCTTTATTTTTGCAAGTTCAAATCTTTTCCTATTAAAAGATTAAACCCTTTTCTATTTCAAAGTTTAAACTTTTTTTCTATTTCAAACCTTAAAATAAAATCAGTTTTTATTTTCTTTAAAAATCAGTTTTTTAAATCCTTTATCAAATCAGTTTTTCTCTTTTATAAAAATGCAGTTTTTATGCAACCTTAAAATCAGTTTTTAAATTCGTATAAATCAGTTTTTATTTCAGGAAAAAAACAGTTTATACATCTTTTAAAAAAACAGTTTTCAATTTACTGCAAAACAAAAACAAAAGCAAAAAAATAAAATAACCTAAACGCTCACCGAGATCTCGAAGTGGAGGAGGGAAGAAGAGCGTCGGCGGTGGCTCAGTGGTGTCGCGATGTGGTGTTCGAGGTGGAGGCGTCTTCGAGGTAGTGGGGTTGCTTCGATTCGCTGTCGCGACTGGGTGTCTCGAGGTAAGGGCGGCTTCGAGGTGGGGGGCAGCGTCGAGGGGTTGTTCGGCGGTGGGTTCTGGCGGCGGCTCGACTTGATTAGGTTTTAGGTTTTCTTTTTTTTTAAATCGTTTCTGTATAATGAAACGGGGGGGGGGGGGGGGGGGGGCAACGAAGAAGAAAAAGGGGGGAATTCTATATTTTTATTTTATTTTATTTTATTATTTAATTATTAAATTTTGCCAAAGGGTTGACTTTTACATACGACCTCGAAACGAGGTCCACCGCCTGTCGTCCATAGCGTTTTACCCCCATTCCGAACACAATGGGATATGTATCGCAAGCTGGTTTGATCGTTACAATCAGTTTCCGTGGAAATTTACATTTAAATCCTTATATTGAATTTTAAACGTACATTTCAAATTACCGGGGTCACATATTAACTAGAAAAATTCCCGAAAAATATTTTCTAGCTTCGTATTGACGATACGGTCCTAACAAAACTAGTTTCGTTGAATTCTGAGACTGTTTGAAAAATGGCCAATTTCCTGTCGATTAAATTCAACAGAAACTGGTCAAACGCGTTTTCTTTTGCCACGCTCACATATTGATTCGAAAAATTATGAAATTTGAAACCTAGCAATAGTTTGACATCCCGGACCCAACAAAAGTGGTTTCGTCGAATTCCGATGCCATATGCAAAATATCAATTTTCCAGGCCTATATATTCTATATACCGACTCTTCTGAAAATTCATTCGGCCATAACTTTTGATTCTCGTTATGAAATTTCGATTATTCAGATTCGTTAGAAAGGTATTGATAAACAGATTTAAATATTTTTGGTCTCACTAAAATCCGTTATCTTTTCCATCCTGCACAGTCAGACTTAGTTTGCATTCAAAAATTCAAACGACCATATTATACACAATTCTATATTTTATGGAAATAGGCTATTTAAATCATTCAAATTTCTTGTTAATAACCTAATTTAAAAATTTTAAACTGGTTCACATTTTCCGGGTTATTACATTATCCCATTCTGAATAATTATTACGATGATTAAAAGTCGGAGATGAAGACGGTGGCTGAAGACCGGAGATCTTCACATCATTTGGATGATTACTGATGTCTTGATTGGGAGGCATCCCAAGACAAGGTAATAAGTGGTGATCGTCCAGACGTACTTGGAGATCAACCAGATATGCGAGGACCTCTCTCATGTATTGGACATATGGGACGAGGAATAAGGTGCCTCCGGTTTCGTTCAGACCCAGAACAAACTTGTAAATGGGTGGTATGTATGACGTTGTATTCCTATATGCTGTACTCGTTGATCTCTGCTAAATATATTTGTTTGGTGGCGGAGAATTTATTCTCTTGCTTAACACCCTTCTCTGAGACGTATGAGCTTAGAGGTTATATATTGGCAGAAATCAATGGTATGGTATGGATTAACAATGTGGCATGCTAAGATGCAAATGATCAAGGCTTATTATTGAAAAGCAGAGCCTTGTGGTTGATGATCAAAGCACAGCTTTATTTAGCATAGCTTTGTGTAGCGATCACACCCCGGTATGAACCAGGAATGTGAGAAGGACCCCAGGAAGAACATGCGTTTATTTCTAGCTAGAGGTGGTGTCTGGGCTTTACAAGCCCAGATATTTTTACATATGTGGAAGATGGAAAGTGAGGTACCTCGGATTTGAGTCCCTAATGGCTCTATTTTATGCCCCATAGGGCGGGGAGACGTATTGTTCAGGCATTATTAATCCACTAACATATTTGTGGACCGACCCTGGCACTCCTAAGGGCTCACCTGAGTCTGAGTCCTGAGACATGGGCTAGATTGTCTCGGATTCGGTAAGGATAATCCCTTGCCTTGGTTCATGATGGAAATCCAACTTCCAATATGACATCATGTGGTTTTAATTGTATAACTAGTATGGTGACATAGTATATGGTAGCTATATCGTCTATGATTCATATATTATGATTGAAATGTTTTTGAAACATATATACACTAATGATAATATCAAATCCATTTGATCATATCAAGCATTTTTGACCATTATAAGGTAAAAATCTATTCTTCGGTTTGCGTTGCATTGTGTGATGGGACTTGAGTCTTATAATGGTTTCATTTTTCTAAAAAGCATTGCGTTTAACGATTTACTTTATTTCTTGCACTGGCAATCCAATGGAGTAAACCCGTTCTGCGTTAGCGGCGTGGTCCTGTGATTAGCCTTATTATTAGATAAGTTAAGTAAGATTTCTCATACCAGTCCCATGACTGACTCCTAGTTTGTTTCACTTTGCAAACTAGGGTGCCCTCTTTTCCACACGGGCATTCGAGTGGCTTGTTTTGCAGATATCTATTTATTAGACAGGATTCTGGATCGAAGCTTAAAGCTATAGCCAGACGATAGTCTTCCGCTGCATTGTGTTAAGTTTGTTGTAAATTAATCTTCCGCTGTATTATTATTCATTGGATGTACTCTGATATTACGTACTATGATGTAACATTATTGTAATGTTTATAAAAGTCTTCTGTTATTTGTTCTGATGTGTTGTATGCCCAAAGTTAGTGTATCCGGTGATTTCCCGCATGGGGATTTTCGGGTCATTACAGTTATTCCCCTTGGGCACAAAAGCTCGTCTATCCATTCTGTATAATTGCATCCATTGGGATAGGATGGACATTTCTGCATGTGCCGACCGATATTGTTTCCCTCTGCTCGAACCACAACTTCAACTACATAACCGCAACAAATCGGATAAGAATTAACTTCCTGTTCATAACTTGGTACTCGATACGCCTCTACTTTTTGTTATGGTTGAGCGACCGCCTGTTCATATGATAGTTGAACATATGGTACTTGAGCTTCATGTGGAAGTTTTACGTCCCCCTGTTCATGTCGTGGTTCATCCTGAGGTCTTATTTGGTTTAGAAACTGGAATTCGTCCTTGAGCTCCTAAAGTCTCATCTGTTCGTATGCCTATTCATCAAAGTCTGTAGTTGATGGCCAAGAAGGCATTTTAAATGAGTGATAAAAGGAGGAGGTAATACAAGAATGAGAACAAATTTGTTTGAGTGAGGTAAGTTATGAGTAATTTGACAGAAATATATAGCTGTGTAGTACAAATCAATAAAAGAAATAATGATGTAACCGGTCACTATTACGACTGTGCTTTACGTGCTGCTCGACACTGTTTCACCTGACGTAATACAAAAGGGAATATGCTTTTCGTACTTCCAATGTGTGAATGGTCATTGGTTCAACTTTTCTTTATGTGATGCGATTTTCAAAGCATTTGTCAGCAATAATGCTCAAGTGTATGAGTATGACTATATTTTTTAAACTCCTTTTTGTATTGAAATGATTAATTTACACGGGGACGACCCTATTAACAATACCTATTAACCTGCGTATAAACTTCGTTCGATATAAAAAATACAAGATACATGATACAGTGAATGTTCGACCCAACATACAACTACGATAAAGCATGACTTAACGTGGAATACAATATATATAATTAAGACGTTGTACTATATAACTAAGATGCTAGTTCCGGGCCGAACCATTGAACCCATACCACATTTTAGCCTTTGTTGAGTGGTCGTAAAGGTTGACAAGTCCCTTAATTCCGTGCTTTGCTTTATTAAAGCAGTGGGCATTTCATCTTTAATCAGTACGACTTGTCAAATGATATTGTTTCTATTCGTTGAACAACCTATAACAGGTTACCCAAGTCTTGCAGAGTGTAGTAACATCGACTGTACTATGGCAGAGCCATAGCAACTCAACTGTTGAGGACAAAGGGTAGTCATGTCATATATCTCTATCCTATTGCTCAACTAATGATGACAGAGCTTTACCAACAATCAACCCCCTTGTTTAAATAGTTTACACTTCGTCCCCTAACCATGGCTAAAATTTGTACGTTCTAGATCAACGACAACATGAAGGTGAGAAACTATTACTCTTTTTGCTTCTACGTGTTCAAGTACTTCTTTGTGTAAATTATATGTTTCTTATTTCTATGTAGTTTAAATGGACGATCAAGAAATCAATGATGAAATCATTGATAAAATGATTAATGAATATGAACATAACAAGGAGGAGGAGAAAGGGGGTGGGTTCGTTCTAGATACACAAGTAATTGAAGTTCAAAAACCAAAATCACGTCCATGCAAAAGCATAAGGAGGCAAATGTTAACCATAATCGTCACAACTGAAGTAATGCTAGCTCCAGTGCTACTACAATAGAATTCTCTCCTAAGGACTTACTTATACTCGTGAAATCATATATCGAAGTTGATAAAAGAGATTTGTTGCTAATGCAAAATGGAGGAGATCTAACCCATGAAGAATTTTGGTCCATAATAACAAGATTACACAACAACCATCGTACCTGTACCACTACATGAACTTCTGTTGAAATTCATATGTCTCGTCGGTGTTTCGTTGAAGCTTGTGAACAATACCAAAAGATTATACAGACAGTTGAAGATGAAGACATATTTAAAATGACTAGGGCAACTTTTGATTCTCGTTACCTTGTAGAGTACGACACTGATTTTCTTAGGTACGAAGCCTACAAATTGCGTTATAGTTGGCTAACCCGATATGGTGCTGAATAGGCTAATGGTTTTGTTTACTAGTCATTGAATCTTTCATTTATTTGATGATCATATGTAAAATATGGAGTTCGTCTAATTTGATACTTTAGTACACAGTACAAAACTATTAGCATAGGAAAACCATATCAATATAAAAAAAGCATGCATTCCATTTATAAGAAAATCGTTATTACAGCAGGAAATAAAAGGTTACTACAACTAGTAATACAAATAGTGGTAAACAATCAACTTATAATTGAGGAAACCGTGACGTTAGGATACGGTGTTTCATTCCCATCCAAAATTCCTGCTCCAAGGGAAGCATTCCAGTCAAATCTTTGTCCATGATAACATTCTCTTCTTGTTCTTTCTTATGCGCATCTTGCTCTTTCTTGTATGCTAAGTCCTCCGCTAGAAGTTGTAGCTTCTTCTCTTCCAGATCAGCAAACCTTTTCATAATTTCTGTTCTTTCCTTGGCTTCTACACGTCTTTCTTCATCTGTACGACTGTGTTCTTCATGGCATGCATTCACTTTTCCTTCAAGTTCAGCTGTAGTTTTGCCCCTTCTTTTCGCAACTTTGACTCCCTCGGGTCTAAAATCTTCGTCAATCATGGCATTGAACTCATCAACTAGGTTTTCCCCTTCACATTGAGAATTTTTGGCAGTTGACCTGCATGGACTAGAAGAATACCCGGACTTAGAACCTTTTTTGGTTGACTAGTAAGCAGATCATAACTATGCATAAACTAGTAATACTGTGGCCTTTTGGTGCCATTTTCTCTAGGATAAAGCTTCTTGAACTCCTCGTTTTTCATTCGTTTCTATTTAAAACAAGGAATATGAATCATAAAAAAAATCTACTAACCACTAACGTAAGTAGGAAGAAAATATACCAGGTTATCTTTTCCTCCCATGCCGCTTGGATTCACTATCTTTATTTTGTACACTTGTGATTCATAAAACTGGGTTTGATGGCTTATTTTGCCAAAATGGCCTTAAATCGCCGATAACGTCCGCCCGCATTATGGATGCTTCTAAACGAATGTGATCTTAAATTTTTTCCAAAACGTAGTGGTTGATAGTTGTTCCCTATTGCCGAATCTTGTGAGAAATGACAATAGATAGTGTGTAGATCAATGTCCTCTTGCTCTGTCCAAGGCATGGTTCCTTGTCTGTTTGACTGAGTTCCCAAAAAATTTGTCATGTTGCCTTGAGAAAACTGACTTCCTTCCATCATCGGATGTGAAAAATCTCCAAATTGTGACGACATTATAGAGTCAGAGTTTGTTTAGATTAAAGAGATAGAAGAGAATTGTGAATATGTTGTGATGTAGAATGGTAGAATGGAACCAATTTATAATTGAAAATATAGCCATTTGAAAAGTTTTGACCATTTTATAGCCATTGGGGGAATATGACTGTTTTCCTGTTCTTTAGTTGATTTGCAACGGTCAGCATGTGTAGGTAATGACGCGCCGGTTTTATCGGCTCGTCTTGTGGCAAGCTGATAAAATCGGCACACGGGGCCAGTTCCAAATTCAGAATTAGCCCGTAATTTTCCCCTAAATATTCAGGGGAAGAATGTCTATTGGGGGTTTTTGGGCTCATTTCATGATTCAAAACATGAATAGAGCCTTTTTGTGGATGTTCCTACCCATTTACACTCACATTTGAAGAAGACCGAACCAAATATTTAAATATTACCAGAGCAACTCCACCAGTTGATTACCAACTTAAGTTTTCAACCCAACAATGCCCTCTAAATATCAAGGATAATATTCAGGGACCGATTTTGAATTGGTCCAGAACGCCAAAAAAATTGGTGCTTTATAGTAAGACGTCGATTTTTTTCGGTGCATGCCAAAAATTGGCTCTCTACTTCTCTTTACCCTCAACAGCTAAAATCCGGTTGTTTATGCCTCCACGGCTATAAAACAGTCATATTTTCTTCCAACGGGGACAAAACGGTCATAATACAGCTACAATGGCTATATTTTCAATTATAAATTACCAACTTTCATACATTCTAGATCACACCACAATTTCTCTTCCTTTCTATCTTTCTCGAAGAAACTGAAACTTAATACTGTCTTCACCTTTTGGGGAATTTTCACATCCGGCGATGGCTGGAAGCTAATTTTATGAAGACAGCACCAAGAATGACCTAATTAATCCTCCAATCAAACAATCAACTATTCCATGGACTAGCGAGGAGGACTATGATTTATGCAACATCTACTGCCATTTTTCATAGAATTCGGTTACAGGGAATGACTAATTAACCGTTAAGTTCTAGAAAAAATTGTAATGACCCGGATTTTTAGTCGATTAATTTTAAACATTTAAAATTGTTTTAAATGATTAATCGATGATATAAATGGAATTTATCGAACTAATAATCGGTTTACGATTTAATTTCGAATATATCAAATTATCGCAATACGAAAACGACTAATGGTTGAATTCGAAGTTAAAACTGAAGAGAAGCGATTTAGATGATCAATATAAAATTCTATTTGAATATAAATGATAATAATAATAATAATATATTATCGAGAAATTGATTGTTTTGAATTTAAATTATTGTTTATTGATTTAATTTAGAACTTAAGAATAGTCAACTTTCAAACAACCTCGGATTTCAACGAAACCAATTTTATAAAATCTGTAATGATTGGTTATAGACAGAATTCGAATTTTGTGTCAATCGAAGTTAGTACGTGAGCGTGCATAATTTAAATATGTAACAATTAACGATTTAATATTTACAAATGGTATTGGAATTCGATGAAATCAGTTTCATTGGATCCGGAACGTCAAACTACGGTACGGAGTCAATTTTCACCATGAGCGAAGCTCGTATGTGGTTGTTTAAATATGAAACTTCAAGCGTAAGTTTCGTTAGAATACTATAATTAAAAAAATCAAATTAAATTAATTAAAAAGTGACCTAAGCTGTGCAAACCACCCTAAACGCAGACCTAAAATTTAAAAAATCGTGCACCCTATCTATTTGAAAACACACGCAGAGTAGCACGAGCCTAATTAGAAAATTAACTACTGTAACACCCCGTATTTTCTATGAACATCAAAATTAACGAATGTAAGAACACTTAATTTTTAAAAGAGGAATTGGGTGAAATGGGTTACGTCATTGCGTTTGTTTCGGAATTCTGCTTGAGATAGAGTCCGACTTTGCGTGAATCGGACTCCGTATGTAGAAGCTATGGAGTTCAGAAGTTTTCAAGTTTAAATAGTAATTAAATATAATAATAAATCAAATCAGAAAACAGTTAAAATTTCAAAATCTGGCAAGAGCGGCCTGAGCGGGAAATTTCCCGCTCAGGGGTGTCGACCCCCTCCAGGGGAGTCGACATAGGTGTCGACCCCCTATAGGGGAGTCAACATAGGTGTCGACCCCCCATAGGGAGTCGACCCCTCCCAGATCCAGCTCCTGTGATGAATTTTTACTGTCCTGTGATGATGTGGCCTTCTCTGATTGGCCAATGACTAAATTCTAAGGTATTAGGGCATATGTGTCATGCTATGGTTGGATGGATGACACATCTCTTTTATTTGATGGCTCTGATTCCCCTAGACTAATCTAAAGGCTAAATTAAACCTAGACTTCTATATAATAACCCCTAAACCTCAACCCTAGAACTCATTCTATGAAACCATCATGCGGTTTGTCTACAAACTGGCCTAGCATCCACTCATCTACCCCAAACTAGAGAATCAAATTCAATCTAGGAATCAATTAGAAGAACTAGAGAATTAAACGTCTACATTAAAGGATAGCTTTTCAAATTCAGAAATCAGATCCCAGAAATCAAGATTCGTCCTTTTCTATAAGTACAGTTATTATTTAGATGTGAACACCTAATAAGAAATCACGATTGTAATAACTGGATCTAGAACTATGCCTAATTCTATTCGTGCTTATCCTTTTGTCAATTCTGAATTGCCTATGCCTATGAGACTATTGTGATTGATGTAATGACACCTATCGTGCCTATGAGACTATTGTGATTGATGTAATGACACCTATCGTGCCTATGAGACTATTGTGATTGATGTAATGACACCTATCGTGCTGTGAGACTATTGTGATTGACATAATGAAACCGAACATGGCTATGAGACTGTTGGATTGACAAAATGGAACCTATCATGCCTATGGGACTGTTGTGATTGATTTATCATGTTGTACATCCTATGCCTATGAGACTATTGGACTAACACAATTGAACCTACCATGCTGTATATGCAAATTACATGATAAGTTATGTTCATACATGCTTACATGTTTAGATCCAAGCTAGTACCCGTGTTTAAGATCTATATAAGTTCATGCTTATACAATTAGATCTATGCTAGTTCGCATGTTAATTGGATCTACTTTAAATGTAAGATCACGTTCATGTGCTTAATTAAGTTTATGTCATTCTATCTCAAATTTATGCTACACATGTTGATCTATATTGTTTTTGCCTGTTGGAATGTTACATGTCCCTTTCTTTTCCCGTTTGTTTATAAGTTAGGCTAATTTGCAAGCCTAACTTTCTATGTGAATTATGCGAACGAATAACGGGGGAGACATTGGGGAAAAATATTAAACTACATGCTATTGGCATAGATTGGCTCATAATCATGTAAATGATTAGTAGCATGAAATTGTAGAATTTGTATACCTATAATTATGGACATAATTTAGAGGATAAATGGGGCATGACTTGAATGACAACACTTATGAATAATTTACATATGAACATAAATTGTAAATATGTAGATTAATTAAAAGATGAATAAGCCTAGCCCGAGGTTAGATTGAGTTACGGTGTAAGACTGCCTGGAACCGCCCGGCACATCCAGCAACCGTAACAGTATAGATCTAATGTGAGAGGTTAGCGCATTAAGCCCAAAAACCCGAGGTAAGATTGAGTTGCAGTGTAAGATTGATCGGAACCGCCCGACACTTCCAGCGACCGCAACAATATAGATCTAATGTGAGAGGTTGGTGCTTTAATGAATGAATTAAAGCTAAGGAACATACATGCTAGGAATGTTAGGGTTAAGTAACACAAGAGGGCAACACTTAACCAATGTAACATGACAAGTGGTAGGGTTAAGTTAATCAAGGCAACACTCAACCAACATAACATGACAAGAGGTAGGGTTAAGTAACACAAGGGGCAACACTTAACCAACGTAACATGACAAGTGGTAGGGTTAAGTAACACAAGAGGGCAACACTTAACCAATGTAACATGACAAGTGGTAGGGTTAAGTAACACAAGAGGGCAACACTTAACCAATGTAACATGACAAGTGGTAGGGTTAAGTTAACACTTAACCAATGAACGAGCGGGGTTAAGTTAATGGGAAACACTTAACCAACATAACATGATGAACGAATGGGGTTATGCTAAGGAGAAACACATAACCAATATCATATGATGAATGAGAAGGGTTAAGTTAATAAGAAACACTTAACCAACTTGGCATGACGTGTGGATGGGTTAAGTTAACTTGAATGGATGGATAACACTTAACCAATTTGGGGGGGTATACGAATAGACCCTAGTAACGGGGACCCATTTCAGCAGTAACCCATATAGATGTATCACGGTACCCTGAAACTAGGCAGGTTGGGGCACGATTACTGGGCTGATTATAAGCGGTCAAAATATCGAAAGGGGGTGCAGCAGTGTAGTTCCGACGGAGTATGGGGGTGTACATGCTCCGGAGTGGAAAAGCAGGCACTGGACATTAGTAGTATATACTGTGCATTTTGAATCGTGTCGGGTTGCTATCATAGAGATTGATACACCTTATTGTGGGACCAGCACATGGCATCTACACGCAAGAGAGGGCCGATTGAAACAGACACAAGAAAAATTAATACAAGTAGGTAGCTGAATCGATAGGGTAGTTAGGGTACATCTAACATCTACATGGAAATTGGGCAGATTGAGGTAAGATCCTCATACTAGATGTACACCTGAAGGCTACCACAATTGCGGGGTTGGGATCACCTTATTATACAACGTAGGATACTAGTTGGGACACTAGTAGGGGATACGGATCCTTTTCAAAGGATATTAGTTGGACACTAGTAGGGGATATGGATTGTTCCATAAAATACACTAATTAGAATGCTAGTTGGGTGGTGCAGAAAAAAGAAGTCAGAGAAAGAACCGAAGCACATTCAGTGTATCTTACCTTGTCATATCTAACGATCATCATTTGTTGTCTTGCTATGCTTATCATCTTGGTTATGTCTGGTATTCAGTTTATTCATGTCATGATCCTTTTGCCTGTTTACATGCTAAATAATCACTGGACTTACCAGACTTATGCCTGACCCATTTTCTTTCGCCTTCTTTTTCTTCCGTTCCCCCCTCCCCAGGTTCACAGGGAGAAAATATTACCACTTAACTCAGTTTTCTTTCTAAGCTCGAGGATAGTCGATGAATTGCTTTGGACTCTCTTTTCCACTGCTATGGCTGGCTCATTCTTTATTGGGGAATATCGTTGTTATTTTCTGCTTCTTTATTTTGTTAAACAAGATAGATGCTTTGTTGTAATGGCTAAGGGTGTTTTGGCGTTGGAAAATCAATCTTTGTACAAATTATTTTACCAAGCTGTTGTTTTATCAATGAAGTAAAGTTTTATATATTTTCCACTGTTTAAAATTTTGTCTATTTTGTAGTTTATCTGTTCTATACACTTTTGACGCTCCATTGAAGTTAATGCATTCCCTTTGTGAGTGACCTTAACGGAGGTGTGGTGTTACATGTGGTATCAAAGCTGAAGGTTACCAGAACATATAAAAGATTTTTCAAAATCATATTGTAAAGGGGGTGTTTTCTAAAACATGTTTTAAAGAAGCATTTTTCAAGAGAAAAGTATTGTTTTTAAAAGGCATATTCCCCAAAAGCCATATGCACCATCTTTTGATTCTCTATTTGAATCTCTTCTTCCTTTCTTTCTGCCATAGTTTCGTAGGCATACGACACATGTCGGGGGCGAAGTAGTGCCCAACCTCCATCTGTAGCCGCAGTAGTTTCACCTGCGGCTAATCTTCATTCAAGCTTTTTAGGTTGTTGTGCGATGGGGGTAGTTTCGAGAAACTTGTCAACAAGCTATACAAGAATAGTAAGGATGAGAATAAGGGAGTTTGGGCTAAGAAGCACAAGCCCAAGGATAAGAAGCTTGTTGATATGGCTTAATCCATGCAGAAAGAGAAAGGTGAAAAGAAAGAGGCCAAAGTAGAAGTATCACAAACAATAGATTGGAATATAAGAAGGGTGGAAGAAATAATAGATCCCACGATAAGGAGAAGTGTCTTTTCTAAGGTATAGTGGGTCATTTAATTGTAGGAAGAAGAAGACAGGTGGTTGTTTTCAGTATGGTGAGGCAGGGCATCTTATCAAGGATTTCCCCAAGGACAAGGACAAGGGCAAAGGACATAATCTTCTAGAGGGAAATTGCATGCTCTCACTACTAGTGTACCTAAGAGAGGTAGGAACATTTCTGTTGAAAGTTTAGTTTTTCTTTTCAATCATCCTGTTAGAACCTTATTTGATTCTGGTGCTTCACATTCTTTTCTGTCTGCTTCCATAGTTGAGTCTCTGCACCTTAGTACTAGTATAGTAGAAGATCCTATTATTGTTTCAAATCCAGTTGATGGTTCGGCTCATTCATCTATGATTTGTTTGGATTTGGGAATATCTATACTAAGCGTTAAGTTTAGATATAATGTTTACGTTTTTGGTTTCATGGGCTATGGGTTGATTCTAGGGATGGATTGGTTATCCAGTAATGGTGCCATTCTCGATTGGGAAAGGAGGGTAGTTAGACTTTTGACTCGCACAGTAATACCCTCGAAAATCTCGTGTAACCCTAAGGGTTCTGTCATGCTTAGTTACCTAGAATCTCTTAATACATCTGTTGATAATTTGCAGTCTGTTCAAGTAGTCCATGAGTATCCCGATGTCTTTGATGAAGTGAAGGGTTTACCCCCAAAACATAAAATAGATTTCCGCATATACTTAGTTGATAACACCAACCCAGTTGCATTACCCATACGACACATGGCTCCAAGGGAAAGGAAAGAGCTTAGCAGGAAAGTTAAAGAGTTGCTTGAAAAGGGGTTCATAAGGCAGAGAATTTCTGAATGGGGTGCTTCCATAGTGTTCGCACCCAAAGCGGGTGGTCCAGTTCGCCTATGCGTGGATTATAGAGAATTAAACATGCTGACTACGAAAAATAGGTAGCCACTTCCAAGAATTGATGATTTGTTTGACCAGCTTGTAGGTGCGTCTGTTTTCTCCCAACTAGATTTGGCTACAGGGTTTCATCAGCTAAGAGTAGCTGAGGAAAGTATAGAAAAACTACTTTTAGGACCCCTGACGGTTTCTTTGAGTAGCTCGTCATGCCTTTCGGTATTGACGAATGCACCCGCTTATTTTGTTGACTTTATGAGTAGGGTGTTTAGGGAGTTCCTTAATAAGTTTGTAGTAGTCTTCGTGGACGATACCTTGATTTTCTCAAAGAACGAGGAAGAACATGCTTTGCATTTAAGTGAAGTTATGGATACACTTTGAGCACATCAACTTAAGGCGAAGTTCTCCAAAATGTCATTTTTGGAGGGAAGAAGTAAGGTTTCTAGGACATGTAGTGCCCAAAGAAGGGATAGCAGTAGATCCCGCAAAAGTAGCTGCGATGAAAGACCGGAAGGTCCCAAGGAATGCAACAGAAGTAAGAAGCTTTCTTGGACTAGCGGGTTAATATAGGAACTTCATTAAGAACTTTGCGAAGATATTAACCCCACTTACAGGATTAACGAAGGAGAATCTAACCTTTGCTCGGGATATTGATTTTGATGTCGCTTTCCAACGATCGAAGAGGGCTCTTTGTGAAGACCCGTAACTTCCCCGTAAATGAAAGCGTCGGATAGTTTGAGAACAAACCACAGCAGAACGCATACAGAAGAACATTTCATTGTATATTACAACAATGCATCAGATTACAAGAATATACAGAGTATAAACAAATAAATATTACACAGGAATATCAGAGATTTAAATTACATTTAAATACATAGCAGCGGAAAAATAATACAATACACAACTAGAATGAGATATACGGATACAAAGCTTTCCGGATATCGTTCCAGCTGTAAACCAGGATCCTGTGAATATAAATCTGCAAAACCAAAACTACTAGCTGCCCGTGTCAAAATAAGGGCACCCAGAGTTTAGGTTAAAACAATAAACTCCAGGTCAGTCATGTGACTGGTGTAAGAACTAAAACAGTTATTAATCTTTATTTTAAATCATTAGGTAAATCAAGGGACCACGCCGTATAACACGGAACGGGTTTCCTCCCAAGAATACCAGTGCATAAAACAAACAGCGCAATGCTAAATAAAGAAAAATGAAGCTGTTATAAGACCCAGGTCCCATCACACAATGCAACGCAGTCGAGGATAGGGTTTTCCCTTATAACAGTCAAAGAATGCTTGATACGTTTAAAACAAATCATTTGATACTATTATAAGTGCATAGTGTATAAAACAACTTCAAATCATAAGTATCAATCATAGGCGGCATGGGTACCATATATCATGTCGCCATATATAGGTTTACAAATAAAACCGCAAATGTCACGTATTTGGAAATTGGATTTCCGTCTATGAACCGAGGCAAAAGATAGTCCTCAACCGATTCGAGACGCTCTAGCCCGCCCCTCAGGCACAGCCGCAACCGTACCTTGGATCGTCAGGGCCGGTCCACCGATGTGGATTATAATGCCTGAACAATGCGTTTCTCCGCCCTTTGGGGCGTAAATGAGCCAACTAAATGACTCCATCGGTTCGAGAACGACCGATCAATCCGAGGCGCCTCGCAACAGCAACAACCACATAAGTCAAACTCGTCAGGGCGTGTAAAACCACTGACGCCACTTCTAGCTAGAAAGAAAACGCATGTCCCCCCTGAGGTCCGTCTCCCGTTTTTGGTTCATACCGGGTGTGAAACACGCGAAGTAAACGTTACACAAAGCTACGCCACAAAGGCCGTGCTTTGATCATCACCACAAGACTTTGCTTTTCAACAGAAGCCTTGATTATTTGCATCTTAGCATGCCACACAGGCAAACCATCCTATGCAACCGATATCAGTCACACAGAATGAAATCCGATGTCAGACACACAGTCCATTTACAAGTCCGTCCTGGGTCTGAACGAAACCGGAGGCACCTAGTACCCCGCATATCCATCGATCTCCAAGTACGTCTGGACGATCACTAACTGTTTCCATCTTCTTGGGTGTACAGCCCAATCAAGATCATCAGTTATCACCCAAACGACGTGAAGACCTCCGGTCTTCGACCATCGTCTTCATCTTCGACTTATCGTCGTATCAGTTATTCAGAATGGGATAAACCCGGTCTTTCCGAATAACTCGCGTATATTTTATAAAAGTGTTACACAAACACAACATACGCCTCATTCCAATTCATTAGTCACTAACCGTAAATTAATCAAGAGAATAATTCCCCAAATATTAACCCCGAAGGCCGAAACCAACATCAGATCAATATCCAGAAAACCATTCTGCTTGGCCAACCGACAGTTAGTTTCTAAATTTCACATTCATAGGAAAAGGTTCCCATTAATTTTATCCAAGATAAATTCCTTGAATTTATTCTTTATTCTATTTTTGAATCTCAATTCAAACTAGTCGGGATTAGCGAACCTTACCGAAGTAATCATTTGTTTTAATTTCCCAATCCCAACCTATTCATCCCATGAAGTAAAACTGGTTATACTTCATATCTAACACCACGGTGTTATCGGTAAATTCAATTACCATTTCACGTTCAAATCTAATTAAAGATTTAACTATCGCCTGGAGCAAAACTGGTGATACTCCATTTCGATTATTTCAATCTAATTAAAGATTCATTAAAACTCCACTTAGTTTTAATCGCTAACTGGGTTAAAGAATCAGTGTCATTTAAAAACACGGTTCACGATAAACCCAAAATCACATTCGATTAATTATCGGGTTAAAGAACGAGTGTTATTTAAAACACTGTTCACGATAAACCCAAGAATCAATATCGATTCAATTCCAATTAAATGTTATTTAATTGGTACACTTCATTAAATCTAAATAAAAAGATTTAATCATTTCTCAACTGGGTTCAAGAACAGTGTTAGTGAAGACACCGTTCACGACAAACCCAAATCACATTCGATATTTAATACAAGGCTCTGAATAGAAAATATATCGGCCTATATTCAATATCAAATTCTACGATTAACAAATGTCGTATTGGAAATAACGATATAAATATATATCTTTAAAATTTCCATAACAACACCTGTATAATCACGAATCCCAACATCGAAATATTCCGAAGACAATTTCGATTCAAATCCACTCCAATGCAATCATTGGAAATTTTGGTTATTTTCAAAACCCTTTTCGAATTCAATTTATTTATTCAAAAATAAATAGAATTATAATTCTAGTTCAAAACTAGTTCATTTCGATAAAAATCTATTTTTATCTTTTCAAATATGGAGTTTTTCATCCCAATCCTTTCTAAACCATTTCTTATGATTTTACACAAATTATTACTATTTTTAATAATTTTATCAAGGCCCGTACAGTCGACTTCCAACAATGGCCATCGAACTGCACTTACAGCGACCTTTTTCGAATTTGATTTGGACGTATCTCCAAATCCAACCGTTAGATTTTAAATTTCTAATATTCGTTAGAAAGCTCTTTTCGATACGAACCCAACGGTTCCGGTTTTAGGAGAATCCGACGGTCGGATCTCCCGCAATGTCCGATTGAAATAAATGGTCGAAATTCACGAACTGCCGCGGCGCGGCGCGTTCTATTCAGGCCATTATATATAATATATAATATATATAATATATATTTCGTCGATTTCTATTTAAAAACGAATTATATAAATAGTTTTAAAATTCGTTTCAAAAGCAATTTCCACTTCCATTTCAATTCAAATCAAAATTGAATTCTTCTTTATAAATTCGTTTTAAAATTCATTTCTATTCAATTCAAATTTCAATTCAATTTGAATTCATTTCAATTCGCTTTCAATTCAATTTGAATTCGTTTTCAATTCAATTCATTTCGAAATCGTTTTCAATTCAATTTATTTCGAAATCGTTATATATTCAATTCATTTCGAAATCGTTTCAATTCAATTCATTTCTAAATCGTTTCAATTCAATTCATTTCGAAATCGTTTCAATTCAATTCATTTCGAAATCGTTTTCAATTCATTTCTATTCGAAATCGTTTTAATCGATATAAATATCGTTCACGTCAAAATGGCGTCAATCTAATCAACACGGCTTCATAAATTTCTATTTTCCAATATTCTATTTCAAATATTTCTTTTTCAAAAATAGTTGTTATTATCAAAATCTTTCGTTCAACACATGACCAATCTCAAAGGATGAGTACTGTCAACACATGAACTTTTATTTTATATTGATAAAGGTGCCAATTTTATTACTAAAATATTTCGTTCAACACATGACCAATCTCAATGAATGAGTACTGTCAACACATGAACTTTTATTTTATATATTCTTTATTTTCTAAATTGGAATGAGGCCCAATCAATTACCATATAAAATTAATTATATGGATTTTCATACAACACATGTATATAATAGCATTGAAAAATAATCAACCATCAACCAAAGTGCACTACACTGTATAAGCATCAAATATAGATATCTAACGCTTATAACAGCCTGTCAATCAATCGATCGACATATTTAATCAATCAGGATGAGTGAACTGCATATTTCATCCTAACACCCGTGTGGGGTTTCAAACAATCAAACAAATATTTTATTTGTGCAGTTGGGCGATGTGTAAAATTTATCGACCCAATCAATGTCCTTCAAATAGGTGTACATAAACAAACCGTCTGGTTTGTAAATGAATATTTTATTATATTCACTTTCACTATATTCATATTCACGTTAAAAATTATATTTTTAACGATAAAACATTTTATTCCAACATATGAATTTCTATTATTCATTTACACAATAAAATGATATTTTTATTTTCTAACATATTTTAGAAAATTTCGGCGGCATAACGGCACGATACTAGAAACGGGACAAGGCCTAGCCTTATCCCCGGTCTAGTGAAGGCCCACGCCATTCACACATCAATCATATCAATTTCAATTTCACCAAAACAATCAAATCCAAATCAAATAATCTAACCAACTACACAATCGATCAAACAAGTCCATGGTCTGTGGACGGGTGTCGGGTGCTTCTAATAAGCACCGTCTGCATCCTAGTATATATATATATATATAACTAGAAAAGAAATAGAAAGGTGAGAAATTCTCACATATAGCTATCCTAGCTCCACGGCTCTTCATTTGCAGAAGTCTTCGTCGTTTCGCCTTTTTGTCACCTTCGTTGCTGCTTTCACTACATACGTAAAAATCACATTTTTACTTCGCTATTCAATATATAAAAATCGAATTTTTACTTCAAAGTTCAATATATAAAAATCGAATTTTTACTTCAAAGTTCAATATATAAAAATCGAATTTTTTCTACTATGTTATATAGATAAAAATTCTATTTTTATCACGCTATTTTCTATATGAAGATTTCGCCTTTTTGAATTTAAAGATTTCGCCTTTTTAAATTTAAAGATTTCGCCTTTTTAAATTTAAAGATTTCGCCTTTTTAAATTTAAAGATTTCGCCTTTTTGAATTTAAAGATTTCGCCTTTTTAAATTTAAAGATTTCGCCTTTTTAAATTTAAAGATTTCGCCTTTTTAAATTTAAAGATTTCGCCTTTTTAAATTTAAAGATTTCGCCTTTTTGAATTTAAAGATTTCGCCTTTTTAAATTTAAAGATTTCGCCTTTTTAAATTTAAAGATTTCGCCTTTTTAAATTTAAAGATTTCGCCTTTTTAAATTTAAAGATTTCGCCTTTTTAAATTTAAAGATTTCGCCTTTTTAAATTTAAAGATTAAATCTTTTCTTTTACTTTTTAAAGTTTAACTCTTTTCTATTTTAAAATCTAAATCTTTTTCCTTTTAAAATCTCAATCTTTTCCCTTTTAAAATCTAAATCTTTACATAATTTTCAGTTTTTAAAACCTATAAAAAAACAGTTTTTACTTTATATAATTTCAGTTTTTAAAATACCTATATAAAAAAAAGTTTTTACTTTATATAATTTCAGTTTTTAAAATACCTATATAAAAAAAAGTTTTTACTTTATATAATTTCAGTTTTTAAAATACCTATATAAAAAAAAAGTTTTTACTTTATATAATTTCAGTTTTTTAAAATACCTTTAAAAATTCAGTTTCATTTTTTAACAAAATCAGGTTTTATATTTTTAAATCTAAATCAGTTTTATATTTTCTTTAAATCAGTTTTTATCTGTTAAAATAAAAACAGTTTTTAAATCTGTTAAAATAAAACAGTAATAAAATAATAAATAAAAAGAAAAGAAAAGGAAAAAAAATTGACTTACAGAGAGGGGGGGTTTTACTGGCGGCAGCAGGCTTAGGGGGGGGGGGTTGTCAGGTGATCGCGGGTTCGTGAGGGAGGCGGGGGAGGCGCGGAGTGCCAGAGCAGGTGGCGGAGGTGGGTCTCAGGCGAGGCTGTCTCGCTTCGATCGGAGGGCTGATCGATTTGGGGGAATACAAGGCGGGTTGGACGGCGGCTCTGGGCGGAGGCTGGAGGATGGCGGCGGCTCCGATCCCCCTTCGTCGTCGTCTCTCTTTTTTTTTTTTTTTATATTTATTTTGATTTCATCTGTTCGAATGAAACAACGGGGGGGGGGGGGGGGGCAGAGGGAATATAGGAGAGAGATTTTTTTTTTTTTAAATTAATTAATTTATTTTATCCTAAAGAGTTGACTTTCAATTACGACCTCGAAACGAGGCCCACCGCCTGTCGTCTATAACGTTTTACCCCCATTCCAAACACAATGGGATATGCATCGCAAGCTGATTTGATCGTTACAATCAGTTTCCGTTAAATTTACATTTAAATCACTATATTGAATTTTAAACGTACATTTCAAATTACCGGGGTCACATTCTAACTCTAAAAATTCTCGAAAAATATTTTCTAGCTTCGTATTGACGATACGGTCCTAACAAAACTAGTTTCGTCGAATTCTGAGACCGTTAGAAAAATGGCCAATTTCCAGTCGATTAAAATCTACTGAAACTGGTCAAACGCGTTTTCCTTTGCCACGCTCACAAATTGATTCGAAAAATTATGAAATTTGGAATCTAGCAATAACTTCACATCCCGGACCCAACAAAACTGGTTTCGTCGAAATCCGAGGTCGTTTGCAAAATGTCCATTTTTTAAGGGCCTGAATTCCATAGCGACTATTCAGAATTTTCAACTGGACATATCTTTTGATTCCCGCTACGAACACTCAATTTTTCGGATTCGTTGGAAAGATATCATCAAATAGATCCTATGATTTTTGGTTTCACTAAAATCCGGATTGTTTTGCACCCGGTACATTCAATTGAAGTTCGAAATCGAATTATCGAACTACCGCGCCATTTTCAATTCTATTTATAATTATATATAAATATTTATATTCTAACGACGACGCGTAAAATATATACGTTCGAATTATATTTAGAATAAATTTCTCGTCGATTTTATTTAAAATAATTCATTTTAAATAATCAAAATTCGCTAAAATTGCCAAAATAAAAATTTTAAACTGGCCCAGATTTTCGGGTTGTTACACTCTTACAACAGACCTAGTTTTGACTTTAACCTTACGGTAGTAAAAGGTTTACGGTATACACGGATGCATGCGACACGGGACTGGGTGCCATTTTGGTGTGAAAAGGAAGGGTAAGGTCGTAGAGGATGCCTTAAGAAGAAAAAGTTTGACTTCAAGTCCTCTTTATGTGAAAAGGAAAAGTTCAGAATACATATCCACCTTTGATTTTAAAACCTTCGGTTAAGTTAGTGGTTGGCATCGCTAGGAGTAAGACCTACGCTTTTAGATCAAATATGGACTTCACAAAGAAAAGATTCTCAGATAGTCGACGCAATGGATAAGTTAAGAAGAGACCTCTAATCACCTCAATAACTACACTTGGTAACATGGTTAGCATCTGTTTATTTTCAAGAGATAGTTCTTCTACATGGAGTACCCTCTAGTGAATTTTGAAGACCCTTTGAGGAAATGTTAGCATGACACAGCAGAAGTTGTAGTCCCGAGTATACTAGAAGGAGAAAAGGTGGAACGAGAGGCGAAAGTGAAATGAGTTCCAACTCATATTTTGGAAACAAAAATTAAGAAGCTACACAATAGTGAAGTTAAGACAGTCAGAGCACAATAGGGTGAAGCTCAAGAAGATGCGACTTAGAAGACTAAAGACTAAATACGCGCATCATACCCTTTTTGACGGTATATCCTTGATCTCTCTTTTTCTGTAAAGTTTATTTGCATGCTAGTCTTTATCTTTTAAGTATATCATCTTGGTCCTATCCTCGATCCTTAGGTAGAAGCCAATGGATGTAAACATGTGTTTGAGACATGTTATATTTGGTGGATGCAAATGGATGTAAGTGTTTGCTAGTGGTTGCTCGTGGATGCATATACACACACATTAGGCACTAGATCGGCTCCGTCACTTCCATATTGCATATGCATGAGTGAATTTTTATATATATGGATTGAAACTTGATGTGATATCATATGGATGATGCATTTGAATGGATGATTGTGCACACATATAGAAGTTATAAAGTACCATAGGAATAACTGCATACATGTTGGACTCATGGCACTAACATAATTCGCATTAAGGAGGTCAACTGAATCAGTGGACCGCCTGATCTTTTGCATTAGTATTGGGACATGTACACACACACCCTTGCATATGTTCATAAAGCATTAGAAACCTTTTTAAGGACAATGGATGCCTGTGATTGAATGGTTGAGCAGATTGATGTTGGATGTTAGGATACATTCTTCGTAAATTAGAGATTTCGGGGACGAAATCCTTTAAGGAGGGGAGAATGTAACACCCCGTATTTTCTGTGAATATCAAAATTAGCAAATCTAAGAACACTTAATTTTTAAAAGAGAAATTGGGTGAAACGGGTTATGCCATTGCGTTCGTCTCGGAATTCTGCTTGAGATAGAGTCTGAGTTTGCGTGAATCGGACTCCGTATGAAGAGTTATGGAGTTCAGAAGTTTTCATGTTTAAACAGTAATTAAATATACTAATAAATCAAATCAGAAAATAGTTCAAATTTCAAAATTTGGCAAGAGCGGCCTAAGCGGGAAATTTCCTACTCAAGGATGTCGACCCCCCCAGGAGGAGTCAACATAGGTGTCGACCCCCTATAGGGGAGTCGACATAGGTGTCGACCCTCCCCCCAGTAGGGAGACGACCTCTCCCAGATCCAGCTCCTGTGAAAATTTTTTACAGCCCTGTGATGATGTGGCCTTCTCTGATTGGCCAATGACTGATTTATGAGGTATTAGGGCATATGAGTCATGCTATTGGTGGATAGATGACACATCTCTTTGATTTGATGGCTCTGATTCCCCTAGACTAATCTAAAGGCTAGAATTAAACCTAGACTTCTGTATAATCACCCCAAACCTCAACCCTAGAACTCATTCTATGAAGTCGTCATGCTGTTCATCTACAAAATGGCCTAGCCTCCATTCATCTACCCCAAACTAGGGAATCAAATTCAAATTAGGAATCAATTAGAATAACTAGAGAATCAAACGTCTACATCAAAGGATAGCTTTTCAAATTCAGAAATCAGATCCCGGAAATCAAGATCCGACCGTTTTCTGTAAGTACAGTTATTGTTTAGATGTGAACACCTAATAAGAAATCACGACTGTAATAATTGGATATAGAACTATCCTTTTGTCAATTCTGAATTGCCAATGCCTATGAGACTATTGTGATTGATGTAATGACACCTATCGTGCCTATGAGACTATTGTGATTGACATAATGAAACCTAACATGGCTATGAGACTGTTGGATTGACAAAATGGAACCTATCATGCCTATGGGACTGTTGTGATTTGTAATGACCCGGGTTTTTGTCGACTTTGTTTATCGACATAAACACGATGACGACTAACCAAACATCGAAAAATACCGGTCATTAATGAAAGAAATTAGAGGGTGAGGATAGATAAGATAGAAACTTAGAACAGATGAAGAAGAAGAATACAATATCAGGGTAACACGAATCTCACAGCGGAACGAATAAATATATTTCATAACAAAACTTTGGAATACAAATCTGTACTAGAATATACATATCATTATCAAAGCACAACACTTACAACACAACGGAAATAACTATAGCTATAATCTTGAAGCCTCCTGCTCCAAGCTCTTCCAGTATATTTGTAAATCCCGACTACTTGACTGCCCGTACAAATTTAGGCACCCAAGAGTTTAGGGAAACAAACAAATAAACTCTGGGTCAGTCATGGGACTGGTATGAGTAAAACAGTTTAAAACAGTTCAAGCAGGTAATCGATATCTCATAAGACCACACCGTATAACGGAACGGGTTTTTCCCTTATGAGAATCCAAATTATCTTTATATCAAAAACCTTTTGATATTATAATAATGTCTAACAACCACAGTATAATAATCATCTAGCAGAAACGCTTTCATCTCACGTTCTACATATATAGTATACAATCAAAATTGCAAGCACGTATTGGGTAATGGATTTCCAACTATGACAAGGTATGGAACCACCTTTCGCTAGTGTACCTCTAGAAAGGAATACACTGGGTTCAACAAGAACATCTTGCAACCCGGCCACACATGACCGACCATTCATTTCGCTTGAGTGTATCGAATGTATATCACCAACGGTTGGGGTCAGTAACCGTTTCTCGAATGGGACAAAATCAACAATAGATTTTTAGAAGTAAATGAAACTCTAGATCATGTGATTATACACCCTACTTCGGTGCGACCGACTTAGCCTTGCTGCCTGACCGATTTCTGTCATTTACCGGATGATGAGGCTAGAAGCTACGCTTTATCATTACACCAGATTCACTTTGAATGCCACATCATCAAATCCATCAAATCACTGATTGACGTCCTCAACCACACATTATGTGTTAGCTAAAAGAAGTTTCCTTCTCCGCTTCCACTCTTGGTACTGTTGGAGAAATCAATATACGTGATCGTCTGGAAATACTCTGTCAGACATCCGTCCATAAAAGTCATCCAGGAACAGGATGAACCGAAGGCACTATTCAATACAACCATCTTAGACACTGTTATCTAAGACTTATACAATAGCCCTTGCACTTTACTCCGTCTTCAATTATCTTTGGCATATATGATTCGCAACGCTTATGCCAATACAGAGTGGTTCTTTGGATAATAATCCAACCGGTCTCTCCATATTAACAACGTTAAAATGGTCAAAACTTCGATAGTCTGTGATTTAACTATCGAAGGAAAATACGTGTGCAAACAACGATATCATTTCCTTAAGGAAATTATATCGATCAATCATCATTTAACATTTATCTCCTTAGTTCATTTTTCATCTCCTATTTCCCTATATTCAACATTTCTTATTTTCTAAATTTAGAAAATATATGTTATTACCATTGGAAAACATTTTCATTTCTTGTTTTCTATGTCTGAAAACATTTCTTGTTCTTATTTGGAAAACATTTCCAAAACTACTTCATTGGACTTAGACAGATGTTTAAACAAACCATCGTGATGCCAACTCAAACCATTACACTTATTAACTAAATTCCTTTAACCCACCTTCACTATCGAACCTTAACCATTCCTTAGTTAAAAATGTAGTCAATCAAGTTGGGGTAATACTACCACTTAGACCTTAACTGAACAACGTTTCTAACCTTGAAATAGACAAAGTTCACCCCTTTAATTCTTTAACAACTTCCTTACGTAACTCTCTTTCGAATCATCTCTAATCGATAATTCTTTCCTTCGAATAAGGTATATTCGATAACTCTATTCAATTTACTCTATTTGATTAACCCTTATCGATTAACTCTATTGGACTAATGCTATTGGATTAACTCTATTGGACTAACGCTATTGGATTAACTCTATTGGACTAACGCTATTGATTTACTCATTTCACTTAACTCCCTTCGAATAAACTATTTTCGATAACTCCTTTTACTCTATTCGAATAAACTATATTCGGTTAACTCTATTTACTTTATATTCGAGTAAACTATATTCGATTAGCTCATTTGCTTTAACTCTAATCGATTAACTCCAACTGGTTTAACTCTAACTGGTTAACTCTAACTGGTTAACTCTAATTTATTAACTCCATCTGGTTAACTTTTATTCGAATAACAAATATTCGATTAACTCTATTCAACTGACTCGACTCGACTAATCCCTTTCGAATAACTAATTCGATTTACTACTTTCGAATACCGTATTCGATTTAACTCCTTTCGAATAACTAATTCGATTTACTACTTTCGAATACCATATTCGATTTAACTCCTTTCGAATACCATATTCGATTTAACTCCTTTCGAATACCATATTCGATTTAACTCCTTTATTCGCTTTATAAAGATTTCCTTTTTAACATCATTTATTCATTTTAAAGATTTACTTTTAGTAACGGTTCTCCACTTTAAAATGATTTCCTTCTTATAACAGTTTCCTTTTTATAACGTTTTCCCTTTTTCTAAATATCTCCAATTTATAAATATTCCAATTTATAAATATTTCTTATTTATAAATATTTCATTTATAAATATCTTATTTTCAAATATCACTTTGAAAATATTCCCTTATCAACATTTCGGTAAGTTATGGTATTCAACATATCAAATCACGATGATCAATATCGTCCAAACACACATAATCAACAACAGATTATAAATCACATCATATATCACAATATATGAAAACAAAAAAATAACTGTTGAGGAATCTAGTTGGATTCCTCCAACCTGTTTCCCTGCATCACAGATGTTAAACAATATAGATAATGTCACTTTCAGTTCCATATGATATATTCTGTTAAAAAGAATCAATACAAAAATTCAACTAACTGACTAGCAACTTAATCAAACAGTCAAAACACAGTCAATCAACCAATATTTAACAGTTCTAAAAATACAACATGAAATTATAAACTGTTCAGAGTTAGTGAGATTTACTCACTTTGGTGCGTTAACCGTTAAATAACCGGTTTGCGTTCTTTGATTGATTTAGACAGTTTATTTCGCCATAAATTGTAACGAGCTTGGATTGACTCGTGGTTGGTTCCATTGTGTAGTGTCCTTCTATACGATCCTGTCGGATCTTATTTCGCCCCATTCTGACATCTTATGCTAAAATTATAGCTATTACAAGTTAATGCATATATACTATTTAATTTAAAAAAACAAATTTAATTGGGCTCACCCTTAGAATAAGGCCCAACCCAACTTCCACAAACCCAGACTCGTCGACGTGTTTTCTTCCTCATCCACAGAAGCTCCATCGAACTCAAGCCATCACCGATTATTCATGGAGTCAAACTCCTTTAACCCACCACCGAAATCAAAAACTAAACCCACCATCGAACTCACCTTTGAAACCACTTCCCTCTCATACCCATAATGTTGAACTCGAAAGCCCCTTCCCATTTCCGTCGACTCAGCAAAAATCACGCTCCAGCAAATTCGAGCGACCCTGTTTGTAACCGAAATCCACCAATCTGCTTCAGACCGTGTGCCTACCCTCCAGAGACCTTGCGCCATCCTCCTCGTTGTTCCTTGACTTCTGTATCGACCACCAAAGCCAACCCTAGATCTACGGTCGATTTCTAACCCTCTTAAATTCACGTCGAACACTCCAATACCCGGATGGAAATGAAGGGGATGACTTCAGCATCTCAACAATATACTTTTCTCGATTTGTAGTGTTAAGTTTGATTTTCTAAAAATCTTCAAACTCACAAATATTGGTTTTTGAGAAAGGAGACTGACGGCCACAAATTCCTTGACCAGAAAGAAACTAGGAATTAGGTTTAGAAAGTTTACGTGTTATATAGGATATTTTTATTAATTAAATATTCAATTATTATATTTAATTTTAAGCAATTTCTGTTTGTATTCATCCTCTAAAATTCCTGTGATCACACATAACATCTAAAAATCACGAAACCGAACATGTAGCTAGAGTTTGACATTACGGTCCCAACGAAACTGGTTTCGTCTAATTCCGACTTCGTATGCTCACACATCGTATTTTTAAAAGTCAAAATATCGACTGTTTCTCACATTAAAAACCAGTACGACCACATACTGACTCTAAAAATCACAAAACTGGACATCTAGCAATAATTTAATATTGCGGATCGAACAAAATTAGTTTCGTTGAATTCTGAGGTCGTTTTTAAAACTGGCTATTTTTAAAGCCCTATATAGCCCTTTTAAATATATAAATATATTTAAAAACAATTGTATTTTAATATTTAAAAATAAATATTATCGTGTATATTCACACTGAATATAACACAGCTCTAGAATATTCCTATATGGATTTCTAACTCGATATTTCAAATCTGGGTCAACCCGATATTCGATTTATATTGAAATTCCTTTTTAAAATATAAATAATTCCTTTATAAATTATAAAGGAATTCCACAGCGACTTTTCTAAAATTTGATTTGGATGTAAATCAAAATCTACACGACGAAATCCACATTTTTCTCTTCCACTAGAAAGATATACTCCACCAGCTCCACACGTTTCTTGTTTCACAGAAATCCGGCTTAAAACGAATCCTGTACATTTAGTTGAAGTTCAAATCGCCAAATTACGAACTGTAGTGCCATTTCAAGCTCGATTTTAATTAATTATAAGTTCAAACTGTCGTTCAAATAATATATTCGTTATTCTAATTCAATTCTGAACTGAATTAAATATCACAGATGATCCAGTTCACACCATATCGCCATTTCAGCCAATTCTGATTATTTCAGAATTAAATATATTATTTAATTTATTATTTTAATTAAATATTCATCGTTATTTAATTCCACGATCATTTAATTCAGTATATCACTATTTATATAATTAAACAAATTAATTATAATACCTCTGCCAATGCGGGTCATTACAATCTTCCCCACTTAAAATAATTTCGTCCTCGAAATTGCTAAAAGGTAGAGAACGATCCTATCGACTGGTTAGAACATATTTGTTCACTTTTTTCATTCGGTTTCAACTGAACTAATTTAATTTCAATTAAATATTGATTAATTCTTATCAACGAAAATTTTCAAAAATCCTGAAATTTTCTAATGCTTTAACTTTTCGAAAAATTTCGCCAGCACCTCCTTTGTACTGGTCAATAGGTCAAACTCCAACTCGCCTCTCTGGGTCATCTCCAACCCAAAAGAAAACAAACAGTCAAGCGGCTTGCTGATTCGGCTCATCAAAATCTCATATCATATGAAATATAAACTTGTACCTTTTTTTAGGCAAATCAACTCTATTACTTCTATATGCTATCAACCCAGCATATACAAGGGTTATCCCAATCAAATCCAAATCACTTTTATCTCCAACATAACCATTCGCTTACATCCGAGCCAAATATCATTTCAACTCGAGTTTCTTCTTGATTCCCAAGTCTTAGCTTGCTTATCACATTACACTTCAAATTTGAATCTCACAATCCAATTTGTCTTGATATCTTCAAATTCAATCTCAGTTACCACTTTACTGGCTTTACTTTAATTCAATTTTGCTTCCACAAATTTCTGTTAAATTTGTTTTTAATCCAAACAGTCTTTCCCTCGGAGTTTTTAAACAGCCTACTCTTTTCAAAAATCAAATTTTCCTTTTGAACATGTCACTGAGCCCTTAATTAACATTCCATTAGTTAAATCACTTCTCTATTTGTTTATCAATATTTGTTAACCAAATATTTTCAGTAACCTTATTGGCCTTTTATGTTATTTGGAAAACATTTCTGAATATCGCCTTCCTTTATTTTCTAAACTTTAGAAAATATATGCTATTTATAATTGGAAAATATTCCAATTACTTATTTCCTTTTCCGATCTCGTTTATTTCTATACTTAGGAAATATTCTTGATTATATTTCCAATCTTACACTTATTTGGGTTAAAACGGATGTTGTGCAAAATATCGTTACGATAACCCAAATACTATATTCAACTAACTCTTATTCAACATTGATCTTCGAGCCTGAAATCTTACTATCTATTTGTTAATAATGAAATCAATCAAGTTGGGTATAACCACCTCTCAGACCTTGATTGAATAACATTTATAACGTCAAAACAGATATGACTACTTACTCAAATAATCAATACCGTACAACTACTTATTCACTTTTAAACACGTATACACTTCCTCTTTCTATTTTTACTAGATTTTATTCTTAGTCTTCCTTTTCTTGATTTTACTATTCTATTTCTAAGTTCGTTTCCTTATTGACTTCTATATATATATCGATACGTTGATTTCTAACTATCAAATTATCTTAAAAATATTCTAACTCCTTAAATTCTCGGAAAAATTCACCATAACCTCCTTTGTACCAGGAGCATCAGGATATTTTGAATAGCCTCCAATGGCCCTCTCCAATCCAAAAGAAAAAGCCAAGCGGCTAGCCGATACATCGCATAAAATCTCATATATGAATTAAATACATACCTTTTCATCGAGCATTCTATTTATATACCTTCATACCTTATCCATACCTATCTCATGTATATTTATACATGCCCAATCTATTTTAACTATACCTGATCGTTTTAACTCAATTCGTTAATTAACTCTTTAGTCTATTTCACTTTTATATTTGAGCATGACATGTTCAAATATATTTTAACTTGCTTATTAACTAATTTGAATCCAAATTTCAAATTTAAGTTCTATATTCGATTTTGAATATCCATTTACAAATCCAATTCACCTTTCAAAGTTCACTTCAAATTCAAAAATCGATTAACTAATTCCTCTTCGACTTAGTTAATTCTATTTAATTTCTATTCAAAATTTATATCACTTCTATTGTTCAAATATATAGTTTAAATTCCATTTGAATTTTATATCCAAATTCTATATATCAAATTCTATAATTTAAATTCCATTTGAATTTCTATATTCAAATTCCATTTGAATTTCTTTATTCAAATTCTATATCACTTCCATTGAATTTCATATATTCAAACTCCCTTTGAATTTCTATATTCAATTTCTATTTCAATTCCATTGAATTTCATAAATTCAAACTCCCTTTGAATTTCTATATTCAATTCTATTTGAATTCTCTTTATTAAAATTCTATATTGAAATCTATTTGAATTCTCTTTATTCAAATTCTATATTTAAATCTATTTGAATTCTCTTTATTCAAATTCTATATTTAAATCCTATTTTGAAATTCAACACACTTGTCTTTCCCAAAACAAATTCAAAACAGTATCTCTGGTAGTAATTCGTCACTTACAACTCGAAAATGAATGCTAATGATGCAACTGTCATCATTAGAATCTATTTTCCAGCGATCGAAGTGAGTTTAATACTATAAAACCATTTCTAAACATTGCCACTTTGAAATTCATTTCAAAATATAATTCACACTGCTTGTAAAACAATTTAAAATCTCCCAAGATCTTAAATTTTCCTTATTTTTAATCCAAATCCATTTACAAATAGTTATCCAATTCTCCAGAGTTTTAAATTCAATTTCTGGTTAAAATTTCAGATTTAACTCATCTGATTTCACATATTTCACTTATGTGAATTCTGATTGGTTATTTACATAACCATTTAATTTATAATCTTACTGGATTATAATAACAACCAATATATCCATTATATTATAATTGTGATATATATATATCTTCTCTATATCAAGATATACCTTGGGTAAACTTATTTTAATTTACCCTCTTTTCAAAACATATCGTGTCGACCTATCGTATTCGAGTGTTTATAAACTCCTACCGATACAGTGGATCAAACTGATCGACCAGAATTCATAAACGACTCAACCAATAAATCTCCAAAATATAAAACAATTTTTTTTATATTAATAACAAATACGTTCACTCGTATATATACACTCAACTCAATCTAGGGTATTACTAACCCTATCTCTACTGAGTCATGCCGCAGAGCCAAGGTAATTCACTTAACTTAAGCTCTGATACCAACTGTAATGACCCAGGTTTTTGTCGACTTTGGTTATCGACATAAACACGATGACGACTAACCCAACAACGAAAAATACTGGTCATTAATGAAAGAAATTAGAGGGCGTGGATAGATAAGATAGAAACTTAGAATAGAAGAAGAATAAGAATACAATATCAGAGTAACACGAATCTCACAGCGGAACGAATAAATATATTTCATAACATAACTTTGAAATACAAATCTGTACTTGAATATACATATCATTATCAAAGTACAACACTTACAACACAGCGGAAATAATTATAGCTATAATCTTGAAGCCTCCTGCTCCAAGCTCTTCCAGTATATCTGTAAATCCCGACTACTTGACTGCCCGTACAAATTTAGGCACCCAAGAGTTTAGGGAAACAAACAAATAAACTCCGGGTCAGTCAGTTTAAAACATTTCAAGCAGGTAATTGATATCTCATAAGACCATGCCGTATAACGGAATGGGTTTTTCCCTTATGAGAATCCAAATTGTCTTTATATCAAAAATCTTTTGATATTATAATAATATCTATGAACCACAGTATAATAACCATCTAGCAGAAATGCTTTCATCTCACGTTCTACATATATAGTATACAATTAAAACCGCAAGCACATATTGGGTAATGGATTTCCAACTATGACAAGGTATGGAACCACCTTCCTCTAGTGTACCTCTAGAAAGGAATACACTGGGTTCAACAAGAACATCTTGCAACCCGGCCACACATGACTGACCACTCATTTCGCTTGAGTGTATCGAATGTGTATCACCAACGGTTGGGATCAACAACCGTTTCCCGAATGGGACAACATCAACAATAGATTTTTAGAAGTAAATGAAACTCTAGATCAGGTGATTATACACCCTACTTCGGTGCGACCGACTTAGCCATGCTGCCTGCCTGATTTCTGTCATTTACCGGATGATGAGGCTAGAAGGTATGCTTTATCATCACACCAGATTCACTTTGAATGCCACATCGTCAAATCCATCAAATCACCGATTAACGTCCTCAACCATACATTATGTGTTAGCTAAAAGAAGTTTCCTTCTCCGCTTCCACTCTTTGTGCGGTTGGAGAAATCAATATACGTGATCGTCTGGAAATACTCTGTCAGACATCTGTCCATACATGTCATTCAGGAACAGGATGAACCGAAGGCACTATTCAATACATCCATCTTAGACACTTTTATCTAAGACTTATACAATAGCCCTTGCACTTTACTCCGTCTTCAATTATCTTTGGCATATATGATTTGCAACGCTTATGCCAATACAGAGTGGTTCTTTGGATAATAATCCAACCGGTCTCTCCATATTAACAATGTTAAAATGGTCAAAACTTCGATAGTCTGTGATTTAACAATCGAAGGAAAATACGTGTGCAAACAACGATATCATTTCCTTAAGGAAATTATATCGATCAATCATCATTTAACATTTATCTCCTTAGTTCATTTTTCATCTCCTGTTTCCCTATATTCAACATTTCTTATTTTCTAAATTTAGAAAATATATTTTATTACCATTGGAAAACATTTTCATTTCTTGTTTTCTATGTCAGAAAACATTTCTGGTTCTTATTTGGAAAACATTTCCAAAACTCCTTGTTTGGACTTAGACAGATGTTTAAACAAACCATCGCGATGCCAACTCAAACCATTACGCTTATTAACTAAATTCCTTTAACCCACCTTCACTATCGAACCTTAACCATTCCTTAGTTAAAAATGAAGTCAATCAAGTTGGGGTAATACTACCTCTCAGACCTTAACTGAACAACGTTTCTAACCTTGAAATAGAAAAGTTCACCCCTTTAATTCTTTAACAACTTCCTTACGTAACTCTCTTTCGAATCATCTCTATTCGATAATTCTTTCCTTCGAATAAGGTATATTCGATAACTCTATTCAATTTACTCTATTTGATTAACCCTTATCGATTAACTCTATTGGACTAATGCTATTGGATTAACTCTATTGGACTAACGCTATTGGATTAACTCTATTGGACTAACGCTATTGATTTACTCGTTTCACTTAACTCCCTTCGAATAAACTATTTTCGATAACTCCTTTTACTCTATTCGAATAAACTATATTCGATTAACTCTATTTACTTTATATTCGAATAAACTATATTCGATTAACTCATTTGCTTTAAATCTAATTGATTAACTCCAACTGGTTTAACTTTAACTGGTTAACTCTAACTGGTTAACTCTAATTGATTAACTCCATCTGGTAAACTCTTATTCGAATAACAAATATTCGATTAACTCTATTCAACTGACTCGACTAACCCCTTTCGAATAACTAATTCGATTTACTACTTTCGAATACCGTATTCGATTTAACTCCTTTCGAATAACTAATTCGATTTACTACTTTCGAATACCATATTCGATTTAACTCCTTTCGAATACCATATTCGATTTAACTCCTTTTGAATACCATATTCGATTTAACTCCTTTATTCGCTTTATAAAGATTTCCTTTTTAACAACATTTATTCATTTTAAAGATTTACTTTTAGTAACGGTTCTCCACTTTAAAATGATTTCTTTCTTATAACAGTTTCCTTTTTTATAACATTTTCCCTTTTTCTAAATATCTCCTATTTATAGATATTCCAATTTATAAATATTCCATTTATAAATATCACTTTGAAAATATTCCCTTATCAACATTTCCGTATGTTTTGGTATTCAACATATCAAATCACGATGATCAATATCGTCCAAACACACATAACCGACAACAGATTATAAATCACATCATATATCACAATATATGAAAACAATAAAATAACTGTTGAGGAATCTAGTTGGATTCCTCCAACCTGTTTCCCTGCATCACAGATGTTAAACAATATAGATAACGTCACTTTCAGTTCCATATGATATATTCTGTTAAACAGAATCAATATAGAAATTCAACTAACTGACTAGCAGTTCAATCAAACAGTCAACACACAGTCAATCAGCCAATATTTAACAGTTCTAAAAATACAACATGAAATTATAAACTGTTCACAGTTAGTGAGATTTACTCACTTTGGCGCGTTAACCGTTAAATAATCGGTTTGTGTTCTTTGATTGAGTCGGACAATTTATTTCGCCATAAATTGTAACGAGCTTAGATTGACTCGCGGTTGGTTCCCTTGTGTAGTGTCTGTCCATACGATCCTATCGGATCTTATTTCGCCCCATTCAGACATCGTATGCTAAAATTATATCTATTACAAGTTGATGCATATATACTATTTAATTTAAACAAACAAATTTAATTGGGCTCACCCTTAGAATAAGGCCCAACCCAACTTCCACAAGCCCAGACCCGTCGACGTGTTTTCTCCCTCATCCACAGAAGCTCCATTGAACTCAAGCCATTACCAATTATTCATGGAGTCAAACTCCTTTAACCCATCACCGAAATCAAAAACTAAACCCACCATCGAACTCACCTTTGAAACCACTTCCCTCTCATTCCCATAATGTTGAACTCGAACGCCCCTTCCCATTTTCGTCGACTCAGCAAGAATCACGCTCCAGCAAATTCGAGCGACCCTGTTTGTAACCGAAATCCACCAATCTGCTTCAGACCATGCGCCTACCCTCCAAAGACCTTGCGCCATCCTCCTCGTCGTTCCTTGACTTCTGTATCGACCACCAAAGCCAACCCTAGATCTACGGTCGATTTCGAACCCTCCTAAATTCACGTCTAACACTCCAATACCTAGATGGAAATGAAGGGGACGACTTCAGCATCTCAACTATATACTTTTCTGGATTTATAGTGTTAAGTTTGGTTTTCTAGAAATCTTCAAACTCACAAATATTAGTTTTTGAGAAAGGAGACTGACGGCCACAAATTCCTTGACTAGAAAGAAACTAAGAATTAGGTTTAGAAAGTTTACGTGTTATATAGGATATTTTTATTAATTAAATATTCGATTATTATATTTAATTTTAAGCAATTTCTGTTTGTATTCATCCTCTAAATTTCCTGTGATCACACATAACATCTAAAAATCACAAAACCGAACATGCAGCTAGAGTTTGACATTACCGTCCCAACGAAACTAGTTTCGTCGAATTCCGACTTCGTATGCTCACACAACGTATTTTTAACGGTCAAAATATCGACCGTTTCTCACATTAAAAATCGGTACGACCACACATTGACTCTAAAAATCACGAAACTGGACATCTAGCAATAATTTAATATTGCGGATCTAAGAAAATTAGTTTTGTCGAATTCTGAGGTCGTTTGCAAAACTGGCTATTTTTAAAGCCCTATATAGCCCTCTTAAATGTATAAATATATTTAAAAACAATTGAATTTTAATATTTAAAAATAAATATTATCGTGTATATTCACACTGAATATAACACAGCTCTAGAATATTCCTATATGGATTTCTAACTCGATTTTTCAAATCTGGGTCAACCTGATATTCGATTTATATTGAAATTCCTTTTTAAAATATAAATAATTCCTTTATAAATTATAAAGGAATTCCACAACGACTTTTCTAAAATTTGATTGGACGTAAATCAAAATCTACCCGACAAAATCCAGATTTTTCTCTTCCACTAGAAAGATATACTCCACCAGCTCCACACGTTTCTTGTTTCCTAGAAATCCGGCTTAAAACGAATCCTGTACATTCAGTTGAAGTTCAAATCGCCAAATTACGAACTGCAGTGCCATTTCATGCTCGATTTTAATTAATTATAATTATACGTTCAAACTGTCATTCAAATATTATATTCGTTATTCTAATTCAATTCTGAACTGAATTAAATATCACAGATGGTCCAGTTCACACCATATCGCCATTTCAGCCAATTCTGATTATTTCAGAATTAAATATATTATTTAATTTATTATTTTAATTAAATATTCATCATTATTTAATTCCATGACCATTTAATTCACAATATCACTATTTATATAATTAAATTAATTAATTATAATATCTCTGCCAATGCGGGTCATTACATGATTGATTTATCATGTTGTACATCCCATGCCTATGAGACTATTGGACTAACACAATTGAACCTACCATGCTGTATATGTAAATTACATGATAAGTTATGTTCATACATGCTTACATGTTTAGATCCAAGCTAGTACCCATGTTTAAGATCTATATAAGTTCATGCTTATACAATTAGATCTATGCTAGTTCACATGTTAATTGGATCTAATTTAAATGTAGGATCGCGTTCATGTGCTTAATTAAGTTTATGTCATTCTATCCCAAATTTATACTACACATGTTGATCTATATTGTTTATGCCTGTTGGAATGTTACATGTCCCTTTCTTTTCCCCTTTGTTTATAAGTTAGGCCAATTTGCGAGCCTAATGTTCTATGTGAATTATGCGAACGAATAACGGGGGTGACGTTGGGGAAAAATATTAAACTACATGCTATTGGCATAAATTGGTTCAAAATCATGTAACTGATTAGTAGCATGAAATGGTAGAATTTGTATGCCTAGAATTATGGACATAATTTAGAGGGTAAATGGGGCATGACTTGAATTGACAACACTTGTGGATAATTTACATATGAACATAAATTGTAAATATGTAGATTAATTAAAATATGAACATGCCTAATCCGAGGTTAGATTGAGTTACGGTGTAAGACAGCCCGGAACCGCCTGGCACATCCAGCAACCGTAATAATATATATCTAATGTGAGAGGTTAGTGCATTAAGACCAAAAACCCAAAGTTAGATTGAATTGCAGTGTAAGACTGCCCGGAACCGCCTGACACATCCAGCGACCGCAACAATATAGATCTAATGTAAGAGGTTTGTGCATTAATGAATGAATTAAAGTTAAGGAACATACAGGCTAGGAATGGTAGGGATAAGTAACACAAGAGGGCAACACTCTAATGTAACATGACAAGTGGTAGGGTTAAGTTAATCAAGGCAACAGTTAACCAACATAACATGACAAGAGGTAGGGTTAAGTAACACAAGAGGGAAGCACTTAACCAATGTAACATGACAAGTGGTAGGGTTAAGTAACATAAAAGGGCAACACTTAACCAATGTAACATGATAAGTGGTAGGGTTAAATTAACACCTAACTAATGAACGAGTGGGGTTAAGTTAATGGGAAACACTTAACAAACATAACATGATGAACGAATAGGGTTAAGCTAAGGAGAAACACTTAACCAATATCATATGATGAATGAGAAGGGTTAAGTAAAAAGAAACACTTAACCAACTTGGCATGATGTGTGGATGAGTTAAGTTAACTTGAATGGATGGATAACACTTAACCAATTTGGGGGGTATACGAATAGACCCTAGGAAACCCTAGTAACGGGGACCCATTTCAGCAGTAACCCACGTAGATGTAACCCTAAAACTAGGCAGGGTGGGGGCACGATTACTGGGTTGATTATAAGTGGTCAAAATAGCGGAAGGGGTGCAGCAGTTTAGTTCCGATGTAGTATGGGCGTGTACGTACTCCGTAGTGGAAAAGCAGGCACTGGGCATCAGTAGTATACACAGTGCGTCTTGAATCATGTCGAGTCGCTATCATAGGGATTGATACACCTTATGGTGGGACCAACACAGGGTATCTACACGCAAGAGAGGGCTTATTGACATAGGCACAAGAAAAATTAATAAAAGTAGGGAGCCGAATCGATAGGGTAGTAAGGGTACATCTAACATCTTCATGGCAATTGGGCAGATTGAGGTAAGATCCTCATACTAGATGTACACCTGAAGGCTACCACAATTGCGGGGTTGGGATCACCTTATTATATAACGTAGGATACTAGTTGGGACACTTGTAGGGGATATAGATCCTTTTCACAGGATACTAGTTGGGACACTAGTAGGGTACAGATCGTTCCATAAAAGACTCTAGTTAGAATGCTAGTTGGGTGGTGCAGAGAAAAGAAATCAGAGAAAGAACCGAAGCGCATTCAATGTATCTTACTTTGTCATATCAAATGATCATCATTTGTTGTCTTGTTATGCTTATCATCATGGTTATGTCTGGTATTCAGTTTATTCATGTCATGATCCTTTTGCCTGTTTACATGCTAAATAATCACTGGACTTACCAGACTTATGTCTGACCCGTTTTCTTTCGCCTTCTTTTCTTTCATCCCCCTAGGTTCGCAGGGAGGAAATATTACCACTTAACTCAGTTTTTTTCCAAGCTCGAGGATTGTCGATGTATTGCTTTGGACTCTCTTTTCCACTACTATGGCTGGCTCATGCTTTATTTTGGTGTTGGAAAACCAATCTTTGTACAAACTATTTTACCAAGCTGTTGTTTTATCAATGAAGTAAAGTATATTTTCCGCTGTTTAAAATTTTGTCTGTTTTGTAGTTTATCTGTTCTATACACTTATGACGCTCCACTGAAGTTAATGCATTCCCTTTGTGAGTGACCTTAACGGAGGTGTGGTGTTACAACTACCTATATATGTACTGATTAAAACAACCTCGCCTTCCTTCTTCTATATTAAGCAGTATGATTTCCCTTTTATTCCTAAAAATCGAATCAAACCCGTCCTCCAAAAAAAGCTAGAACCTAAGTGAGAAAATAGCAAATTCAGTTCAAGGAAAGAGAAACTTTTGCTCAATGTTAGAAATCGTGTTGAGGTAATGGATGATTAGCAATCTCGAGGATATTGGCGGTGTATTGTCACTATTATACACGATTTATTGTCAGTGATTGATGGTGATTTGGGATACGAGGCTCTGTGGTTTGCTCTGAGGCAGTTGTAGTTGTTCTCCGATCGAGGGGAGTTTCGAGTTTGGGTTTTTGGATATAGCGCTGAGGGTTGAAGTAGAGACAGTGAAGTAACGGTTTTGGTTTGATATTGGGAAAGGTGCAAGTGGTTCAGGGAGCTCGATTGTTTGAGTGATTGTGGAGCAATCCGACACTACTATAGACTTCAATGCGAATCCATTTACCTGGGATAGGGGATCGGGAATGTATAATATCCTAAATGGTTCCATCAGATTTTTGCTCCTGGCTCAACTTTTGACTTCTGAAATGGTTCGTTACATGCGATCTCCTTCACCTTGGATAAATTAGCAATGACCTTTGCTTATGAGTAAAACCGTGATGCAGATAGTGGAGCTTTTAGTCAGCCTCTGACTCAGATAATTGAATTCATAGGTTCATCATTTTGCTTGGATCATACTAAGCTTGACATGATTGTGTGCTTGTCTTGAATCATTCCAGGTTGTTCATATCATTTTGTTCTTGCCACGAAATTGAAGCTAGGGCTGCTTTATGGTTGTGTAAATCTATAGAAGTAAGAAGAGTTAGATTTAATTAAAGGTAATTAATTTATATTTTAATCTAGTTAATGACATCTTAATACGTTATAAGTTATAATGCATATAATTATTTCATACGATAATAGATCGGACGAAAAGAGAAATGTTGGAACCATATCAGAAATGGCCACGAAATAGTGTTGAGATGGGAATTTTTTAGAGTCGACTGGAATCAGCACTGGAATTTTAATTTAAATCGAATAAAGTTCAATTTAAGTTAGAATCGTATCGGATTTGCAATAAAAGGAATCATGGTGAGTAAACTCACTCTCTGGTTCGTTTATAATTTATTATAAACGATTTTTTATTTAGTATATAATGTTTATATGTTGTTTGTTGGCTCTTTGGATGCATTGATAATTGTTTATCAATGGTTGCTATTATATATATATTAGTTATATTTAGGCTTGGTAGTTGGATATTCCCGCACTTTTCAGCGGATGAGACCCTATGCGTCCCGCATAATAGCGGATTACCTTCTATACCGCGTTATCCCGCCTTGAAGCAGGATTGGTATTATTATGTTGTCAAATATATGTGGATGCAGGGAAATAGGTTAGAGGATTCAAATGGATTCCTCAACAATTTAATTGTTTTTTCATATATATACGGTGTTATATGACGTGATAAATAATCTGTGATTGATTATTGAGTGTTTTGAATGTTTGAGTACCATTGGCCCTGAAATAATTGTATTTAAATACCATGGAAATATATTCCAATAAAAGGGAAAGAATTTGGATTTAAAAAGGAAAACTTAATTTTCTGAAATAGAATTTGAATTTAAAATGGGCTAGGAGAATTTAAAATGGGCAACGAGTTTTTAACTTGTTTAATAATTAAAACAAGTAGTTAAATTTATAAACAATGTTTATAAATGAAGTAGAATAATTACCATTGGATAATCTAGGAATGTAAAATTCAAGTGAGAATGTAAAGGGCAAGGGGAATTGTTTCGAAAAAAGGAGATGATGAAATTTATTCCAATGTTCGGAATGTAAATTGAATTGCAATAAATCCATACGGATTTATGATTAGAATTAGGCTATGTCAAATATATAGAAGTAAATTATTTCCAAAAAGGAAATTGGAATTATATTTAGTAGAAACTATAATTTAGAAACTATAAATTAAAAATCTTAAAAAGTTATATTTAATATTTAAAATATGAAAATAAATTCTCTGTTTATGTGTATATATAAAAGTTTTGTAATAATATATAATTATTAAATTGGAATTATAAATGAGATAGGACTTGTGGAAATCAAATAAAGTTGATGTTGGAAGCTATGGAATGTATAGCTCGTAAAATATATTCAACAAGAGATGTTGACCTGTTTAAATAAATGGAAAGTGTTAATTACGTAGGACTTTATTAAAGGAGTTTATAACTAGATTTGTATAAATTAATATACAAATAGAAATTGCATAGGTAGATTTATATTGGTTTTGAATCAATATCTTATAAATAGATTGAAGTCGATATGGGTTATAAACTATATTATAAGTGATGTTGGGCCTTAAGAAGGGACTTGAACTTATAGAAGGATTTTGTAAGTAAAAGAATTTCTAATTGAAAGTTATTTGAAATTGGAAATCGTTTGGAAAAGAGTATGTTAGATTTTATTCTGGAATTCGGAGTATGAACTTAATTGAGATAAATCCAAGGAATTTATAATTGGAATTCGATTATGTCGAATTTTATAAAATAATTTATTTCCAGGGAATCGGAATCTAATATTGAAGTTTGAGTTGTGAATAAATTTATAACTTAGTTATGAAATAATCAACGATATAAGATAATCAAAAATTTTAAGTTAGATTTGGATAATTGGCTTAATTTATTTTAAGATATCGAATGACGAGATTGAAATTTATTTATAAACGAAGTTTAAACATTATATTTAAATATAATTTAAAACGAGCTCGCCGCAGTGTGGTAGTTCGTAATTTTACATTTTGAACGACAATTTAGTTTATAGAACTCAATATAAGTCGAAATTCTTTGAAATAAGAATCTTCTGAATCTATTGAATGATAGTTTTCCAATAAGAGAGAAAAATCTGGATTTCGTCTTTTAGATTTTGAGTTATGTCAAAATCAAATTTCCATAAAAGAAGCGGTATAATCATTTATAAAACATAACGGTTTAATAAATTAAATAAAAGGAACTTGACTGAATAAAATTCGGATTTTTATTAGAAAAATTCAGACTTGAGTAACAAAATAAATATGAACTCAAGTGAAGTAAACGAATTGATTTTTTTTTTTGAAATCATAATCAGATTTTGGATTATGGAATGGTGGTAACTAATTGGATTTGTAAATTAAAATTTGAAGTGAATACGAAACTCGAGTTAGAAATGGAATTCGACTTATGTATAAGCAAATTAAAATATATTGAACATGATATGTTCAAATTAAAAAGGGGATTAGACAAAGAAGTTAATTAAATAAGAAATTAGCGAATTGAGTTAAAATCGATTGGATTAAGTTGGAATAAATTGGGAATGGTTGAACATATGTTAAACAAGTATGGAATGAAGCTAATGGAAGAAAATAAGTTCAATGTCCAAATAAAGAGGTGCATGTTTAATTCAGTATGAGATTTTATGAGCCTATTGGCAAGTCGCTTGGCTTTTTGGTTTTCTTTTTGAATGGAAAGGGTCTAGAGAGGTGATTTGTAGTTATGTTGATTGAGCCATACAAAGAAAATGCCGGAATTTTTTTCTAGAAAACTAAGAAAAAATTGATAACTAAAATCGGTTTATTGATTATATATAGATTTTGGAACCAAATTGGTTGATAAAAGTTAACGTGTTGTAATAGACGTTTTCCATTTAAAATAGAAAAGCATGGACTATAACATAAATTATTTCTGAAAAAGAAACGATTAAGATTTAATTTGAGATTTAAATATATTTAGTTAAATGTCATATTTTGGTTTGTTGTAATGATGTTTTACATAACATCCATTTTAACCAAAGTAAGTGTGATTTTGGAAATATAATAACGAATATTTCCTAAGTATAGAAATGAATAGTTTCGTAGAAGGGATAAGTAAAATTTTCAATTATAAATAGAAGATATTTTCTAAGTGTAGGAAATAAAAGAATGTGGAATATGAGAATGTTTTCCAAATATCGTAAGAGCCAAAGCAATTTGAAAAATATTTGGGGAATAGATATCGAAAAGAAATTGGGAAATGATTTAACTAATAAAATATTAATTAAAAAAGGGCTTAGTGTTGCTTGGTGCTTGATCGGTGGAATTTCCATTTGGAAATAGGATCGTTGGTTATATGGATGTTCCCTTTGATTGTTAAATTACCAGCTATCAAAGTTTTGGCTTATTTTATATTTTCGTTGTCAGTACGGAGAGACCGGGATCAGATTTTATTATCTGAAAACTACTCCATATGGGCATAAGCATTGCGAATCAAATAATGCCGAAGATATTGAAGACGGAGTAAAGTGCAAGGTCTATTCTGTTAATCCTATGTTGGAATTGCCTAAGATGGATTAATGGGATAGTGCCTTCGGTTTGTCCAGTCCCAAGACAATGTATATGGATGGATTTCTGACAGAGTATTTCCAGATGATGATGAACATTGATTTCTTTAAACTTACCCTAGTTGGTGTCGGAGAAGGAAACTTCTCTTAACTCAACACCAAGTGTATTTTTGAGGACATCAATTAGTGGTTTGACAAATTTGATGATATGGCATTCAAAGTGAATGATTTTGTGGTGTTATAAAATTAAGGCATAGCCCCAAGCCTCATCAATCGAGAAATGAAAAAACTCGGGCAGACGACATGGCTACATGTGTCACACCAATTACGATGTATTATCACCTGATCTAGAGAAAAATCAATTTCTTCTTATTCTATTGTTGTTGTATGCTTTCGGTAACAGCTGTTGATCCCAATCGTTGGTGATAAGACATTTGGTACACTCAAGCGGAATGAGTGGTTGGTCATCTGCTGCTGGGTTGCAAGATTTTCTTGTTGAACCCTGTGTGTTCCTCTCTAGAGATACAATATCGGAAGGTGGTTCCATACCTTGTCATAGTTGGAAATCTGTTCTGCAATAAGTGCCCTCGGTTTTTGACTATATACTATGTGTGTGGAGCGTGAGATGCAAGCGTTCTGTTAGATTGTTATTTATTTGATTTAGACACTATTATAATATCAAAATAGTTTGATACAAAGAATGTTTTGGGTTATCGTAAGGTAAAAACCATCCGTATTTATGTACGGATCGGTCTTATGACTATACTTTTTTTAATAAGGATTTTTAAAAAGTTAAATCAAATGGTTGGAGTTTACTCACACCAATCCCATAACTAACCCAAACTTTATTTTGTTTTGTTTTACCTAAACTCTTGGGTGCTCAAATTTGTATGGATAGTCAAGTAGTCAGGATTTTTCAAATATACTTGGAGGAGCTTGGGGCATGAAGCTTCAATGTTAGATTATAGAATTATTCCGTTGTGTTGTAATATACTCTGATGATACATGTAAGCACAATTTTGTATTCCAAAGGTTGTTGTATATATTATATTTTATTCCACCACGATGTGAGATTCTGTATCGCTATTTCTGTTCATCTTCTATCTTTTTCTTCTTTATTCATAATAATTCGTACTTCTGTTCAATTTGGGTTGGACATGTAGTGTATTTAGTCAATTTAAAGGGTATGGATTTGCGGGTCATTACAGTTGGTATTGGAACCAAGTTGAGTGAATACCTAAGCTTTGGTGGGGATTACACATTAGAGATAGGGTCAATAGTCCCCTAGAATGAGTTTGAGTGTATATATATGAGTATACTTGTCAGTTGATATAAAAATTGTTTTATATTGTGTGGTTGGTTAGGCGAGTGATTTATGAATTCTGGTCAATACATTAAGTACAACTGTATTGATAGGTGTTTCTAAACACTTGAACAGAGCAATTCAACATAATATTGTTTTAAAGTGGGTAAATGAAATAATTTTACCCAAAACTATATTTTGATATAAAATGAATAATTTTCTGAAATTATTATAATATATGGATTTGTTGGTTGTTATTATAATCGAATGAGATTATAAAATTGGAATGGTTATTTATAACCAAAAATAATTTGTATATAGATAATATATACAAATAAGATGAAATGGAAGTAGATTCAAACCAAACTTTGGAATTTAAAGCCCGAGAAGTTGAAAAATATTTTCTAAAGTATATTAAAATAATATAGCTTTGTTTTGGAAGGATTTATGAATAAAAAAATCATTTTAGATGGATTTTTATAGTAACAAAGCACTGAACTCACTTCAGTCACTGGAAAATAATTCTAACGGTGACTGCAACAGCATCAGTGTTCGTTTTCAAGTTTCTAAGTGATGGATTGCTACCATATAAAAAATTTCAGTGGAAATTTATCTGAGAAAACAAGTTGTTTCTAAAATTCATATGTTCTGAATTTGAGATGGTTATAAATATATGCATTTATATATTTAAATGATTTCTAAAGGATTTGAAATAAAAATCCGGGGATTTGAATGTTGGAATTTAAAATTTAACTTAAGCAAGTTAAATGGATTGAAATGGATAAATTGATTTGGAATCAATTTAAGATTAGCCAGGGATAAGTGGCTATTTTATTAACCAAATAATACCAAATATGCATAGAAATTTTTTCGTCGAAGAAAATAAATTGACTGGAATCAATTTGAATGCATATGAATGGAATATAAATTGGATGTGAATGTATTGATTGTAAATCATTTGGATTAAAAAAATGTAAGCATATATGGTGTGCAATATGAATGAAAACCAAAAAGTTTGTTGGAACTAAGTTCGTATAGATATGAAATGTTGAGTGTTAACTAAGAGAGTTTTTGAAAAGTTAATGAGTTTGTAGCGTTTTCCTACCTTAGTAATCCCGGGGACGAAATTCTTTTAACGGGGGAAGAATGTAACGACCCTATTTTTTAATTGATTAGTTTTAAACATTTAAAATTGTTTTAAATGTTGAATCGATTATATAAATGGAATTTATCAATATAATAATCGATTTACGATTTAATTTCAAATATATCAAATTATTGCAATACGAAAACGACGAATGTTTGAAACTGAAGTTAACACCGAATCAAAATGATTCAGATGATCAACATAAATTCTATTTAAATATAAATAATAATAATAATTCATTATTTAGGAACTGATTGTTTTTAATTTAAGTTATAGTTCATCGATTTAATTTAGAACTTAAGAATAATCAATTTTCAAATGACCTCGGATTTCAACGAAACCAATTTTATAAAATCTATAATGGTTAATTATGGCAAGATTTCGAGTTTCATGTTAATCTTAGTTAGTATGTGAGCATACACAATTTGAATGCATAACAACTAACGATTTAATATTTACAAACGGTATTGGAATTCGACAAAATCAGTTTCATTGGGTCCGGAACGTCAAACTATTGTACGATGTCAATTTTCATCACGATCGGAGCTCGTACATGGTCGTTTATACATGAAACTTCGAGTGTAGGTTTCATGATAATATTATATTAAAAAAAATCCAAATCAGATTAATTAAAAGTTACCTAAGTTGTGTAAGCCACCCTAAACACAAACCTAAAGTTTGAAAAATCGCACACCCTACCGATTTGAAAACACACGCAGACTAGTAGAGCCTAATTTGAAAATTCACCACTTATATCTGTACTGATGAAAACGACCCCTCCTTCTTCTTCTATATAACGCAGTATGATTTCCCTTATATTCCTAAAAATCGAATCAAACTCGTCCTCTAAAGAAACACTAGAACCTAAGTGAGAAAATGGTAAATTCATTTCGAGGAAAGAGAAACTTTTGCTCAGTGTTAGAAATCGTATTAAGGTAATATGTGATTGGCAATCTCGAGGATGTTGGCGATGTGTTGTCGCTACTAAACGCTATTTATTATTAGCAATTGATGGTGATTTGGGTTATGAGGGTTTGTGGTTTGCTCTGAGGCAGTTGTAGTTGTTCTCCGACTGACGGGAGTTTCGAGTTTGGGTTTTTGGATATAGCGCTGAGGGTTGAAGTAGAGGCAGTGAAGTAACGGGTTTTGGTTCGATGCTGGGAAAAGGTGTGAGTGGTTCAAGGAGCTCAATTGTTTGAGTGATTATGGAGCAAGTCGACACTACTGCAGGCTCCAATGCGAATTCATTTACCTAGAATAGGGGATCAGTAATGTAAAATATCCCAAATGTTTCCATCAGATTTTTGCTCTTAGCTCAATTTCTGGCTTCTGAAATGGTTCATTACATGCGACTCCTTCACTTTGGATAAATCAGCGATGACCTTTGCTTATGAGGAAAACCGTAGTGCAGATAGACGAGCTTTTAGTCGGCCTTTAACTCAGATAATTGAATTCATAGGTTCATCATTTTGCTTGGATCGTACTAGGCTTGACATGATTGCATGCTTGTCTTGAATCATTCAAGTTCGTTCGTATTGTTTTGTTCGTGCCACAAAAGTAAAGCTAGGGTTGTTGTGTGCTTGTGTGAATCGGTGGGAGGAAGAAGAGTTAGTGTTAATTAAAGGTAATTAATTTATAATTTAATCTAATTAATGAAATATTAATATGTTATAAGTTATAATGTGTATAATTATTTCATATGATAAAAAAATCAGGCGAAATGAGAAACGTTAGAACCATATCAGAAATAGCTACGAAAAAGAGTTGAGTTGGGAATTTTTAGAGTCGACTAGAATCAACATTAGAATTTTGATTAAATCGAATATAGATCAATTTAATTTAGAATCATATCGAATCTGCAATAAAAAATTTGCGGTGAGTAAACTCACTCTCTGGTTCGTTTGTATTTTATTATAAACAAACTTTTATTTAGTATATAATGTTTATATGCTGTTTGTTGGCTGTTTGGATGCATTGATAGTTGTTTACCAATGGTTGCTATTATACATATTGGTCATATTTAGGCTTGATAGTTCGATGTTCGCACACTTTTTAGTGTATGACACCCTATGCTTCCTACATAATAATGGATGACCTTTTATACTGCGATATCTTACCTTGAAGCGGGATAGGTATTATTTATGTTGTCTAACTTCTGTGGATGTAGAGAAATAGGTTGGAGGGATCCAACTGGATTGCTTAATAATATAATTGCTGTTTATGTATATGTAGAGTTATATGATGTGATATATAATCTATGATTGATTATTGGGTGCTTTGAGTATTTGAATAGCACTAGCCCTAAAATATTGGTATTTGAAAACCATGGAAATATATTCCAATAAAAAGGATAGAATTTGGATTTAAAAAGGAAAATTTATTTTTTCTGAAATAGAATTTGAATTTCAAATGGGCTAGGATTTTTTAAGCTGTTTAGTAATGAAAACAAGTAGTTAAATTTATAAAAAAAATGTTTATAAATGAAGTAGAATAATTATCATTGGATAATTTGGGAATGTAAAATTCAAGTGTGAATGTAAAGGGAAAGGGGAATTGTTTCAGAAAAAGGAAATGATGAAATTTATTTCAGTGTTCGTAACGTAAACTGAATTGATATAAATCCATACGCATTTATGATTACAATTCGACTATGTCGAATTTATAAAAGTAAATTATTTCCAAAAAGGATATCAGAATTATATTTAGTAGAAACTAAAATCTAGAAATTATAAATTAAAAATCTTAAGAGGCTGATATTTCAATATTTAAATTATGAAAATAAATTATAAGTTTATATATATATATATATATATTAGTTCTATAGTAATATATAATTATTTTAAATTGGAATTATAAATGAGAAAGGACTTGTCGAAATCAAATAAAGTTGATGTCGGAAGCTATGGAATGTATAGCCCGTAAAATATATTCAAAAAGAGATTTTGAACTGTTTGAATAAATGGAAAGTGTTAATTAAGTAGGGCTATATTAAAGGAGTTAATAACTGGATTAGTACAAATTATTATACAAATGGAGATTGCATAGGTAAATATATATTCGTTTTTGAACCAATATCTTATAAATAGATTGAAGTCGATATGGGTTATAAACCATATCTGTGACGGCCCGCCCCAAACCAGCCGACATTTCCAATGAAAGTGCGATGTGCCCATGTCCAACCAGCATGGGACGGTCGTCAAAGAAAGGAAGGAAGGGAATTTGAACTAACAAGGAACATGTAGAATGTCTCGCAGCGCATGGAATAAAATATAATAATAACATACTCGACATAAAACAGGCGAGACAGTGCATAAGCTGAGAATTGAACCATAAAATCATCATAGTAGCAGAAATTCAAAATATAGCTTATCTTCCACTTCATCATTATTACAAGTTTTAAAACTGTCTCTAAAGCAAAATAAGAAAGATAGACTACTAATGCCTAAAGTAGTGACGGGCAGCGACACAGGGAGAATACATATATATCATACGTGGGAGCCTCCTGCTCATCTTCAGATCAGCTACTCGTGCATAACCAGCTAACCTGTCTCTAGTCTGCCCGTTTAAGAGAACTCAGAGTAATAAGAAGAGACATAAAACTCTGGGTCAGACAAAAGTCTGGTATAAGCGATAAGCAGCAAAACAGAACAATAACAGGTATACCAAACCATACCTGGACCTGCAACCAAAGAGTTAGCACAACAAGATGTACAATACTCTAAGGTGGCACTAACATAGGGTATAAAGATAATGGGGGTGGGGGTGTGCATGTCATTATGATGGAAAACAATCAAGCACAGCAACCATCCTCACATCTATCACTCAATGCATAAAGCATACGATATCCACCACCATGATCACCCAAATTCTTGCTATGATCGCTCTGCCCCATGGAGTCATGGCGACTCCACTGCACTGATCCATAGCCAATAGTCCTTGCTATGTCCACTCTGCCCCATGAAGTCATGACGACTCCACTGCACTAGCTCATAGCCATGCTACGATCCCTCTGCCCCATGGAGTAATAACTACCCCACTGCACTGACACGTAGCATAACATCCGTCTTGGCGGTGAATCAAAGCTATAGACGTCGATAACCCCTTTGCACACGTCCTGCAGCAAAGCCCAACTCATGAAGTTAACTCGTTGGCTCCCAACTGGATCCTGAGTTACAACTTCCTATTTGGACTACCTTTGTATCTCGGGTTTTGGTCTCCTCCAGATCGGTCTTCATTTGGTTCGTAGCTCATGCCTCGCGTCCAGGTTCCTTAATTCGGTTTGCAGTCTTCCTTCTGGTTCGGGTCGGCACGGGTCAGGTCATGGGATCCTCCAGGGTCGGGTCGTTTCATGGTCCACCAAATAGTCTCCTACCAGGTCAGGGCGAGAGCTACAGGTGCGAGTAGTTCATGAGCTGCTGGTCGGATCGTGGTACTTCATTCGGTTCGGAATCGTGCAAGGTCATCCGGGTCGGATGCTCTTGTTTGGTCCCCTCGTAGTGCTCCAGTTTGTAGTTGATACATCGGTTCATTGACACCAAACGGGTCGGGTCAGTCCTCTTTGTTCGAGCGGCGACTCGTGGAGTTCCCCTGGTGAGTTAAAAAAATGTTGCGGAGACAGGATTTGAACCCGGGTCGGTTCGGAGAGGGGTGTCACAATCAGATCAGGTGATCCGATCTGGTCCGGTTCCCTGCACAATTTTCTTGCAACCTTTCCAACAACTATTTTTAGCTACACGGCGGCGTTTTCGACCATTCTAACTGTTCTAAGCAATCATAAAACATTCCAAACAGTCATAGCAACATGTGAAATCAACCAAAAACACCAAAACAACAATTTGACATGTTAAAATGGACCAAACAAACCCAAAAACCCATATTTTCTCCATAATCATGTTTAAGCACAACTAATGATAGGATTAGTAAAACTTAACCAAATTAACCCAAACTTCCAATAGAGCTCTTAGAAGGTTTTTAAGAATTTTTAACCATTTTTTCAGAATTTAATCACGTATAATTTTGTTAATTAACACTAATCACCCCTTAATTAGCCGTAATTAGTGAGAAACTATGCAAGTCACTCACCTTAGCCACAAACAAAACTTAGATCTGAAAATATCTCTTATTTTGGTCGAATCTCTATGCAACACAGCAGCTCTATTCCCAATTTGATGCTAATTTGCCTTGATTTGATGTAGATTAGACTAAAATTTGATTAGAGAGCGATTTGGGATGAAATTAGAAGGTGAAGACCATAGCTAGGGTTAGAGAAATGTTTTAGGCGGCTGAAAAATGAAATAAAAATCGTTTTTCTACCGTTCTCAGCCTCCCCATAACTCTAATCCCGAAATGGGTTATGGGCCCTCTTGCTAATCACCCTAATTAGGCCCGGTAAAGCTGTTTTTCACCTCCTGAACCTTGTTTCGGCCATATCTCCCAAACAGTGAGTCCGTTTGGCTAATGTGACCACTCTACGGAAAGGCAAACCATCATCTGGATCTAATGGAAGTAGTTTCAGGTCAAAACTCCTTATCAATCAAAACTTATGGACGAAACAAGATCATCTAGGGGCAAAACGGTCATTTAAAAATCGGCAAAAATCATGAACATGGGAAATGACCCCAATAGTCGTCTCCCAAAGTTACATGGCTATATGACTTCGCGTGAGGAAGAAATAAATATTCTACGATCCCTTGATGCATAGAGTGCGGATCGTTACATTCTTCCCCCCTTAAGAAATTTCACCCCCAAAATTCCTTAACTAAGAAACAAGTAAAGGATCCCCCATGCCTACCAACCATTCACAACAATCAAACATATAAAACAATAAGCAAGTCTATCCTAGCATGCAGAAAAAACTAAATTGCAATTAAAATCTTACCAGGCAAAGAGTTCTGGATAAGTCTTCCAAATGCTCTCCTTTGTCTCCCAAGTACAGTCATTCTCATTCTCGCCCCATTGAACTTTGACTAGATTCACCACTTTCCTTTGAAGTTGCTTCGTATCGTGCTCGACAATACGAATCGGTTTGCGGTTCCCAACCGCCTCGGGTTCTACTTCGATATCATCCAACTGATCAGGTGAAATAGCCACATCGGGGTCGTGCACGAATTTCCTTAACTGGGAAACATGAAATACATTATGAACTCCTGCCATCTTCTCTGGTAATTCAACTTTATATGCCAAATTCCCAACTTGCTCGAGGATTGGGAATGGACCAACAAATCTTGGTGCCAGCTTTCCTCTCCTTCCAAATTGAATAACATTCTTTAATGGAGAGATCTTGACAAATACTAGGTCGCCAACGGAGAATTTCAAATCCTTTCGCCTCTTATCGGCATAACTCTTCTGCCTATCTTAGGCAGCCTTCATTCGCTGTTGAATGATCTTGATCTTGTCTGAAATTTCTCTTATCACATCTGGTCCAAGCACAAACTTCTCACCAGTTTCTAACCAACATGACGGTGAGTAGCATGGTCTTCCGTACAAAGCTTCAAATGGAACCATACCAATACTGGATTGATAGCTATTATTATATGCAAACTCTACTAGATGCAAATGGTCAACCCATGATCCACCAAAATCCAATATGCAAGCTCTCAAGAGATCTCCTAATATACGATTCACCTTCTCTGTTTGACCCTCAGTTTGAGGATGATACGCGGTACTGAGATATAATTCTAACCCTAGAGCCTCTTGTAAGCTCTTCCAAAACCCACTAGTAAACAACGAGTCTCAGCTACTCATAATGCGTTTAGGTACTCCATGAAATCTCACTACCCACTTAATATATAGTTCTGTTAATTTAGCTGCTGTTCTATTCGATTTGACGGGTATAAACCTTTCACTCTTGGTCAATCGGTCCACAATCACCCAAATGCTATCATGGCCCGATCTAGTCCTTGGTAACCCATCAATGAAATCCATTAAGACTTGTTCCCATTTCCATTCTGGAATTTCTAACGGTTGCAGCAACCCAATAGGCTTCTTTTACTTAGCTTTAACTAGCTGGCAATTTATGCACTTGGATATAAACTTCCCAACGTCTCTTTTCATTCCTTCCCAGTAGTAGGTCTGCTTCATGTCTCGTTACATTTTGTTACCACCGGGATGTATAGTTAGTTTTGAGTGATGACATTCTCTAAGCACTTCATCTCTCAATCCATTGACATCGAGTACAACCAGTCTTCTATTCTTTCTAAGCCATCCATCTCGATCAAGCTCATACTTGCTCATCTCCTCATCGATAACCATCTCTAACTTGGAGATGATTTTCAATAAGTTAGGATCGTCCCTCTGACTGGAACCAATCAGCTCAATCAAAGTGGGTCTGATCGTCAAACTTGCAAACATTTTTGAATCCAATTCACACTTTGGTCTGAAATCATACCCAGCGATGTACTCCGGTTACTTCCACTCCAGAAATATAGCCCCTACACTGGCATGTCTTCTACTCAATGCATCAGCTATCGCATTGCCCTTTCCTGGTTTATATGCGATATCGAAATCATAGGAAGCCAAGAATTCTAACCATCTTTGCTGTCGGAGGTTTAAATCCTTCTGAGAGAAGAGATACTTTAACGATTTATGATCGGTAAACAACTCAAATCTTTCTCCCAAGAGACAATGTCTCCACATCTTCAATGCGAACACGATCGCTGCCAATTCCAAATCATGGGTAGGATATCTTCTGTCATGCGGTTTCAATTGCCGACTAGCATAAGCTACAACCCTACCTCCTTACATCGAGACAACACCTAGTCCGGTACCACATGCATCCGTGTATACCTTCATTTCTTCATTCCCTTTAGGAATGACAAACACTAGCACACATGTCAACTTTTCCTTTAGGCACTTAAATGCATTCTCGCACTTTTCGTCCGAAACAAAAGCTTGGTTTTTCTTGGTCAACTGAGTCAATGGTGCCGCTATCTTGGATAAGTCTTGGATAAACTTATGATAATATCCAGCCAATCCCAAGAAACTTCTTACATCTGCTGCATTCTTGGGCGTAGACCAATCTTGTACCGTAGCCACCTTTGCAGGATCCACAGCAATACCATTCTCTGAAACAACATGGCCCAAGAACCTTACTTCCCTCCTCCAGAAGTGGCACTTAAAATTTTTTGCTTTCAATTGGTGTTTTCTCAACACCTCCATTACTATCTTCAAATGTTCCTTGTGTTCTTCCTCTGTTCTCGAGTGGACAAGTATGTCGTCCATGAACACAAGAAAAAACTTATTAAATTGATCTCGGAATACTCTATTCATAAGATCCACAAAATATGCTGGTGCATTGGTCAACCCGAATGGCATGACCAACCACTCATAGAATCCAGACGCGTCCGAAAGGGCGCTTTAGCTATGCTCTCAGCTTCCACCCTAAGCTGATGAAAACCTGTCGCGAGATCCAACTGGGAGAACACTCTCGCGCCACTCAATTGATCAAGAAAATCATCTATCCGCGGTAGAGGATACTTATTCTTCCTCATCACCTTATTCAACTCGCGGTAGTCCACACACGATCGAAGGGAACCGTCTGCCTTGGTAGCAAACACAACTAGTGCGCCCCACTCAAAAACACTTCTTCTAATAAATCCCTTCTTCAAAAGATCGCTTACTTGCACCCCGAGCTCTTGCTGCTCCCTTGGTGCCATACGACGAAGTGGCATCACTATATGTCTAGCATCTTTCACTAAATCGATACGAAACTCAATCTCTCGGTGTGGTGGAAGTCCGGTCACTTCCTCAAAGACGTCCGGATACTGGCTAGCCATGGGCCCATCTGACAACTCATCATACGAGATGTCGAGGGAATTTAGAAAACTAGCCATTACCCCATCACTACATAGACCACCAAGCACTACCCTCCACCCATCATCTACTCTAACTGTCACCAAAAATCCCTCACAGTCTACCACCACCCTGTACCTTTGGAGCCAATCGACTCCCAAAACAAAGCCAAACCCAGTAAATCCCAAAACAAAGCAATCACAAGAAAACATACATCAATGACTCGATAAGACCACATTATGACAAATCATGCTAAGGCTAGTTGAACCACCAATAGGGTTCGTCACCGCTAAAGGTCTGTCGACTATCTCGGGTTCCAATCCCAACCTGTCTACCAGGTCACTAGATATGAAGGAACGGAAAGCTCCAGTATCAAACAATACTCGAACAGGAACATCATAAACAGAAAGCATACCTTGAATGACGACATTCTTTCCTTTCTCTGCCGCAGTTGGGGCATTTGACGAAGAAGGAACAACATTAAGAGCATATATTTTCACAATCTGCTTCTCCTTAGGGGGTTGCAGATATTTATCCTTGTGATGTCCCACTTGGCCGCAGTTGAAGCATTTACTGTCCGCTGGCTTCGCTCGACATTCTTTAGCATAATGGCCCTTCTTGCCACAGCTAAAGCACTCAACATCTTTCTTTTTCTTTTTCTTCTGGCCATCCTTGGTCTGATTCCGCTTTCTCTTATTCTGAGAACCATTCTTGCCTCCACCGCTTGCTTGTGGTTTTGGCTCCTCTGCAGATGCAACCTCAGTCTTCGCCTTAGGTATAAACTCTCTGATCTCAAAGCTTTCCGACAATAGATCCAAACGTCTCATCGATGTGGTTGATAAGCCTTTCCCCCAAGTACCCATCCAAACTAGTTATGAACTTCTCGTTCTTCTTCTCGGTAGTATCAATAAGGGATAATCCATATTTCGATAGAGTATCGTACTCAACAATATACTCCGAGAAAGCTCTACCATTCTGCTTTAGCTCCAAGAACCTCTTAAACAATACTGACTTCTGAGCAGCTAGAATAAACTTGTCGCTAAAGCGAGTCTTAAACTGATCCCAAGTAACTTGATCCTCAGGAGTAGCTCCCTTAATAGCATTCCACCAATTCATCGCCCGTCCTTGCTGCTGACGGGATGCTAGCTTTCTCTTCGTCGCATCCTCGATACCCAAATCTTCGAAGATGCGCTCACAGCTATCAAGCCAATCATGAACTTCTGTAGCCGATTCCATTCCGTGGAATGGCTTCCCAACAAGACTAGTGTAATCCTCGCATAGCTTTGCGAAATCGGCCCTAGGCACTTGCACCGCTGCACCACCACTATTTGCAGCATTAGGAGCTTCCCTCTAAACATCCCTAAGCATCTCTCTCATGAGGTCAGCGAACATCGTCCTCATATCAAGAGCATTCCCATTATTAGCTCCTCTACTAGTACTCCTAGTATATCGGCTCATCGTTCAATCTGTAAGGAGAAAACGATTAACCATCTCTTCAGTGGTGCCAGTGCAGTGTGACTTCATCCTTAAATATACTAATAGTATATATATATAACTTTTGAAAACAAAAATATAACAAATACACGCTCTCATAAACGTATTATCTCTCCATGGTGTCTTTCCCTAAGTTAACTACGCAACCTAGAGCTCTGATACCAAATGTGACGGCCCGCCCTGCACCAGCTGACATTTCCAATGAAAGTGCGATGTGCCAATGTCCAACCAGCACGGGACGATCGTCAAAGAAAGGAAGGGAATTTGAACAAACAAGGAACTTGTAGAATGTCTCACAGCGCATGGAATAAAATATAATAATAACGTACTTGACATAAAATAGGCAAGACAGTGCATAAGCTGAGAACTAAACCATAATCATCATAGCAGCAGAAATTCAAAATACAGCTTATTTTCCACTTCATCATTATTAAAACTTTTAAAACTGTCTCTAAAACAAAATAAGAAAGGTACACTACTAATGCCCAAAGTAGTGATCAACAGCGACACAGGGAGAATACATATATATATATAATACATGGGAGCCTCCTGCTCATCTCCGGATCAGCTACTCATGCATAACCAGCTAACCTGTCTCTAGTTTGCCCATTTAAGAGCACCCAGAGTAATAAGAAGAGACATAAAACTCTAGGTCAGAAAAAAGTCTGGTATGGGCGATAAGCAGCAAAACAGAACAATAACAGGTATACTAAACTATACCTGAACCTGGAAATGCAACCAAAGATTTAGCACAACAAGATGTACTATACTCAAAGGTGACACTAACATAGGGTATAAAGATTACGGGGGTGAGGGTGTACAGGTCATTATGATGGCAAACAATCAAGCATAGCAACCATCTTCACATCTCTCACTCTGTGTGCAAAGCAAACGATATCCACCGCTTTGATCACCCAAATCCTTGCTATGATCACTCTACCCCATGGAGTCATGGCGACTCCACTGCATTGATCCATAGCCACTAGTCCTTGCTATGTCCACTCTGCCCTATGAAGTCATGGCGACTCCACTGCACTGGCTCATAGTCATGCTACGATCACTCTGCCCCATGGAGTAATAACTACCCCACTGCACTGATACATAGCCTAACATTTGTCTTGGCGGTGAATCAAAGCTATAGACGTCGATAACCCCTTTGCACACGTCCCGTAGCAAAGCCCAACTCATGAAGTCAACTCGTTGGTTCCCAACTGGATCCTGAGTTACCACTTCCTATTTGGACTACCTTTGCATCTTGGGTTTTGGTCTCCTCAGGATCAGTCTTCATTTGGTTCGTAGCTCATGCCTCGCATCCAAGTTCCTTAGTTCGGTTCGCAGTCTCCCTTGTGGTTCGGGTCGGATTGTCCATACGGGGCGGGTCGTGGGATCCTCCAAGGTCGGGTCGTTTCATGGTCCACCAAATAGTCTCCCACCGGGTCGGGTCGAGAGCTACAGGTGCGAGTAGTTCGTGAGCTCTTAGTCAGATCGTGGTACTTCATTCGGTTCGGACTCGTGAAAGGTCACCCGGGTCGGGTGCTCCAGTTTGGTCCCCCATGGTGCTCCAGTTCGTAGATGATACATCGGTTCGTGGACACCAAATGGGTCAAGTCAGTCCTCTTGGCTCGAGCGGCGACTCGTGGAGATCCCCTGGTGAGCGGGTCGGTTCAGAAAAGGGTGTCACGATCGGGTCGGGCTATCCAATCCGTTCCGATTCCCTGCACAATTTTCCTGCAACCTTTCCCACAACTATTTTTCACCACACGACAGCGTTTTCGACCATTCAAACTGTTCTAAGCAATCATAAAACATTCCAAACAGTCATAGAAACATGTGAAATTAACGACAAACACCAAAATAACAATTTGACATGTTAAAATGGACCAAACAAACCCAAAAACCCATATTTTCTCCATAATCATGTTTAAGCACAACTAATGATAGGATTAGTAAAACTTAACCAAATTAACCCAAACTTCCAACAGAGGTATAAAAAGGTGTCTATCATTAGTAAAACATAGCCAAATTAATCCAAACTTCCAACAGAGGTCTAAAAAGGTGTTTAAGAATTTTTAACCATTTTTCCAGAATTTAATCACGTATAATTTTGTTAATTAACACTAATCACCCTTAGTTAGCCGTAATTAGTGAGAAACTATGCAAATCACTCACCTTAGCCACAAATAAAACTTAGATCTGAAAATATCTCTGATTTGGGTTGAATCTCTATGCAACACAGCAGCTCTATCCCCAGTTTGATGCTAATTTGCCTTCATTTGATGTAGATTAGGCTAAAACTTGATTAGAGAGCGATTTGGGATGAAATTAGAAGGTGGAGGCCATGGCTTGGGTTAGAAAAATATTTTAGGCGGTTGAAAAATGAAATGAAATAAAACTCGTTTTCCTACTGTTTTCAGCCTCCCCATAACCCTAATCCTGAAATGGATTATGGGCCCTCTTCCTAATCACCCAAATTAGGCCCGATTAAGCTGTTTTTTACCTTCTAAACCTTGTTTCGGTCATATCTCCCAAACAGTGAGTCCATTTGGCTAATGTGACCACTCTACAGAAAGATAAACCATCATCCGAATCTAATGGAAGTGGTTTCACGTCAAAACTTCTTATCAGTCAAAAGTTATGGCCGAAACAAGATCAACTAGGGGAAACGGTCATTTAAAAATCGGCAAAAATCATGAACATGGAAATGATCCCAATAGTCGTCTCCTAAAGTTACATGGCTATACGACTTTGCATGAGAAAGAAATAAATATTTTACGATCCCCTGATGCGAAGAATGCGGGTCATTACAATATCATAAGTGATATCGGGCCTTAAAAAGGGATTTGAACTTATAATAGGATATTGTAAATAAAACAATTTCTAACTGGAAGTTATTTTAAATTGGAAATCGTTTCAAAAAGAAAACGATATATTTTATTCCGGAATTCGGAATATGAACTGATTTGAGATAAATCCAAGGAATTTATAATTGGAATTTGATCATGTCGAATTTTATAAAATAATTTATTTCCAAGGGAATTAGAATTTAATATAGAAGATTGAGTTGTAAATAAATTTATTACTAAGTTATTAGATAATCGTCGATAAATCATAAATTTTAAGTTAGAATTGGATAACTGACTTAATTTATTTTAAGATATCGAAGGATGAGATAGAAATTTATTTATAAATGAACCTTAAACATTATATTTATATTAATTAAAACAAGGTCGCCGTGAAGCAGTAGTTCATAGTTTTACGTTTCGAACTTTAATTGAATCTATAGACTTAATATAAGTCGAAATTCTTTGAAAAAGAATCGTCTAAACCTACTGAATGGTAGTTTTCTAATGAAAGATAAAAATCTGGACTTCGTCCTATAGATTTTGAGTTATGTCAAAATCAAATTTTCAGAAAAACAGTGGTATAGTCATTTATAAAGCATAACGGTTTATTATATAAAATAAAAGGATTTTGAGTGAATAAAACTCGGATTTCTATTAGAAATATCTAGACTTGAGTTATAAAATAAATAAGAACCTAAGTGAAGTAAATAAACTGATTTTTTGAAATCAAAATCAGATTTTGGATTATGGAATGATGGAACTGACTAGAAAGTAATTAGTTAATGGAGTTTTGATACGAACTTAACTTGGGTTAAGTGAATTGGATTTGTAAATTAAAATTTGAAGTTGAATAAAAAACTCGAGTTAGAAATGAAATTCGACTTATGCATAAGCAAATTAAAATATATTGAACATGATATGTTCAAATTAAAAAGGGGATTAGGTAAAGGAGCTAATTAGAGAAGAAATTAGTGAATTGAGTTAAAATCGAATGGATTAAGTTGGAATAAATTGGAAATGGTTGAATATATGTTAAACAGGTATGGAGTGAAGCTAATGGAAGAAAATAAGTTGAATGCCTAACAAAATAGGTACATGTTTAATTCAATATGACATTTTATGAGCCAATTGGTAAGTCACTTGGCTTTTTGATTTTCTTTTTGAATGGAAAGGGCCCAGAGAGGCGATTTGTAGTTGCATCGATTGGGCCGTACAAAGGAGACGCTAGCGAAATTTTTCGAAAATTTAAGGACATAGAAAATTTTAAGAAAAATTTGATAACTAAAATTGATTTATCGATTATATATAGAATTTGGAACCAAAGTGATTAATAAAGTTTAACGTATTGTAATAGATGTTTTCATTTAAAATATAAAAGCATGGACTGTAACATTATTGTTATAGTAAATAATTTCCAAAAAAGAAACGATTAAGATTTAAATATGGTTAGTTAAATGCCGTATTTTTGGTTGTTGTAACGATGTTTTACACAACATTCATTTTAACCTAAGTAAGTGTGATTTTGGAAATATAATAATGAATATTTCCTAAGTGCAGAATTGAATGGTTTCGTGGAAGGGATATGTAAAATTTCCAATTAAAATAGAAGATATTTTCTACGTATAGAAAATAAAAGAATGAGGAATATGAGAATGTTTTCCAAATATCTCAAGAGGCCAAAGCGATTTGAAAAATATTTGGGTAATAGATATTGAAAGGGAATTGGGAAATGATTTAAATAATAAAATATTAATTAAAAAAGGGCTTAGTGCTGCTTGATGCTTGATCAGTAGAATTCCTAATTGGAAATAGGATCGTTGGTTGTATGGATGTTTCCTTTGATAGCTAAATAACCGATTATCAAAGTTTTGGCCTATTTTATATTTTCATTATTAATACAAAGAGACTGGGATCAAATTTTATTATCTTAAAACCATTTTGCCTGGGCATAATCATTGCAAATCAAATTATGCTGAAGATAATTGAAGATAGAGTAAAGTGCAAGGGCTGTTTCATTAATCCTATATGGAAATTGCTTAAGATGGATTGATGGGGATAGTGCCTTCTGTTTATCTAGTCCTAGGACAACATATATGGACGGATTTTTGACAGAGTGTTTCCAAATGATTACGAACACAAACGTACCATATTTGGAGAAGGAGAAGGAAACTTCTCTTAGCTTAACACCCGACGTATTTTTGAGGATATCAATTGCTGATTTGACGGATTTGACTATGTGGCACTCAAAGTGATTGATTCATAGGTGTTATAAAAGTAAGGTGTTCCCTCAGGCCTTATCAACCAGGAAATGTCAAAAATCGGGTAAGCAGTATGGCTATGTGGGTCGCACCCATTAGGATTTATTACCACCTAATCTAGAGAAAATTCAATTGCCTCTTATTTTACCACTGATGTATGCTTTCAGTAATGGTTACTGATCACAATTATTGGTGATAAGACATTCAGTACACTCAAGCGGAATGAGTGGTCGGTCATGTTTGGCCGGGTTGCAAGATGTTCTTGTTGAACCCTATGTATTCCTCTCTAGAGATACTCTATCGGAAAGTGGTTACATATCTTTTCATAATTGGAAACCCATTCTCTAATAACCTCCCGCGGTTTTTAATTATATTATATGTATGTGGAGCGTGAGATGCAAGCGTTCCTCTAGATTGCTATTTATTTGATTTAGACACTATTATAATATAAGAATAGTTTGATACAAAAAATGTTTTGGGTTATTGTAAGGTAAAAACCATCCGTATTTATGTGTGGATCGATCTTATGGTTATCCTTTCTTTTTAAAAGGATTTTTAAAAGTTAAACCAAATGGTTGGAGTTCACTCACACCAGTCCCATGACTGACTTAGAGTTTATTTTGTTTTGTTTCACCCTAAACTCTTAGGTACCCAAATTTGTATAGGTAGTCAAGTAACCGGGATTTTTCAAATACACTTGGAGGAGCTTGGAGTAGGAGGTTTCGATGTTAGATACATAGAGTTTATTCCGTTATGTTGTGATATACTCTGATGGTGCATGCAAGTACAATTTTGTATTCCAAAGGTTGTTGTACATATTATATTTTATTCCAGTACGATGTTAGATTCTGTTTTTTTAATTTTTGTTCTTCTTCTATCATTTTCTTCTTTATTCAAAATGATTCGTATTTCTATGCAATTTAGATTGAATGTGTGGTGTATTTAGTCAACTCAAAGGGTACAGATTTGCGGGTCATCAAAAAAATAAAGACTACATTCACCGATAAGCATCCTGAAGGCATATTAACGGTGTCGACGATTCATGGTCGATTCGGCAAAATAAGTCATCAGACGTTGTTTTATGAATCGCAAATTTATAAAATGAAGAAAGTCAATCCTAGTGGCATGGAAGGCGAGGAACGTGGTTAGTTTTCTTTACTACGTAGGTTAGTGGTTGAATAATTGTTATTTATGAATCATATTCATTTTTTCTTATTAGAAACAAATGACAAAGGAGGAGTTTAAGAGGCTTTTCGCTAGAGAAAATAGGGAGAAAAGACTACACTATTATTAGTTTTTGAATCATTATGATCTGCTTACCAGTCAATCAGAATGGAACTCCGATCTTGCTAAGAGCCTGCGCGATGTTCAAACTACAAAAATGGGAAATAACAAAGCTTCAAAAGCTACTTATTCATCTAGTAATGGAGAGTCATTGGCGAAACATTATTCATGTTAAGGTGAAAAACTTCTTGATGAGTTAAATCAAACAATTAATGAAGATTTTAGACCTTAGGAAGTCAAAGCTACGAAAAGAAAGGGCAAAGTTAATGTTGTCGTTGAAGGAAAAGTCAACACTCACTACAAAGTACATGAGCGCAGACATCAAGATAGAAATGAAAATGCCAAGAAAAAAATAGACGTGATGAACAGGTTTGTTGATCTTGAGGAGAAGAGGTTGTTAATTCAAATGTAGAAGTTAGCATGTAGACAACAAATAGAAGAGATAGAAATTATGGCTAAAGATTTGACTGGAATGGATGACTATGAGAAGGAATATTGGATGGGACTCAAATAACGGATTCTTACGTCAAAGTTCCCTCAATTGTAGATTATTTGTTCATCAGTTTGCTTAGTACTAGCTTCTCAATGTAGTAACTTTATAATTCCTATTGCAATAACTATTTATTTATCAATGCAATGCATGTTTTATTTATTTTGCTACTTTTCCCATTATCTGATAGTTTTGGATGTTTTAATACTAGTTGCTTATCATTTTAAAATACAATAGAATGCTTATGTTTAAATAAATCACTAAATAATAATTACTGCATAATTTCGTACAATCATAAAGTACACAAGTTCATACAAGCATACATCAACATAAAGCCATTATAATAAATAATTATCCCCACAGTTTCTCCATATATGATCCATAAGATTTTTCTATAGCCTATTATGGAGTTGTGTGTCTTGAAACGAAAGATGATGGTCAAAATGTATGTTGAATTCCTCTTCTGTTATATATGCGTTATCGCTGAATACATTGGGTGGTTGCAAAGCACCTTCGTATTCGTAATGTCGTTGCCGGTCATCCATGTCTTTTTCATCTTCAATGATCATATTGTATAAAACAATGCATGCAACATGATTGTTGACATTTTTTCCTAGACCACAAACGACATGGATTACTAATCATCACAAATATAGATTGTAAAATGCCAAAAGCTCGTTTTGCATCCTTTCTTTGTCTCTCCTGCATCACCGTGAATTTCACTTGTTTAGGTGTTAATGGATTTGGACATGTTTTAACAATGGTGTTCCATTCCGAGTAAATGTCATCACCTAGGTAATAGCCATGATTGTAAGTATTTTTCCCAATGGTAAATGTTACTGGAGGTACCTGACCTTGAGCTAGATCATTAAACAGATGAGATCTTTCTATAACATTTAAGTCATTATTCGAACCGGGCATTCTGAAGAAAGCATGCCATACCCACAAATCGTACAATGCTATGACTTACATATTGATGGTTAGTCGTCTTTCCTTACCGTAGTATGAACCTTGTAATGCCCTAGGGAAATTCTTCCATTCTCAATGCATACAATCCAGACCTCCCAACATGCCTGACCATCCCTGTAGCGACCCGAATTTCCTGGCCTTTACAAATAATTCACGTATCTTATAATCAAGTGCTATAAAAACACAACATACGCCTCATTCCAATCCATAATATTCTTTTATTCAAATATTCACATCATTAGGGAAAGGTTCCCATTAATTTTATCAAAGATAAATTCTTTACATTTATTCTTTAATCTTCCTTTGAAAGTCAATTCAAACCAAATTAAGGTTTATCCAAACTAGTCGGGATTAGCGCACCTTACCGAAGTAGTCATTTGTTTAATTTCCCAGTCCCACCTATTCATCCCATGGAGCAAAACTGGTAGCACTCCATATCTAACACCACGGTGTTATCGGTGAACTTAATTACCATTTCACGTTCAAATCTAATTAAAGATTTAACCGTCGCTTGGAATAAAACTGGTGGTACTCCATTCTCGATCATTTCCCAAATTTGATAGTTTAAATTATCACATTCTCATTTCAATCTAACTAAAGGTTCATTAAAACCTCACTTAGTTTAAATCTTTCAACAATCATTATTAATGACTATTTAACTTTAGGAAATCAAACATGCTGCATCGATAATCTACACCGTACCATTTATTTCTGCCGATATATAAGCCCTAAGTTCATACGTCTCAGAGAAGGGTGTTAAGAAAGAGAATAAATTCTCTGCCACCAAACAGATATATATTTAGCAGAAATCAACAATACGGTTCGAAATACAATGTTAGACATATAATCCTGTCTTTTACTGGGTTAAAGAACCAATGTCATTTAAAACACAGTTCATGATAAACCCAAAATCACATTCCATTAATTATGGAATCTTTACGAAAAACAAATCAATATATAATCGATATCAATTTCCATATTCGACTAATAATATAAAGGCAATAACGACAAAGCCTTTTAAATTCCATATATATTAACAGTCTTCCTCCACAGAAGCTCACTTCGATTATTACCAAATCGAATTCCATTCCATTCCAATTTATTTTATTAAATTGGAAAACTTTATTTTGGAAAATTCCATTAATCTAAATAAAAGATTTATATATTCCAAATCACATTTCACTGTAAATTGGGTTAAAGAACGAATGTCTTAAAAAAATACAGTTCACAATAAACCCAATTCACATTCCATTTTATTCCAATTACTAAATATAATTGGAAACTATAATAATCTTTATTAAAATATTTATTCTTTTCACACGGGGATTAAGAACAATGTTACTGAAGACACCATTCACGACAAACCCAAAATTCAATTTAATATTAAATATTAGGCTTTGAATAGAAATTATATCGGCTTATATTCAGTATCAAATTCTGAAACCAACACATATCGTATGGGGAATAACGATACATATCTATCTTCCAAATTCCTCCACAATATCAGTATAGTCACGGAATCCAATATCGAAATATCCCGAAGATGATTTCTATTCAAATCCATTCCAACTCATACATTGGAAAAAAATCCTGGTTAAATTAAAACCATTTCCCTATCCAATTTATTCATTTAAAACCATTGGATTATTTTTCTAGTTAATAACTAGTTCATTTTGATAAAAACATATTTTTATCCTTTCAAATATGGAAATTTTCATCCTAATTCTTTCCAAATCATTTATTACGATTTTACACAAATTATTAATATTTTTAATAATTTTATTAAAGCCCTTTCAGTCGATTTCCATAAATAGTCATCGAACTGCATTTCTAGCGACCTTTTCCAAATTTGATTTGGACATAATTCCAAATCAACCATTAGATTTCAAATCTCTTATATTCGTTGGAAAGTTCTTTTCGATACGAACCCAATGGTTCTGGTTTTAGGAGAATCCGACGATCGGATCTCAAGTAATATCAACTTGAAGTCAATGGTCGAAATTCACGAATGGTCGCGGCGCGACGCGTTCTATTCAGGCCATTAAATATATTATATATATATATATATCATATATATTTCGTCGATTTCCATTTTAAAATGTATTTTACAAATCATTTATAAATTCGTTTTAAAACAATTCCCACTTTTATTTTAATTTTAAATCAAAATTGAATATTCCTTATCTTTATAATATTTAAATGATAATATTTTCAAAATATCAGATTTTGAAATCATTTCCTTTTTGATATTCATTACAAAGATGAATAAAATTGATATAAATATCGTTCACTTTAAAATGGCGCAAATCTAATCAACACGGCTTCACATACGCTTCAATATTTTCTTGTCCATCCTAAATCAGACATCAAATTCACATTTTAATCCATTAGTGAATATTATTTTAAAATATTCATTATTTTAAAATATTTCCTTATTTTAAAATACTCGTTCCTTTTGAATTGGAATTAGACCCAACCAATTAGCATATAATTTATTTATATGGATTTCATACAACACATGTACACAACAATAATGACAAACCATCATCCACCATCCAGAGTGCATTACACAACTGCATAAGCATTAAATATAAATAATTAACACTTACAACAGTCAGTCAACCAATCGATTGACACATAACTAAACAATTGGGATTAGTGTACGCTAAATATCATCCCAATACCCGTGTGGGGTTTCAACCAACAAATACTAAATATTATTCGTGCAGTTGGGCGATGTGTAAAATTTATCGTCCCAATCCATATCAGATAAATAGGTGTACATAAACAAATCGTCCGATTTGAAAATGAATATTTATTTTCATTTTAGGGGAATTTTATGCCGTTCATATATACATTAAAAATTATATTTTTAATGATAAAATATTTATTTCAACACTTGAATATTTTCTACAGTTCACACATTCAATAAAAATAATATTTTTATTGTTCAAACATTTTATTCAACACATGAATATTTTATACAGTTCATATACACATTTAAAATTATAGTTTTAATGAACAAATATTTATTTCAGAAAATTTCAGCATTATAACAGCGCGATATTAAAACCAAAGTAATGTCTAGCATTACCCCTCTCCTGATACTGGCTCGTGCCATACACAATCAATCCAATCAATCACAAAACCACAATACAGTCAATAATCATAATACAATCAATATTCCACAATACAATCCAAACAACAACCATGGTTTGTACAATAAATAGTGTTGGGGGCTTCTAAGCCCTGTCTGCATCCCAGTATATATTTAACTGTAAAATAATTAGAGTGAGAAGGAGTTCTCACTTTTGGATCCACTCCGCCGTTATTTTCTAACGCTCTGATTTGTTGTTCTAATTCCAGACTTTGCAAACGAGCTCCAATCTTCATGCCGTCTTTTAATTTAGCTTAAACGCGCCATTTTGGACAACTTTCGCATATTGGACTTTCTTCCAAAATTGGTCCATTTCGCCAGAAATCGCGAGAAGACAGTATTTGGCAACAGACTTTGGACGCGTTTTCTGAACAACTCCACAATCCAAAATATGACTTCCATATACTCAAATCGAAGAGTAAATCGTGCTCTTTGATTTTAGCACTGTGGAGTTTTGGCCATAGGGGATCGGTTTGAGAGATATTGGCTGTCGAAGCTTAGGGTGTTATTTGCAAATTCAGAAAATAAAAAAAAATGGATTTTTATTTGAGGAGGGGGCCACAGTCAGAGATGGGTGGCGGGGGTGGTGGCGCTGAGGCTACAGGCGGTGGGGGAGGCATGGCGGTTGGGGTGGTGGTCCAGGGGATGGCGACGCTCTGATTTGGGGGAAGAGGCTGTAAATCAAAGAAGGGGGGGTCTTGGAGGCCGCGGCTGGCGGGAGGCCAGCCGAAGGCGGCGGCGTCGCGCTGGTGGAGGGGAGGTTGGCGCGGTGGACAGCGACGGCCTAGGCAGCGGCAGTCGATCGTTCGTTTTTTATTCGATCTGAATGGTGGTTTAGGGTTAAGGGTGAAAAGGGGTTTTTATATAATTATATATTTAGTTATTTTAATTTTTCAAAAAGTCACCTTTTCATTTGAACACCAAATCGAACCCAACGACTGTCGCCCCTATCTAAATACTCTCATTCTGAACACAATGGGATATGTCCGGTAAGCCAATTCGACTGTTTCGATCAGTTTTCATCAAAATTAAAATATAAACTAATTTAACGTTCAAAATTGATTTCAATGTACATTTTAATTTACTGGGGTCACATACTAACTACAAAAATTATAGAAATAAATCTAGCTATGTTTGACGTTACAATCCTAACAAAACTAATTTCATCGAATTTGGAGGCCGTTTGTAAAATAGCCTTTTTCCAGTCGATTAAATTCAAACTGAAAGTACCAAACACGTTTTAATTTACCACGCTCACATATTAATTACAAAAATTATGAAAATTAGAATCTTGCAATATTTTGACATTCTGGATCCAAAAAAAGTGGTTTTATTGAAAATGGAGGTCATTTGCAAAATGGCTATTTTGAAGGGCCATATATTATATAAAATATATATAAATTCCATAACGACTATTTTAAATTTTAAACTGGACATAACTTTCAATTCACGTTATGAATTCTAAATTTTTCACATTCATTAGAAAGATATAATTAAACAGATTCAAATATTTCTGGTTTTACTGAAATCCGATTTATTTTGAATCTTATACATTTAGTTGAAATTTAAAATCGAATTTTCAAACTACCGCGCCATTTTAGGCTCGTTTATAATTAAAATAAATTTATACGTTCTAACTTTGATTAAAATAAATTTTTAGTTTCTATTATTTAAAATAAATCTTTTTAAATATTCAAAATCCATTAAAATATCTAAAATAAAAAATTTAAATTGGTTCTGAAATTCCGGGTTCTTACAATCCCCTACTTTCGTGTATTTCTCTGATGCCCATTATATCGGCTTCATTCGGAGAGCGTAATTACTCTACCCTGTGGACATCCACCATAGCCTAATAGAATTTTTCTAGTGTTTCAAGAGTCATACTCTCCACCATTCGGTATGCATCTGCGGAGAGCATAAGCTAACATTCTCATAGCGGTAGTCATTTTCGGTTCACCAGTGATCCCCTATGTTTTTGATGCATTTGGTTTGTACTTAAAGTATTTTTTGTTACCTTGAATAGCTTCCAAGATTAAAAGAAATATATCCCTTCTCATCCTGTATCTTGTTCAAAACATATGGGCTTCGTAAGTACAGTTGACATTAAAGTAGTCTTGCATAGTGCAGCTTGGTTACGATTTATAAACTTTCTGCCAGGAACCGATCCACATCGCTTTATGGATGATGAACCTTAGGCTTCATGGTATATGTCGATAATTTCTTTATTTCTTCGACTTTCTCTTCATGGATTTTTTCTTCCTCATAATAACTGTCAAAAGCTGGCATGCATTGCAGAAAATATGATGAACTCGTTTTTGTGTCTAAATGTGTTTAGATATGAGATATGGTCTGCAATGTCGGTGCCTTATATAAGGCATGGATTAGTGTGTAGCATTATCGTTTTGTGTGTAACTTTATTGATTAGCGTGCTTTACTGATTTGTGTGTAGCTTTGTTGATATGTATGTAGTTGTATTGTTAAGTGTGTAGCTTTATTGATTAGTGTGTGGCTTTATGGTTACATGTACCTCTTTATCGTTACATGCGTAGCCTTGTTGATTAATGTGCATCTTAATTGATCAGGGTGTAGCTTTGTCGATAAGTGTGTAGTTGTATCGTTAAGTGTTTAGCTTTATTGATTAGTGTGCAACTTTATAGTTACGTATGCTGCTTTATCGTTACATGTGTAGATTTTTTGTAACGCGTGTAGCTTTATTGATTAGTGTGTAGCGTTGACCCAAACGAAAATACTTTAGCACCTATTGAAACTATAGATTCCTAATAAATTGTGGTTAGTTGGTTTGCAACCCACTGGATCGACCACTTCTGAGTTATAAAATTATAATTGACTTGATAATATTTTCGTAACAATCACATTACATTATGAAAACATACTACATAAACTTGTAAACCAAACTATATAAATTTTCGTAACAACTAAATAACATAGATAACTACCATAAGCCTATTCAGAGCCATATTGCATAAAACAACTAGAGCGAAGTTTATATGTTTTATGACCAACGAATTCCATTCCATATTCTAATAGGTAACAAGAATCAAAAGTAGATTTATTTGCGTGAAATATGTCTTCATCTTCAACAATCTTGATAATCTCACGCTATCGATCACAAGCTTCTACAAAACAACGATGAGCTTTATGAATTTCAATTGACAATCATCTAGCAGGGCAGTTAGGATGGTTGTTATGTATTTCCGTCACCATTTCACATAACCCTTCATGGCTTAGACCCCCCTCCTCTTTGCAACATTAACTCATTACTGCGATCAACTTCAATATATGCTTTCATGAGAATAACTAACTCCGCAGAAGAAAAATCAGTGGTCGACATTTTAATGTTGTTAGTTATGTATAGTTTTACAGAAGAAGACAAACAGTTATAAGGTTTTCAAAACAAAAATTATTAACTCCCAACTGCCCCCATCGCATTCAGTGAGTACAGTGGCAACACTCTAGCCACGTTACATATAGAAATTGACTATTAGTGTCATGTCGCATTCAGTGTCAGACTAACATATGGAGCTAATTAAAGAAAGCGACTGCAGCAAGGGTTATTTACATGATAACTTTACTACTACTGTTTTATAAAAAATAATATAGAGAAATTACAAGTCCATTGAATTTAGTAGATAGCTAACTCACATAGATAATTTCACATAATTCTTATTTCGTCGATAGTTAACACACACGATATAGCGTTGGAAATAGTTAGTTGTGTGATAAACGGTATCATCCAACAATTATTTCATTTTTAATTGCAACATTTAACCTCTTCAACCTATCATTTTTAGCTTGCATTTCAAGCGCTTATTGTAACCCTTTTTCCGTGAGTGGTGGATCGAGCCAAGTATTTTTTTTTCAATAATGCATCCCTTGGCATGTCCCTGCATCAATAAACGCTTTACAACCGTAAAACCGATGTCCTGCATTCATCCAACTTTTAGAAACAATAACAATACATTCGACCCCGCAATAGCATAGCACTAAACGACCCATCACACTAGAGCTTGAACTACTCGGATTTTGAAGAGCAAGCACACTCATTACCCTGACATGGTATGACTGTGGAAGTGGTTATGGATTCTGTACTTTGACAATTCGTTGCATAGCATATACTAGTTTATTCTAAACCTCTTCATTCGCCTCTTGGATTTGTGTATTTGGAACGATTCCAACCTCTCCATCTTCCTTTTTGTTTCGTTCGTATTCCTCAAACAATGTGCCATTGCTTCATCATTCATTTCCCAATCAGCCATTGAACCTACACGAAATCATTAATACCAAAAAGATTGGGAAACGCATGTTGTTTATAACGAAAAACATAGCCGTGGTGCAAAAAAGTAGACCGATTTCTCATCTTAATGACTTGGATGATCGAATGTGCACAGATTATAGTTTATGGTTGGAGTTTGAAGTATAAACCATTTAAAAGACTAGGGTTGTATGTGGAGGTCGTCTGCAACCATATTTCTACAAGTAAAGATACATCACATAGGCTTTGATTGTTTGTGACATCTCAGCACATTATCCCATACACATGCGTTAGGTTGGGAAACCTTAAGGTGGGCCTCCTTTGTATATGGCTAGTATACGAATAAAATAAAATTAATTAAATTGGGGTTGGTTGGTAGCGGTAGTTTGAAAACATATGAAATGAATTTAAAAAAATCAAACAAAATCATAAATAACTCAGAATCCTTCCAAACAAAAATCGCAGGGTAATCGAAGTCATCTTTCAGATGAATCTTGAAGTACTTAATTTTGTTTTGTAAATTTTGAGTTATGTGTAAATTAAGTTTTAAGAAAAATCACGGTTGGTTGGTTCGATAACCTTACCAAATTAATTATTTAAACCGTAGAGCTAAAAGGTTAGGGTCATCCTATGCTAGCGACATCAAATAATTTAATTTGAGATATAAATATAGGGTCTTCCCACGTCGGAAACATAGCTAAGGAGTTAAATGATTATACTCCTCCCCTTTTATAGTTTAACTTTCAGTATATAATATTTGTCATATTACATTCAACAAACCCAATAATTTAAAAGTAAAGGAGTTAAACATTCGGGTCATCCTCAACCATATGGCTATATATAAAGGCACATCCTATCGGCCTTGACTGATTGTGACATCTTAGCACAATATCCCATACCATATTGGTTAGGTTTGGAAACTTTAAGATGGACTAGTCAATTTGTATATGGCTAGTATACGAATAAAATAAAATTAATTAAATTGGGGTTGGTTGGTAGCGGTAGTTTGAAAACGTACGAAATGAGTTTTAAAAATCATACAAAATCATAAATAACTCGGAATCCTTCAAAACAAAAATCGTAGGGAGTTAATCGAAGTTAGCTTTCAAATAAATCTTGCGGTACTTAATTTTTTTCTACATTTTGAGTTATGTGTAAATTAAGTTTTAAGTAAAGTCACGGTTGGTTGGTTGGTTCAATAACCTTGCTAAATTAATTATTTAAGCCGTGGAGTTAAAATATTAGGGTTGTCCTATGCTAACGATATCGAATGGTTGAATTTGAGATATAAATATAGGGTCATCCAACGGTGGAAACATAACTAAGGAGTTATACAATCAGGGTCGTCCCTTTTTATAGTTTAACTTTCGGTATACGATATTTGTTTTATTATAAAGTGGCTACAGTATATAGTTATATCCATTGCTAGTACAAACAATTATAGCCTTGTTTCCAATATAGTTGTCCCATGTTCTCTAAAAAATGAAGGAACAATGATTGGTCGGGTAAAGATAGTGGGCACATTATGTAAACAAAGCTAGTGTCTAGTCCCAATCATAGACTGCAACCAAGTTGCACAAATTTCAAAGCACTTGCCAGGATTGACTCAATTATGATATGGACCACTAGTAATTCATTTGCCACCTTTTTCTTTGTAGCCTTCACTCATAAATACCAGAGACAAACCGATTTGCAAATTTACCGCAACTAAAAAAAGCCAGTTTCTTTTCCATCCTTATACGATTACACCGATATTCTGTTTAGACCATCAAATCTTAATCCATCTTCAACTAGAGAACCGAGTGAGTGGTATATTGAAATTGAAGAGTGACTTCATGATGATTTGCAATAAATAGAGCTTGAAGAAGGGATGCATCAAATGGCAACAACAAGCTCAACAACGTGCCCGTAGGTCACACATTATAATTCCTCTTGTCATAACTTCGGCTGAAGTTGACGAGGTACAATCTGCAAATATTGTATGCTTTTGTGATTTTTAAGCAACACAACTACTCGTTTGACATGGAAACGGCGTCGGACATCGATATTATTTTTGTCCAATACATACAAATGAATGTGAGTATGAACAATGGGTAGATGATCGTTATCCTACTATAGCTATTATGTATGTTTTGGAATTAGCAGAAGAAATAAGAAAGCTACGAAATCAAGTCAACGACCTTGCTCATGCAAATTACCGACTTCGACATGGCTTAAATTAGTATAAGTTTAGTATTTTGTGTTATGCCGGTCAAAAATGTTTATAATTAGTTGTATCTTTATGCTTATTATCAGTTGTATCATTATGCTTATTGTCAGTTGTATCTCCACGGTTTATGTCCTTCAATATGCATGCATGTCAAAAGAAGGATTTCAATTTAAAGTATTACATGTGGATCAAGTTATTTTACCCTTATGATTGCATAACCCATATCAATGATCAACAACAAACAACATCATATAATGATCAACAACAAAATACATCATATAATGATCAACAATACATAATACTGATACTCAAGAATGAAGCAACAACATGTAGCATACAATGATCAAAAACACAAAACATCATAAAATAACGTGGACAACATGAACCCATAGAAGAACATATAATCCAGTACAACATGATATATATATATATATACACATATATATATATACACACACACACATATATATATATATATATATATATATATCAGGGAATATTGTACGTAATAGATCGTGATCATAAATCCACAACAACACCATCATCATCGTCGTCCTTGGCCTCCTCACAATCGTCATCCTCATCTATGTTGACATCATCATCCTCTTCCTCATCGTCGTCATCGTCACCACACCATCACCGCTGCCAGCATCTCAACCTAAACCTCCACCTCCTCATCCTCAGGCACCACCACCTAACGCCTCCAATCGAGCCTATAGGTCATAAATCTGCCCCTGCAATGTCGGCACTACCACCTGGTGATGCTGATATAATGACTCCAAATGTAGCAGTGCCATATGTTGAATATCGGCTATACAACGTCTATGCTAGTCTAGCCTGGGTGCAAACTGTAATAAAAGACAATTTACACTCACTTTATATATCTTAAGTACATATAAGCAAATAATTTTACAAGTATGAATATTACCTCATGTGGAGGATACAGTCCAGCGGTGGGGATACCAGCAACCATGTGATCAGTTGGAAAATCACTAGGCCAGATGGGTCAATGTACCGCTAAGATCGTATATCCTAAATGAGTTGCTAAGAGCATAATCCATAGGATACTCGGAGTAATGTAATGGGGTCAAATCAAAAGTAAATGGTGGTGGATTACATAAACCCATCGTCACTCATGGACCTATGTGATCGGAGTTCACACCTTGACTGTAATCTGGCAACAACTACCGCCGAGGTGCAATTCTTTTCCAATAACTATCAGAATCGGCTCCCAGCAAGAAAAAAACTCTATGTATCCACCCACTCTGCATGTCTAAGATCCTGTATGTACTGTCTATCGATAGTACGATGCCTCCCGAACATATCATCTAACGATAGTGGATCTCTGGGTACATGCAGCTCACCCGTCCCCTGGAAATAACATCGTTCTCCCAAGTACCAAACATGAAGGTAGTCCGGTGGGAGAAACACAACGCGATATAGAGATAAACAATATTCAATGGACAGAGGGTGTGCATCACTGAGTCGGCCTACCTGTGTAAGAGCACTCCAATAAGACGCCCACGACGCTCGTAAAATGTTGGCCTTGGACCTCAAATTAATTTAAGATCAAGCCTCTATTAGGTCATGTCTAACACCAGTATGAGTACGCTGGACTACATGGATTCTCTCCCATCGACGCATGCGTGGGAAATAAGACTCTACGGCATGACTGGCGACCTTAACAATGCATGGATGCATGTTGGTTTTGTACTCGTAGTAAAAACACGACAACATGTACCAAAAAGTAAACATCTGTGCCACCTCTCCAAAAGGAAACGAGTCAAGTGCAGTGTATAAACATCCCAAAATAGCCGAACCCCAGTCAATTGTATGGAGATGCTCTAAATTGTCTAGTGATGCTAGGTGGCCCAGTTGAATTGTACTCTTTTGGTTCGAAAAGAATGTAGAACCAAAGAGATATAAAAGGGAAGCCCCGAATACTACATCCTGCATAGCCTCATTACCCATATGTGCTACAATATACTCTTGTAAATATGTAAGCTTAATGGCTCCACATGATATTTGATCGGCTGCGACATCGGGAAAGTACAACAAGTACGACTCAGGTGACTCATAGATAGAGTCAAAAAGGTACGACACTCTTTTAACAGTGCCTATCTCAATCCCCGTAAGCAATACAAATCTTTTAGCGTAATACCTAGCACAAATTCTAGAAAGTGAAAAGTATGTGTGGTAGGCTAATTAAGAAACCTAGCAATGGTCGATCGTTGGACTGGGATGTTCTAATCTATAAGAAATTACCAAATGAACTATGTGACACCCCAAGTACGTTAATGTCACTCATAAGAAAATGCATTAAGTTTTGTGAAGCGCAATAGGTAAATAATACAGAAATTCGCAAGATAGATATAAAGTAGGTAGCAAAACTTTCAACTTTATTATTAAAAATAAAACTTACATCATCAAACCAGTTACATCAAAAACCAAGAATCTCAAATTTGTCTAATAATGAAAAATAACAGAGTGCCATAATATAAAACCATATCCCTCATAGCAAGCTATAGCAGAGTAGAAAGTATGTCAAAGCGGTACATCTCAGAAAGTCCAGATCCAAGCTGAAAGAGAAAGTCCTAATCACCAAGGAGTGCTACCACTCTGGGGACCTAGGGGGAAAGGAAGAAAGAACAAAAACAAAAGGGACGGATATAAAGTCTGGCGAGTTCCAATGATTTTCAAATATGCACAAAATAGAGATACCAAGATAGATAAACAAGTTTGGATAAGAAAATACAATATCATATAAGGCAATGGGTAAGCAAGATAAACAGGATAAAACAGGAATAACAATGATTGAATTTATATCCCTACAAAAATTCTTTGTTTCTGTACCAATACTAGTATAACAGGATTAGGTGTTTGCCTAATTACTTAACAGAAACAACAAGGTTAAACAATAGGGTTTAAATAGTAGGATTAAACAGCAAAATTAGGCGTATCGTAATTATATAACATGATTAGCTGTTACCCTAATTACATAACATTATGATTAGGTTTACCCTAATTACTACCCATGTGATCGGCTCCTTAATATGTAAATACCTTGTGGCAGCCCCTACAGTAGGGTGTATCACTCCCAAACCCGACAACTTATATAACACAGACCTATTTACTAGTGTTACAACGGCTTAGTTCCCTAATCGGACTCATGTACGCTCATGACTCCGCCGAAACGTGTCTGAACCCATCTTCCCCATTTGAACCTCTTACTATCCAGTTCAGTAAAGCATGCCCTAGCCCCTACCTAGTGTGCGACCCTCTAACAAAATACCAATAGGGTTACTAACTGATATGGGTTCCACACAGCAAGATTGACATAAGCCAAACCACCTAAGCTTGTGCCCTTAAGTAACTAGGATTTAATAGTCCTAAAACTCGATACAACAGCAGAACGAGGTACCTCTTAGCTTGTTAATAATCAGGTTTAACCTAGCGGGTTTAAGTTTACTAATAAGCATGGTTGTAATATTACATGTTATTATGTGTGTACAACCCTTCCCCAAAACACCTGCCCAGATGTATGTATAATTACTAAAGTAATTATGTTTACCTAACCTATATCTAGTCCTTACATAATTTTAACATGTCCTTTACTTAGTGTCTGTATTAAGTTAAATTTAACATGTTTATACATATGCATACTATTCCACTCAATTATGTCCCCAAATTACAGCATGTACATGTTTATGCATATTATCCCTTTATATTACATTCCAAATTTACAACAAGTACAAGTATACGCATATTTTTCCTTTCTCAAATTACGGTCAAACAGTCCTCAAATTAGAAATATGCCCAAATTCCCCTTTTTCATGTCATTACCTATTATCCCCATTTTTACTATGCGCAAACTTTAATTGAACATGGCCTAGGCTACCAAAGGCCTAGGATTAGCGTAAACAAAAGGGAAAAAATAGAGGAAGGAGAATAGAATCAGATAACATAAGCATATAGGCAAGACTGGAAACAAACTAAAATAGTAGAAATAGGGAAAAGAAAGATAGATACACATAACTAATTAATTATCTAACAGTAAAGGCATATGTTTTACTTATAACAATGACATAGGTGAATAACAGTGAAGAACAGGTATAACAATTATCTTATAAACATTGTATGTTCTAAACCCAGTTTTATTTATTATCATGATATGGTTCTAGGTATCAGATCTGAAAATAACAAGGAACTCACAGCGGGTCTTGGTGAAGAAGAGATTAGATCTCTTATATATATCTATATGCCATTGTAGAAAAGTCCACTTCTATCTCTTTTATTGTTGTATGCAGATCTTGTATTTTGAGTTATCTTTGTAGATCTAGGCTTTAGCTGCATCTCCCTATTATATGTATATATTTTAGAATAGATTTATGGAGGAAGAGAATATGAAGAATAATTGTGTATAATGTAATGGGAGAGAGCCACCTATTTATAGACTTACAGAGCTAATCTTAACCTTTGAATATTAGGTTTTCAATCTAAGCCATACACGGCGCTGAGTCAGTGAATGAACCTAGCCAACAAATCAGTCAAAATACAGAATTCTAAACCTGACCTGGATCTATGCGGGTCGACCCATCATCCCACTGGGTCGACCCACTTAGCTTTGGGTCGATCCTAGGGTCAACCCAGACATTGCATGGGTCACCCTATGTGTAATGACCCGGGATTTTGTCGACTTTAGTTCTCGCCATAAACACACTGATGACTAACCAAACATCGAAAAATACCGGTCATTAATGAAAGAAATTAGAGGGTGAGGATAGATAAGATAGAAACTTAGAATAGAAGAAGAAGAAGAAGAACACAATATCAGAATAACACGAATCTCACAGCGGAACGAAACAACATATAATAGATAACATATCATTGAAATCAAATCATTATATGTATACAATAACATTATCAGAGTACAACACTTACAACACAGCGGAAATAAATTATAGCTATATGATCCTGAAGCCTCTTGCTCCAGCTCTTCAAGTGTATCTGTAAAATCCCGACTACTTGACTGCCCGTACAAAATTAGGCACCCAAGAGTTTAGGGAAAACAAAACAAAATAAACTCCGGGTTAGTCATGGGACTGGTATGAGTAAAACAGTTTAAAACAGTTCAAGCATGTAATCGATATCTCATAACACCACGCCGTATAACGGAACGGGTTTTTCCCTTATGAGAATCCAAATATCTTTATATCAAAAACCTTTTGATATTATAATAATGTCTATCAACACAATATAATAATCATCTAGCATAAACGCTTCCGTCTCACGTTCTACATATATAGTATACAATCAAAACCGCAAGCACGTATTGGGTAATGGGTTTCCAACTATGACAAGGTATGGAACCACCTTTCGCTAGTGTACCTCTGGAGAGGAATACACTGGGTTCAACAAGAACATCTTGCAACCCGGCCACACATGACCGACCACTCATTTCGCTTAAGTGTATCGAATGTATATCACCAACGGTTGGGATCAGCAACCGTTTCCCGAATGGGACAACATCAACAATAGATCTTTAGAAGTAAATGAAACTCTAGATCAGGTGGTTATACACCCTACTTCAGTGCGACCGACTTAGCCATGCTGCCTGCCCGATTTCTGTCATTTACCGGATGTGAGGCTAGAAGTTACACTTTATCATCACACCAGATTCACTTCGAATGCCACATCGTCAAGTCCATCAAATCACCGATTGATGTCCTCAACCCTACATTATGTGTTAGCTAAAAGAAGTTTCCTTCTCCGCTTCCACTCTTGGTACGGTTGGAGAAATCAATATACGTGATCGTCTGGAAATACTCTGTCAGACATCCGTCCATACAAGTCATCCAGGAATAGCATGAACCGAAGGCACTATTCAATACATCCATCTTAGACACTGTTATCTAAGACTTATACAATAGCCATTGCACTTTACTCCGTCTTCAATTATCTTTGGCATATATGATTCGCAATGCTTATGCCAATATAGAGTGGTTCTTTGGATAATAATCCAACCGGTCTCTCCATATTAACAACGTTAAAATGGTCAAAACTTCGATAGTCTGTGATTTAACTATCGAAGGAAAATACGTGTGCAAACAACGATATCATTTCCAGAAGGAAATTCTATCAATCAATCATCAATCATACATATATATATATATTCATATTTCCTTATTTTCTATGTTTAGAAAATATACGTTATTAACACTGGAAAACATTTCCATTTCTTGTTTTCTATGTTAGAAAACATTTCTGATTCTTGTTTGGAAAACATTTCCAAAACTCCTACATTTGAATTAAGTAGATGTTTAGATAAAACATCGCTATGCCAACTCAACCATTTCCTTTAATTACTAAATTCACTTTACCATCGTTTACTGCCGAACCATAACCATTCCTTAGTTAAAAACGAAGCCAATCAAGTTGGGGTAGAACTACCTCTCAGACCTTAACTGAACAACGTTCCTAACCTTGAAATAGGCAAAGTTCACTTTAAATTTCTTTAATTAACTTCCTTACTTAACCTTTCTTTCAAATAACTATATTCGATTGACTCTTTTCACTTAACTCTATTCGATTTACTCTATTTGATTTACTCTATTTGATTTACTCTATTCACTTAACTCCTGTCGAATAACTATATTCGATAACTCCTCTAACTCTATTCGAATAAACTGTATTCGATTAACTCCTCTAACTCTATTCGAATAAACTATATTCGATTAACTCCTTTTCGAATAAACTATTCATTTATAAAGATTTACTTTTAGTAATGGTTCTTGACTTTACAAATGATTTCCTTCTTATAATAGTTTTCTTTTTAAAACGTTTTCCTTTCTATAACATCCTATTCGGTTATAAACAAATTTCCTTTTTATAACTCTATTTATTTTCTAAATATTTCCTACCAATTCTATTTGTAAATGATCTACAAATATTTCCTTTTCTATTATTCTATTTGCAAATGGTTTGCAAATATTTCCTTTTCAAATCCATTCTTTGATTTTATTTTCCCTTTTCTAAATATCTCCTATTTATAAATATTCCAATTTATAAATATTTCTTATTTATAAATATTCCATTTATAAATATTTTATTTTCAAATATCACTTTGAAAATATTCCCTATTTATAAACAATCCGCTTTATAAATATTCTCTATTTAATAAAATCATATGATTTTATAAAAAAATTCGTTTTCAATAACACTTTGAAACTCTCCTTATTCCATTCCGATATTTTATGGTACTTAACACATCATATCACGATGACCAATATCGTCCAAACACATATAATCAACCACAGATTATAAACTACATCATATATCACAATATATGAAAACAATAAAATAACTGTTGAGGAATCCAGTCGGATTCCTCCAACCTGTTTCCCTGCATCATAGATGTTAAACAATATAGATAACATCACTTTCAGTTCCATATGATATATTCTGTTTAACAGAATCAATATAGAAATTCAACTAACTGACTAGCAGTTCAATCAAACAGTCAACACATAGTCAATCAGCCAATATTTAACAGTTCTAAAAATACAACATGAAATTATAAACTGTTCAGAGTTAGTGAGATTTACTCACCTTGGACTATCACCGTGAATTAACGATAATTGTCGTTGATTCAGATCGGACAATTTATTTTGCCATAAATTGTAACGAGCCCCAATCCATTCCCAGTCAGTCTCATTGTGTTGCTCCCGTCCATACGATCCCAACGCAACTTGTTTCGCTGAAAACCGACAATGTATGAGGAAGTTATGATATTAACACTCTCATACATTAATTGAATTTCAAAAAGGAATTAAATTAAAAAGGGTATTGGGCTTTACTACTTAAACCAGGCCCACTTACCCGTCAATTTAACCGGACCCGACTTTTACAGCCTTCTTCCCAAATCTCACAACACAGAAAAACGCTTCTCCCCAAATCACCGTTGACCCCTCCATTTGACCTCCCACCAACGCCTCTCCGATCATCTATTCTACCTGCAACCACCGCCGTTGATCTCCTCATCCAAATCCACTTCAACCCCTAACATTTTCGTAAGACTCAATGGTCAACTCCTTCGATGTGACTTTCACAAACCCACGCCTCCTCCACAGCAGCGTCCGAACCCTTTCATCTCCGATTCACCCAAAGGTTGGCCAGCATGAGTATTTCGATTCTCTGAATCCAAAACACCACTCGAAATCAAACGTTTATGCCTTAATCGATCCCATTTATCAACCTTAGCTTCATTGTGAATTTTGGTGCGACCGATCTTCGACTGGATATAATTAAAACACATACTAGAATGAGGAGGGTTGATCCCTTAATACAACTGTACGGGTTATAGGATTTATATGATTTTATGTAGATTATTTTGATTTTCTTTGATTGCGTTTTTGTTTTGCTAGGAACAAAAATTGACGGTGGATAAAATGTTGACTGAGGGAGATAGAATTTAGGTTTAGAAAAGTTTAAGGGGTTTTTATAGGAGATTTTATTATTTTTATATTCGATAAAAATATTAAATTTAACCAATCGTAATATGTGTTTGTTGTTTAAAAATTCCTATAATCACATACGATGCCCAAAAATCACGAAACTGGACATGCGGCTATAGTTCGACATTTCGGTCCCAACGAAACTAGTTTCGTCGAATTCCGACTCCGTATGCTCACACAGCGTATTTTTAACTGTCAAAATACTGACTGTTTCTCACTCTAAAAATCCGTACGGCCACATACTGACTTCAAAAATCATGAAACTTGGAATCTAGCAACTATTTGACATTGCGGATCCAACAAAAGTAGTTTCGTCGAATTCCGACTTCGTTTGCAAAAGTGGCTTATTTTTATAGCTCCGAATGACACATTTAAATATATAAATATATTTAAATATAATTAAATTAAGTATTTAAAAATAAATATTATCGTCTATATTCACAGTGGAATATTATACAGCTCAGAATAAATCCTGTATGAATTTCTAACTCGATATTCACTTCTGGGTCAACCCGATATTCGATTTATATTGAAATCCCTTTTTAAAATATAAATAATTCCTTTATAAATTATAAAGGAATTCCACAGTGACTTTTCTAAAATTTGATTTGGACATACATCAAAATCTACACGATGAAATCCCGATTTTTCTCTTCCACTAGACCACACGTTTCTTGTTTCACAGAAATCCGGCTTAAAAAGAATCCTGTACATTCAGTTGAAGTTCAAATCGCCAATTTTCGAACTGCAGCGCCATTTCGAGCTCGTTTATAATTATATTATAAACTATACGTTCAACGGTCGACGATTGAATATATTCGTTATTCAAATTCAATTCTAAGCTGAATTAAATATCACAGATGATCCGGTTCACACCATATCGTCATTTCAGCCAATTCTGATTATTTCAGAATTAAATATTATTTAATTTATTATTTTAATTAAATATTCATCATTATTTAATTCCACGACCATTTAATTCACTATACCACTATTTATATAATTAAATAAAGTAATTATAATACCTCTGCCAATGCGGGTCATTACACTATGTACGTTGGTCCCAGCGCGTTGCTTTATGGTTTGAAAGAATCTAAATTTATACACATATAATCTTCTTATATGTATACAAACTTCTTATGCTCATAACTTCTTCATACGTTATCCGATTTATGCAAACTTAGGGTGTATCTAAACCAGAATTCCGAGACGAACGCAACGTCAAAGACGATTTTACTTAATTCTAAATATTTCATTAAGCAATTCCTATTTTATTGTCTTTAAAATATGGTTATGGTGTATTAAATTTTGGGGTGTTACAGACTAGCAAGTAGCCTCTCTCGAATACCATGAGGCAGTACGTCAAAGATCCGTGTAACAAACCTCGACCAACTGCCACGAAGCTAACGTAGCAAGACTAGTAAATAGACATCTGTTGTTGGTTACTATACTATAAAATAATACTACATACTATCTATGAACATTGGTATATAATTAAGCTGTGCATTAGAAAATTATGTTAAATTCAAAACGTTTACCTTAACAGTGTCGAGGGTTTTGAACTTCAGTGAGTAAAGTCCTAAGGATCCTTATGGAGAACCCATAGGTCTGGTATCGTCAAATTAGGCGCAGGATGGGTGTGCATAAGACTGATTGTCTCGTTTGCGCTCAAACAGTCTGTCTAGCGATCTGAGTGACGCATGGGGGCATTTTGACGTAATATTCGTTTTAAAAAAAACAAAAAGGAAAAATAATGAGTCTTTGGTAATAATTTCCGGCCTAGGGCTCTATTTATTAGTGCCCTAGATCGGGCACCGAATTTATCGACGTCTTAGCGTAAGGCGCTGATAAATTTTGCACGTGGTGATTTTTTCACTACACAGTGAAAAAATCTTTGCGCGCTTATTGGGAGAATATCTGGATTCTCCCTTTAACCATATGAAATGTAATCTTACGTTTCGTAAGACTGTTAAAGTCGCTCTTAGCGACAAGTGTTGTGTTACAATGCGCGCTTCACACGTTATTTATGACACAATTTTTCATAGGTGAATTATGTTTTTTTGAAATTTTACATGTTTAGTGCACTAAAAAAATGATTTACATAAATATTTAGTTGTATTTTGATGTTTAAATCATGTATAATCATTTTAATTTTATTTCTAAGTTGAAATGTCTAGTTTCTATTAGTCATAATTTTTATGTGTGCTGTTAGTTAATATAAAACATGTCGTGAAATATGTTTATTTGTTATATCTTTTTTTAAGTGATATTAAATTTATTAGTATTTTTAGAAATGCAATTGAATTTGTAAAAAGGTTTAATTAGTAGATCATATTTTTAAGTAATATATATAAACATGAAACAGCTGAGGGTATTTTTAGAACTTTGCGGTCTGATGAAAAGTTTGCGCACTCAAACCAACTATATATATATATATATGTGAAAAAAACTGCCTACAAAGTGATAATGAATCACCTCCCTACACTACAAGAAAATGGGGTCTTTACCTACCAATTGTAAGCGTAGGTAAAACTAACATAATGGTGGGCAATATATTCGAGCTACCAATATTTAATTGGTAGAAATTGATAGGTAAAGCTTAGTAGAGAAATAGATTTTACCTACACTTATTGATATTGGTAGGTAAAAGAATCAGTGGACCCCACTACGTTATGACTCAAATGATGAGTCATCAGCTGATGTGTTTGATGATATGTCATCCTACATTGATGCTGACATGACTGATGATGTGTCACCTACATGGCTACTGACATGGTTGTCGTAATATTATACACATGACATATATTAATGCCAACACTTGGCATTTCATGGTTGGTTCATGTGTCAAACAATAATTTGTCCATGTGTCATCATTTGATTAGTGCATATGGCATCATTTTTTAGGCCACATGACATTATTTGATTAGTCCATATGGCATTATCTGATTTGCCATGTGGCATTATGTCATTAGTCTACATTATATAACGTTATTGTACCACATGACATTATTATAAAGCACACATGGCATAATTTTATGGGTGCGTTTTTTACATGTCCCTATTAAGTTTCAAAATTAGGCTCACATCCAGTCATAAATTTATTATAAATTTAGTCCCTATTTTTCGAAAATACACTAAAAAATTAAAATTAAAAAATAAAAAATCACATAAATTCGTAATTAATTAAAACAGTTAATTGTGAAAAAATTCAGGTGATAAAAGCATAAAAAACAACGCCAAAATCAAGAATTACACAAAAACAATGAAAATGCATCAAAAGATGTGTATAATTCAATTAGTTGCATACATGAATGCATTTATTTCAATGTTGTGTCAAAACTTCAGTGTAAATGCATACATATATGCACATATTGAAAACACATGCATCTTTTCATGCATTCATTTACAAACTACGTATGTATGTGTAATTTTTTCACTTTTACATATATTTTGACATATATGCACACATGTATTCAGATATACAGAAAAACTGCATATATGTATGCAGTTATTCAACAGGCGTGCGTAAATATGTGCATGTGTATTCAAATAGTTGCATATATGTATGAAACTATTTGCAATAGTTGCATATATACATGCAATTTTTTTTCTTCGTGTGGACTTTTGGGATTATTTCCAGATTTTAGTTTTTTTTTTACTCAGTGCCACATTTTTTTTGGCACACAAAGAGAGAGGCGTAACATATGAAAGCAGGAAGCTGACATAAAATGAGGGAGGTGGCACCTTTCAAAACAGGGAGCGGAATTCAAAAATAGGGGGGCGGCTATGTATTTAAAACTTTGCGGGGAAGTGAGCCTAATTAAGTTTGCTTTTAGGGACGTGTGCCTAATTTTCACTAATTTTATTAGTTCATTATACGATTCATATGTTGGTCAAATTGAATGGTTATATGTAGGTAAAAGGTAATAACAGTTATTTGTGACTGTTCTATATTAGAAATAAACTGAAAAAACATACAATAATAGAATATTCAATGCTAGAATTCCATATAATGTTCAATACTAGAATAAGTCATAAAGTTAAACTTCTAAGGTTACCCTAACCAAAATAAAAAACTTCATATTGTTTATTACATAACAAATTAATGTAAATAAAATAATAATCATCTTGTGGTTGTCGAACTGAACTAGATGGTGATCCTCTCAAATCTACATCTAAAGCTTGGTTTATTGGACGGGGTGAAGGTTGCTCCTTTCCATCTCTATTTGCACATTTTCCCCTATTGAAGCAATTACATCAATGAAAATAATTGATGGAGTACTTTTGTGGGCCTATCTGAAAATACCTCTTATTTTTCTTTAGAGGAGCCTACAGATCAACATAAAGAACATACTAATGGTTAACATGCAATTAAATCGTTAAAGTTACATTAACAAAAAAAGGAAATATGCATGCATGCGAAACATAAAATTCTTAAAACTGATGACAAATTCAACCCAAGGATGCAAATCTTAGATCTCATGTTCATCTTGGTGATATTATCTTGTATCAAATGAGGATCTAAAACACTATATAGCACAATGTATTTATAACTAAACAAACTCTTAAAAAATAACTATAAACAAACCATATCCCTTAGTGCAATGTTAGTAATGTGTAACAACCCCGATTTCGCCCAGATCTAATCGATCGCAAGATCGACCAAGACGGTTCAAAACCCACTTACGTTGACTTTGGGCATACAACACACTAGAACAAATAACATAAGACTTTTATAAACATTATAATAATGTTACATCAGAGTACAGAATATCAGAGTACATTGAATAATAATACAACAGAAGATTAATTTATAATAGATGTAATACACTGCAGTGGAAACAATAAATTGATACAATGGAAGACTATCAATGCTCTGGACACAGCTTTAAGCTTCGTTCCAGAATCCGGCTAAAAATATCTGCAAAATAAGCTATTCGACTGCCCGTGTGGAAAAGAGGGCACCCGAGTTTGCAAAGTGAAACAAACTATGGGTCAGTCATGGGGCTGGAATGAGAAATCTTTCCTAACTTATCTAATAATAAGGCTAATCGCATGACCACGCCGCTAACTTGGAATGGGTTTACTCCATTGGATTGCCAGTGCATGAAGTAAAGTAAATCGTTAAAAAACGCAATGCTTTTTAGAAAAATGAAACCATTATAAGACTCAAGTCCCATCACACAATGCAATGCAAACCGGAGGATAGAGTTTTACCTTAAAATGTTAAAAAGTGCCTGATACGATAAAAATGGATTTGATAATTATTATTAGTGTATATATGTTTCAAAAACATTTCAATAATAACGTATCAATCATAGATGGCATAACTACCATAACTATGTCGCCATACTAGTTCTACAATCAAAACCGCATGATGTCATATTAGAAGTTGGATTTCTATCATGAGTCAAGGCTAGGATCACGTTATCGTTACTAGTTGGGACATTGGTTAGGTGGTGCAGAGATATAGAAACCAGTATAACAAGGAAATAGCGAAGCGGCGAATGTATTAGAGCATATCCAGTTTATCTTAGCTTAGCATATCTTGTGATTATCTTGTCTATTCTTGTTGACCCTATCGTCATGGTGTAATCTTGTATTCAGTTAATTCATGTCGTTTTGTTTTTCCACGTTCACATGCTAGAAGTTACTGAACTTACTCAGGCTTTATGTCTGACTCTGTTTTTCTTTCATCTTCTTTTCTTCCGTTCCCCCCCAGGTAGTAAAGGAGGGAATAGTATAGCTCAGGTTAAGTCGGGCTGTCACTTTTTTCAAGCTTGAAGATTTGTCGAAGTTTTGCTTGGATACTCTCTTTCAGATGCTATGGCTGGCTCTTGCTAAAATTGGGGAATACAAATGTTGTTTTATGCTTCTTTATTTTGTAAGACAGATGATACTCTGATATTGTAAAGAAATCTTTGTACAAACTATTTTATCAATAAAGCAAAGTTTTATTTTCCGCTGTTTAATTTCTGTCTGTCTTGTAATTTATCTGCATCTTTTACCCAAAATGCTCCACATACATTAGTGCATTCCCTTTGTGAGTGACACTAACGGATGTGGGGTGTTACACGTGGTATCAGAGCTGAAGGTTACCGGATCAGATAAAAGATTTGAAAAATTATTTTCAAACGGTTTTAAAAGAAGCATTTTCAAGAGAAAAGATTTGTTTTAAAGGCATATTCCCCAAAGCCATACGCACTATCTTCTCTTTCTCTGTTTGAATTCTTGTCTCCTTCTTTCTTGAGTCTCTGGGGCTCCTGGCTTTCTGGGAGGTAACCTCATCGATGGGCGAAGTAGTGCCCGGCTTCCATCCATAGCCGTAGTTGTTTCACCTACGGGCAGTTTTCTTTCAAAGCTTATAGGGTTTTCCGGACGATGGAGGCAGCTTTCGAGAGATTTGTCAACATGACTACACACGGAAGGGGATGAGGAGTTTGGCTAAGGAGCATAACCCTAGGATGAGGAATTCATGGATGTAGATTTAGCTCGTGAAGGAGGAAGAAATTATAAAACCTAAGACAAGAGGAAGTATCTTTACTAGGGTATGATAGGGCATATAATTAAGGACAAGGGCAAGAACGAGGAACAAGATTTTCAGAAGGGCAAGTACATACTTTCGCCACCAAGTGTACCTAGGAGAAAGGTAGTAAAGTTCTGATGGAAGAGTCTAGTTTTGCTATTCGTACTATTTCCTTTGGCTTTAGCGCTTCTCATTTGTTCATGTCCACTTATATAATTGAGTCTCTGCACCATAGTACTTGTATAGTAGAAAGATCCCACTAGAGTCTCAAATCCAATTGGTGGTCCGACCAGTTTATTTTTAGTTAGTAGGGATTTGAGAATAGCTATCGAGTTTGCTTATATCATCTCACGTCTAAATTCGGAGGAGATATTCCTTGGGTGCTTGTCTGATATTGGTTTAGTCCTTTGGGGCTTGTACTTGAGGAATGTCGAGTTCGACTAGGATGGTTTGCGTGAGGATGAATAGTTGTGGCAGGCACTCCAAAAAGCACGTAGTGACCTTTCGACTCTTATAGTTATGGCATGGTGGGTAAGAGAGAGACCTCAAACCATCTTAGTACGTACACTTGGTATCGTGATTGACATCTTTTTATTTTGGAAATGGAGGCTAGAAACTTCACAATCGTGAAGTTAAAATAGTTAAGATACAGTGGAGTAAAGCTCAAGAAGGCTAGATACTAGCATCATACCCTTTTTCCTTAAGGGTGCATCCTTGATTTCTTTGTTTAGGAGCTTTACATATAATTGTTTCTCTTTTTCCAAAGTATATCCTCTAGGTCGTATCTTCGATCCTTAGGTAGAAGCCAATGGATGTAAACATATGTTTGAAACATGTTATGGTTGGTGGTTGCAAGTGGTTGCTAATGGTTGCTCGTGAATGCATATGCATACGTATTAGGCACTAGATCAGTTCGGACGCTTTCATATTGTATTTACAGATATGTATTTGTTTGTAAGTTGAACTTGATATGCTATCATATGGATGTTGCATATGGATGAATGGCTGTGCACGCATGTAGTATTTACATAACTAGGGATGCTTGCATACATGATTGGACGCATGGCACTGACATGATTTGCATTAAGGAGGTCAACTGAATCAGTAGACCGCCTGATTTTGCATTAGATAAAGACATATACACACACTATGCATATGAACATGAAAGCATTAAAAATCTTTTAAGGACAATGAATGCCTGTGATTGAATGGTTGAGTAGATGGGTGATTGGATGGTAGGACACATTCTTCCTAACTTGAAGATTTCGGGGACGAAATCCTTTTAAGTGGGGGAGAATGTAACACCCCGTAATTCTGTAACACTAAGATTCACAAATCAAGGCAGAATTAAATATTAAAATCAAAATCAAGGGAACGGGATGCGCCATTGCGTTCATCTCGGAATTCTGCATGAAAACGAGTTCGAGTTTGCGTAAATCGGAGTCCGTATGAGGAAGATATGGCCTCCAGAAGATTCAGCGAAGTTCAAATTTCAAAACAGGTCAAGTTCAAAATTCAAATCGGACCCAGATTGGGCTGGGCGGGAATTTTCCCGCCCAAGGCACCCAGGTCGACTGGGTAGTCGACCTGGGGGTCGACTGGGTAGTCGACCTGGGGGTCGACCCCCCCCCCCCCCCGCTTTTTCCAGCTTTCTGAACCTGGTTCGTTCCTATGTATCCGGACGCCATTCTGACCAGATTCGTTGACTTCTACACTATATAAATAGCCCTAGTCTCCTTCTCTATTCACAATTCTTTTCTATCCTTATGCTGCCTCTGAGAAAATAAATAAATAAATAAGAGAATAAAATAATATATAAAATAAATCAAGACGAGGAGATGTTGTTCAAGACTTTCAAGAAGAGGTTCAAGTCAAGCTAGGATTTCAAATGAAGATTCAAACGACTGCAACGACTGTTTTTCTACGAATCTAATCTAATCTCTGTAAGTTAGTTACTTCTTAGATTTGAACGTTTCTCTTTTCGTGACATGAAATTAAAGGAATAAAAGAATATGCCAAATCTCTCTCTCTCTCTATTCAAATCAGTGCTTATATCTTTGGACCTAATTAAGATGATTCGATGACCAATTAGGCATTGCCTATGACTATGAACATCGCCTATGACTATGAACATCGCCTATGACTATGAGCATCGCCTATGACTATGAGCATTGCCTATGACTATGAGCATTTCCTATGACTGTGATTGTGACTATAAGAATTATTTCCTTGACCATGAACACAAGCCTATGCCTTTGATTAGAAAACATAAACTATTGCCTATGACATAACGAGGACAATTGTGACAAAACACCTATGATTCATGACTAGGAAAGTGTTGTTTAAGTTTTGTGACTGTGAAATTGGGTATAAACCTGATTTTCTATTCTGTCTATTCTTAGTTTTCTTTGGTTTTAGACCTTGGGAATTTACCTATTAAGTTAGGTCTACCCATGTTCTTGAACCTACTCTGTCTATTCTTGGTTTTAGACCTTGGGAATTTACCTATTAAGTTAGGTCTACCCATGTTCTTGAACCTACGTCGTTATTCAAACCTTTTTATGCCAGTTATTATGTCCATCCTTTTTCATAGCATCTTTGGTTCATTCCCTATTTTCTACGAATCTAGATTTATCTATAATCTGGATTGAATCACGATTATACGAACGATGGGAATACGATTTTGGGAAAATATGAAATTTACTAGAAACGTAGTTTTTAACTTGAAAATTGGCATAAATCGGGAACATGTATTATGGCATGTTCATAGAAATGCAAATTGGATAAATTTGACATGAATTATAGGATGTGTAATTTGAATCTAGTATTGACTTGTAAATCTAGCATTTACATGAATTGTGAACTAGAATAATAAGTTTAGTTTGACACGAACCGTAATTAGAATGTAAATCAGAATTGGATTAGCTAATTTGGCATAATAAGTACATTGGCATAAATTTGAAATAGGCCATAATTGGGAGTACTTGTCAGGTTTAGCAAAATCATGGTTAGTGACATTTAATTTGGTATAGTTCACATACCAAAAGGCATAAATATGATATAGGGGGGAAAATGGGCCGTAAGAATAAATGTTGACAATTTACATTAAAAGAGGAATTAGGAAACAAGTAAACTAGGAATGATCTACTTATAGAATTTGTCCTAAATGAGAAATGTAAATTTAGGCAAATTAAAGGTTTCTTAACGACATCTTTTTTGATAATACACCAGAAAGTTCTAGGGTGACAGAGAGGATAGTGTCTAGGCTTGGGTTTGGAAAATACAAGTTTCCTGCTCTCCCTGGCTATCCCTAACTGATCCGACGGATGGGATGGTTACTTTCAAAACTTGATTTGAAAATTAATCAAAACCCTTTGAACTTAGAAAACACGAATATGCCTAACCCGAGGTTAGACTGAGTTGCGATGTAAACCTGCCCGGAACCAACCGGCACATCCAGTAATCGCAACAATATCTGTCTAATGTGAGTGGTCGCGGCTTTAATTTGTTTAGTTAAAGCTAGAATAAGAATGGTAGGGTTAAGTTAACTAAGACACTTAACCAATTCAACATGATAACCAGACCGGTGGGTGGGGTTAGGTTCATACAGACACTTAACACAGTTAAGCTAGAATGGGAGGGTTAAGTCCATAGGAACACTTAACCAACTTAACACAGTCAAGCTAGAATGGGAGGGCTAAGTCCATAGGGACACTTAACCAAACTCATGGTAACAAGACAAGATTTGTAGGGGTTAAGTAACTAAGAAAACACTTAGCCAAATTAACATGTTAACTAGACTAGAGGTTGGGGTTAAGTAAAATTTAATACACTTAGCCAATTTGATATGTTAGCTGGGCTAGACTGTAGGGTTAAGTAAATTTGAACACTTAACCATCAGATTGTGATAAAGGAATAGGGTTAAGTCTAAAACATGAAGGGATAATACTTAACCATTAATAATAACATGTTAGTTAAAACAGACGGGCAAGGTTAAGTTAAAAAGGAACACTTAACCAATACAGGATGAACATGTAGGGTTAAGTAATAAGAAATACTTAACCAATATAACTTGGTTTGTGGTAGGGTTAAGTCAACATGAATTATTGACAACACTTAACCAGTTTATCAGGATAAATGAAGAGGGTTAAGTTAGCTTGAATTGACTAAGGACACTTAACCAATCCAAATTAACGAGAAAGAGAACTAAGTAGTAAACCATAGTTAAAAGGAGCTAAGTAGTAAAACTTAGTTAAGAAGACAGCGATTCTGGAAACTAAGTGGTAAATCTTAGTTAGTGAAACTAAGTAGTAATTCTTAGTATAACACGGGAAGGAGCGAATGTCCGTCTGAGTAAAAAGGAGGCTCCAACGAATTGGGTTACGAAGCCCAAGGCTTCGAGGGGATGTGAGGGTACTCTTGGTATCCCTCTGTGAGGCTGAAGATGATCCTCCTGGGCTCACAGAGGTTAAGGTCTGCGTAGAAGAACCAGGGGTATGCCTTGGTTGCAATACATAGCAACCTAAAGACTAGGATGGACTGGCGTGATTCGGCGAGAAAACGGTAGCCCTGTGATAGCAACTCGTTGTCTACCATCCATCTTGAGTCAATCGAGATACGTGAAGCGGGAAGGCGGAGAACTCCAAAAGACCATACACTTGCTATCTAGTTATGGGTGAGGATGGCCATAGGATAGTGGGACACCGGGGGCCTGCGTATAGTTCTCATTTTTCAAGGTGTGCCTTTCATTAGTTGAGGGACGGGTCAAGTGGGACCACAGCCACTGGAATAAAAACAGACCTTAGCATCTGCATCGGCAGATATCTGAAAGCTCCCGACCGAGTTCTGTATTCCATGATTTGCCCTGCCACAGGACTTGGGCCGCACATTACAGGACATGTGCATCTAGACAAGCGATAACGATTCGCGATACAAGCGTGGGGAAGTATAGGAACATATACCACTCTAGGTAGTGTGTCCTAGACTTGGGGGCATCGTTCAACAGGTAGCACTAGTTGGACTAGGTGGCATAAACCCTGAATCCGAGAAGCGTTCAGCAGATAACGTAAACTCTAGTAAAATCTAGAAGGCACTTGGTAGAAAACCCTAGATTAAATCTAGGTAACAAATAATAAATTTATGCCTGAAGGCGATGGAAAATACAGGGATTAGGATCACGTTATCGTTACTAGTTGGGACATTAGTTAGGTGGTGCAGAGATATAGAAACCAGTATAACAAGGAAATAGCGAAGCGGCGAATGTATTAGAGCATATCCAGTTCATCTTAGCTTATCATATCTTGTGATTATCTTGTCTATTCTTGCTGGCCCTATCGTCATGGTGTAATCTTGTATTCAGTTAATTTATGTCGTTTTGTTTTTCCATGTTCACATGCTAGAAGTTACTGAACTTACTCAGGCTTTATGTCTGACTCTGTTTTTCTTTCGTCTTCTTTTCTTCCGTTCCCCCCAGGTAGTAAAGGAGGGAATAGTATAGCTCAGGTTAAGTCGGACTGTCACTCTTTCCCAGCTTGAAGATTTGTCGAAGTTTTGCTTGGATCCTCTCTTTCAGATGCTATGGATGGCTCTTGCTAAAATTGGGGAATACAAATGTTGTTTTATGCTTCTTTATTTTGTAAGACAGATGATACTCTGATATTGTAAAGAAATCTTTGTACAAACTATTTTATCAATAAAGCAAAGTTTTATTTTCCGCTGTTTAATTTCTGTCTGTCTTGTAATTTATCTGCATCTTTTACCCATAATGCTCCACAGAACTTAGTGCATTCCCTTTGTGAGTGACACTAACGGACGTGGGGTGTTACACTCTGCTTTTCAACAAAAGCCTTGATCATTTACATCTTGGTGTGCCACATTAACAATCCATGCCATGCGATCAATAACTACCAATATATAACCTCTGAGCTCGTGCGTCTCGGAGGAGGGTGTTGAGCAAGAGAGTAAATTCTCCTCCACTACAGATATATATTAAATAGAAATCAATTTAATTACATGGAATGAAATCCAATGTCAGACACACATCCATTTACAAGTCCATTCTGGGTCTGAACGAAACCAGAGACACCTTATTCCTCGTCCCGTATGTCCAATACGGAAGTGAGGTGCTCGCATATCTGGACAATCAACAAGTACATCCAAACAAACTACTACCTTTAACCCTTTACTGGGAGCTACCCAACGGCAGGCATCAGTAGTTGTCCATTCGATGTGAAGATCACCGGTCTTCATCCACCGTCTTCAAGGTCTTTGACTTTAATTGTCGTAGTAATTATTCAGAATGGGTTAAACCCGGTCTTTCCGAATAACACGCTATTTATATTCAAAAATTCAAGTGCTATGGATACACATCATATGCATCATTCCGATTCAGAATATTCTTTTAATAAGATATCCATATTAAAAGGGAAACATTCCTATCAATTTTATCAAAGATAAAATCTTTTAAAAACTTAATCTTTAATCTTCTTTTTAAAGATCCATTAAAACTCCGATTTAATTTTAATATCAAAAATCATGATTTTATGATTATTCAACTTTTAAGAAATTAATCTTTTCTTTAATTGGGTTAAAGAACCAATGTCATTTAAAAACATTGTTCATGATAAACCCAAAATCATCTTCCATTAAATATGGAATTTTCACAGAAATCAAATCAATATATAATCGATATAAATTTTCGTATCCAACTAATAATATTAATGGAATAACGGCAAAGCCTTTTAAATTCCGTATATAATAACAGTCTTCTTTTACAGAAGCCTATCTCGATTATTATCGATCGAATTTCCACTTAATTCCAATTTAATATATTAAATTGGAAAACTTGATTTTGGAAAATTTCTTTTTAAATCTTAATAGAAAGATTTATAAATTCTAAATCAAATTTTCACTGTTAATTGGGTTAAAGAACAAATGTCATTTAAAAACACAGTTCATGGTAAACCCAATTCACATATCATTTTATTTTAATTACTAAATATAATTAGAACTCTAAAATTCTTAATTAAAAGATTTATTCTTTCATGCGGGGTATACGAACAGTGTTATTTAAGACACCATCCATGACAACCCAAAATCTAATTCTTTTATTAAATTTTAAATTAAATATTAATTAATTGGAATGCTTCATTAAATCTTAATTTAAAAGATTTATACTAGTCAATAACTAGTTTATTTCTATAAAAATATATTTTTATCTTTTGTCCATCTAAAACGGACATAGAAATCATCATTTTATTCTTCGTTGAATAATATTTTTAAATATTCGTTATTTAAAAATAATCTTTATATAAAAAGATTCTTTATGTAAAAGTATTCTTAATTTTAAAATGTTCTTTATTTTAAAATATTCTTTATTAAAAAGATATTCTGAATTGGAATGTGACTCAATCATTTACCGTATAATTTCGGCTATATGGATTTCATACATTGTATGTATATGACAATAATTATAAATAATCATTAATCATCCATTCACATCCAAAGTGAAATTTATAACTGTGTAAGCATTAAAATGAATATAACGCTCATCGCAGTCTGTCAATCCATAAATTGACATACAACTAAATATTGGGACTAGTGTATGTTAAATATCATCCCAATACCCATGTGGGGTTTTCAGCCAACAACAGTTCGTATAAATAAATAATTGGTTAATGAATTTAACCATTTTCTAATTCTGCTAACATATTGATGATAATGAACAAGACATGTCAATTTATTCCTAGTGCCGAATAAAAATATATTTTACTCGTATAATTTCCCTATACATTTCTGTCTGATAAAATGTAATTTATTTATATGACATTATTGCTGATGGCAAATAAAAAGATAATTCCTATTTTCTTTTATTTGTACGCAAATTTCTATTTTAAACTTTAACAAATAAAAAGAAATTTTTTATTTGTATGTATAGTTTTAAATCATAACATATGAAATGCCTCTTTATTCTGTACACAAGTTCTAATGTAAAATTTGACAATACAACTGTCACTTGGATTTGCATACAAATTCTATTATATAAGTTAACAACAAAATGTCACTTTATTTTACATACAATTCTAATGTATGTTTTGACCAATAATATGATTCTTATATTTTCATATAAATTCTAATGTATGTTATGCAAATAAAAGGGATTCTTATATTTGCATATAAATACTAATGTATGTTATGCAAATAAAAGGGACTCTTATATTTGTATATAAATTTTATTTCAACAAGTTGTATAAAAAGTGATACATTCATTTTGTTGACAATTCTATTTCAGCAAAATGATTTGAAGGTGGTAATTTCATTTCGTTAACAGTTCTAGTTTAACAAAATGAAATAAAAAGTAGTAATTCATATTGTAAATAATTCTAATTTAACAAAATGAATCAAAGTGATATTTTTGTTGTAACACAAATTTATTTAACAGAGATGCTATTTGTGTTTTGACACAAATGATAATTTGTTTTCAACTAACATGTTTGATAAAAATGACTATTTTTATTCCAACTAACATGTTTGACAAAAATGACTATTTTTATTTCAACTAACATGTTTGACAAAAATGACTATTTTTATTTCATATAAAATGACAACAAAAATGATACTTTCAACTCTTCTATTTTTATTGCATATAAAATGACAACAAAAATGATACCTTCGAATCTTCTATTTTTATTGCATATAAAATGACAATAAAAATGCAACTTTGAAATCTATTCTTCTCATTACAACTAAAATGACAATAAAATGTTTCTTTTGTATCATTTTTTTTTATTGTAACTAACTTGACAAATAAAATGTTATTTTTAAATATATCCTTTTTATTGCAACTAAACTGACAAATAAAATGTTACTTTAAATCCATTCTTTTTGTTGCATATAAAATGACAATAAAAATGTTACTTTTTAACCCATACTTTTTATTGTATATAAAATGACAATAAATATGTTACTTTTAAATCTCAACTCTACTTCATTGTAACTAATTGAAAACAAAAATGAAATCTTTTATTCTAATCCTAATCTTTGTAACTAATTGAAAATAAAAATGAAATCTTTTATTCCAATTCTAATCTTTGTAACTAATTGAAAATAAAAATGAAATCTTTTATTCCAATTCTAATCTTTGTAACTAATTAAAAAATGACTCTTTTGTTTCTAATCCTTTTTAATAACCAAAAATGTACGTTCTTGTTTTATCTTTTTAAATGACAAAAATGAATATTTTTGGTCTATTCTCTTTAAATGACAAAAATAAATATTTTTTCTTATTCTTTTTAATTGACCAAGAATGTATAATTTGGTTTCACTCTTTTTAAATGATAAAAATGTATGTTTTTATTTCTTTCTTTTAAATTTGACAGAAATGAACATTTTTATTTCCTTCTATTAAATTTGGCAATAATAAATGTTTTTATCTACTCCTTGACTCTAATTTCCTATTTAACATTAATGTTAATTACCACCATCTAATAAACAAATGATAATATTATTTGAATCTAATTTTATAATTAACATGAATGTTAAATTCAACAATCTAATAACAATGAATCTAATTTTATAATTATAACAAATGTTAATTAAAACAATCTAATAACAATGATAATTTTGTTTGAATCTATTTTATTTCTAACATGATATATTTGTTTCATATATTTCATAACAAACATGAGACACACAAATCAATTCAGTGATTCATCGCAATCATAAAAAAATCAACACTGAAATAAATATATACACAACATCAACATGAATTTTATATAGAATGAATATAAATTTCACAGTGAAATAAATAATTAATTTTATTTTAAAATAGAAATCTCACCTCAATTTGTTTGAATTTTCAAAGTGTTCTGTTAGAGATCTAGTCTGTTATGTGTTGTCGAATTTTCTGATACGAGTACAACGCATTTTGATTTGATGAATTCTGATTCGGTATGAGAAAGATATTGGTTTTGTAAGTTTACACTATTGTCATATAAATAATTTTTAGATTTGAATATATATATTATTCAACCTTTAATCTCCACCATTGGAAATTCAATCCAAGGCCTTTATTTCTTTCTTCCTCACCATTGTCCTTCAGTCGAACAGAACCCATCATGCTCATCTCAAAACCTCCTCCGTGCACGAAATCCAAGGCACCGGAAGATGATCTGCCACCTCCACTCGACGCGCCCTGACCTGGGCCCCCCTGCGCACCCCACCTCGACGAACTCAGTAGGCCCTCTTCACCAGAAAATTGCTCTAAAGCCGGCGCCTTTGAGGCCCAATTCCGACTAAATTACTCCACCATCCATGATCACGACCGTTGAGAATATAGATCTCAGCAAGGTCTTCGAATTTGTCTCAAGAAGCCTTGGAATCCATAGGACTAATTATGAGAATTTTAGGGAAATAAATAGGCGCGTATCAGCCATTCAAAGAAGAGATGGCGGCTGGTTGTATTGGGGCCTAGGGTTTGAATATACCAACCGTATTTATACAGCGTAATTTATTATTTAATAATTCTTTTAATTCAAAAATTCTTGTTTAATGCCACGTACTACAAATCAAACCCAACGAGTGTCGCCCTAGCTAATAACCCCCATCCCAGACACAATGGAATATGTTTCGTAACCCAATTCGGCTGGTACGATATGTTTTCTTTAAATTAAAATATAAAACTTTTAATATTAAATTTAAACGTACATTTTAATTTCCCGGGGCCACATACTGACTCTAAAAATTACAGAAAAATTATATCTAGCTATGTTTTGGCAATATGGTCCTAATAAAACTAGTTTCATCAAATTTGAAGACCATTTGAAAAATGGCCATTTTCTAGTCGATCGAATTTGACTGAAATTGACAAAACACATTTTCTTTTGCCACACTCACATATTAATTCTAAAAATTATGAAAATTGGAATCTAGCAATAATTTGACATTCCGGATCCAACAAAAGTAGTTTCGTCGAATATGGAGGTCGTTTGAAAAATGGGTATTTTTAATATTAAAAAAAAAATATAAATTCTATAGCGACTATTCTGAATTTTAGACTGGACATAACTTTTGATCCCCGCTATGAAATTTCAATTTTTCGGATTTGTTGGAAAGATATTTTTAAATAGATTTAAATATTTTTGGTTTCACTAAAATCGGATTTATTTTGAATCCTGTACAGTCAGTCAAAATTCAAATTCAAAATTTTAAACTATCGCGCTATTTCTAACTCCTTTTATAATTATAATAAATATTTTTCGTTCTAACTTCGATTTAAATAAATTTTTCATCATTATTATTTAAAATAAATTAATTTAACTATTCAAAAACCATTAAAATTTCTAAAATAAAATTTTTAAATTGGTTCAGAATTTTCGGGTTGTTACAATCTCCCCAACTTAAAATCTTTTCATCCTCGAAAAGGAACAGAGCTGAAAGTTGTTTAATTAACCGATTCAATTTTAATTTTTTTATTGGTTTCAATAATTTTATTAGTTGATTAACTTTTCAAATATATATAACTTTTATATATTCAAAAATCATATTTTCTAAAATCGAATTATACATTTAATTACAAATACGCTAATTATAAATTTGTTACTCTCAACTCATTCTAGGGCATTACTAACCCCATCTCTAACAAGTTTTCTCATTCTAGGATGCTACTGATCCTACCTCTAATGAGTATTCTTTTTGGATATTACTAATCCAATCTTTGATGAGTCTTTTGTTCAGTTCTAATGAGTTGTACCCCAAAGATTTGAGCTAGCTAGAGCTCTGATACCAATTGTAATGACCCCGATTTTGCCCGGACCTAATCGATCACAAGATCGACCAAGACCGTTCAAAACCCGCATACGTTAACTTTGGGCATATAACACATTAGAACAGATAACAGAAGACTTTTATAAACATTATAATAATTTTACATTAGAGTACAAAATATCAGAGTACATTGAATAATTTAGCATAAGATTAATTTACAATAGATGTAATACACTGCAGCGGAAACAATAAACTGATACAACGGAAGACTATCAATGCTCTGGACACAGCTTTAAGCTTCAGTCCAGAATCCTGCTCAAAATATCTGCAAAATAAGCTGCTCGACTGCCCATATGGAAAAGAGGGCACCCGAGTTTGCAAAGTGAAACAAATTACGGGTCAGTCATGGGACTGGTATGAGAAATCTTTCCTAACTTATCTAATAATAAGGCTAATCACAGGACCACGCCGCTAATGCGGAACGAGTTTACTCCATTGGATTGCCAGTGCATGAAATAAAGTAAATCGTTAGAAAACGCAATGCTTTTTAGAAAAATGAAACCATTATCAGACTCAAGTCCCATCACACAATGCAACGCAAACCGGAGGATAGAGTTTTACCTTAAAATGGTCAAAACTGCTTGATATGATAAAAACAGATTTGATAATTATTATTAGTGTATATATGTTTCAAAAACATTTCAATCATAATGTATCAATCATAGATAGCATAGATACCATATACTATGTCGCCATACTAGTTCTACAATCAAAACCGCATGATGTCGTATTGGAAGTTGGATTTCCATCATGAGTCAAGGCTAGGAACGATCTCCTTACCGATTCGAGACACTCTAGCAATGTCTCAGGATCACACCTACGAGCAACCCTTGGATCCTGCAGGGCCGGTCCACAAATACGTTAGTGGATTAGTTATGCCTGAACACACGCTTTCCGGTCCTACTGAACCTATAATACAGCCATTGGCGACAGATAAATCCGAGGCCAAAAATTCCATCATCTACATAAGTAAAATGTCAGGGCTGGTAAGTAGTTGACACCACTTCTAGCTAGAAAGAAACGTGTGCACTCTCTGCGTTCCCTTGCTCCGTTTCTGACTTTTACTGGGGTGTGAGGCTTGCGAGGTCACGCTATACACAAAGCTATGTCGAAAAAGGCTATGCTTTGATCATCAACCACAAGGCTCTTCTTTTCAACAAAAACCTTGATCATTTGCATCTTGGCGTGCCACATTGACAATCCACGCCATGCGATCAATAACTACCAATATATAACCTCTGAGCTCGTGCATCTCAGAGAAGGGTGTTAAGCAAGAGAATAAAGTATCTTCCACCACAGATATATATTAAATAGAAATCAATTTAATTACATGGAATGAAATCCAATGTCAGACACACATCCATTTACAAGTCCGTTCTGGGTTTGAACGAAACCGGAGACACCTTATTCCTCGTCCCGTATGTCCAATACGGAAGTGAGGTGCTCGCATATCCGGGCAATCAACAAGTATGTCCTAACAAACTACCACCTTTATCCTTTACTAGGAGCTATCTAATGTCAGTCATCCGTAGTTGTCCATTCGATGTGAAGATCGCCGATCTTCATCCACCGTCTTCAAGGTTTTTGACTTTAATCATCGTAGTAATTATTCAGAATGGGTTAAACGCCGTCTTTGTGAATAACTCGCGTATTTATATTCAAAAATTCAACTGCTACGGATATAAATCATACGCATCATTTCAATTCAGAATATTCTTTTAATAAGATATCCATATTAAAAGGGAAAAGATTCCCATTAATTTTATCAAAGATAAAATCTTTTAAAAACTTAATCTTTAATCTTCTTTTTAAAGATCCATTAAAACACCGATTTGATTTTAATATCAAAAATCATGATTTTATGATTATTCAAGTTTTAAGAAATTAATCTTGTCTTTAACTAGGTTAAAGGACCAATGTCATTTAAAAACATTGTTCACGATAAACCCAAAGTCATCTTCCATTAAATATGGAATTTTCACAGAAATCAAATCAATATATAATCGATATAAATTTCCGTATCGAACTAATAATATAAATGGAATAACGACAAAGCCTTTTAAATTCCATATATAATAACAGTCTTCTTTTACAGAAGCCTATCTCGATTATTATCTATTGAATTTCCACTTAATTCCAATTTAATATATTAAATTGGAAAACTTGATTGTGGAAAATTTCTTTTTAAATCTTAATAAAAAGATTTACTAATTCTAAATCATATTTTCACTGTTAATTGGATTAAATAACAAATGTTGTTTAAAAACACAGTTCACGGTAAACCCAATTCACATATCATTTTATTCCAATTACTAAATATAATTAGAACTCTAAAATTCTTAATTAAAAGATTTATTCTTTCATGCGAGGTATAAGAACAGTGTTATTTAATACACCATCCATGACAACCCAAAATCTAATTCTTTTATTAAATTTTCAATTGAATATTAATTAATTGGATTGCTTCATTAAATCTTAATTTAAAAGATTTATCCTAGTCAATAACTAGTTCATTTCAATAAAAATATATTTTTATCATTTGTCCATCTAAAACGGACATAGAAATCATCATTTTATTCTTTGTTGAAAAATATTTTTAAATATTTGTAACACCCCGGATTTTTAAATAATCGATTTAACTAAATTAAAGAATAATAAATCTCAGGCATGAGAATTATGGGGATTGGGTTGCGCCATTGTGTTCGTCTCGAAATTCTAGTGGAGATAGAGTCCGAGTTTGCGGGAAACGAGTACTGGATGAAAGAGTTATGGACGAACGAAGTTTGGTGGCAAAGTAAAGGAAATATATATATATATATATAAAAATGCACTGGCGCACTTGGGAAATGCGCCAGTACATATTTACACTGGCGCACCTGCCAAGTGCGCCCAGGCCGAGGCTGGAGCCTGCACAGCTTTCTGGTTCAGGCTGACCCGTGTTGTTGAGTCCATTCTGACTCCTTGCTGAGTCATTAGGGCTGACTCATCACCCTATCATAATTGAATGGTTTTGATTAACCCTAAGAACATCCGACGGCTTAAATTAATTCATAACTCTATAAAAAGACCCCTAGACACAAACCCTAAATCAGAATTAAAACAAAGACCATGGCCGTCATGCTGTTGTTTTGAGCCCTAGAGCAGCCGCCACCAAATCAAAGATAAAGAACAACAACCAAATCAGAACTACCCAACCCTAACAGCGATTCTTCATCAAAGGAGCGCTAATTCGACTGCTTTTGTGTGGTGAGATCGATAATCTTAGCAAAATAATTAGTAATTTAATTAGATTAAGTTATAACACGGATTTGTATGGATGTGATATGAAGTATTGATTGTATGTTGTAATGATGTTGTAGGATTATGATTGAAATATCTATGATGTTATGTTGTGATGCAAAGTTATGTTGCTATCATCCATGTTGTAATTATATATATATATTCAAATCGTCATGATTCTTATGCTAGTTTGTGGTATTGATTCATATGATAATCCATATGTAGGGAAGTTTAGATGTTGATTCTAACATGAACCATATACAAGTTTGGGTAGAATTACATGTGACCTTACATGATTATGGCACCTAGTTTATGTGAGAATTTAATTGAAAGCTAGGCTATGACATGATACTTTACATGTTAGATATTAGTTTACACCATTATTGTGATGTATAAATCACATATGTGAATTTATGAGTTGGACATGAATCATGTTATGTTATTACCTATGCAAGTTTAACCCCTTTAGATATAGGTTTATGACATATGTTGTCTATGCAAGTTTGTGGCCATAATTTCATTAAGTTCACACCTTTAGATTTGGATCTATGTTATACATGATGTTTATGCAAGTTTGTGGCCATAATTTCATCAAGTTCACACCTTTAGATTTGGATCTATGTTATACATGATGTTTATGCAAGTTTGTGGCCAATTTCTCATCAAGTTCACACCTTTAAATTTGGAACCATGACATAAGTTGTTATGCAAGTTGTAATCTTGGCTTATGTAAGTTTTAGATGTAGAACATCAATCACATATGCAAGTTCACCCCTATGTTAGATCCATGTTTTTAACTATGTATGTGATGTTTTCTTTTATTTCATGAGTTAGACTATTCGAGTCTAACGTATACTTTTACGTTAAACGAATAAACGTATTACATGGGGAAAAAGGGAATAATATTAAAAATATTTAATTGGCATAATTGCCTTCAAAGGCATAAAATAAATTTGTGGTGAAATTGGTATGATTTTACATACCATAAATGGATGGACATAATTGAGTCAATTATGGACATTGCTAAATTTGGAATTGATTGATAATTTGAATAGAGAAAGTAATTCAAATTGGGGGTGATTAATTAGGGGTAATTAATCGTCTAAGACACGAGGTTAGACTCTTTTGTGGTGTAAGACTGCCTGGACCCGCCCGGCAAATCCAGCTGCCACAAATGCCAGTCTAATGTGAGAGGTCTTAGGCATAAACTAAATACGTAACAATTGTAAAGACACGAGGTTAGGCTCTTTTGTTGTGTAAGACTGCCCGGACCCGCCCGGCAAATCCAGCTGCCACAAATGCTAGTCTAATGTGAGAGGTCTTTATGAGGTTACAGTCTTAATGAATTAAGAAACACTTAACCAGATAAGCATGTAGTGGGACATGAGGGGGTTAAGTGGGTGCCTTGGGTGGCATGTGGAATCTAGTGAGTGCCTTGGGTGGCATTTGGAAATACGATTAGAAACACTTAACCAAAATATGAAACATGTAATTGAAACATGAATAAGAAGTGGGTTAAGTGGGATGTACTAGAGGGGACCAAGCTTAGGTGGATAGCTTGTGTCAAGTAATGGGGGGCCCGTTTCAACCAGTAACCCATACGTATCTTTGTGGGCTTGACCCAAGTCGAGGACGGGACACGCATACTGGGCTTGACTGTAAGAGGCCAAACTGGGTTAGTGGTGTCAACGCAAGTCCAACGGGTTCATATGCATGTGTGGACCCGGGCTGGTAGGTAAGACGTTGTTGCATCGTGTAGGTATAAGCCGTGCATTCTTTGTTGTATTGGGTTGCCACTTTGGGGAGTGATACACCCCACCGTGGGGCCAGCACGGGTATCTATGAGTTAGGGAGCCGATCGCTTGGGGGTAGTGGGTACACCTAGTGGAGATAGGGGCAGACGACACCTATGAAGGCAGCTAGGGGTGCACGAAACTACCAATATCATTATTAAGTCTGTAGGCGGGATCAACCTTAGGGTGACTAGTGGTGGTGCAGTATACTAGTGGCGGTGCAGTTTAGGAATTATCCCATAGTGTTGGTGTAGTTCAGTAGTTATCCTATAGTAGTTTAGGTGTGCTTTAACGATATCGTTATTCGTCTTGTTTCCTTGTTTACTCTGTCGTACTCGATGGTTCATGGTCATTTCCCTATTTTCCAACTTTTGCCTTAGCCTAATTACTTTGTTAATTATATTGTTAGAATTATCGCACTCGCCAGACTTTATGTCTGACCCCCCTTTTTCCACCTCTTTCCTTTCCCCCCTCCAGGTGCTCAGGTTGGAACTAGCACCAGTGGAGCTTGATCTTGGACTGCTTTTAGAAGACTTCTTGGACCGCTGAAGTAAAGTTCAGCTTCTCTTTATTTATGGCTATTTTAATGTTGGGGATTATGTTTTTCAGTTTATGTACTTTGTTTTATCAAGATGGATATGATGTACTTGACTTTGGTTTATGGTTTTGATGATGTAATCAAACATATGGGTTTATCCGCTGCAATGAAATAAAGTTTTAATTTTCAAGTACTGCTTTATATCTGTCTTGTTGTGATTTTCTGTTCTATATTCACTTAAAACGCTCCACTGAAGTTAAGTCATACCCTTTGCGAGTGACCTTAATGGACGTGGTGTAACACCCCACCTCCGCCAGGGTCACTCACAAAGGAATGCACTGGGTTTGGAGGGGCATTATTGGTAAACATGCACAGAAATATTACAAGACAGAACATATAAAACAGCAGAAGTAAAGCAAATTTCATTACCTTATGAAATAGTAAGGTCAAAAGCCTTTTACATCAGAATACATCAAAACCTGTCTTGCAATAGTAAAGAAGCATAAACCATTTCATAAATTATTCCCCAAGTAAAACAGTAAGGTAGCCATAGCCAAGAAAAGTCCAAGCCATGCATGATGACCTTCAAGCAGAGGAAGTCCGAACTAAATAACAGTGTTTCCTCCCTGAAAACCTGGGGGGGGGGGAACAGAAGACAAAGAGGCGAAACAAAATGGGGTCAGTCATAAAGACTGGTAAGTCCTATCTACTTCCAGTATAAAAACAGGTAAAGGTAACATGACATGCACAAACTGAAAGTAAACATAAGGATGAGGACAAGATAGATAAGCTAAACCAAGATAACTGGATAAACTACTGTAGTAAGATAAACTAAGGTATCATGATAAACTACAGTGTCAAGATAAATCAAGGTATCACATCGTCAGGTTTCTATCAAGTATACTATCCCAAGGTATCTATCATGTATAACATCCCACGGTATCTATCATGTATAACATCCCAAGGTATTTATCATGTATATTTGCTCTGCACCCCTCGTATCCCAACCCGCGTCATGTGTTAACTATGAATGTCCCTTGCCCGATGTCATGTAATGGTCCATGTCAACCTAATATATAGCATATGTAGGTTTTCCCAACTCGTATGTTTCTTTCCATGTATAAGTTCAGTCCTTTGCCGTAGGCCGTACGGGCTTTCCCATGTAAATCTATACCACCTTAACGTAGTACCATTTTATCCTTGAAGTTGTTTTGGACTGCTAGGGATTATGCCACCTAGGACCACTAGGGATTATGCTACCTAATGAATGTTTCTGTGTCTCGGTTTGGGTTCAAGCCACCTAGGGCCACTAGGGATTATGCCACCCATCAACCACACCCTTTATCCCACGTATGTATCGTGAATCTTTTTCCATGTCTAGATGCACATGTATCTTATTGTGCCATCCGAGTTCCGTGCCAGGGCAAATCAAGAAATACGGAACTCGGTCGGGAGCTTTAAGTCATCTGCCAATGCAGATATCAAGGTCTGTTTTGGTATCCGTGGCTATGGTCCCACGTGACCCCTCCCTCAACTACTAAAAGGCAATCCAAGAAAAATCATGTATGAGAACTACATCCCGGCCCCACTATAGCCCCACTTTCCTATTGGCCAACCTCACCCATAACTCGATAGCAAGTATATGGTCTGTTGGGAGTTCTCTGCCTTTCCGTACGTACACGATTGACTAAAGATGGTAGGCAGTCGACGACGCGCTATCCAGGGAAAAAATCAAGTATCGTCAACTCCACGCTAATCCATCCCCGTCTTTAGGTTGCTCGCACAACAACCAAGGCATACTCTTCTTACTTCTACCGCAGACCTTAACCTCTAGTGAGCCCAGGCGGATCATCTGCAGCCTCACAGAGGGATACCAAGAGTATCCTCACGTCCCCCGAAGCTATCTCTTCGTCACCCAGTTCGTTGGAGCCTTTATCTAAGTCAGATAATTCGCTCCTCCACGTGTGTTCAAGCGATGACCTACCATATCGGGTTACTCATCTATCTGTGAACTGGTCCAGTTTCCTTAACTAAGAATTATTACTTAGTTATCCTTAACTAAGGTTTACCACTTAGCTTCTCTTCCCGCTATCCTTGTTAACTACGATTTTCAACCTAGTCCCCTGAGCTAGGGTTTTTTCTAATGGGTTAAGTGTTGTCATTCAAGTTCATGACTTAACCCGCCTACGAATCATGTCAAGATTGGATAAGTATTTAAGTTCAAGGCTTAGCCCTACAAGTTGGTTAAGTATACCAAGAAGCTCATGACTTAACCCTATCAAGTCAAATTGGTTAAGTATTTGTTTGTCTTAGCCCTATCAGATTATCGTGTTAGATTGATTAAGCATATATTATCTTAAGCCCATCAGATTATCGAGTCGGATTGGTTAAGTATAGGTTAGCTTAACCCCATCCACTAATCGTATTACAATGGTTAAGTATATTTAAAAGGTCTTGTGACTTAACCCTATCAGGTCCGCATATTAGATTGGTTAAGTATAGGTTACTTAACCTCATCAAATCATCATGTATAATTGGTTAAGTATAAGTTACTTAACCCCATTAATTATCATGTTAAGTTTGTTAAGTATTGGTTACTTAACCTCATTGAATTACCAAGTTTAGATTGGTTAAGTGTTTAACTTAACCCCATCGAATTATCGTGTTTAGATTAGTTTAGTGTAAATTACTTAACCCCATCCCCTAATTGCCTTATATGGTTAAGTGTCATTAAGAAATCAAATCCGGTTCCACTTAACCTACCCATTCGTGTCATATCGGTTAAGTGTCATTAGTCAAAATTACTTAACCTTTTCATGTGGCATTAATTAGATTAATGCACCCCAACCTCTCACATTAGACTTTGTTGTGGTTACTAGTTAAGCCGGGCGGGTCCGGGTAGATTTATACCACAACCTAGTCTAACCTCGGGTTTTAAGTGCTATATGACCAACTACTCACATTGGGTCCTATTGTTTATAGCCACTAGTTAAGTCGTGCGGGTTCGGGTAGATTTATGCTACAAACTCAACCCAACCTCGAGTTGGCCACTTTCATGTTTGGTCTAGTGTCATATTACACTTACAACCCATACGTGTCTAGTTTCAAGTCCCATGTTTAACCCACATGTCATGTCCACATTTAGGTGTATCATGAGTGTCATATTTTCATGAGACCCCATGTCAAATTATCATGTCATAATCACGCTCGTCTAACCTACCCCAAATCGTGTTTCCAACCCAAGTAAAAGCGAGTCAACATAGTAAGGATACTATACTACATATTGGCCTCAAAACATGCACGATGTCAAAAAGGGATTGGCCACAAACATGCATGATATCATAAGGGGGTTTGGCCTCAAAATATGCATAGCATCATAAGGGGTTTTTGGCCTCAAACATGCATAATGTCACAACGGGATTAGCCACAAACATGCATGATATCATAAGGGGGTTTGGGTTCATTTACATGCATAAGCCCCAAGTCATATTCATGTACATATTTCACAAGTCAAAGTGCTTTCAAGTATTCATGCCAACATTCCGCAAGTAAAGGTTCAATCTTTCATGATGAACTAAGTTAAACATAACATAAGTGGCATGATTTAGTCACTAAGCATAGCCCAAAGTCATAGGTTCAAGCAAAAGAGGCATGACAAGGTTCATATAGGCTAGCATACTTAGTTTAATCTCGTTTTATTCCATGCCATCATTAAAACTACCGTTTAGATCTAGAAGTAGCTAGAACTTACATAGTGAGGCTTAGGGAAAGATCATGAATCGTCTTGTCGAAGAAAGGTGGCTCCTTTGTTGAAGAATCGTCATGAAATTTGCGTAGCAACGTTGATCTCTCCTCGATTTGGTGTAGAAAGCTTGCACCTTTTGATTTGAATGCATAGTCTCTAGGAATTGGAGATGGAGGCCATGATCAAGATAGATTTTGGCAGCACTTAGTTGCTAGAATGATTTTTAGTGATTTAGGTTAGGTCCTAGGGTGTTTTTATAGAAGTTAGGAGTAGTTTAGGCCGTAGGATAAACCCTAGGATAGATCTGAGCCTTCAAAAATCGTCACAAGCCAACAAAACCGAGCCAAGACAGCAACAGGTGCACCCAGGCCCAAGTGGTCGGACCACCCAGGTTGACACCCGTGTCGACTGGGCAGTCGACCTACCCCTGGGCGTGTCGACTCCCCAGTCGACACCCAGGTCGACCTAGGGCTTGGGCGGGAATTTTCCCGCCCAATCTGTTTGGCTCCAGATTTGAATTTTCGAGCTTTTTTTGAACTTGAATTTTTCTGAAAACTTTGATGGGCCATAACTGGGTCATATGTACTCCGATTCTCGAAATCTCGGACTCTATTTCGCGTATTTTTCCGAGACGAACGCAATGGCACAGCCGTTTCCCCTGATTCAGATTTTATAATTAAATTCTGCCTTAATTCTTGTCCTAACACGTTGTACAAATCCGGGTTGTTACATTCTCCCCAACTTAAAGGATTTCATCCCCGAAATCTCCAAGTTAGGAAGAACGTATCCTACCATCCATCATCCATCTACTCAAAACATCATTCACAGGCAACCATTGTCCTTAGACGATTTCTAGTGCCATATGAACATATGCAGAACATGTGTGTACATGCTCCTTAGCTAATGCTAATGATCAGGCCTGAATGATCTTTCTAATGCAAAATTTGTTTAGTGCCATGAATCCAACATGTATGCAAATAGTCCTAGTCATATAAGTACTACATGCATGCACAAACATTCATTCATATGCAACATCCGCATGACAACACATTAACTTTCAAACAAGTATAAATACTCGTGCATATGCAATGCAAAATGTGAGTGCGTCGATCTAGTATCTAATGTAACAACCCGAAAATTTGGGCCAGTTTAAAATTTTTATTTTGGCAAATTTCAGCGAATTTTGAATATTTAAAATAGATTATTTTAAATAAAATTGACAGAAAATTTATTTTGAATATAATTAGAATATATATTATATACGTCGTCGTTAGAATATAAATAATTATATATAATTATAAAAGGAATTGAAAATGGCGCGGTAGTTCGATAATTCGATTTCAAACTTCAATTGAACATACCGGGTGCAAAACAATCCAGATTTTAGTGAAACCAAAAATAATAGGATCTAATTGAGAATATCTTTCCAATGAATCCGAAAAATCAAAATTTCATAGCGGGAATCGAAAGATATGTCCAGTTGAAAATTCTGAATAGTCGCTATGAAATTCAGGCCCTTAAAAATTGATATTTTGCAAACGACCTCGGATTTCGACGAAACCACTTTTGTTGGATCCATGATGTCAAATTATTGCTAGGTTCCAAATTTCATAATTTTTCGAATCAGTATGTGAGCGTGGCAAAGTAAAACGCGTTTGACCAGTTTCAGTTGATTTTAATCGACTGGAAAATGGCCATTTTTCAAACGGTCTCAGAATTTGACGAAACTAGTTTTGTTAGGACCGTATCGTCAATACGAAGCTAGAAAATATTTTTATGGAATTTTTAGAGCTTTTATGTGACCCTGGTAAATTGAAATGCGCGTTTAAATTCAATATATAGAGTTATATGTTGATCTTAACGGAAACTGATCGAAACAGTCGAATTGGCCTACGATACATATCCCACTGGGTTCAGAATAGGGGTAATTAGCTATGGACGACAGGCGGTGAGCCTCGTTTAGAGGTCGTATGAAAAAGTTGCTTTTTGAAAATAAAATAATTAAATAAATTAAATATTAAAAAACCTCTTTCCTCTCCCCTTAACTTCTCTCTGGCCCCCTTGCTTTCGTTCATTTCAATCGAACAATTAAAAAAAATGGCCACAGGCCGATGACGCCTCCACCCCATCGATGGACGCCGCCCCCTCGCGAGCGCCGCCTGGCGCCACCCTCCGCCGAGGTTTGGGCCACCGCACCCTCCCCCCTCCTCGATTTGCCTCGCGTCAGTAAGCCCCGACCCCCAAAACCCTAGACAGTCGCCACCTCCGAACCCACCCCCCTCTTTTCATCGACCGCCGCCGAACTACCCCCCTTTGCTGGCCTGCGACGTGAAGGCCCCCCCTGCAGCAGTTCGACGAAGACCTGGTGAAGACGAAGCTTTTCTGGAGCGCTTTCCTGAGGATGACGATGAAGAAAGGGTAATTAAGGGTAAGAGATTAACTTAATTATATTTTTAATTGTTTATTGAATGTAAATGCAATTTTCAGATCAGTTTTTTTTAAATAAATAACATTTGTTTTAATCAATATAAAGTTAGCATTGTTTTTTTAAGTAAAATAAACTTTGTTTTTGAAGTACAAAAATAAACTTTGTTTTTGAAGTAGGAAAAATATAAACATACTTTGTTTAGAAAAATTAGCATAATTTAAAATATATAAATATCCATTGTTTGAAAAATATTAAGATGAGATTTGGGAAAATATAAGTAGCGATATTTAGAAGATAGAATTAGCGATGTTTAGAAAATATTGAAAGCATATTTTTTAAAAATTATGATCAGTTAAAAATATATACATGCCATTGTTTTAAAGTATATATGGAAAAGCGAAGTAAAAATTAGATTTTTATATATTGAATAGCAAAGTAAAAATTCGATTTTTATATATTGAATAGCAAAGTAAAAATTCGATTTTTATATATTGAATAGCGAAGTAAAAATTCGATTTTTATATAGTGAATAGCATAGTAAAAATTCGATTTTTATATATTGAATAGCGAAGTAAAAATTCTATTTTTATATAGTGAATAGCATAGTACAAATTCTATTTTTATACAGTTAATAGCATAGTAAAAATTCGATTTTTATATATTGAATAGCGAAGTAAAAATTCGATTTTTATATATTGAATAGCGAAGTAAAAATTCGATTTTTATATATTGAATAGCGAAGTAAAAATTCGATTTTTATCGATTTTTATATATTGAATAGCGAAGTAAAAATGTGATTTTTATATATGTAGTGACTACGGGAAACGAAGGTGACAAAAAGGCGAGAACGACGAAGATTTTTATAAATGAAGTGTTGTGGAGTTGGGATAGCTATTGGTGAGAACTTCTCACTCTTCAATTTCTTTTTCTAGTTATATATATATATATATATATATATATATATATACTAGGATGCAGACGGTGCTTAGTAGCACCCGACACCCATCATCCGCAGACCATGGATGGCTTGTTTGTTGAATTGTTTGGTGAAATGGAATGGATTTGATTGATGTGTGAATGGCGTGGGCCTTCACTAGACCGGGGATAAGGCTAGGCCTTGTCCTGTTTCTAGTATCGTGCCGTTATGCCGCCGAAATTTTCTAAAATAAGTTAGAAAAATAAAAATATCAATTTTATTTTGTAAATGAACTGAATAAAAATTCATGTGTTAAAATAAAATGTTTTATCGTTAAAAATATAATTTTTAATGTGAATGTGAATAAATAAATATTCACTTACAAACCGGACAGTTTGTTTATGTACACCTATTTGAAGAACATTGATTGGGACGATAAATTTTACACATCGACCAACTACACAAATAAAATCTATGTTTGTTGATTTGAAACCCCACACGGGTGTTGGGATGAAATTTGAAGTTCACTCATCCTGATTGATTAAATATGTCGATCGATTGATTGACAGGCTGTTATAAGCGTTAGATATCTATATTTGATGCTTATACAGTGTAGTGCACTTTGGATGATGGTTGATTATTTATCGTTGCTATTATATACATGTGTTGTATGGAATCCATTTAGTTAACGCTATTTGGTAATTGATTGGGCCTCATTCCAATTTATAAAATAAAGAATATTATAATATAAAGGTTCATGTGTTGACTGTACTCATCCGTTGAGATTAGTCATGTATTGAACGAAATATTTTAACAATAAAATTTATATCTTTATCACTATAAGGTAAAGGTTCATGTGTTGACTGTACTCATCCGTTGAGATTAGTCATGTGTTGAACGAAATATTTTAACAATAAAATTTACATCTTTATCATATATAAAATTAGAAACTAACTGGAAAATAGATAAGATGAGTGGTCTCCTGGATATTGATCTGATGTTGGTTTCGGCCTTCGGGGTTAATATTCAGGGAATCGTTCTCTTACTAATTTACGGTTGGAGTCTGATTTGATATCAAACGATAGATACCATAATTTTTATAAAATATATTAAATAACAAAAATAGTCACACGTGGACAGTACTCATTCGTTAAGATTAGTCATGTGTTGACAAAAATATAGATTCATTTGTTGAATAGAATAATGGAAATATTGAAATATATAAAGCCGTATTGATTAGAGATGCGCTATTTTGACGCGAACGATATTTATATCGATTATATTCGTTTTTAAATTTGAATTGAATCGAATAGAAAACCAATTTGAATTGAATCGAATAGAAAACCAATTTGAATTGAATCGAATAGAAAACGAATTTGAATTGAATTGAATAGAAACGAATTTGAATTGAATTGAATAGAAAACCAATTTGAATTGAATCGAATAGAAAACCAATTTGAATTGAATCAAATAGAAAACGAATTCGAATTGAATTGAAAACGAGTTGAAATGAATTCAAATTGAATTGAAATTTGAATTGAATAGAAATGAATTTTAAAACGAATTTATAAGGAAGAATTCAATTCTGATTTGAATTGAAATAAAGGTTGAAATTGTTTTTGAAACGAATTTAAAACTATTTATATAATTCGTTTTAAATAGGAATCGACGAAATATATATTATATATATATATATATAATATAATGGCCTGAATAGAACGCGCCGCGCTACGGCAGTTCGTGAATTTCGACCATTTATTTCAAACGGACATTGCGGGAGATCCGACCGTCGGATTCTCCTAAAACCGGAACCATTGGGTTCATATCGAAAAGAGATTTCTAGCGAATATTAGAAATTTGAAATCTAACGGTTGGATTTGGAGATACGTTCAAATCAGTTTTGAAAAAGGCCGCTGTAAGTGCAGTTCGATGGCCGTTGTTGGAAATCGACTGTACGGGCCTTGATAAAATTATTAAAAATAGTAATAATTTGTGTAAAATCACAAGAAATGATTTGGGAAAAATTGGGATGAAAATCTCCACATTTGAAAAGATAGAAATAGATTTTTATCGAAATGAACTAGTTTAGAACCGAAACTAAAACCCATTTATTTTTAAATAAATAAATTGGATTTGAAATGGGTTTAAATAGAATTGTTCCATGGGTTCATCGTGAACTGTGTTTTAAATAACACTTGTTCTTTAACCCGATAATAAATAGAATGTGATTTGGGTTTGTCGTGAACTGTGTTTTAAAAGACACTAGTTCTTTAACCCAGTAAAAGGAGTTTTAATGAATCTGCAATTAGATGGAAATGTGAATTGATAATTTAAATTATCAAATGTAGAAAATGAGCGAGAATGGAGTATTACCAGTTTTGCTCCAAAGTGATAGTTAAATCTTTAATTAGATTTGAAAGTGAAATGGTAATTAATTTTACTGATAACACTGTGGTGTTAGATGTGGAGTATTACCATTTTTGCTTCACGGGATGAATAGGTTGGGATTGGCAAATAAAATAAATAATTACTTCGGTGTGGTTCGCTAATCTCGACTAGAATAGAAGACCATAATTTGGTTTGAAACGACATCCAAAGGAAGATTAAAGGATAAATTTTAAAGAATTTATCTTGGATAAAATTAATGGGAACCTTTCCCTAAGAATATGAATGAGGCGTATGTTGAGTTTGTGTAACATTTGTTTTTAATATACGCGGGTTGTTCGGAAAGGCCGGGTTTATACCCATTCTGAATAACCGATTCGACGATATGTCGAAGATGAAGACGGTGGTCGAAGACCGGAAGTCTTCACATCGTTTGGATAATTACTGACGATCCTGATTGGGCTGTACACCCAAGAGGATGAAAATAGTTGGTGGTCGTCTAGACGTACTTGGAGATTGAGACGACCCGATTTCCCGTTTTAGGTTCATACCGGGGTGTGAGGTTCGCGAATTCACGTTATACACAAAGCTACGCCACACAGGCGGTGCTTTGATCATCACCACAAGACTTTGCTTTTCAACAGAAGCCCTGATCACTGCATCTTAGCATGCCACACAGGCAATTCATGCCATGCGACTGATGTCCATCGATATACAACCTCTGAGCTCGTGCGTCTCAGAGAAGGGCGTTAAGCAAAAGAATAAATTCTCCGCCGCCAAACAGATGTATATTTAACAGAAATCAATCAACATAGAATAAACTCCAATGTCAGACACACAGTCCATTTACAAGTCCGTTCTGGGTCTGAACGAAACCGGAGGCACTAAATACCTCGCAAACCCTTCGACCACCACGTACATCTGGACGATCACCACTCATTATCCATATTTCGGGATGCCTCCCAATCAGGACCTCGGTTACCATCCAAACGAGGTGAAGATCTCCGGTCTTCGACCACCGTCTTCATCTTCGAATTTCAATCGTCGGTCGATTATTCGAAATGAGAATTAACTCGGCCTTTTCAAATAATTCACGTATATTTAGAATTTCAATTCGATTTATTTCAATGGTTAAATTATTCGACAACACCAATTTTGTTCTTTAATGTAATTTTCACACCAAACACATTCAACCATCAAATATCACATAAATCAAGCAAATTCAGTTTATTTCCATTCCATATCGCTTATGATATTTTTTTACTATTTATCGCTATTTTTATTTATTTTAAAATAGCTCATTTATTCAAAACGACGCTTCGGGCCATAACGCGGCCGTGGCGCTGTTTTTCTTCAGATTTGATTTACACATCTCTGAAAATCTAACCGTTGGATCTTCACAAAATTTACATCATTAGAAAGGTCTTTTCAAAACGAGTCCAACGGTTCTAGTTTCGGGAAAATCTGACGGTCGGATCTCCCGGTACAATCGTTTGAATTTTCGATTTCAAAATACGAACTGCAGCGTCGTTATTCGATTAAATATAATTATATTTATATATATAAATAAATATAATCGCTTCCGGCGCTGTTTTTCTTCAGATTTGAATTAAACATTCCAGACGATCCAACCGTTGGATTTTTACAAGGTTGGTGCCGTTGGAAAGATTATTCCAAGGCGAACCCGACGGTTGAGGTTTCGGGAAAATCCAATGGTCGGATTTCCCGTACTAGTTGTTTGAAAACACGGTTTCAAAACACGAACTGCACGGCCTCGTTTCGTTTTAATTTTATTTATATTTATATAAATATAGTTCATTCAATGATTTCCATATCGTTTTAACTTCAAATATTTTTCTAACGCCTTAAATTTTGGAAAAATTTCGCCATAACCTCCCCTGCACCGGGAGCATCGGGAAATCGCAAATAGCTTTCCCGGTCCTTCTAATCTCAAAAAGAAAAAGAAAAAGCCAAGCGGCTAGCCAACAGGCTCAAAATCATCACCCAAACAAATCAGTAAATGTGTACCTATTTGTCGGGCACAAAATTTTATTCCTCTTCTCTAGCCCCTTTGCTATAACCTGTTCAATAAATATGTATGTACATATATATACAGTTCTTATCATTTATCATTTTCTATTCGACTTCATATTTGATTTCAATTTGGTTTAAAAACACCATTCATTCTAATGTTACATAAATAGGTGCAAATCATTTCATTAGCTAATTAATGAATATTTCAACTCATATATGTTTATTTTGAACAAGTGGCTATTTTTAACACTTCACATTTCAACGATTTATGCATACAATAAAAATGTGATTTTTATTGTAAAAACAACTCATTTCAAAACACTATTTTTCTATATAGTTCCTATAGGTGATAAAAATAAGATTTTTATTCTAAAACAATTTCTTTCAAAACGAGATTATTTTACACAGTTCATATAGTCGATAAAAGGTGATTTTTATTATCAAACGATTTATTTCAAAATATGAATACCATTCAACACATGAATTTCTAATCAACGAATGAATATCAATTCAACACATGAATGTTTTCTATAGTTTCTATATATAGATAAAAATGTGATTTTTATTATCAAACAATTTATTTCAAAATATGAATACCATTCAACACATGAATTTCTAATCAACGAATGAATATCAATTCAACACATGAATGTTTTCTATAGTTTCTATATATAGATAAAAATGTGATTTTTATTATCAAACAATTTATTTCAAAATATGAATACCATTCAACACATGAATTTCTAATCAACGAATGAATATCAATTCAACACATGAATGTTTTCTATAGTTTCTATATATAGATAAAAATGTGATTTTTATTATCAAACAATTTATTTCAAAATATGAATACCATTCAACACATGAATTTCTAATCAACGAATGAATATCAATTCTACACATGAATGTTTTCTATAGTTTCTATATATAGATAAAAATGTGATTTTTATTATCAAACAATTTATTTCAAAATATGAATACCATTCAACACATGAATTTCTAATCAACGAATGAATATCAATTCAACACATGAATGTTTTCTATAGTTTCTGTATATAGATAAAAATGTGATTTTTATTATCAAACAATTTATTTCAAAATATGAATACCATTCAACACATGAATTTCTAATCAACGAATGAATATCAATTCAACACATGAATGTTTTCTATAGTTTCTATATATAGATAAAAATGTGATTTTTATTATCAAACAATTTATTTCAAAATATGAATACCATTCAACACATGAATTTCTAATCAACGAATGAATATCAATTCAACACATGAATGTTTTCTATACAATGAATAAGTATAGTTTAAGCATATGAAAATAATTCAAACACACGAATATTATTCAAAATTTCGGCAGCATAACGGCAGGGTAGTTGAAACCGGCACCGTCCCTAGTACGGCTCCTCGCTCTACCTTAAAACCTCGCGGTTTTTGACAATGGGGATCATGCATCTAGTTCGCACGCAGGCGGCATGTATATATTTATTTCATTTCCACAAACTAATCCTATGTGGTTTCAACCAATATCAATCACAAACAATCCCAAACAACCATTCGCTATCAATCAATTTTCACAACAATTTCAACCAATAAATATCGTCCATGGTTTGTGGACGAGGGGCGTATATATATATATATATATATATATATATATATATATATATATATATATATATATAGCAATTCACTTTTATATCAACACATATATAATATTTTTAAATCAGAAATCTCACCAATAGCTATCCAACTTCACTTAGAGAAATCTTCGCCTTTCTCGCCTTTTGTCGCTTCGTTGCCTGTATTCTCTACATATGTAAAAAATCGAAATTTTACTATGTTATTCAATATATAAAAATCGAATTTTTATTTCGATGTTCAATATATAAAAATTTGATTTTTCTTTCGACTTTCAATATATAAAAATATGATTTTTCTTTCGACTTTCAATATATAAAAATATGATTTTTCTTTCGACTTTCAATATATAAAAATATGATTTTTCTTTCGACTTTCAATATATAAAAATATGATTTTTCTTTTTAAAGTTCAAATCTTTTTCCATTAAAAGATTAAACCTTTTTCTATTTCAAAGTCTTAAAATAAAATCAGTTTTTATTTCCTTTAAAAATATCAGTTTTTATAAATCTTTTTAAATCAGTTTTTAAATTTCTTTAAAAATCAGTTTTTTTAAAAATATTTTTTTTAAAATTCAGTTTATAAATTCTAAAAAAACAGTTTATATATCAAAAAAAAAAAATCAGAAATTACTTTTTAAAAATTCTTTTTTAAATCGGTTTTTTTTCTGCAAACAAAAATAAAAATAAAAATAAAACAACCTAAATTGCTCACCGTCGCCTGCGAAGGGGAGGGAAGAAGAAGGAGGCGTCGGCGATGTGGTGTGGTACTCGGTGGTGTCGCGGCGTCGATGTCTTCAGGGGGGGCTTCTTCGATTGCGTCGCGAGGGGTTCTGGTGAACGAGGGATGGGGTGGCGGCTTCGAGGTGAGGGCGGCGTCGAGGTCTTCGTCGGCGTCGAGGTCTGGAGGGCGGCGGCTCGATAAGTTAGGGTTTTTTTTTTATTTTTTTTTATTTTTTTATTTCGTTTCTGAATAATGAAACGGGGGGGGGGGGGGGGGGGAGGGGGCAAGCAGAAGAAAAAGGAGGGAAGAATATATTTTATTATTATTATTTTATTTATTTAATTATTTAATTTTGCAAAAAGGTTGACTTTTACATACGACCTCGAAACGAGGCCCACCGCCTGTCGTCCATAGCGTTTTACCCCCATTCCGAACACAATGGGATATGTATCGTAAGCTGATTTGATCGTTACAATCAGTTTCCGTTGAAATGACATTTAAATCCTTATATTGAATTTTAAACGTACATTTCAAATTACCGGGGTCACATACTAACTAGAAAAATTCCAGAAAAATATTTTCTAGTTTCGTATTGACGATACGGTCCTAACAAAACTAGTTTCGTCGAATTCTGAGACCGTTTGAAAAATGGCCAATTTCCAGTCGATTAAATTCAACAGAAACTGGTCAAACGCGTTTTCTTTTGCCACGCTCACATATTGATTCGAAAAATTATGAAATTTGAAACCTAGCAATAGTTTGACATCCCGGACCCAACAAAAGTGGTTTCGTCGAAATCCGAGGTCATTTGCAAATTGTCCATTTTTAAGGGCCTGAATTCCATAGCGACTATTCAGAATTTTCAACTGGACATATCTTTTGATTCCCGCTATCAAATTTCGATTGGTCAGATTCATTGGAAAGATATTATCAATTAGATTCCACTATTTTTGGTTTCACTAAAATCCGGATTGTTTTGCACCCGGTATATTCAATTGAAGTTTGAAATCGAATTATCGAACTACCGTGCCATTTTCAATTCTATATATAATTATAATTAATTATATTCGTTTTCAAATGTCGATTCAAACTCAGTTTTCATCGCCATTATTTAAAATATTTATTTTAAATATTTAAAATCCATTATTTTAGCCAATTTAAAATTTTTAAATTGGTTCAGATTTTCTGGGTCGTTACAGAGATGGTTGGATATGCGAGGAAAGTGCCTCCGGTTTCGTTCAGATCCAGAACGAACTTGTAAATGGATTGTGTGTCTGACATTGGATTTTATTCTGTGTTGATTGATTTCTGTTAAATATATATATGTTTGGCGGCGGAGAATTTATTTTCTTGCTTAATGCCCTTCTCTGAGACGTACGAGCTTAGAGGTTATATATCGATAGATATCAATCGCATGGCATGAACTGCCTTTGTGGCATGCTAAGTTGCATGGATCAAGGCTTCTGTTGAAAAGAAAAGTCTTGTGGTTGATGATCAAAGCACGGCCTACGTGGCAGCTTTGTGTATAACGTGAATTCACGAGCCTCACACCTCGGTATGAGTCAAAAACGGGATACGGACTGCAGGGAGAGCACGACTTTTGTTTCTAGCTTTGGTGGTGTCAGTGACTTACCAGCCCTGAAATTTATATACTTTTCACCTATGTGGTTATTGAATGAGGCGCCTCGATTTTAGGTCTGTAAGGACCGGGAAACGTGTGTTTAGGAATAAATAATCCTCTAACGTAAGTGAGGACCGGCTCTAAAGCATCCAGGATTTCCCAAAGTGTGTAGTCCTGAGACATTTGCTAGAGTGTCTCGAAAGCGGAGAGGAGCTTGCCCCTTGCCTCAACTCATGACGGAAATCCAATTTCCAATACGTGTATTGCGGTTTTAATTGTAGAACTAGTATGGCGACATGATAGATGGTACCCATGCCGCCTATGATTGATATTTATGATTTGAATTGTTTTGACACTATACACTTATTATAGTATCAAATGATTTGTTTTAAACGTACCAAGCATGTTTGGCTATTATAAGGGAAAACCCTATCCTCCGGCTTGCGTTGCATTGTGTGATTGGACCTGGGTCTTATAATAGCTTCATTTTTCGAAAAAGCATTGCGTTGTTTATTCTATGCACTGGTGTTCTTGGGAGGAAACCCGTTCCGTGTTATACGGCGTGGTCCCTTGAACTACTCTCTTTTAAAGTAAAGTTTTAAATAACTGTTTTAGTTCTCACACCAGTCACATGACTGATCTGGAGTTTATTGTTTAACCTAAACTCTGGGTACCCTCATTTTCCGCAAGGGCAGCTAGTAGTTTTGGTTTTGCAGATTTATATTCATAGGATCCTGGTTTACAGCTGGAATGATATCCGGAAAGCTCTGTATCCGTATATCACCTTCAGTTGTGTTTGTATTATTTTCCGCTGCTATGTAATTTATTGTAATCTCTGATGTTTATCGAATGTAATTTATTCATTCATACTCTGTATATTCTTGTATCTGGTGGAATTGTTGTAATAGCAATGAAATTTTCTTCCGTCTGCGTTATGATTTTTCTTGTTCTCAAATGATCAGGGGTTTCGAACGGTCTTGATCGGTTTAACGACTGATTCGGATCGAGCGAAATTCCAGGCTGTCACATCTAACGTGTATTCGCGCATCCACGAGCAACCACTTGCAACCATATGAATCATAACATGTTTCAAATACATGTTTACATCCATAGAGTTCTACCTAAGGTTCCCAAGATAAGATCGAGAAGATAAACAAGACAAACTCCTTACGAGGTTTGCAACAGAAACAGGACCGAGAGGATATCCACCAAGCGATAGCATGCAAGCAAGCTCTACAGGAGAACCAGGGATCAACGATATACTCTTAAAAAGAGACATGATGCGCGCGTCTAAGCCGCATTTCTATGAGCTTAATTCCATTGTGCCTTGACCGCCTTTGACTTCATGATTTTGTAGCTTCTTGATCCTATTTCCAAGGTATGAGTCGGAACTCATTTCACTGTCGCCTCTCGTTCCTTTTTCACTTATTCTTTTCTAGAATACTTGGCTCAACCATAACTGCGTACTCATGGTTTCATGCAAGCTTTCCAACAATTCACTAGCGAATCTTGGATCTCATTTACCTACTAAGAGGTATTCCACACAGAAGAGCTTTCCCTTGAAAACAACCGATGCCCGCCATGTTGCCCAGTGTACTTACTAGGGTGATTCCTACAACCCATGCTTAAGCAGAATGAACCATCCGCCTTATTGGCGAACATTACTCGATCGGATCAGAGATTTCTGATAAATGCATCAAGAGATTCTAGGTAACTAACCATGACATAACTCATAAGGTTACACGAGACTTCGAGGGTATTACCAAGGCAAGTTAAGAGTTTAACTACCCTCCTTTCAAAACCGAGAATGGCATCCCTTACTGGATAACCACTTCATCCCTAGAATCCATCCATAGCTCAACAATAGAAGCATTGCTTCTAATCTCAACATTTGGCATTTACACTCTCAATTCCAAAAAAGTCATGAATAAATGGACCAACTCTCCAACCAGATTTTGGGACAAAAGTGGGATCTTCTACCATGCTAGTACTAAGGTGCAGAGACTTAACTATCGTAGTAGACTTAAATGATGCGATGATCAAAACAAAGTCTGGACGGGATGATAGAAAAGAAAGGCTAAACCTTTAACAGAAACGATACCATCCCTCCTAGGTACGCTAGGAGTGAGAGCATACAATTGCCCTCTCGCTGATCTTGTCCTTGTCTTCCTTCGTGGACTGATCCATACCAACAAGTTGCTTATCCTTACGTCCGTGTCCTTTATCCTTGCTCTTATTACTCTTCCTTGTAACACTGTAACAGGCCTCTCGAGAACCACCTCCATCTCACGGAAAACACTTCGTAGCTAGACAAGGATTAGTCGCAGTTAAAACTACTGTGACTACAGATGGAGGAAAGAAAGGAAAAGAGATTCAATCAAGGGAACAAAGGATAGTGCTAATGGCTTTTGGGGAATAGCCTTTAAAAACTTTTCTTGAAAAATGCTTCTTTGTAAACGGTTTCTCAAATAGTTTTCAGAAGGTTTTAAAAACTTTTGCCCAGTCTGGTAACCTTCTGCTCTGATACCAAATGTAACACCCCACCTCCGCCAGGGTCACTCACAATGGAATGCACTGGGTTTGGAGGGGCATTATTGGTAAACATGCACAGAAATATTACAAGACAGAACATATAAAACAGCGGAAGTAAAGCAAATTTCATTACCTTATAAAATAGTAAGGTCAAAAGCCTTTTACATCAGAATACATCAAAACCTGTCTTGCAATAGTAAAGAAACATAAACCATTTCATAAATTATTCCCCAAGTAAAACAGTAAGGTAGCCATAGCCAAGAAAAGTCCAAGCCATGCATGATGATCTTCAAGCAGAGGAAGTCCAAACTAAATAACAGTGTTTCCTCCCTGAAAACCGGGGGGGGGGGAACGGAAGACAAAGAGGCGAAACAAAACGGGGTCAGTCATAAAGACTGGTAAGTCCTATCTACTTCCAGTATAAAAACAGGTAAAGGTAACATGACATGCATAAACTGAAAGTAAACATAAGGATGAGGACAAGATAGATAAGCTAAACCAAGATAACTGGATGAAATACTGTAGCAAGATAAACTAAGGTATCATGATAAACTACGGTGTCAAGATAAATCAAGGTATCACATCGTCAGGTTTCTATCAAGTATACTATCCCAAGGTATCTATCATGTATAACATCCCACGGTATCTATCATGTATAACATCCCAAGGTATTTATCATGTATATTTGCTCTGCACCCCTCGTACTAGTATCCTGTAACAACCCGAAAATCTGGGCCAGTTTAAAATTTTTATTTTGGCAATTTTAGCGAATTTTGATTATTTAAAATGAATTATTTTAAATAAAAACGACGATAAATTTATTTTGAATATAATTAGAACGTATATATTATATACGTCGTCGTTGGAATATAAATATTTATATATAGTTATAAATAGAATTGAAAATGGCGCGGTAGTTCGATAATTCGATTTCAAACTTCAATTGAACATACCGGGTGCAAAACAATCCGGATTTTAGTGAAACCAAAAATAATGGAATCTAATAGTGAATATCTTTCCAACGAATCCGAAAGATCGAAATTTCATAGCGGGAATTAAAAGATATGTCCAGTTGAAAATTCTGAATAGTCGCTATGGAATTCAGGCCCTTAAAAATGGACATTTTGCAAACGACCTCGGATTTCGACGAAACCACTTTTGTTGGGTCCGTGATGTAAAATTATTGCTAGGTTTTAAGTTTCATAATTTTTCGAATCAATATGTGAGCATGGCAAAGGAAAACGCGTTTGACCGGTTTCAGTTGATTTTAATCGACTGGAAATTGGCCATTTTTCCAACGGTCTCAGAATTCGACGAAACTAGTTTTGTTAGGACCGTATCGTCAATACGAAGCTAGAAAATATTTTTTTGGAATTTTTCTAGTTAGTATGCGACCCCGGTAAATTGAAATGCGCGTTCAAATTCAATATATAGAGATATACGTTGATTTTAGCGGAAACAGATCGAAACGATCAAATTAGCTTGCGGTACATATCCCATTGTGTTCGGAATGGGGGTAATTAGCTATGGACAACAGGCGGTGGGCTTGATTTCGAGTTCGAAATTTTAAGTTGCTTTTTGAAATTAAAAATAAATAAATTAATAATATATAAAGTCCCTCTCCCTTCTATACTCTCACTCTTCTCAGAATCAAAAAAAAAAACCTAACTAAAACCCGACCCGCTAGCCCCTCCCCCGGTTGACCTATCACTTGCGATGGCCGCTCCCCCTCCCTCCGATCGACGGCGCCTCACACTCCCCAGCCTCCATCTCCTCCGTCTCTCTCCTCCTCCCGCTCGACGCACAGCCCCACGAAGACCCCGCGGTGTCCCAGTTCGTCGTCCCCTCGCCTGAGACCGCCGGAGGCAGGCCAACTTCGCCAGCGCCGCCCTCTGAATTTCCTCCGCAGCTCCGAACTCCCACAGCACCCCTCCTCTTCTGATTTGGCCGTGACCTAAGCCCTTCCCCTTTTTTTTAAAAAAAAAGAAAATATTGTAAGTTTCTTTACTTTGTTTATTTTTCTTCTTTTTTTTTCCAGTAATTTTCTTATGTAGTAATTGTTTTTTTTACTAAAATACATTGGTTATAGTTTTTTTTTTAAAAAAAAAACTGAAAAGGATATAATTTCTTTGGGAATATAAAAAATTCGATCTTTATTATGTAGAAGAAAGAAAAATATGGTTTTTTTATATTGAACGTCGAAGTAAAAATATGATTTTTATATGTGGAACTTCGAATTAAAAATATGATTTTTATATGTGGAACTTCGAATTAAAAATGTGATTTTTATATATTGAACTTCGAAAGAAAAATATGGTTTTTTTTTATTGAACGTCGAAATAAAAATATGGATTTTTATATTGAACGTCGAAATAAAAATGTGATTTTTATATATTGAACGTCGAAGTAAAAATGTGATTTTTATATATGGAACGTCGAAGTAAAAATGTGATTTTTATATATTGAATAGCATAGTAAAAATTCGATTTTTATATATGTAGTGGCTACGGGCGAAAGAAAGTGATAAGGGACGAGAACGACGAAGATTTCTCTAAATGAAGTGCCGTGGAAGTTGGATAGCTATCGGTGAGAATTTCTCACCTTTCAATTTCTTTTTCTAGTTATATATATATACTAGGATGCAGACGGTGCTTAGTAGCACCTGACACAATCGTCCACAGACCATGGACTTGTTTGTTTGGTTGCATAGATTAGTTAGATGATTTGATTTGAAATTGAATTGTTTGGTGAAATGAATGGATTGATTGATGTGTGAATGGCGTGGGCCTTCACTAGACCGGGGATAAGGCTAGGCCTCGTCCCGTTTCTAGTATCATGCCGTTATGCCGCCGAAATTTTCTAAAATAAGTTAGAAAAATAAAAATATCATTTTATTTAAAGAATGAACTGAATAGAAATTCATATGTTAAAATGAAATGTTTTATCGTTAAAAAAAAATATAATTTTTAACGTGAATATGAATATAGTGAAGTGAATAAAATAAAATATTCATTTATAAACCAGACGGTTTGTTTATGTACACCTATTTGAAGGACATTGATTGGGACGATAAATTTTACACATCGCCCAACTGCACGAATAAAATATGTATTTGATTGTTTGAAACCCCACACGGGTGTTGGGATGAAATATGAAGTTCACTCATCCTGATTGATTAAATATGTCGATCGATTGATTGACAGGCTGTTATAAGCGTTAGATATCTATATTTGATGCTTATACAGTGTAGTGCACTTTGGTTGATAGTTGATTATTTTTCAATGCTATTATACATGTGTTGTATGAAAATCCATATAATTAACTTTATATGGTAATTGATTGGGCCTCATTCCAATTTGAAAAATAAAGAATATTATAAAATAAAGGTTCATGTGTTGACAGTACTCATCCATTGAGATTGGTCATGTGTTGAACGAAATATTTTAATAATAAAATTTGCATCTTTATCAATATAAAATAAAAGTTCATGTGTTGACTGTACTCATCCATTGAGGTTAGTCATGTGTTGAACGAAATAATTTAACAAAAATAGTCACACGTGGACAGTACTCACTCGTTGAGATTAGTCGTGTGTTGACAAAAATAAATATTCATTTGTTGAATAAAATAAAGGAATATATGAAGCCGTGTTGATTAGATTGACGCCATTTTGACGTGAACGATATTTATATCGATTTTAAACGATTTCGAAATGAAATGAACTGAAAACGATTTCGAAATGAAATGAATTGAAAACGATTTCGAAATGAAATGAATTGAAAACGATTTCAAATTGAATTGAAAGCGAATTGAAATGAATTCAAATTGAATTGAAATTTGAATTGAATAGAAATGAATTTTAAAACGAATTTATAAAGAAGAATTCAATTTTGATTTGAATTGAAATGGAAGTTGAAATTGCTTTTGAAACGAATTTAAAACTATTTATATAATTCGTTTTAAATAGAAATCGACGAAGTATATATTATATATATAATATAATGGCTTGAATAGAACGCGCCGCGCCGCGGCAGTTCGCGAATTTCGACCATTTATTTCAAACGGACATTACGGGAGATCCGACCGTCGGATTCTCCTAAAACCGGAACCGTTGGGTTCGTATCGAAAAGAGCTTTCTAACGAATGTTAGAAATTTGAAATCTAACGGTTGGATTTGGAGATACGTCCAAATCAAATTCGAAAAAGGTCGCTGTAATTGCAGTTCGATGGCCATTGATGGAAATCGACTGTACGGGCCTTGATAAAATTATTAAAAATAGTAATAATTTGTGTAAAATAATAAGAAATGATTTGTGAAGAATTGGGATGAAAAACTCCATATTTGAAAAGATAAAAATAGATTTTTATCGAAATGAACTAGTTTTGAACTAGAATTATAATTCTATTTATTTTTAAATAAATAAATTGAATTTAAAAAGGGTTTTGAAATTAACCAGAATATCCAATGATTGCATTGGAGTGGATTTGAATCGAAATTGTCTTCGGAATATTTCGATGTTGGAATTCGTGATTATACAGGTGTTGTTATGGAAATTTGAAAGATATATATTTATATCGTTATTTCCAATACGACATTTGTTAGTCGTAGAATTTGATATTGAATATAAGCCGATATATTTTCTATTCAGAGCCTTGTATTGAATATCGAATGTGATTTGGGTTTGTCGTGAATGGTGTCTTCACTAACACTGTTCTTGAACCCAGTTAAGAAATGATTAAATCTTTTTATTTAGATTTAATGAAGTATACCAATTAAATAATATTTAATTGGAATTGAATTGATATTGATTTTTGGGTTTATCGTGAACAGTGTTTTTAAATAACACTCGTTCTTTAACCCGATAATTAATGAATGTGACTTTGGGTTTATCGTGAACCGTGTTTTTAAATGACACGGATTCTTTAACCCAGTTAACGATTAAAACTAAGTGGAGTTTTAATGAATCTTTAATTAGATTGAAAAGGTCGAGAATGGAGTATCACCAGTTTTACTCCAAGCGATAGTTAAATCTTTAATTAGATTTGAACGTGAAATGGTAATTGAATTTACCGATAACACCGTGGTGTTAGATATGAAGTACCACCAGTTTTACTTCATGGGATGAATAGGCTGGGATTGGGAAATTAAAACCAATGATTACTTCGGTAAGGTTCGTTAATCCCGACTAGTTGAATCGAAATTCAAAAGAAGATTAAAAAATAAATTCAAGGAATTTATCTTTGATAAAATTAATGGGAACCTTTCCCTATGAACGTGAAATTTAGAAACTAACTGTCGGTTAGCCAAGCAGAATGGTTTTCTGGATATTGATCTGATGTTGGTTTCGGCCTTCGGGGTTAATATTTGGGGAATTTTTCTCTTGATTAATTTACGGTTAGTGACTGATGAATTGGAATGAGACGTATGTTGTGTTTGTGTAACACTTATTTAAAATATACGCGAGTTATTCGGAAAGACCGGGTTTATCCCATTCTGAATAACTGATACGACGATAAGTCGAAGATGAAGACGGTGGTCGAAGACCAGAAGTCTTCACGTCGTTTGGGTAATTACTGATGATCTTGATTGGGCTGTACACCCAAGAAGATGGAAACAGTTAGTGATCGTCCAGAAGTACTTGGAGATCGATGGATATGCGGGGTACTAGGTGCCTCCGGTTTCGTTCAGACCCAGAACGAACTTGTAATGGACTGTGTGTCTGACATTGGATTTTAGTCCGTGTGATTGATCTCTATTAAATATATATCTGTTTGGCGGCGGAGAATTTATTCTCTTGCTTAACGCCCTTCTCTGAGACGTACGAGCTCAGGGGTTATATATTGATGGATATCAAACGCATGGAGTGAATTGCCTGTGTGGCATGCCTAAGTGGCAATTGATCGAGGCTTCTGTTGAAAAGCAAAGTCTTGTGGTTGATGATCAAAGCACGGCCTTTGTGGCATAGCTTTGTGTAACATTGATTCGCGAGCTTCACACCCAGTATGAACCAAAAACGGGAGAGGACGTCAGGGAGGGCATGCGTTTCTTTCTAGCTAGAAGTGGCGTCAGTGGTTTTACACGCCCTGACGAGTTTGACTTATGTGGTTGTTGCTGTTGCGAGGCGCCTCGGATTGATCGGTCGTTCTCGAACCGATGGAGTCATTTAGTTGGCTCGTTTACGCCCCATAGGGCGGGGAAACGCATGTTCAAGCATTTTAATCCACTCCGTGTGGACCGGCCCTGAGGATCCAAGGGTCACTCGAGCTCTGATCCTGAGACATGGTAGGCTAGATTGTCTCGAATCGGTTGAGGACTATCTTTTGCCTCGGTTCATAGATGGAAACCCAATTTCCAAATACGTGACATTTGTGGTTTTATTTGTAAACCTATATATGGCGACATGATATATGGTACCCATGCCGCCTATGATTGATACTTATGATTTGAAGTGTTTTATACACTATGCACTTATAATAGTATCAAATGATTTGTTTTAAACGTATCAAGCATTCTTTGGCTGTTATAAGGGAAAACCCTATCCTCGGCTGCGTTGCATTGTGTGATGGGACCTGGGTCTTATAACAGCTTCATTTTTCTTTATTTAGCATTGCGCTGTTTGTTTTATGCACTGGTATTCTTGGGAGGAAACCCGTTCCGTGTTATACGGCGTGGTCCCTTGATTTACCTAACTTTGAAAATAAAGATTAATAACTGTTTTAGTTCTCACACCAGTCCCATGACTGACCTGGAGTTTATTGTTTTAACCTAAACTCTGGGTGCCCCTATTTTGACACGGGCAGCTAGTAGTTTTGGTTTTGCAGATTTATATTCACAGGATCCTGGTTTACAGCTGGAACGATATCCGGAAAGCTTTGTATCCGTATATCCCATTCTAGTTGTGTATTGTATTTTTTTCCGCTGCGATGTATTTAAATGTAATTTAAATCTCTGATATTTCTGTGTAATATTCTTTTATACTCTGTATATTCTTGTAATCTGATGCATTGTTGTAATATACAATGAAATGTTCTTCTGTTTGTGTTCTGTTGTGGCTTGTTCTCGAACTATCCGGCGCTTCCCTTTTCAGGGGAGTTACGGGTTTTCACATATCCCAACCCGCGTCATGTGTTAACTATGAATGTCCCCTGCCCAATGTCATGTAATGGTCCATGTCAACCTAATATATAGCATATGTAGGTTTTCCCAACTCGTATGTTTCTTTCCATGTATAAGTTCAGTCCTTTGCCGTAGGCCGTACGGGCTTTCCCATGTAAATCTGTACCACCTCAACGTAGTACCATTTTATCCTTGAAGTTGTTTTGGACTGCTACCCTTAATCTGTTTATGTTTTCTTACCATGAATAATCGCGTGTTCACTTAGGATTTATGCCACCTAGGACCACTAGGGATTATGCTACCTAATTAAAGTTTCCGTGTCTCGGTTTGGGTTCAAGCCACCTAGGGCCACTAGGGATTATGCCACCCGTCAACCACGCCCTTTATCCCACGTATGTATCGTGAATCGTTTTCCATGTCTAGACGCACATGTATCTCAATGTGCCATCCGAGTTCTGTGCCAGGGCAAATCAAGAAATACGGAACTCGGTCGGGAGCTTTAAGTCATCTGCCGATGCAGATATCAAGGTCTGTTTTTGTATCCGTGGCTATGGTCCCACGTGACCCCTCCCTCAACTACTGAAAGGCAATCCAAGAAAAATCATGTATGAGAACTACATCCCAGCCCCACTATAGCCCCACTTTCCTATTGGCCAACCTCACCCATAACTCGATAGCAAGTATATGGTTTGTTGGGAGTTCTCTGCCTTTCCGTACGTACACGATTGACTAAAGATGGTAGGCAGTCGACGACGCGCTATCCAGGGCAAAAATCAAGTATCGTCAACTCCACGCTAATCCATCCCCGTCTTTAGGTTGCTCGCACAACAACCAAGGCATACTCTTGGTTCTTCTACCACAGACCTTAACCTCTTGTGAGCCCAGGCGGATCACCTGCAACCTCACAGAGGGATACCAAGAGTATCCTCACGTCCCCCGAAGCTACCGCTTCGTCACCCAGTTCGTTGGAGCCTTTATCTAAGTCAGATAATTCGCTCCTCCACGTGTGTTCAAACGATGGCCTACCATATCGGGTTACTCATCTATCTATGAACTGGTCCAGTTTCCTTGACTAAGAATTAATAATTAGTTATCCTTAACTAAGGTTTACCACTTAGCTTCTCTTCCCGCTATCCTTGTTAACTACGATTTTCAACCTAGTCCCCTGAGCTAGGTTTTGTCTAATGGGTTAAGTGTTGTCATTCAAGTTCATGACTTAACCCGCCTACGAATCATGTCAAGATTGGATAAGTATTTAAGTTCAAGGCTTAGCCCGACAAGTTGGTTAAGTATACCAAGAAGCTCATGACTTAACCGTATCAAGTCAAATTGGTTAAGTATTTGTTTGTCTTAGCCCTATCAGATTATCCTGTTAGATTGATTAAGCATAGATTATCTTAATCCCATCAGATTATCGAGTCGGATTGGTTATGTATGGGTTAGCTTAACCCCATCCACTAACCGTATTACAATGGTTAAGTATATTTAAAAGGTCTTGTGACTTAACCCTATCAGGTCCGCATATTAGATTGGTTAAGTATAGGTTACTTAACCTCATCAAATCATCATGTATAATTGGTTAAGTATAAGTTACTTAACCCCATTAAATTATCATGTTAAGTTTGTTAAGTATTGGTTACTTAACCTCATTGAATTACCAAGTTTAGATTGGTTAAGTGTTTAACTTAACCCCATCGAATTATCGTGTTTAGATTAGTTAAGTGTAAATTACTTAACCCCATCCCCTAATTGCCTTATATGGTTAAGTGTCATTAAGAAATCAAATCTGGTTCCACTTAACCTACCCATTCGTGTCATATCGGTTAAGTGTCATTGGTCAAAATTACTTAACCTTTTCATGTGGCATTAATTAGATTAATGCACCCCAACCTCTCACATTAGACTTTGTTGTGGTTACTAGTTAAGTCGGGCGGGTCCGGGTAGATTTATACCACAACCTAGTCTAACCTCGGGTTTTAAGTGCTATATGACCAACTACTCACATTGGGTCCTATTGTTTGTAGCCACTAGTTAAGCCGGGCGGGTCCGGGTAGATTTATGCTACAAACTCAACCCAACCTCGAGTTGGCCACTTTCATGTTTGGTCTAGTGTCATATTACACTTACAACCCATACGTGTCTAGTTTCAAGTCCCATGTTTACCCTACATGTCATGTCCACATTTAGGTGTATCATGAGTGTCATATTTTCATGAGACCCCATGTCAAACTATCATGTCATAATCACGCTCGTCTAACCTACCCCAAATCGTGTTTCCAACCCAAGTAAAAGCGAGTCAACATAGTAAGGATACTATTCTACATATTGGCCTCAAAACATGCACGATGTCAAAAAGGGATTGGCCACAAACATGCATGATATCATAAGGGGGTTTGGCCTCAAAATATGCATAGCATCATAAGGGGTTTTTGGCCTCAAACATGCATAATGTCACAACGGGATTAGCCACAAACATGCATGATATCATAAGGGGGTTTGGGTTCATTTACATGCATAAGCCCCAAGTCATATTCATGTACATATTTCACAAGTCAAAGTGGTTTCAAGTATTCATGCCAACATTCCGCAAGTAAAGGTTCAATCTTTCATGATGAACTAAGTTAAACATAACATAAGTGGCATGATTTAGTCACTAAGCATAGCCCAAAGTCATAGGTTCAAGCAAAAGAGGCATGACAAGGTTCATATAGGCTAGCATACTTAGTTTAATCTCGTTTTATTCCATGCCATCATTAAAACTACCGTTTAGAACTAGAAGTAGCTAGAACTTACATAGTGTGGCTTAGGGAAAGATCATGAATCGTCTTGTCGAAGAAAGGTGGCTCCTTTATTGAAGAATCGTCATGAAATTTGCGTAGCAACGTTGATCTCTCCTCGATTTGGTGTAGAAAGCTTGCACCTTTTGATTTGAATGCATAATCTCTAGGAATTGGAGATGGAGGCCATGATCAAGATTGATTTTGGCAGCACTTAGTTGCTAGAATGATTTTTAGTGATTTAGGTTAGGTCCTAGGGTGTTTTTATAGAATTTAGGAGTAGTTTAGGCCGTAGGATAAACCCTAGGATAGATCTGAGCCTTCAAAAATCGTCACAAGCCAACAAAACCGAGCCAAGACAGCAGCAGGTGCACCTAGGCCCAAGTGGTCGGACCACCCAGGTCGACACCCGTGTCGACTGGGCAGTCGACCTACCCCTGGGCATGTCGACTCCCCAGTCGACACCCCAGTCGACCTAGGGCTTGGGCGGGAATTTTCCCACCCAATCTGTTTGGCTTCAGATTTGAATTTTCGAGCTGTTTTTGAACTTGAATTTTTCTGGAAACTTTGACGGGCCATAACTGGGTCATACGGACTCCGATTCTCGAAAACTCGGACTTTATTTCGCGTATTTTTCCGAGACGAACGCAATGGCACAGCCCGTTCCCCTGATTCAGATTTTATAATTAAATTCTGCCTTGATTCTTGTCCTAGTACATTGTAAAAATCCGGGTTGTTACACGTGGGGTGTTACAATATTCGTTATTTAAAAATATACTTTATATAAAAAGATTCTTTATGTAAAAATATTCTTTATTTTAAAATGTTCTTTATTTTAAAATATTCTTTATTAAAGAGATGTTCTAAATTGGAATGTGACTAAATCATTTATCATATAATTTCGGTTATATGGATTTCATACGTCATATGTGTATGACAATAATAATAAATAATCATTAAATCATCCATTCATATACAGAGTGAAATTTATAACTGTGTAAGCATTAAAATGAATAAATAACGCTCACCGCAACCTGCCAATCCATCTATTGACATACAACTAAATATTGAGACTAGTATATGTTAAATATCATCTCAATACCCGTGTGGGGTTTTCAGCCAACAACAGTTCATATGAATAAATAATTGGTTAATCAATTTAACCAATTTCTAATTCTGCTAACATATTGACGATAATCAAAACAAACATGTCAATTTATTCCTAATGCCAAATAAAAATATATTTTATTCGTATAATTTCCCTATACATTTCTAATGTCTGATAAAATGTAATTTATTTATATGACATTATTGCTGATGACAAATAAAAAGATAATTCCTATTTTCTTTTATTTGTACGCAAATTTCTATTTTAAACTTTAACAAATAAAAAGAAATGTTTTATTTGTATGTATAGTTTCAAATCATAACATATGAAATGCCTCGTTATTCTATACACAAGTTCTTATGTAAAATTTGACAATACAACTGTCACTCTGATTTGCATACAAATTCTATTATATAATTTAACAATAAAATGTCACTTTATTTTACATATAATTCTAATGTATGCTTTGACTAATAATAGGATTCTTATATTTGCATATAAATTCTAATGTATGTTATGCAAATAAAAGTGATTGTTATATTTGCATATAAATTCTAATATATGTTATGCAAATAAAAGGGATTCTTATATTCACATATAAATTTTATTTCAACAAGTTGTATAAAAAGTGATACATTCATTTTTTTGGCAATTCTATTTCAGCAAAATGATTTGAAGGTGGTAATTTCATTTTGTTAATAGTTCTAGTTTAACAAAATGAAATAAATAGTAGTAATTCATATTGTTAACAATTCTAATTTAACAAAATGAATCAAAGTTATATTTTTGTTGTAACACAAATTTATTTAACGGAGATGCTTTTGTGTTTTGACACAAATGATAATTTGTTTCCAACTAACATGTTTGATAAAAATGACTATTTTTATTCCAACTAACATGTTTGACAAAAATTACTATTTTTATTTCAACTAACATGTTTGGCAAAAATGACTATTTTTATTTCAATTAACATGTTTGACACAAAAATGACTATTTTTATTTCAACTAACATGTTTGACAAAAATGACTATTTTTATTTCAACTAACATGTTTGACAAAAATGACTATTTTTATTTCATATAAAATGACAACAAAAATGATACTTTCAACTCTTCTATTTTTATTACATATAAAATGACAACAAAAATGATATCTTTAAATCTTCTATTTTTATTGCATATAAAATGACAATAAAAATGCAACTTTAAAATCTATCCTTCTCATTACAACTAAAATGACAATAAAATGTTTCTTTTTGTATTAATTCTTTTTATTATAACTAACTTGACAATAAAAATGTTATTTTTAAATTTATCCTTTTTATTGTAACTAAATTGACAAATAAAATGTTACTTTAAATCCATTCTTTTTATTTGCATATAAAATGACAAAAAAAATGTTACTTTTTAACCTACACTTTTTATTGTATATAAAATGACAATAAAAATGTTACTTTTAAATCTTAACTCTATATCATTGTAACTAATTGAAAATATAAATAAATCTTTTATTCCAATCCTAATCTTTGTAACTGATTGAAAATAAAAATGAAATCTTTTATTCCAATTCTAATCTTTGTAACTAATTGAAAATAAAAATGAAATCTTTTATTCCAATTCTAATGTTTGTAACTAATTAAAAAATAACCCTTTTGTTTCTAATCCTTTTTAATAACAAAAAATGTATATTCTCTTTAAATGGAAAAAATGAATATTTTGTCTCATTCTTTTTAATTGACCAAGAATGTATAATTTGGTTTCACTCTTTTTAAATGATAAAAATGTATGTTTTTATTTCATTCTTTTAAATTTGACAGAAACGAACATTTTTATTGCCTTCTATTAAATTTGAAAAAAATAAATGTTTTTATCTACTCCTTGAATCTAATTTCCTAATTAATATTAATGTTAATTACCACCATCTAATAAACAAATGATAATATTATTTGAATCTAATTTTATAATTAACATGAATGTTAATTACAATAATCTAATAACAATGAACCTAATTTTTTAATTAACACAAATGTTAATTACAACAATCTATTAATAATGATAATTTTGTTTGAATCTATTTTATTTCTAACATGATATATTTGTTTCATCTATTTCATAACAAACATGAGACACACAAATCAATTCAGTGATTCATCGCAATCATAAAAAAATCAACACTAAAATAAATATATACACAACATCAATATGAATTTTATATAGAATGAATATAAATTTCATAGTGAAATAAATAATTAATTTTATTTTAAAATATAAATCTCACCTCGATTTGTCTGAATATTCAAAGTGCTTCATTTAAGATCTTGTCTGTTCTGTGTTGTAGAGTTTTCTGATACGAGTCCAATGCACTTTAATTTGCTGAATTCTGATTCCGTATGAGAAAGATATTGTTTTTATAAGTTTACACTATTGTTATATAAATAATTTTCAGATTTAAATATATATATTATTCAACCTTTAATCTCCACCGTTAAAAATTCAATCCAAGGCCTTTACTTCTTTCTTCCTCATCGTTCTTCTTCAGCCGAACAGAACCCATCATGCTCAAATCAAAACCTCTTCTGCGCACGAAATCCGAGGCACCGGAAGATGATCTGCCACCTCCACTCAACGTGCCCTGACCTGAGCCCCCCAGTGCACCCCACCTCGACGAACTCGGTGGGCCCTCTTCACCAGAAAATGGCTCTAAAGCCGGCGCCTTTGCGGCCCAATTCCGACTAAATTTCTCCACCATCCATGATCACGACCGCTGAGAATATAGATCTCCGCAAGATCTTCGAATTTGTCTTAAGAAGCATTGGAATCAATAGAACGGATTATGAGAATTTTAGGGAAATAAATAGGAGCGTATCGGCCATTCAAAGAAGAGATGGTGACTGGTTGTATTAGGGTCTAGGGTTTGAGTACACCAACCGTATTTATACAATGTATTTTATTATTTAATAATTCTTTTAACTCAAAAATTCTTGTTTAATGCCACGTTCTCCAAATCAAACCCAATAAGTGCCGGCCCTAGCTAATAACCCCCATCCCGAACATAATGGAATATGTTTCATAACCCAATTCGGATGTTACGATATGTTTTTCTTTAAATTAAAATATAAAACATTTAATATTAAATTTAAACGTACATTTTAATTTACCTGGGCCACATACTGACTCTAAAAATTACAGAAAAATTATATCTAGCCATGTTTTGACGATACAGTCCTAATAAAACTAATTTCGTCAAATTTGAAGACCGTTTGAAAAATGGCCATTTTTCAAACGGTCTTCAAATTTCTAGTCGATCGAATTTGACTAAAATTGACAAAACACATTTTCCTTTGCCACGCTCACATATTAATTCTAAAAATTATGAAAATGGGAATCAAGCAATAATTTGACATTCCAGATCCAACGAAAGTGGTTTCGTCGAAAACGGAGGTCGTTTGAAAAAAGGCTATTTTTAACATTAAAATATATATATAAATTTTATAGCGACTATTCCGAATTTTAAACTGGACATAACTTTTGATTCCCGCTATGAAATTTAAATTTTTCGGATTCATTGGAAAGATATTTTTAAATAGATTTAAATATTTTTAGTTTCACTGAAATCTGATTTATTTTGAATCCTGTACAGTCAGTCAAAGTTCAAATTTGCAAACTACCGCGCTATTTCTAACTCTTTTTATAATTAAAATAAATAATTTTCATTCTAATGATTTATGTATGTTGTAGATTTGTGGGATGTATGTAAATATGGGGAGGGATCTGTAACGACCCAGAAAATCTGAACCAATTTAAACTTTTTAAATTGGCTAAAATAATGGATTTTAAATATTTAAAATAAATATTTTAAATAATGGCGATGAAAACTGAGTTGAAATCGACATTTGAAAACCAATATAATTAATTATAATTATATATAGAATTGAAAATGGCGCGGTAATTCGATAATTCGATTTCAAACTTCAATTGAATATACCGGATGCAAAACAATCCGGATTTTAGTGAAACCAAAAATAATGGAATCAAATTGATAATATCTTTCTAACGAATCCGACCAATCGAAATTTGATAGCGGGAATCAAAAGATATGTCCAGTTGAAAATTCTGAATAGTCGCTATGGAATTCAGGCCCTTAAAAATGGACATTTTGCAAATGACCTCGGATTTCGACGAAACCACTTTTGTTGGATCCGCAGTGTCAAGTTATTGCTAGGTTTCAAATTTCATAATTTTTCGAATCAATATGTGAGCGTGGCAAAGGAAAACGCGTTTGACCAGTTTCTGTTGAATTTAATCGACTGGAAATTGGCCATTTTGCAAACGGTCTCAGAATTCGACGAAACTAGTTTTGTTAGGACCGTATCGTCAATACGAAGCTGGAAAATATTTTTCGGGAATTTTTCTAGTTAGTATGTGGCCCCGGTAATTTGAAATGTACGTTTAAAATTCAATATAGTGATTTAAATGAAAATTCAACGGAAACTGATTGTAACAATCAAATCGGCTTGCGATACATATCCCATTGTGTTTGGAATGGGGGTAAAACGCTATGGGCGACAGGCGGTGGGCCTCGTTTCGAGGTCATATGTAAAAGTCAACCTTTTGCGAAATTTAATAATTAAATAATAAAAAAAAAAATATATACTTTCCCTCCTTATCTCCTGCTTGCCCCCCCCCCCCGTTCACTTTTATTTCAAAACGGAAACAGAAAAAAAAAAAACCCTAAATCAAATCGCGCGCCTCCCTCCAGACATCGCCGCCCCCCCTCGAGACGCCGACGAATCCCTCGACGCCGCTCCTCCCTCGATCGAAGACCCAACCGCCTCGAAGCCAGAAGCCTCCATCGCGTTCAAACCCCGAGCGCCACCCTCGAGAGCTCCTGCCGCCGACGAAGACGAGCCGCGCTTCCCCCCCTTTTTCCGCAGCTTCGGTGAGCATTTCCCTTTTTATTTTATTTTATTTTCTTTTTTTTTTATTTATTCTGTAAAACTGTTTTGTTTTTATAATAAAAACTGATTTGTTTTTGAAGTAAAAACTAATTTGATTTTATAAAATAAGTAAAAACTGATTTGATTTTATAAAAAAAAAAAAACTGATTTGATTTTATAAAATAAGTATTAAAAACTGTTTTTTTTTAAAAAGGGTAAAGACTGGTTTTTTTTAAAAAGAATAGAAAATTGATTTTAAAAGGAATTGAAAACTGAATTTTATAAAAGAATTGAAAACTGATTTTATTTTAGATAAGTTAAAACTGATTTGGTTTTTAAAAATATAAAAACTGATTTTTCTGAGATTTTAAAAACTGAGTTATAAAGGAATATAAAAACTGATTTTAAAATGATTTATAAACTAGAAGGAGATTAGGAATTTAAAAGGAAAAATAATATTTTTATATATTGAAAGCCAAAGTAAAAATCATATTTTTATATATTGAAAGCCAAAGTAAAAATCATATATTTATATATTGAATAACATCGTAAAAATTCGATTTTTACATGTGTAGAGAATACGGGCGAAAGGCGAAGATTTTATACAAGGAAGTGTCGTGCAGTTGGATAGCTATTGGTGAGATTTCTGATTTAAAAATATTATATATATGTGTTGAAAATGAAAGTGAATAGCTATATATAAATATATATATATATATATATATATATATATATATATATATACGCCCCTCGTCCACAAACCATGGACGATATTTATTGATTGAAATGGTTGTGATAATTGGTTGATAACGAATGGTCGTTTGGGATTGTTCGTGATTGATATTGGTTGATTGTGGTTGAAAAATACCCGTTTGTGGTTGAAAAATATTTGGTTGAAACCACATAGGATTAGTTTGTGGAAATGAAATAAATATATACATGCCGCCTGCGTGCGAACTAGATGCATGATTCCCATTGTCAAAAACCGCGAGGTTTTAAGGTAGAGCGAGGAGCCGTACTAGGGACGGTGCCGGTGTAACTACCCTGCCGTTATGCTGCCGAAATTTTGAATAATATTTGTGTGTTTGAATTATTTTCATATGCTTAAACTATATTTATTCATTGTATAGAAAACATTCATGTGTTGAATTGATATTCATTCGTTGTTTAGAAATTCATGTGTTGAATGGTATTCATATTTTGAAATAAACTGTTTGATAATAAAAATCACATTTTTATCTATATATAAAAACTATAGAAAACATTCATGTGTTGAATTGATATTCATTCGTTGTTTAGAAATTCATGTGTTGAATGGTATTCATATTTTGAAATAAATCGTTTGATAATAAAAATCACCTTTTATCGACTATATGAACTATATAGAAAAAAATAGTGTTTTGAAATGAATCGTTTTACAATAAAAATCACATTTTTATTGTATGCATGAATCGTTGAAATGTGAAGTGTTAAAAATAGCCACCTGTTCAAAATAAACATATATGAGTTGAAATATTCATTAATTAGCTAATGAAATGATTTGCACCTATGTATGTAACATTAGAATAAATGGGGTTTTTAAACCAAATAGAAATCAAATATGAAGTTGAATAGAAAAGGATAAATGATAAGAACTGTATATATATGTATATGCATATTCATTGAACAGGTTATAGCAAAGGGGCTAGAGAAGAGGAATAAAATTTTGTGCCCGACAAATAGGTACACATTTACTGATTTGTTTGGGTGATGATTTTGAGCCTGTTGGCTAGCCGCTTGGCTTTTTCTTTTTCTTTTTGAGATTAGAAGGACCGGGACGCTATTTGCGATTTCCCGACGCTCCCGGTGCAGGGGAGGTTATGGCGAAATTTTTCCAAAATTTAAGGCGTTAGAAAAATATTTGAAGTTAAAACGATATTGGAATTGTTGAATGAACTATATTTATATAACTATATAAATATAAATAAAATTAAAACGAAACGAAGCCGTGCAGTTCGTATTTCGAAACCGTGATTTCAAACGACTAGTACGGGAAATCCGACCCTTGGATTTTCCCGAAACCTCAACCGTCGGGTTCGCCTTGGAATAATCTTTCCAATGGCACCAACCTTGTAAAAATCCAACGGTTGGATTGTCTGGAATGTTTAATTCAAATCTGAAGAAAAACAGCGCCAGAAGCGATTATATTTATATATATATAAATATAATTATATATTTAATCGAATAACGACGCTGCAGTTCGTATTTTGAAATCGAAGATTCAAACGATTGTACCGGGAGATCCGACCGTCGGATTTTCCCGAAACTGGAACCGTTGGATTCGTTTTGAAAAGACCTTTCTAATGATGTAAATTTTGTAAAGATCCAACGGTTAGATTTTCAGATATGTGTAAATCAAATTTGAAGAAAAACAGCGCCACGGCCGCCTTATGGCCCGAAGCGTCGTTTTGAATAAAATGGCTATTTTAAAATAAATAAAAATAGCGATAAATAGTTATAAAATATCATAAGCGATATGGAATGGAAATAAACTGAATTTGCTTGATTTATGTGATGTTTGATGGTTGAATGTGTTTGGTGTGAAAATTAAATTAAAGAACAAAATTGGTGTTGTCGAATAATTTAACCATTGAAATAAATCGAATTGAAATTCTAAATATACGTGAATTATTTGAGAAGGCCGAGTTAATTCTCATTTCAAATAATTGACCGACGATTGAAAGTCGAAGATAAAGAAGGTGGTCGAAGACCGGAGATCTTCACCTCGTTTGGATGGTAACCGAGGTCCTGATTGGGAGGCATCCCGAAATATGGATAATGAGTGGTGATCGTCCAGACGTACGTGTTGATCGAAGGGTTTGCGAGGTATTTAGTGCCTCCGGTTTCGTTCAGACCCAGAACGGACTTGTAAATGGACTGTGTGTCCGACATTGGAATTTGTTCTGTGTGATTGATAGCCATCAGTCGCATGGCATGAATCGCCTGTGTGGCATGCTAAGATGCAGTGATCAGGACTTCTGTTGAAAAGCAAAGTCTTGTGGTGATGATCAAAGCACCGCCTGTGTGGCGTAGCTTTGTGTATAACGTGAATTCGCGAGCCTCACACCCCGGTATGAACCTAAAACGGGAGAGGACATCAGGGAGGGCCTGCGTTTCTTTCTAGCTAGGGTGGTGTCAGTGACCTACCAGCCCTGACATTTATATACTTTTCACCTATGTGTTTGTTGCTGTTGCGAGGCGCCTCGGTTTGATCGGACGATCCGGGTCCGATGGAGTCATTCGTTGGCTCGTTTACGCCCCAAAGGGCAGGGAGACGTAGTGTTCAGGCATAATAATCCACATCGGTGGACCGGCCCTGACGATCCAAGGGGCAGTTGCGGCTGTTCCTGAGACACGGGCTAGAGCGTCTCGAATTCGGTAAGGACTATCTTTTGCCTTGGTTCAGGACGGAAATCCAATTTCCAAATACGACATCGTGCGGTTTTGATTGTATATATATATGGCGACATGATATATGGTACCCATGCCGTCTATGATTGATAGTTATGATTTGAAATTGTTTTCAAAACATATAAACACTAGCAATAATATCAAATGCCTTTGTTTTATTCGTATCAAGCATATTTGGCCGTTATAAGGTAAAAACTCTATCCTCCGGTTTGCGTTGCATTGTGTGATGGGAACTGAGTCTTATAACGGCTTCATTTTTATAAAAAGCATAGCGATATTTAAAAGAAAGATTTGTTTTAAAGCACTGGCAATCAAATGGAGTAAACCCGTTCCACGAAAGTGGCGTGGTCCTGTGATTAGCCAAAATATATGTGTTGAGTAGATTTCTCATACCAGTCCCATGACTGACTCGTAGTTTGTTTCACTCTCAAACTCGGGTGCCCCTTTTTCCACACGGGCAGCCTTGTATTCAGGTTTAGCTGGTTCTTTCTGGATAGCTGGAGCTGAAGATGGATTCTATCATTTATTTCTTTTTATGCTGTTCAGCTCCTATTGTACATATTTTGTTTATTTCCGCTGTAGACATTTATGTATAGCTGAACTGTATTTGTACTAAGTAAGATCCTGTATACTGTGTAACTCTGATGATTACTTTATCCAGTATATTTTGTTGTTCGTTATCTGGCGTATTTATTTAATTCTGTTCTGCTATTATATGTTTCTGTGTTATATTCCAAAGACTAACCTAGTTTCCGTGAGAACGGGAAATCGGGTCGTCTCAACGTGGTATCAGAGCTTTGGTTAAGCTTAGTTCTAGAATATAACATTTGAACGAACTCGTCAGAAATAGAACCAGTAGTGTTCTAGGACGGGTAACTCTATACAGATAGGATCAGCAATATCCTAGTATGAGTAAAGCAGAATGAATACACCTCAATAGACACATTTACATTTGAAGTATATGTTTCTATGTTTTAAAATACCTTTTCTGTGACCTGACACTTGATCTGCCATTTGCAGAAGTACTAGAAAATGAGTGTCAGAAACAGAAGGAATGCAGAACCGGGTATTGAGGCCCTATTAATCAAATATCGAAATATGGGTGGGATACCGTTCTCTGGTGAAGAATCTATTATGAAGAAACAAGCTTGGATTCGTTCGGCTGAGAAAATCTTCGAAGCATTAAAGCTGAGGGATGACCAGAAAAGATTACTGGCCTCCTGGTCATTTAAAGATGAAGCTTTGTTCTGGTGGGATTCAGTTATAGAGAATAATCCAGAAGGTGATATCACCTGGGACAGATTCAAAGTGATTTTCTTAGAAAGGTTTACTCCTCCCGAAGCGACCGAGAGATTATGTGATGAATTTTCTTATTTGATACAAGGTGATATGACCATTCCCGAATATCATAAGAAATTCAACGAACTTGCTCACTTTGCTCCTCATCTAATTCAAGACCCAAAGAGGAAGAATCTTAGATTTATTCACGGGCTTCAAAGGAAATACCAGAATAAGGTATTGGGGCATGTGAAGCTTCCTTTCTCAGAAATGATTTATATGGCTTATCAGTATGAAGATCTCCATAAGAAAGGAATGTTGCGCGACGAAGAAGAAGTTTGTTGTAGTGACAAAGCAGAGTCTGAAATTGATATTCCTGAAGCCAGTAAGAAGCCCAGTGTCAATAGAAAAAGGGCTAAATCTGAAAAGGAACCGGCAACGACTACCACTTGCTCTAACTGCCATCTGAAGGGGCATTTGTCGATAAACTGTGGGCCCTTAAGGAAGCGATTAAAAGGTGGACTTAAATACAAAGAAGGACTTCAAGCGAATAGAAAATGCAATCTCTGCCATCAGGCTGGTCATGTAAAGCAAGATTGCTGGCAGTTGAAAAAGACTGAAATAGTTCACGTGAATGAAGTAGCAGAAACTTCTGAGCCCTCAGCTAGTCAAGAAAGGGCCGACGTTTTAGAAGGCACGCTCAATGTCAAAAACATTCCAGTTAAAGTACTGTTTGACACAGGCGCGTCGCGAAGCTTTATTGCAAAGAGTGCAGTCAAGAAGTTGGATTTGAATTTGAAGAAGCTCAAAGAGCCAATGACTGTCCGAAATCCAGTTGGAGGTTCCATCAATCTTAGTTGGGTTTGTGCAGTACCCGTCTCTTTTTCTTGCTATAAATTCCCTATTATCTCTGTCGTCATGAACTTTGATGAATTCGATCTTATTTTGGGATTGGATTGGTTAACCAAATATGAAGCAGAGGTTAGATGTGCCGAGAGAGTTGTTAGAGCTAAGATTAAATCCGGGAGTTATATAACCATTCCCTGTGAAGGTCAGAATTCTAATAGAAAAGATTTCTGGTCAGCTCTCGATGTTTCTCCAGCCCAAATTGAAAATGTTCCTGAAGTCACAGAGAATATTCCTGACCTCATCAAAGACATTCCAGTCGTCAAAAACTATGCGGATGTGTTCGAGGAAGTTGTTCGCTTACCTCCGCAGAGAGAAATAGATTTCAAGATTGCTTTGATTCCCAATGCAAGGCCGGTAGTTCACGCTATTCGAAGAATGTCCTTGAAAGAGAAGGAGGAATTAGACAATCAAACAAGACAGCTAGTATGGAAGGGTCTGATTAGGCCTAGTTTCTCTGATTGGGGTGCAGCCGTGGTATTTGTCCCAAAATCTGACGGTACTCTACGTCTTTGTGTGGATTATCGAGATCTGAACAAACAGACAATAAAGAACAAATATCCATTGCCGCGAATTGATGATTTGTTGGATCGATTAAATGGAGCACAAGTATTTTCAAGAATGGACCTAGCTACAGGTTTCCATCAACTTCGAATTGCCGAAGAGTGTGTTCCAATGACAGCGTTCAGAGGCCCCGACTTATTCTACGAGTGGTTAGTAATGCCGTTCGGCTTATGTAACGCTCCAGCTTATTTCGTCGATCTAATGAACAGAGTATTCAGGGGGGTTTTGAATAAATTTGTTCTGGTTTTTATTGATGATATTCTAATCTTCTCTAAATCAAAGGCCGAACATGAAAAGCATCTGGAACAGGTTCTAGAAATCCTCAGACGGAATGTATTAAAAGCCAAGTTTTCCAAATGTATATTCTGGCAAGAGGAAGTGAAATTTCTGGGCCATGTCATATCGAAAGATGGAATCGCTGTGGATCCAAGCAAAATCACAGCTATTCAGAATTGGAAACAGCCCAGTACTCCCACTGAAGTCCGCAGTTTCCTCGGATTGGCTAGCTATTACCGAAAGTTCGTTAAAGACTTTTCGAAGATATCTGGTCACTTAACGAAGCTTACAAAGAAGCATTCTAAATTCAAATGGACTCAAGAGAGTGAGGAGGCTTTCGAAGAGCTGAAGTTGAGATTAACGACAGCTCCAGTGTTAACCATCATCGATGGCAACCAAGATTTGAAAGTCTGGACCGATGCTTCTAGAGAAGGCCTTGGCGCAGTGTTAATGCAAAGAGGCCAGGTAATTGCCTATGCTAGCCGTCAACTGAAAACGCACGAGAAAAACTATGTAACTCATGATCTTGAGTTATTGGCTATCATATTCTCTTTGAAAATCTGGAGACACTATCTTCTGGGCGAGAGATTTGAACTGTTTACAGATCATCAGTCGTTAAAGTATCTGTTCACTCAGAAGGACCTGAATCTAAGACAGCAACGTTGGCTGGAGTTTCTTGCAGCATATGACTTTGAAATTATATATACTCCAGGAAAAGCCAATGTCGTGGCCGATGCATTAAGCAGAAAGAATGTAATGATCGCCAGTTTTATTATCACGACTTCTTTGCTAGATAAGATATCTGCTCTTCAGGAAAATGATCACTTCATTCAGAAGATCAGAGGGATAATTCAACAAGGCGAACCCTCGAGTTTTCAAGTTGATAATGAGGGGATCCTAAGGCTCAAAGGTCGAATATGCGTTCCTAACATTCCTGAACTTCGAAAGGAAGTACTGGATGAATGCCACAAGTCAAAACTCAGTATCCATCCGGGAGTAAGCAAAATGTATAATGACATCAAACGCACTTTCTGGTGGAAGTCGATGAAAAGAGACATTTCTTTATATGTTAGCCGATGCCCTACTTGTCAGCTAGTCAAAAGTGACCAACAGAAATTGGCTGGATTATTACAACCACTAGAAGTTCCTGGTTGGAAGTGGGAGCATATCTCTATGGATTTCATTGATGGTTTGCCCAGGACCAGAAAGGGAAATGACAGTATTTGGGTGATCGTAGATCGTTTCACGAAGACCGCCCATTTCATACCTGTCAGATCAAACAGAACTGCTCAGAGTCTGGCGCAGATATACTTCAAGGAAATAGTTAGACTACATGGAGTGCCGCTCAGCATAGTAAGTGATAGAGATACGATATTCACTAGTAAATTCTGGGAGGCATTTCAAGTCGAGCTAGGAACGAAGTTAAACTTGAGCACCGCTTATCATCCTCAGACAGACGGTCAGACAGAGAGGGTGAATCGCATTTTAGAAGATCTATTGCGGGCTTGTGTTATAGATTTCGGTGGATCATGGGAAGACCATCTACATTTGGCTGAATTCTCTTATAACAACAGTTACCAGGCGAGTCTGACAATGTCGCCATTCGAAGCATTGTATGGTAGACCGTGCCGATCTCCTGCTTGTTGGGTCGAGCCTGGAAATAGACTTGTGTTAGGTCCCGATATGATTCGAGAAGCTGCCGACAAAGTCGATTTTATTAAGAAGAGATTACTCGCTGCTCAAAGCCGACAAAAGAGCTATGCCGATAGAAGAAGAAGAGATATATCCTTTGAAGTTGGCGACTATGTATATCTGAGGGTATCGCCGATGAGAGGAGTTATCCGGTTCGGTAAAACTGGAAAGTTAGCACCCAAATTCATTGGTCCGTTTCCTATTCTGGAACGGATCGGAACTCTCGCATATAAAATTAAATTGCCAGACTGGTTGCCTGGAGTTCATGATGTATTTCATATATCTCAACTTCGAAAGCACGTTCATGATCCAGACTTGATCGTGGAAGAAGCAGCTCAGCAGGATATTGAAATAACTCCAGAACTAGCTGTGAGGCGTGAGCCGCTAAAGATTATCGGCAAAGAAACCAAAGAGCTGAGAAACAAGAAGGTTCACTTAGTCAAAGTGCAATGGAGTGGAGATCCGAGAGATTGTACTTGGGAAACTGAGGAGAGCATTCAGAAAGCTTATCCTAGATGCCGAGTAGATATCTCTGATTGACTCCGGTGCAAGGTATATTTACCATACTTTACCTCACCATTTAATCCTCTATTCTATTATAATTGTTTGAATGATTTTAGAAGAAAAATAGGAATTAATTTGTATGGCTTTGAAAGGTTAAAAACAATTGGATTGGTTGTTGTGTTGTGTGATTGTAGATTTATCAAACCACTTCTCGACTTTATTCCTTTTCGGGGACGAAAAGTTTTAAGTGGGGGAGATTGTAACGACCCAGAAAATCTGAACCAATTTAAAATTTTTAAATTGGCTAAAATAATGGATTTTAAATATTTAAAATAAATATTTTAAATAATGGCGATGAAAACTGAGTTGAAATCGACATTTGAAAACCAATATAATTAATTATAATTATATATAGAATTGAAAATGGCGCGGTAATTGGATAATTCGATTTCAAACTTCAATTGAATATACCGGATGCAAAACAATCCGGATTTTAGTGAAACCAAAAATAATGGAATCAAATTAATAATATCTTTCTAACGAATCCGACCAATCGAAATTTGATAGCGGGAATCAAAAGATATGTCCAGTTGAAAATTCTGAATAGTCGCTATGGAATTCAGGCCCTTAAAAATGGACATTTTGCAAATGACCTCGGATTTCGACGAAACCACTTTTGTTGGATCCGCAGTGTCAAGTTATTGCTAGGTTTCAAATTTCATAATTTTTCGAATCAATATGTGAGCGTGGCAAAGGAAAACGCGTTTGACCAGTTTCTGTTGAATTTAATCGACTGGAAATTGGCCATTTTGCAAACGGTCTCAGAATTCGACGAAACTAGTTTTGTTAGGACCGTATCGTCAATACGAAGCTGGAAAATATTTTTCGGGAATTTTTCTAGTTAGTATGTGGCCCCGGTAATTTGAAATGTACGTTTAAAATTCAATATAGTGATTTAAATGAAAATTCAACGGAAACTGATTGTAACAATCAAATCGGCTTGCGATACATATCCCATTGTGTTTGGAATGGGGGTAAAACGCTATGGGCGACAGGCGGTGGGCCTCGTTTCGAGGTCATATGTAAAAGTCAACCTTTTGCGAAATTTAATAATTAAATAATAAAAAAAAAAATATATACTTTCCCTCCTTATCTCCTGCTTGGCCCCCCCCGTTCACTTTTATTTCAAAACGGAAACAGAAAAAAAAAAAAGAAAAACCCTAAATCAAATCGCGCGCCTCCCTCCAGACATCGCCGCCCCCCTCGAGACGCCGACGAATCCCTCGACGCCGCTCCTCCCTCGATCAAAGACCCAACCGCCTCGAAGCCAGAAGCCTCCATCGCGTTCAAACCCCGAGCGCCACCCTCGAGAGCTCCTGCCGCCGACGAAGACGAGCCGCGCTTCCCCCCCTTTTTCCGCAGCTTCGGTGAGCATTTCCCTTTTTTTTTTTTTTTAATTCTGTAAAACTGTTTTGTTTTTATAATAAAAACTGATTTGTTTTTGAAGTAAAAACTAATTTGATTTTATAAAATAAGTAAAAACTGATTTGATTTTATAAAATAAATAAAAAACTGATTTGATTTTATAAAATAAGTATTAAAAACTGTTTTTTTTAAAAAGGGTAAAGACTGGTTTTTTTTAAAAAGAATAGAAAACTGATTTTAAAAGGAATTGAAAACTGAATTTTATAAAAGAATTGAAAACTGATTTTATTTTAGATAAGTTAAAACTGATTTGGTTTTTAAAAATATAAAAACTGATTTTTCTGAGATTTTAAAAACTGAGTTATAAAGGAATATAAAAACTGATTTTAAAATGATTTATAAACTAGAAGGAGATTAGGAATTTAAAAGGAAAAATCATATTTTTATATATTGAAAGCCAAAGTAAAAATCATATTTTTATATATTGAAAGCCAAAGTAAAAATCATATATTTATATATTGAATAGCATCGTAAAAATTCGATTTTTACATGTGTAGAGAATACGGGCGAAAGGCGAAGATTTTATACAAGGAAGTGTCGTGCAGTTGGATAGCTATTGGTGAGATTTCTGATTTAAAAATATTATATATATGTGTTGAAAATGAAAGTGAATAGCTATATATATATATATATATATATATATATATATATATATATATACGCCCCTCGTCCACAAACCATGGACGATATTTATTGATTGAAATGGTTGTGATAATTGGTTGATAACGAATGGTCGTTTGGGATTGTTCGTGATTGATATTGGTTGATTGTGGTTGAAAAATACCCGTTTGTGGTTGAAAAATATTTGGTTGAAACCACATAGGATTAGTTTGTGGAAATGAAATAAATATATACATGCCGCCTGCGTGCGAACTAGATGCATGATTCCCATTGTCAAAAACCGCGAGGTTTTAAGGTAGAGCGAGGAGCCGTACTAGGGACGGTGCCGGTGTAACTACCCTGCCGTTATGCTGCCGAAATTTTGAATAATATTTGTGTGTTTGAATTATTTTCATATGCTTAAACTATATTTATTCATTGTATAGAAAACATTCATGTGTTGAATTGATATTCATTCGTTGTTTAGAAATTCATGTGTTGAATGGTATTCATATTTTGAAATAAACTGTTTGATAATAAAAATCACATTTTTATCTATATATAAAAACTATAGAAAACATTCATGTGTTGAATTGATATTCATTCGTTGTTTAGAAATTCATGTGTTGAATGGTATTCATATTTTGAAATAAATCGTTTGATAATAAAAATCACCTTTTATCGACTATATGAACTATATAGAAAAAAATAGTGTTTTGAAATGAATCGTTTTACAATAAAAATCACATTTTTATTGTATGCATGAATCGTTGAAATGTTGTAACGACCCAGAAAATCTGAACCAATTTAAAATTTTTAAATTGGCTAAAATAATGGATTTTAAACATTTAAAATAAATATTTTAAGTAATGGCGATGAAAACTGAGTTGAATCGACATTTGAAAACCAATATAATTAAATATAATTATATATAGAATTGAAAATAGCGCGGTAGTTCGAAAATTCGATTTCTAATTTCAAATGAATATACAGAATTCAATATAAGTCAGAATTGAACGAAACAAGAAATATTTGAATCTGTATAACTATATCTTTATAACGAAGTTAACAAACTGAGATTTCATCTTAGAAATGATAAGATATGTCCAGTTTAAAATTAGAAATAGTCGCTGTGGAATTTATATATATTTATATATATAAGGCCCTTAAAAATGGATATTTTGCAGATGACCTCGGATTTCGACGAAACCACTTTTGTTGGGTCCGCAGTGTCAAGTTATTGCTAGGTTTCAAATTTCATAATTTTTCGAATCAATATGTGAGCGTGGCAAAGGAAAACGCGTTTGACCAGTTTCAGTTGATTTTAATCGACTGGAAATTGGCCATTTTTCAAACGGTCTCAGAATTCGACGAAACTAGTTTTGTTAGGACCGTATCGTCAATACGAAGCTAGAAAATATTTTTCTGGAATTTTTCTAGTTAGTATGTGACCCCGGTAATTTGAAATGTGCGTTTAAAATTCAATATAGTGATTTAAATGTAAATTCAAAAGGAAACCGATTGTAATGATCAAACCAGCTTGCGATACATATCCCATTGTGTTCGGAATGGGGGTAAAACGCTATGGACGACAGGCGGTGGGCCTCGTTTCGAGGTCGTATGTAAAAGTCAACCCTTTTGCAAATTTAAATAATAAAATAATAAAAAAAATAATAATAATTTTTAATTCTTCCCTCCCCCCCCTTTATCCTCGTTCTGGCCCCCCCCCTTTTTCATTTCGATTTACGCAGAAAGAAAAAAAAAAAAAAAGAAACCTAGCAATCGAATCGCTGCCGCCCCCCCCCCCTTGACGCCGACGAACGACACCGCGAGCCCCCTGGAAGCCACCGCCCTCCTCCTCCTTCAATCAGAGCTGTCGTCCCCCTCAAGACCGCCGCACCGACGAAGCCAGCCCCCTCCCCCTCAAGACCGCCGCACCGACGAAGCCAGCCCCCTCCCCCTCAAGACCGCCGCACCGACGAAGCCAGCCCCCTCCCCCTCGAGACCGCACCGACGAAGCAATTTCCCCCCCCGAAGCCCGCGAAGACGCAGCGCCACACCCCCCCTTTTGTAAGTTTTTATTTTTATTTTTATTAGCTTTGTTATTTTATTTTCTTAAGATTTTAAAACAGTAATTTTTAAATAGATTCTGAAACAGTAATTTTTAAAAAAGGCATTTTTGAAACTGAAATTTTTTAAAAGAATTTTAAAACTGTTCTGTTTAAAAGTATTAAAACTGTTCTTTTAAAAAAAAAAAAAAAAAAAAAAGAAGATAAAAACTGATTTTGTTTTTAAAATAAAAACTGATTTTAAAAGCAAAATAAAAACTGGTTTTAAAAGCAAAATAAAAACTGTTTTTGAAATAAAGAATAAAAACTGAGTTTTTATAAACAGGAATAAAACTGATTTATAAAAAGTATAAAAACTGTGATTTATAAAAATATAAAAACTGGTTTTCTTGAAAGGTTGAAAACTGATTTCTTTAAAAAGGTAAAAATCTTATTTTTATATGTTGAAAGCAAAAATAAAAATCTTATTTTTATATGTTGAAAGCAAAAGGAAAAATCATATTTTTATATGTGAAAGCAAAAATAGAAATCATATTTTTATATGTGAAAGCACAAGTAAAAAATCATATTTTTTATATGTGAAAGCAAAAGTAAAAATCATATTTTTATATATTGAATAGCATAGTAAAAATTCTATTTTTACATGTGTAGAGAATACGGGCGAAAGCAACAAAAGGCGAAGATTTCTATTAGGAAGAGTCGTGCAGTTGGATAGCTATTGGTGAGATTTCTGATTTAAAATTTATATATATATGTGTTGAAAGTAAAAGTGAACTGCTATATATAAATAAATATATATCTATATATATATATACGCCCCTCGTCCACAAACCATGGACGATATTTATTGGTTGAAATTGTTGTGAAAATTTGATTAATAGCGAATGATTGTTTGGGATTGTTTGTGATTGTTATTGGTTGATTGTGGTTGAAAAATACCCATTTGTGGTTGTGAAATATTTGGTTGAAACCACTTAGGATTAGTTTGTGGAAATGAATAAAAATATATACATGCCGCCTGCGTGCGAACTAGATGCATGTTTCCCATTGTCAAAAACCGCGAGGTTTTAAGGTAGAGCGAGGAGCCGTACTAGGGACGGTGCCGGTGTAACTACCCTGCCGTTATGCTGCCGAAATTTTGAATAATATTTGTGTGTTTGAATTATTTTCATATGCTTAAACTATTGAAAACATTCATGTGTTGAATTGATATTCATTCGTTGTTTAGAAATTCATGTGTTGAATGGTATTCATATTTTGAAACAAACTGTTAGATAATAAAAATCACATTTTATCTATATCTAAAAACTATTGAAAACATTCATGTGTTGAATTGATATTCATTCGTTGTTTAGAAATTCATGTGTTGAATGGTATTCATATTTTGAAATAAATTGTTCGATAATAAAAATCACATTTTTATCGATATCTAAAAACTATAGAAAACATTCATGTGTTGAATTGATATTCATTCGTTGTTTAGAAATTCATGTGTTGAATGGTATTCATATTTTGAAATAAATTGTTCGATAATAAAAATCACATTTTTATCGATATCTAAAAACTATAGAAAACATTCATGTGTTGAATTGATATTCATTCGTTGTTTAGAAATTCATGTGTTGAATGGTATTCATATTTTGAAATAAATTGTTCGATAATAAAAATCACATTTTTATCGATATCTAAAAACTATAGAAAACATTCATGTGTTGAATTGATATTCATTCGTTGTTTAGAAATTCATGTGTTGAATGGTATTCATATTTTGAAATAAATTGTTCGATAATAAAAATCACCTTTTATCGACTATATGAACTATATAGAAAAATAGTGTTTTGAAATGAATTGTTTTACAATAAAAATCACATTTTTATTGTATACATAAATCGTTAAAATGTGAAGTGTTAAAAATAGCCACTAGTTCAAAATAAACATAGACGAGTTGAAATATTCATTAATTAGCTAATGTAATGAATTGCACCTATTTATGTAACATTAGAATGAATGGAGTTTTTAAACCAAATAGAAATCAAATATGAAGTTGAATAGAAAATGAAAAATGATATGAACTGTATATATATGTACATGCATATTCATTGAACAGGTTATAGCAAAGGGGCTAGAGAAGAGGAATAAAATTTTGTGCCCGACAAATAGGTACACATTTACTGATTTGTTTGGGTGATGATTTTGAGCCTGATTGGCTAGCCGCTTGGCTTTTTCTTTTTCTTTTTGAGATTAGAAGGACCGGGACGCTATTTGCGATTTCCCGACGCTCCCGGTGCAGGGGAGGTTATGGCGAAATTTTTCCAAAATTTAAGGAGTTAGAAAAATTTTTGAAGGGAAAACGATATAGAAATCATTGAATGAACTATATTTATATAACTATATAAATATAAATAAAATTAAAACGAAACGAAGCCGTGCGGTTCGTATTTCGAAACCGTGATTTCAAACGACTAGTACGGGAAATCCGACCATTGGATTTTCCCGAAACCTCAGCCGTCGGGTTCGCCTTGGAATAATCTTTCCAACGGCACCAACCTTGTAAAAATCCAACGGTTGGATTGCCTGGAATGTTTAATTCAAATCTGAAGAAAAACAGCGCCAGAAACGATTATATTTATTTATATATATAAATAAAATTATATTTAATCGAATAACGACGCTGCAGTTCGTATTTTGAAATCGAAATTTCAAACGATTGTACCGGGAGATCCGACCGTCGGATTTTCCCGAAACTGGAACCGTTGGATTCGTTTTGAAAAGACCTTTCTAATGATGTAAATTTTGTGAAGATCCAACGGTTAGATTTTCAGATATGTATAAATCAAATTTGAAGAAAAACAGCGCCACGGCCGCCTTATGGCCCGAAGCGTCGTTTTAAATAAAATGGCTATTTTAAAATAAATAAAAATAGCGATAAATAGTTATAAAATATCATAAGCGATATGGAATGGAAATAAACTGAATTTGCTTGATTTATGTGATGTTTGATGGTTGAATGTGTTTGGTGTGAAAACTATATTAAAGAACACAATTGGTGTTGTCGAATAATTTAACCATTGAAATAAATCGATTTGAAATTCTAAATATACGTGAATTATTTGAAAAGGCCGAGTTAATTCTCATTTCGAATAATCGACCGACGATTGAAATTCGAAGATGAAGACGATGGTCGAAGACCGGAGATCTTCACCTCGTTTGGATGGTAACCGAGGTCCTGATTGGGAGGCATCCCGAAATATGGATAATGAGTGGTGATCGTTCAGACGTACGTGTTGGTCGATGGGTTTGCGAGGTATTTAGTGCCTCCGGTTTCGTTCAGACCCAGAACGGACTTGTAAATGGACTGTGTGTCTGACATAGGATTTATTCTGTGTGGCATGCTAAGATGCAGTGATCAGGGCTTCTGTTGAAAAGCAAAGTCTTGTGGTGATGATCAAAGCACCGCCTGTGTGGCGTAGCTTTGTGTATAACGTGAATTCGCGAGCCTCACACCCCGGTAGGAACCTAAAACGGGAGGAAGGACCTCAGGGAGGACATGCGTTTCTTTCTAGCTAGGGTGGTGTCAGTGACCTACCAGCCCTGACATTTATATACTTTTCACCTATGTGGTTGTTGCTGTTGCGAGGCGCCTCGGTTTGATCGGACGATCCGGGTCCGATGGAGTCATTCGTTGGCTCGTTTACGCCCCAAAGGGCGGGGAAACGCAGTGTTCAGGAATTTTAATCCACATCGGTGGACCGGCCCTGACGATCCAAGGGCGCACCTGAGTCTGGGTCCTGTGGCTCGGGCTAGAGAGTCACGAATTCGGTAAGGACTATCTTTTGCCTTGGTTCATGACGGAAATCCAATTTCCAGATACGACATCGTGCGGTTTTGATTGTATACCTATATATGGCGACATAGTGGTATGGGGCATTAATGCCGTCTATGATTGATAGTTATGATTTGAAATTGATTTCAAAACATATAGACACTAGCAATAATATCAAATGCCTTTGTTTTATTCGTATCAAGCATATCTTGGCCGTTATAAGGTAAAAACTCTATCCTCCGGTTTGCGTTGCATTGTGTGATGGGAACTGAGTCTTATAACGGCTTCATTTTTATAAAAAGCATAGCGATGTTTAAAAGAAAGATTTGTTTTAAAGCACTGCCAATCCAATGGAGTAAACCCGTTCCACGAAAGTGGCGAGGTCCTGTGATTAGCCAATTATATATGTGCTGAGTAGATTTCTCATACCAGTCTCATGACTGACTCGTAGTTTGTTTCACTCTCAAACTCGGGTGCCCCTTTTTCTACACGGGCAGCCTTGTATTCAGGTTTAGCTGGTTCTTTCTGGATAGCTGGAGCTGAAGATGGATTCTATCATTTATTTCTTTTTATGCTGTTCAGCTCCTATTGTACATATTTTGTTTATTTCCGCTGTAGACATTTATGTATAGCTGAACTGTATTTGTACTAAGTAAGATCCTGTATACTGTGTAACTCTGATGATTACTTTTATCCAGTATATTTTGTTGTTCATTCTGGTGTATTTATTTAATTCTGTTCTGCTATTTTATGTTTCTGTGTTATATTCCAAAAGATAACCTTGTTTCCGTGAGAACGGGAATTCGGGTCGTCTCAACGTGGTATCAGAGCTTTGGTTAAGCTTAGTTCTGGAATATAACATTTGAACGAACTCGTCAGAAATAGAACCAGTAGTGTTCTAGGACGGGTAACTCAATACAGATAGGATCAGTAATATCCTAGTATGAGTAAAGCAGAATGAATACACTTCGATAGACACATTTACACTTCAAGTATTTGTCTCTATATTTTAATACCTTTTCTGTGACCTGACACTTGATCTGCAATTTGCAGAAGTTCTAGAAAATGAGTGTCAGAAACAGAAGGAATGCAGAACCGGATATTGAGGCCCTATTAATCAAATATCGAAATATGGGTGGAATACCGTTCTCTGGTGAAGAATCTATTATGAAGACACAAGCTTGGATTCGTTCGGCTGAGAAAATCTTCGAAGCATTAAAGCTGAGGGATAACCAGAAAAGATTACTGGCCTCCTGGGCTCTCAAAGATGAAGCTTTATTCTGGTGGGATTCGGTTATAGAGAATAATCCAGAAGGTGATATCACCTGGGATAGATTCAAAGTTATTTTCCTGGAAAGATTCACCCCTCCCGAAGCGACCGAGAGATTATGTGATGAATTTTCTTATTTGATACAAGGTGATATGACCATTCCCGAATATCATAAGAAATTCAACGAACTTGCTCACTTTGCTCCTCATCTAATTCAAAACCCAAAGAGGAAAAATCTGAGATTTATTCATGGGCTTCAAAGGAAATACCAGAATAAGGTATTGGGGCATGTGAAGCTTCCTTTCTCAGAAATGATTTATATGGCCTATCAGTATGAAGACCTCCACAAGAAAGGAATGTTGCGCGACGAAGAAGAAGTCTGTTCTAGTGACAAAGTAGAGTCGGAAACTGATATTCCTGAAGTTAGTACGAGGTCTGAGGTCAGTAAAGAGCCTAAAGTAAATCGAAAAAGGGCTAGATCTGAAAAAGAACCTGTCACGACTGCCATATGCAGTAACTGCAATAGACAAGGACATCTCTCGATAAGTTGTAGGTCTCTAAAGAAACAAGTTAAGGATGGGTCTAAATCCGGTGGGAGGCTACAAGAGAAAAGAGGATGTCATAAGTGCCGCCAGGCCGGTCATATTGCGAAAAACTGCCCGCTATTCAGAAAGACTGAAATAGTTCACGTGAATGAAGTAGCAGAAACTTCTGCGCCCTCAGCTAGTCAAGAAAGGGCCGACGTTTTAGAAGGCACGCTAACTGTCAAAGACATCCCAGTTAAAGTACTGTTTGACACAGGCGCGTCACGAAGCTTCATTGCAAAGGATGCAGCTAAGAAACTGGATTTGAATTTGAAAAAGCTTAAGGAACCAATGACTGTCCAGAATCCGGTTGGGGGTTCCATAGAACTCAGTTGGATTTGTGGAGTGCCGGTTTCTTTCTCTCGTTATCGGTTTCCTACCATCGCAGTCGTTATGAATTTTAAAGAGTTTGATCTTATCTTAGGGTTAGATTGGTTGACTAAATATGAAGCTGAAGTCAAATGCGCCGAGAGAGTCGTAAAGGCAAAGATTAAATCAGGTGATTATATAACCATTCCCTGTGAAGGTCAGAATGCTAATAGAAAAGACTTCTGGGCAGCTTTGAATGTTTCTCCAGCCCAAATTGAAAATATCCCTGAGGTCACAGAGAATATTCCTGACCTCATCAAAGAGATTCCTGTCGTCAAGAATTATGCGGATGTGTTCGAGGAAGTTGTTCGCTTACCTCCGCAGAGAGAAATAGATTTCAGAATTGCTTTAATTCCAAATGCAAGGCCGGTAGTTCACGCTATTCGAAGAATGTCCTTGAAAGAGAAAGAGGAATTAGACAATCAAACAAGACAGCTAGTATGGAAAGGTCTGATCAGGCCTAGTTTCTCTGATTGGGGTGCAGCAGTGGTGTTTGTCCCAAAATCTGACGGTACTCTACGTCTATGTGTGGATTATCGTGATCTAAACAAGCAGACCATAAAGAACAAATATCCATTGCCGCGAATTGATGATTTATTGGATCGATTAAACGGAGCACAAGTATTTTCAAGAATGGACCTAGCTACAGGATTCCATCAACTTCGAATTGCCGAAGAGTGTGTTCCAATGACAGCGTTCAGAGGCCCCGACTTATTCTACGAGTGGTTAGTAATGCCGTTCGGCTTATGTAACGCTCCAGCTTACTTCGTCGATCTGATGAACAGAGTATTCAGAGGAGTATTGAATAAATTTGTTCTGGTTTTTATTGATGATATTCTAATCTTCTCTAAATCAAAGGCCGAACATGAAAAGCATCTGGAACAAGTGTTAGAAATTCTCAGACGGAATGTATTAAAAGCCAAGTTTTCCAAATGTATATTCTGGCAAGATGAAGTGAAATTTCTGGGCCATGTCGTATCGAAAGATGGAATCGCTGTGGATCCAAGCAAAATCACAGCCATTCAAAATTGGAAACAGCCCAGTACTCCCACTGAAGTTCGCAGTTTTCTTGGATTGGCTAGCTATTATCGGAAGTTCGTTAAAGACTTTTCGAAGATATCTGGCCACTTAACGAAGCTTACAAAGAAGCATTCTAAGTTCAAATGGACTGAAGAGAGTGAGGAGGCTTTTGAAGAGCTAAAGTTAAGATTAACAACAGCTCCAGTGTTAACCATCATTGATGGCAACCAGGATCTAAAAGTCTGGACTGATGCTTCTAGAGAAGGCCTTGGCGCAGTGTTAATGCAAAGAGGCCAAGTAATTGCTTATGCTAGCCGTCAACTGAAGCCGCACGAGAAAAACTATGTAACTCATGATCTTGAGTTATTGGCTATCATATTCTCTTTGAAAATCTGGAGACACTATCTTCTCGGTGAGAGATTCGAACTGTTTACAGATCATCAGTCATTAAAGTATCTGTTCACTCAGAAGGACTTGAATTTGAGGCAGCAACGTTGGCTGGAGTTTCTTGCAGCATATGACTTTGAAATTATATATACTCCAGGGAAAGCCAATGTCGTGGCCGATGCGCTGAGTCGAAAGAATGTAATGATCGCCAGCTTTATTATCACGACTTCCTTGATTGACAAAATATCTATTCTTCAGAAGGAGGATAACTTTATTAAAGATATGATCAAAAGGATTCAGAAAGGCGAACCCTCGTGTTTTCAAATAGATAACGACGAGACCTTGAGATTAAAAGGAAGGATTTGTGTTCCTGACATCCCAGAGTTAAAAAGGGAAGTGTTAGACGAGTGTCACAAGTCCAAGCTGAGTATCCATCCTGGTGTGGCCAAAATGTATAACGATCTCAAAAGAACTTTCTGGTGGAAGGCTATGAAAAGAGACGTTTCGATATATGTTAGTCGATGCCCTACTTGCCAGCTAGTTAAAAGCGACCAACAGAAATTGGCTGGACTATTACAACCACTAGAAGTTCCTGGCTGGAAGTGGGAACATATTTCTATGGATTTCATTGATGGTCTGCCCAGGACCAGAAAGGGAAATGACAGTATTTGGGTGATCGTGGATCGTTTCACGAAGACCGCCCATTTTATACCTGTCAAATCAAATAGAACTGCTCAGAGTCTGGCGCATATTTACTTCAGGGAAATAGTTAGACTGCATGGAGTGCCACTCAGTATAGTAAGTGATAGAGATACAATATTCACTAGCAAATTCTGGGAAGCATTTCAAGTCGAGTTAGGAACGAAGTTAAACTTGAGCACCGCTTATCATCCTCAGACAGACGGTCAGACTGAGAGGGTGAATCGCATTTTAGAAGACCTATTGCGGGCTTGTGTTATAGACTTCGGTGGATCATGGGAAGACCATCTGCATTTGGCTGAATTCTCTTATAACAACAGCTACCAGGCGAGTCTGACAATGTCGCCATTCGAAGCATTGTATGGTAGACCGTGCCGATCTCCTGCTTGTTGGGTCGAGCCTGGAAATAGACTTGTGTTGGGTCCCGATATGATTCGAGAAGCTGCCGACAAAGTCGATTTTATTAAGAAGCGATTACTCGCCGCTCAAAGCCGACAAAAGAGCTATGCCGATAAAAGAAGAAGGGATATATCCTTCGAAGTTGGCGACTATGTATATTTGAAAGTATCGCCGATGAGAGGAGTTATCAGGTTCGGTAAAACTGGAAAGTTAGCGCCTAAATTCATTGGTCCGTTTCCTATTCTGGAACGGATTGGAACTCTCGCTTATAGGGTCAAACTGCCTGACTGGTTGCCTGGAGTTCATGATGTATTTCACATATCTCAACTTCGAAAGCACGTTCATGATCCAGACTTGATCGTGGAAGAAGCAGCTCAGCAGGATATTGAAATTACTCCAGAACTAGCTGTGAGGCGTGAGCCGCTAAAGATCATCGGCAAAGAAACCAAAGAGCTGAGGAACAAGAAGGTTCACTTAGTCAAAGTGCAATGGAGTGGAGATCCGCGAGATTGTACTTGGGAAACGGAGGAGAGCATTCAGAAAGCTTATCCTAGATGCCGAGTAGATATCTCCGATTGACTCTGGTGCAAGGTACATTTAACCTACTTTGCCTTACCATTTAATTCTCTATTCTATTGCTATTTCCTTTCCATGGATGTGCATTGTTTATTCTATACTCTGAATATTAAAAACAAATTGGTTGTTGTATTGTGGGATTGTAGAATTATCAAACCACTTTCGACTTTATTCCTTTTCGGGGACGAAAAGTTTTAAGTGGGGGAGATTGTAACGACCCAGAAAATCTGAACCAATTTAAAATTTTTAAATTGGCTAAAATAATGGATTTTAAACATTTAAAATAAATATTTTAAGTAATGGCGATGAAAACTGAGTTGAATCGACATTTGAAAACCAATATAATTAAATATAATTATATATAGAATTGAAAATAGCGCGGTAGTTCGAAAATTCGATTTCTAATTTCAAATGAATATACAGAATTCAATATAAGTCAGAATTGAACGAAACAAGAAATATTTGAATCTGTATAACTATATCTTTATAACGAAGTTAACAAACTGAGATTTCATCTTAGAAATGATAAGATATGTCCAGTTTAAAATTAGAAATAGTCGCTGTGGAATTTATATATATTTATATATATAAGGCCCTTAAAAATGGATATTTTGCAGATGACCTCGGATTTCGACGAAACCACTTTTGTTGGGTCCGCAGTGTCAAGTTATTGCTAGGTTTCAAATTTCATAATTTTTCGAATCAATATGTGAGCGTGGCAAAGGAAAACGCGTTTGACCAGTTTCAGTTGATTTTAATCGACTGGAAATTGGCCATTTTTCAAACGGTCTCAGAATTCGACGAAACTAGTTTTGTTAGGACCGTATCGTCAATACGAAGCTAGAAAATATTTTTCTGGAATTTTTCTAGTTAGTATGTGACCCCGGTAATTTGAAATGTGCGTTTAAAATTCAATATAGTGATTTAAATGTAAATTCAAAAGGAAACCGATTGTAATGATCAAACCAGCTTGCGATACATATCCCATTGTGTTCGGAATGGGGGTAAAACGCTATGGACGACAGGCGGTGGGCCTCGTTTCGAGGTCGTATGTAAAAGTCAACCCTTTTGCAAATTTAAATAATAAAATAATAATAAAAAAAAATAATAATTTTTAATTCTTCCCTCCCCCCCTTTATCCTCGTTCTGGCCCCCCCCCCTTTTTCATTTCGATTTACGCAGAAAGAAAAAAAAAAAAAAAAAAGAAACCTAGCAATCGAATCGCTGCCGCCCCCCCCCCCCCTTGACGCCGACGAACGACACCGCGAGCCCCCTGGAAGCCACCGCCCTCCTCCTCCTTCAATCAGAGCTGTCGTCCCCCTCAAGACCGCCGCACCGACGAAGCCAGCCCCCTCCCCCTCAAGACCGCCGCACCGACGAAGCCAGCCCCCTCCCCCTCAAGACCGCCGCACCGACGAAGCCAGCCCCCTCCCCCTCGAGACCGCACCGACGAAGCAATTTCCCCCCCCGAAGCCCGCGAAGACGCAGCGCCACACCCCCCCTTTTGTAAGTTTTTATTTTTATTTTTATTAGCTTTGTTATTTTATTTTCTTAAGATTTTAAAACAGTAATTTTTAAATAGATTCTGAAACAGTAATTTTTAAAAAAGGCATTTTTGAAACTGAAATTTTTTAAAAGAATTTTAAAACTGTTCTGTTTAAAAGTATTAAAACTGTTCTTTTAAAAAAAAAAAAAAAAAAAAAGAAGATAAAAACTGATTTTGTTTTTAAAATAAAAACTGATTTTAAAAGCAAAATAAAAACTGGTTTTAAAAGCAAAATAAAAACTGTTTTTGAAATAAAGAATAAAAACTGAGTTTTTATAAACAGGAATAAAACTGATTTATAAAAAGTATAAAAACTGTGATTTATAAAAATATAAAAACTGGTTTTCTTGAAAGGTTGAAAACTGATTTCTTTAAAAAGGTAAAAATCTTATTTTTATATGTTGAAAGCAAAAATAAAAATCTTATTTTTATATGTTGAAAGCAAAAGGAAAAATCATATTTTTATATGTGAAAGCAAAAATAGAAATCATATTTTTATATGTGAAAGCACAAGTAAAAAATCATATTTTTTATATGTGAAAGCAAAAGTAAAAATCATATTTTTATATATTGAATAGCATAGTAAAAATTCTATTTTTACATGTGTAGAGAATACGGGCGAAAGCAACAAAAGGCGAAGATTTCTATTAGGAAGAGTCGTGCAGTTGGATAGCTATTGGTGAGATTTCTGATTTAAAATTTATATATATATGTGTTGAAAGTAAAAGTGAACTGCTATATATAAATAAATATATATCTATATATATATATACGCCCCTCGTCCACAAACCATGGACGATATTTATTGGTTGAAATTGTTGTGAAAATTTGATTAATAGCGAATGATTGTTTGGGATTGTTTGTGATTGTTATTGGTTGATTGTGGTTGAAAAATACCCATTTGTGGTTGTGAAATATTTGGTTGAAACCACTTAGGATTAGTTTGTGGAAATGAATAAAAATATATACATGCCGCCTGCGTGCGAACTAGATGCATGTTTCCCATTGTCAAAAACCGCGAGGTTTTAAGGTAGAGCGAGGAGCCGTACTAGGGACGGTGCCGGTGTAACTACCCTGCCGTTATGCTGCCGAAATTTTGAATAATATTTGTGTGTTTGAATTATTTTCATATGCTTAAACTATTGAAAACATTCATGTGTTGAATTGATATTCATTCGTTGTTTAGAAATTCATGTGTTGAATGGTATTCATATTTTGAAACAAACTGTTAGATAATAAAAATCACATTTTATCTATATCTAAAAACTATTGAAAACATTCATGTGTTGAATTGATATTCATTCGTTGTTTAGAAATTCATGTGTTGAATGGTATTCATATTTTGAAATAAATTGTTCGATAATAAAAATCACATTTTTATCGATATCTAAAAACTATAGAAAACATTCATGTGTTGAATTGATATTCATTCGTTGTTTAGAAATTCATGTGTTGAATGGTATTCATATTTTGAAATAAATTGTTCGATAATAAAAATCACATTTTTATCGATATCTAAAAACTATAGAAAACATTCATGTGTTGAATTGATATTCATTCGTTGTTTAGAAATTCATGTGTTGAATGGTATTCATATTTTGAAATAAATTGTTCGATAATAAAAATCACATTTTTATCGATATCTAAAAACTATAGAAAACATTCATGTGTTGAATTGATATTCATTCGTTGTTTAGAAATTCATGTGTTGAATGGTATTCATATTTTGAAATAAATTGTTCGATAATAAAAATCACCTTTTATCGACTATATGAACTATATAGAAAAATAGTGTTTTGAAATGAATTGTTTTACAATAAAAATCACATTTTTATTGTATACATAAATCGTTAAAATGTGAAGTGTTAAAAATAGCCACTAGTTCAAAATAAACATAGACGAGTTGAAATATTCATTAATTAGCTAATGTAATGAATTGCACCTATTTATGTAACATTAGAATGAATGGAGTTTTTAAACCAAATAGAAATCAAATATGAAGTTGAATAGAAAATGAAAAATGATATGAACTGTATATATATGTACATGCATATTCATTGAACAGGTTATAGCAAAGGGGCTAGAGAAGAGGAATAAAATTTTGTGCCCGACAAATAGGTACACATTTACTGATTTGTTTGGGTGATGATTTTGAGCCTGATTGGCTAGCCGCTTGGCTTTTTCTTTTTCTTTTTGAGATTAGAAGGACCGGGACGCTATTTGCGATTTCCCGACGCTCCCGGTGCAGGGGAGGTTATGGCGAAATTTTTCCAAAATTTAAGGAGTTAGAAAAATTTTTGAAGGGAAAACGATATAGAAATCATTGAATGAACTATATTTATATAACTATATAAATATAAATAAAATTAAAACGAAACGAAGCCGTGCGGTTCGTATTTCGAAACCGTGATTTCAAACGACTAGTACGGGAAATCCGACCATTGGATTTTCCCGAAACCTCAGCCGTCGGGTTCGCCTTGGAATAATCTTTCCAACGGCACCAACCTTGTAAAAATCCAACGGTTGGATTGCCTGGAATGTTTAATTCAAATCTGAAGAAAAACAGCGCCAGAAACGATTATATTTATTTATATATATAAATAAAATTATATTTAATCGAATAACGACGCTGCAGTTCGTATTTTGAAATCGAAATTTCAAACGATTGTACCGGGAGATCCGACCGTCGGATTTTCCCGAAACTGGAACCGTTGGATTCGTTTTGAAAAGACCTTTCTAATGATGTAAATTTTGTGAAGATCCAACGGTTAGATTTTCAGATATGTATAAATCAAATTTGAAGAAAAACAGCGCCACGGCCGCCTTATGGCCCGAAGCGTCGTTTTAAATAAAATGGCTATTTTAAAATAAATAAAAATAGCGATAAATAGTTATAAAATATCATAAGCGATATGGAATGGAAATAAACTGAATTTGCTTGATTTATGTGATGTTTGATGGTTGAATGTGTTTGGTGTGAAAACTATATTAAAGAACACAATTGGTGTTGTCGAATAATTTAACCATTGAAATAAATCGATTTGAAATTCTAAATATACGTGAATTATTTGAAAAGGCCGAGTTAATTCTCATTTCGAATAATCGACCGACGATTGAAATTCGAAGATGAAGACGATGGTCGAAGACCGGAGATCTTCACCTCGTTTGGATGGTAACCGAGGTCCTGATTGGGAGGCATCCCGAAATATGGATAATGAGTGGTGATCGTTCAGACGTACGTGTTGGTCGATGGGTTTGCGAGGTATTTAGTGCCTCCGGTTTCGTTCAGACCCAGAACGGACTTGTAAATGGACTGTGTGTCTGACATAGGATTTATTCTGTGTGGCATGCTAAGATGCAGTGATCAGGGCTTCTGTTGAAAAGCAAAGTCTTGTGGTGATGATCAAAGCACCGCCTGTGTGGCGTAGCTTTGTGTATAACGTGAATTCGCGAGCCTCACACCCCGGTAGGAACCTAAAACGGGAGGAAGGACCTCAGGGAGGACATGCGTTTCTTTCTAGCTAGGGTGGTGTCAGTGACCTACCAGCCCTGACATTTATATACTTTTCACCTATGTGGTTGTTGCTGTTGCGAGGCGCCTCGGTTTGATCGGACGATCCGGGTCCGATGGAGTCATTCGTTGGCTCGTTTACGCCCCAAAGGGCGGGGAAACGCAGTGTTCAGGAATTTTAATCCACATCGGTGGACCGGCCCTGACGATCCAAGGGCCCACCTGAGTCTGGGTCCTGTGGCTCGGGCTAGAGAGTCACGAATTCGGTAAGGACTATCTTTTGCCTTGGTTCATGACGGAAATCCAATTTCCAGATACGACATCGTGCGGTTTTGATTGTATACCTATATATGGCGACATAGTGGTATGGGGCATTAATGCCGTCTATGATTGATAGTTATGATTTGAAATTGATTTCAAAACATATAGACACTAGCAATAATATCAAATGCCTTTGTTTTATTCGTATCAAGCATATCTTGGCCGTTATAAGGTAAAAACTCTATCCTCCGGTTTGCGTTGCATTGTGTGATGGGAACTGAGTCTTATAACGGCTTCATTTTTATAAAAAGCATAGCGATGTTTAAAAGAAAGATTTGTTTTAAAGCACTGCCAATCCAATGGAGTAAACCCGTTCCACGAAAGTGGCGAGGTCCTGTGATTAGCCAATTATATATGTGTTGAGTAGATTTCTCATACCAGTCCCATGACTGACTCGTAGTTTGTTTCACTCTCAAACTCGGGTGCCCCTTTTTCTACACGGGCAGCCTTGTATTCAGGTTTAGCTGGTTCTTTCTGGATAGCTGGAGCTGAAGATGGATTCTATCATTTATTTCTTTTTATGCTGTTCAGCTCCTATTGTACATATTTTGTTTATTTCCGCTGTAGACATTTATGTATAGCTGAACTGTATTTGTACTAAGTAAGATCCTGTATACTGTGTAACTCTGATGATTACTTTTATCCAGTATATTTTGTTGTTCATTCTGGTGTATTTATTTAATTCTGTTCTGCTATTTTATGTTTCTGTGTTATATTCCAAAAGATAACCTTGTTTCCGTGAGAACGGGAATTCGGGTCGTCTCAAATGTGAAGTGTTAAAAATAGCCACCTGTTCAAAATAAACATATATGAGTTGAAATATTCATTAATTAGCTAATGAAATGATTTGCACGTATGTATGTAACATTAGAATAAATGGGGTTTTTAAACCAAATAGAAATCAAATATGAAGTTGAATAGAAAAGGATAAATGATAAGAACTGTATATATATGTATATGCATATTCATTGAACAGGTTATAGCAAAGGGGCTAGAGAAGAGGAATAAAATTTTGTGCCCGACAAATAGGTACACATTTACTGATTTGTTTGGGTGATGATTTTGAGCCTGTTGGCTAGCCGCTTGGCTTTTTCTTTTTGAGATTAGAAGGACCGGGACGCTATTTGCGATTTCCCGACGCTCCCGGTGCAGGGGAGGTTATGGCGAAATTTTTCCAAAATTTAAGGCGTTAGAAAAATATTTGAAGTTAAAACGATATTGGAATTGTTGAATGAACTATATTTATATAACTATATAAATGTAAATAAAATTAAAACGAAACGAAGCCGTGCAGTTCGTATTTCGAAACCGTGATTTCAAACGACTAGTACGGGAAATCCGACCCTTGGATTTTCCCGAAACCTCAACCGTCGGGTTCTCCTTGGAATAATCTTTCCAACGGCACCAACCTTGTAAAAATCCAACGGTTGGATTGTCTGGAATGTTTAATTCAAATCTGAAGAAAAACAGCGCCAGAAGCGATTATATTTATATATATATAAATATAATTATATATTTAATCGAATAACGACGCTGCAGTTCGTATTTTGAAATCGAAGATTCAAACGATTGTACCGGGAGATCCGACCGTCGGATTTTCCCGAAACTGGAACCGTTGGATTCGTTTTGAAAAGACCTTTCTAATGATGTAAATTTTGTAAAGATCCAACGGTTAGATTTTCAGATATGTGTAAATCAAATTTGAAGAAAAACAGCGCCACGGCCGCCTTATGGCCCGAAGCGTCGTTTTGAATAAAATGGCTATTTTAAAATAAATAAAAATAGCGATAAATAGTTATAAAATATCATAAGCGATATGGAATGGAAATAAACTGAATTTGCTTGATTTATGTGATGTTTGATGGTTGAATGTGTTTGGTGTGAAAATTACATTAAAGAACAAAATTGGTGTTGTCGAATAATTTAACCATTGAAATAAATCGAATTGAAATTCTAAATATACGTGAATTATTTGAGAAGGCCGAGTTAATTCTCATTTCAAATAATTGACCGACGATTGAAAGTCGAAGATAAAGACGGTGGTCGAAGACCGGAGATCTTCACCTCGTTTGGATGGTAACCGAGGTCCTGATTGGGAGGCATCCCGAAATATGGATAATGAGTGGTGATCGTCCAGACGTACGTGTTGATCGAAGGGTTTGCAAGGTATTTAGTGCCTCCGGTTTCGTTCAGACCCAGAACGGACTTGTAAATGGACTGTGTGTCCGACATTGGAATTTGTTCTGTGTGATTGATAGCCATCAGTCGCATGGCATGAATCGCCTGTGTGGCATGCTAAGATGCAGTGATCAGGACTTCTGTTGAAAAGCAAAGTCTTGTGGTGATGATCAAAGCACCGCCTGTGTGGCGTAGCTTTGTGTATAACGTGAATTCGCGAGCCTCACACCCCGGTATGAACCTAAAACGGGAGAGGACATCAGGGAGGGCCTGCGTTTCTTTCTAGCTAGGGTGGTGTCAGTGACCTACCAGCCCTGACATTTATATACTTTTCACCTATGTGTTTGTTGCTGTTGCGAGGCGCCTCGGTTTGATCGGACGATCCGGGTCCGATGGAGTCATTCGTTGGCTCGTTTACGCCCCAAAGGGCGGGGAGACGTAGTGTTCATGCATAATAATCCACATCGGTGGACCGGCCCTGACGATCCAAGGGGCAGTTGCGGCTGTTCCTGAGACACGGGCTAGAGCGTCTCGAATTCGGTAAGGACTATCTTTTGCCTTGGTTCAGGACGGAAATCCAATTTCCAAATACGACATCGTGCGGTTTTGATTGTATATATATATGGCGACATGATATATGGTACCCATGCCGTCTATGATTGATAGTTATGATTTGAAATTGTTTTCAAAACATATAAACACTAGCAATAATATCAAATGCCTTTGTTTTATTCGTATCAAGCATATTTGGCCGTTATAAGGTAAAAACTCTATCCTCCGGTTTGCGTTGCATTATGTGATGGGAACTGAGTCTTATAACGGCTTCATTTTTATAAAAAGCATAGCGATATTTAAAAGAAAGATTTGTTTTAAAGCACTGGCAATCAAATGGAGTAAACCCGTTCCACGAAAGTGGCGTGGTCCTGTGATTAGCCAAAATATATGTGTTGAGTAGATTTCTCATACCAGTCCCATGACTGACTCGTAGTTTGTTTCACTCTCAAACTCGGGTGCCCCTTTTTCCACACGGGCAGCCTTGTATTCAGGTTTAGCTGGTTCTTTCTGGATAGCTGGAGCTGAAGATGGATTCTATCATTTATTTCTTTTTATGCTGTTCAGCTCCTATTGTACATATTTTGTTTATTTCCGCTGTAGACATTTATGTATAGCTGAACTGTATTTGTACTAAGTAAGATCCTGTATACTGTGTAACTCTGATGATTACTTTATCCAGTATATTTTGTTGTTCGTTATCTGGCGTATTTATTTAATTCTGTTCTGCTATTATATGTTTCTGTGTTATATTCCAAAGACTAACCTAGTTTCCGTGAGAACGGGAAATCGGGTCGTCTCAGGATCCGCATCCAAACTTTTCTACATCCGCCAATCGTGCCTATTCGTCTCAAGGACATGGGTAATATGTTATGTTACTATTTGTTTTTATTTTTTAAAAGACTGTAGCTGCACATTATATTAATAGAAAGACATGGTAAATGTAACAACATGGAAAATCTGAACTAATTTAAATTTTTTATTTTGGCAATTTTAATGAGTTTTGAATATTTAAAATGAATTATTTTAAATAATAGCGATAAGAAATTTATTTTCAACGAAGTTAGAACGTATATATTTATTTGAATCGTCATTAGAATATAAATATTTATTTTTAATTATAAAAGGAATTGAAAATGGCGAGGTAGCTTGAAAATTCGATTTCAAATTTCGAATGAACGTACAGGATTCAAAATAAACCGGATTTCAGCGAAACCAAAAATATTATAATCTATTTGAAAATATCTTTCCAACGAATCCGAAAAATTGAAATTTGATAGCGGGAATAAAAAGTTATGTCTAGTTGAAAATTCAGAATAATCGCTATGGAATTTTGACCCTTAAAAATAGCCATTTTGCAAACGACCTCCGTTTTCGACGAAACCACTTTTGTTGGATCCGGGATGTCTAATTATAACTATATTCCAAAATTCATAATTTTTGGGATTGATATGTGAGCATGGCGAAGTAAAACGTGTTTTGACAGTTTCAGTCAATTTGGATCGACCAGAAAATGGCCATTTTTCGAACGGTCTCCAAATTCGACGAAATTAGTTTTGTTAGGACCGTATCGTTAATACCAAGCTAAAACATATTTTTTGGGAATTCTTAGAGGCCGTATGTGGCCCTGGTAAATTGAAATGTGCGTTCAAATTCAATATATAGATTTACATTTTGATTTCGATGAAAACCGATCGAAACATCCAAACTGGCTTATGATACATATCCCATTGTGTTCAAAATGGGGATAATTAGTTATGGACGACAGTCGTTGGGTCTCGTTTGGAGTTCAGATTAAAAACTTGCTTTTTTATAGAAATTGAAAATAATATAAAATATTATAAAACCTTAATATCCCCTTTCTCTTTCCCCCATTCCCACGATCGATTCAGTTGGAAAAAAGTAAAAAAAAAAACTAACCGCCGCATCACCCAAACCCCTTCCCCTGCGCCACCTATCGTCGTCGCGGCCTCCCTCTCTGCCGCCGCCAATCAAGCGAGACCCCACCCTCCTCCTCTCCCCTTCCTCCAATTGAAACCGCCGCACCTCTCACCCTTCCTCTGCCCAAATCGAGCTGCGCCATTAGCCATGGCCCCACCTCTAATGCACCCGACCACCGTCACGCCATGCCATCCCACCAGGCCTCTGACGCGCAGCTGAACCCCCCTCTCTCCAGTACGTCGAAATCAGTAAGTTTATTTATTTACCTATGTTTTATTTTCACCTTTCTTGTATATAATATAAGAAAAAGTTTTGATTTTTATAGAATAAAAAGCTTAGATTTTTATAGAGAAAAGTTTAGATTTTTATAGAATAAAAAGCTTAGATTTTTAATTATAATAAAAATGTGATTTTTACTTATATAGCGGAATTAAAATGTGATTTTACACATACAGTTTAGAGTTAAATATGTGATTTTTATGTTATAGAGATAATAAAAATATAATTTTTATTATAGAAGATATTAAAATATGATTTTTATTTATGTAGAGTAGTAAAAATATGATTTTTATTATCTAGTAAGCGAAGTAAAAATAGGATTTTTATATGTATGAAAGGTAAATAAAAATACAGTTCTTATTGTGAAGTTAGCGAAGTAAGAATATGATTTTTATAGTTTGAATGGAATTATAAAAATATAATCTTTATCGATATGAAAATAGCGATTTTTAAATATATCAACATCGCTATAAAAATAGGATTTTTATATGTTAATGTTTGAAATAAAAATGTGACTTTTATAATATTAACATCGTGTTAAAAATGGAATTTTTACGATGTAAATATCGAATAAAAACTTAAATTTTTAACATAAACTGCGTGATACATATAGCGATGGTACTGTCGGAAAACAAATCTAAATTCAAACCGTTCAGAGATAAGGATTGGCGGAGTGGATTCCCAAAGGTGAGAACTTCTCACTTTTATTCTATTTTCTAGTTAAAATATATACTAGGATGTAGAGGGTGTTTAGTAGCACCCGACACCCGTCGTCCACAGACCATGGACGACTTGTTTGTTTGTTTGATTTTGTTGTGAAAGTTGATTGTGTGATGCGGAATGGAAATAAATATTTATAGTTAAAAATATGATTTTTAACGTGTATATGAATAAAATAAATATTCATAAACGAATCGGACGATTTGCTTATGTACACACATTTGACCGATATTGATTGGGATGATAAATTTTACACATCGCCCAACTGCACAAATAAAATTCATTGCTGATTGTTTGAAACGCCACATGGGTATTGGGATGATATATGACATACACTAGTCCCAGTAATTAGTTATATGTCAATCGATTAATTGACAGGCTGTTGTAAGCGTTAATATTTATATTTGATGCTTATGCAGTATAGAATGCACTTTGGAAGATGGTTTTCTGTGTTTGATTATTGTTGTGTACATGTGTGTATGAAGTCCATATAAATCAAATTATATGGTAATTGACTGTGTCTGATTCTAGTTTAGAAAGAATGAATATTTTAAAATAACGAATATTTTCAAATATTATTCAGAAAAGAATCAAATTATGATTTTGATGTCCGATTTGAGATGGACACGAAAATATTTAAATATATAAAGCCTTGTTGATTGGATTAACGTCATTTTGACGTGAACGATATTATATCGATTTTATTCATTTTTATAATGAATTTAGAAAAGGAATTGATTTCAAATTTAATGTTTTGAAAATATTATCATTTATATATCGATGATATGGAATATTCAATTTTGATTTGAAATTGAATATGAAGTTGAAATTGTTTTGAAAAATGAATTTAAAACGAATTATAAAATACGTTTTAAACGGAAATCGATGAAATATATATTATATATATAATGGCTTGAATAGAACGCGCCGCGCTGCGGCAGTTTGCGAATTTCGACCATTGACTTCGAATGGACATTACGAGAGATCCGACCGTCGGATTCTCCTAAAATCAGAACCGTTGGGTTCATATTGAAAAGAGCTTCCTAACGAATATTAGAGATTTGAAATCTAATGTTTGGATTCGGAATCAAGTACAAATTAAATTTGGAAAAGGTCGTTGTTAGTGCAGTTTGACGGTCGTTTATGGAAATCGAGTGTACGGGCCTTGATAAAATTATTAAAAATATCAATAATTAGTGTAAAATCATAAGAAATAATTTGGAAAGAATTGGGATGAAAAATTCCATATTTGGAAGGATAAAAATATATTTTTATCGAAATGAACTAGTTATGAACTAGAATTATGGAATCCAATATTTTTTAAATAAATAAAATGGATTTGAAATGGTTTTAAAAATAACCAGAATTTTCAATATATAAACTAGAAATGGATTTGAATCGAAATTTTCTTGGGAATATTTCAATGTTGGATTTCATGATTATACATATATTGGTATGGAAATTTGAAAGATATATATGTCGTTATTTCCAATACGATATTTGTTAATTTTAGAATTGATATTGAATATAAGCTGATATATTTTCTATTCAGAGTCTTGTATTTAATATCAAATTGGATTTTGGGTTTGTTGTGAATGGTATCTTTAACAATATTGTTCTTAAACCCAATGGAGTTAAGAAAATTAGAAACTGATTGGAGATTAGTTAAGTTGAATGGTTTCCGGGGTATTGATCTGATGTTGGTTTCGGCCTTCGGGGTTAACACTTAGGGAATTGTTCTCTTACTAATTTACGGGTAGAGACCAATGTAATGTGAATTGGGTTTGTTGTGAACTGTGTTTTAGCTACATTCGATCTTTAACCCGATTTACAGTGAAATGGGATTTGGAATTTATATATCTTTTTATTAGGATTTAATAGGAGATTTTCTGAAGTAAAGTTTTCCAATTTAATATATATTAAATCTGAATTGAATGAAATACGATTTGATAATAATCAAAATGAAATTCTATGGAGGAAGACTGTTAATAAAGATGGAATTTAAAAGGCGTTGCCGGTATTCCATTTATATTAGTGGTCGGATACGGAAATTGATATCGATTATATATTGATTTGTTCTTCCGTGAAGATTCCATAATAAATGGAATGTGATTTGGGTTGTCGTGAATGGTATCTTTAATTACTGTTCTTAGACCTAATGGAGTTAAGAAAATCAGAAACTAACTGGAGATTAGTTAAGTTGAATGGTTTCCTGGGTGTTGATCTGATGTTGGTTTCGGCCTTCGGGGTTAATACTTAGGGAATTGTTCACTTTCTAATTTACGGCTAAAAGCTGATGGAATGGAATGTGATTTTGGGTTTATCATGAACCGTGTTTTAAATGACATTGGTTCTTTAACCCAGTTAAAGGCAGGATATGATTTCCCAAGTTAAACAATCGTTAATATTGATTTGTAGGAAAATTAAAACCAAGTGGAGTTTTAATGCATCTTTAATTAGATTGAATTTATATCCAAAGGAAGATTAAAGAATAAATTTAAAGAATTTATCTTTGATAAAATTAATGGGAACCTTTCCCAAAGTAAATGAATATTTGGATAAAGAAATATTCTGGATTGGAATGAGGCATATGTTGTGTTTTTATAGCACTTGTTTATTATATACGCGAGTTATTCAGAAAGACCGGGTTTATCCCATTCTGAATAATTGATTCGACGATGTGTCGAGGATGAAGACGGTGGTTGAAGACCGGAGGTCTTCACATCGTTTGGATGATTACTGATGTCTTGATTTAGGCTGTACACCCGAGACAAGGTAATAAGTGGTGATCGTCCAGACGTACTTGGAGATCGACGGATATGCGAGGGCCTCTACCCTAAATTGGACATACGGGGGAGGAATAAGGTACCTCTGATTTCGTTCAGACTCGGAATGAACTTGTAAATGGATGTGTGTCTGACATCGGATTTCACTCTGTGTGATTGATTGACCTCGGTTGCATAGCGTGAATTGCCTGTGTGGCATGCTGAGATGCAAATGATCAAGGCTTCTGTTGAAAAGTAGATTCTTGTGGTTGATGATCAAAGCATGAATTTAATATAGCGTAGCTTTGTGTAGCGTTGATTCGCGAGCCTCACACCCCGGTGTGAACCAGAAACAGGAGAGGACTTCAGGGAGGACATGTGTTTCCTTCTAGCTAGGAGTGGTGTCAGCGTTTTGCACGCCGTAACATTTTACTTATGTGGATGATGGATAGCGAGGCGCCTCGGCTATATCGGTCGATCCGGGACCGATGGAGTCATTTGGCTCATTGACGCCCATATGGTGGGAAAACGTAGTGTTCATGCATTTTAATCCACACCAGGTGGACCCGCCTCTGACGATCCAAGGCTTGTATGCGCGCTTGCCTGAGAGACTGGCTAGAGCGTATCGAAGCGGTAAGGACGATCCCTTGCCTTGGTTTACAGATGGAAATCCAACTTCTAATACGTGATATTGCGATTTTGATTGTAGAGCCTAGTATTGGCGACATGATATATGGTACCCATGCCGTCTAGCATTGACACATTTATATTTGAAGTTGTTTTATACACTATGCACTTATAATAGTATCCAAATGATTTTTTTAACGTATCAAGCATGTTTGGCTATTATAAGGGAAAACCCTATCCTTCGGCTTGCGTTGCATTGTGTGATGGGACATGGGTCTTATAATAGCTTCATTTTTCCAAAAAGTATTGCGCTGTTTTGTTATATGCACTGGTATTCTTGAGAGGAAACCCGTTCCGTGTTATACGGCGTGGTCCCTTGATTTACCGAACTTTGAAATAAAGATGAATAATTGCTTTAGTTCTCACACTAGTCACATGAATGACTTGGAATTTATTGTTTTAACCTAAACTCTGGGTGCCCCTATTTCCGAACGGGCAGCTTGTAGTTTTGGGTTTTGCAGATTTATATTCACAGGATCCTGCTATACAGCTGGAATGATATTCGGAAAGCTCTGTATCCATATATTCTTTTCAGTTGTGTTTTGTATTATTTTCCGCTGCATTTTAACTTGTAAATCTCTAATATTTTTCTGATGTATAATATTTATTTATACTCTATATATTCTTGTATTCTGATGAAATTGTTGTAATAAGCAATGAAATGTTCTTCTCTTTGTGTTCCGATTTGTCATGTTCTCAATTCAATCCGGGCTTTCCTTCACAGGGAAGTTCGGGTTGTTTCAGTTTGGTATCAAAGCTCTAGTTTACAGAGCTCGAAGAACAAGATACGTTAGAACCAAACTAAAGAATTCATTAGAGATTGGATTAGTAATATCCAATGAGAATGACTCGTTAGAGATAGGATCAGTGGTATCCTAGAACGAGTGTGAAGAGTGTTATTTTTAAAATAAAATTGAAAACAAGTTTTGTTTTGAAAATTTAAACTTTATTATTCGTATTTGAATATTTATTTTAAATTGAATTTGGACTATAAAGTATATGGAGATTTTGAATATATGTCTGATCCACGTGTATACGAAGCCTCAAATATACTGGATAGATATAGAATCACACTCTAGTCGACCGGGGATAATCCTGGTGATAGCAGTTGCATCATTAGTATTTATGCTCGAGTTTCGAAAGTGGGATATTTATATAATTCTACTTGGCTGGTGTGAGAACCAAAACTAGATAGGGCTTATTGTTGTGATTTGGCATCAAAAGCATGATTTTCTGTATATGTATCAAAATTATGAATTTGAAACGTTAATTCACTAATTGATTGATGGTTGTGTTGTATGATTATTTGTTATCTAAAAAACCATTATGTGAAAGAATGTTACATATGACCAAATTAAACCAAATATTGAATTGTATTGAAAATTTATCGCATTTGCATACATGTACATGTATATACATTGAACAGGTCATAGTAAAGAGGCTAGAGAAGAGGAATAAAATTGTTTGCCCAACAAATAGGTACCTGTTTATTGTATTTCTTGGGGTTTTTGATGATTTTATGAGCCGATTGGCTTTTTCTTTTTGAGATGAGAAGGCCTGTACGGCGATTTTGGGATTTTCCCAGTGCTCCCGTACATGAGAGGTTATGGCGAAATTTTTCGAAAATTTAGGGAGTTAGCCAAATTTTTGAAAAATTGGAAAATTCTTAGAAACTGAAAAGTTAAAGAACTTAAACCATAATTAAAATAATGAAAGTTGAGTTGATTAGTTAAACAACTTTCAGCACCGTTCCTTTTCGGGGATGAAAAGATTTTAAGTGGGGGAGATTGTAACAACCCAGAAAATCTGAACCAATTTAATTTTTTTATTTTGGCAATTTTAATGAGTTTCGAATATTTAAAATGAATTATTTTAAATAATAGCGATAAGAAATTTATTTTCGAAGAAAGTAGAACTTATATATTTATTTAAATCTTTGTTAGAATATAAATATTTATTTTTAATTATAAAAGGAAGTGCGGTAGTTTGAAAATTCGATTTCAAATTTCAAATTTCAAATGAATGTATAGGATTCAAAATAAATCAGATTTTAGCGAAACCAAAAATATTAGAATTTATTTGAAAATATCTTTCCAATTAATCCAAAAAATTGAAATTTGATAGCGGGAATAAAAAGTTATGTCTAGTTGAAAATTCAGAATAGTCGCTATGGAATTTTGGCCCTTAAAAATAGCCATTTTGCAAACGACCTCCGTTTCGACGGAACCACTTTTTTTGGATCCGGGATGTCTAATTATAGCTAGATTCCAAAATTCATAATTTTTGGGATTGATATGTGAGCGGGGCGAAGTAAAACGTGTTTTGACAGTTTCAGTCAATTTGGATCGACCAAAAAATGGCCATTTTTCGAACGGTCTCCAAATTCGACGAAATTAGTTTTGTTAGGACCGTATCGTCAATATCAAGCTAGAAAATATTTTTCAGGAATTTTTAGAGGCCGTATGTGGCCCCGGTAATTTGAATTGTGCATTCAAATTCAATATTTTGATTTATATTTTGATTTAGACGAAAACCGATCGAAACAGCCAAACTGGCTTACGATACATATCCCATTGTGTTCGCAATGGGGGTAATTAGTCATGGATGACAGTCGTTGGGGCTCGTTTGGAGTTCAGATTAAAAACTTTCTTTTTTATAGAAATTAAAAATAATATAAAATATTATAAAACCGTAATACCCCCTTTCTCTTTCCCCATTCCCAGATCGATTCATTTGAAAAATAATAAGAAAACCCTTACTGTCGCGTCACCCAAACCCCCTCCCCCGCGCCAACTTTCATCGTCGCGGCCTCCCCCTTTGCCGCCGTCGATCAGGCGGGACCTCTGCCTCTCCACTTCCTCTAATTGAAACCGCCGCACCTCCCACCCTTCCTCCACCCAAATCGAGCTGCACCAGCAGTCGTGGGCCCACCTCCAATGCATCTGTAACACCCCGTGTCCGTTAATGTCATTCACAAAGGGAATGCATTAACTTCCATGAAGCATTATAAGTAAACAGAATAGAATATTACAAGACAGATAGGTAAAGTAGTACTTGAAAATTTTATAACTTATTACAGTAGAAACAGAAATAAGTTTGATTACATCTTTCAAAATCACAATACCAAAACCCAAGTACACAAGTACCAGTCTTATACCAAAATCCTTCAGAATGCATAATTTTTAAAACCATAATCCCCAACATAAACTGCCATAAGAAGGTAGAGTCAAAGCCAAGTAATACTTCAAGCACTTCAAGTAGAGAGAATACGAATCAAGCCCCTATGTTTCCACCCTGAGCACCTAGTGGGGGGATGGAAAGAAAAAGAGGCGAAAACAAATGAGGTCAGACATAAAGTCTGGCGAGTCCAGTTACTTTCAGCATATAAATAGATAGTAGTATCATGAAATGTAAATAAATATGGATGAGAGATTACAACAATAGGAGTAGCAGGCCTGCTTGAGTTAAACAGAAGAAACAGAATGATATATACCAAGATATGCTTCTTACCTATACTTTTCTTCTTTGCACAAATACTTAGTATAACAGGATCATGTGTTACCCTAATGTTTAAACTGAAACAGAAACGGAAACAGAATAATCTCTACAGAAACAGAATGCTAGTAATGGGCCTTTACCACCCCAACAGAGACAGTAGGTACAGAAACAGAATGCTAGTAATGGGCCTTTACCACCCCAACTAATGGGCCTTTACCACCCCAACAGAGACAGAAGGTACAGAAACAGAATGCCAATAATGGGCCTTTACCACCCAACAGAAACAGACGGCACACTAACAAAAACAAACAAAACTAGGTGTACCCTAAATTCTACCCCAAGCGATCGGCTCCATAATACATAAATACCCTGTGTCGGCCCTACAGAAGGGTGTATCATTCCCTAAAGTGGCAACCTATAGACACAGACCTATTTACAGATGTCACGATGTCTTACATCCTCAGAGCAGACCAGATCCATGCACGCACACGACCCGGTTGGGATGCGCCATCGACACCCCCTGCCATTATCAGAGTGAACCTCTTACAATTAGTTCAGTAAGCGTGCCCGGACCCCTCCTAGTGTTGGGTCATAGTTTTGATACCAGAAAAGGGTTGCTGACTAATATGAGTCCCACACAACATATGACACAAGTAATTACCCCTCCTAACCTTGTGTCCCCAGATCAACAAATTTCAGATTAACTTGCTTACAGATTTCAGATGTACAAAGTTCAGATTAACTATTTCTCAGATCAGACATATAAGTTGACAAGTTTTCCGACTAACGGATCAGATATACAGATTAACAATCTTACAGATTGTTTTACCTAACCTTGTATTGGGCCTACATGTTTACGAAACGGATTGATTAGATTCATCCGCCCAGTTGATTAAACCTTATCCACCCAACACGTTTTAGGCATCATATTTATCCTAGATTTGCATTAATTAATTACTAATGCACAGACCTCTCACACTAGGTCGTTAGCTTATGGCCGCTAGATGTGCCGGGCGGTTCCGAGCAGACTTCTGCCACAAGCCAGACCTAACCTCGTGTCTAAGCATCTTTTAGTTATACCTACAACCTCTCACATTAGACTGACAGTTTGTGGTTGCTGGTTAAGCCGGTTGGGTCCGGGCAGGCTTCTACCGCAAACAGAGTCTAACCTCGTGTCTTAGCATTCTTATTTTTAGCTAAAGTGTTCATTCACATATTATGCCAATATCAGACTAATTATGCCAATTCAACAAATTAAACTTCTTTACAAGTTACAGGAGATTATTCAAAGTTCTATTAACTTGCTTTGCTCAATTTTAGATCGAGCCTACAGATTTTCATAACCCAAATTTACCGTATTCAGTTTCAATAGATTCAGCAGATTAGGCAATTTAACAGATTTAATCATAAAATTAAGCCTAATTTTACATGCCCAAATTATGGTCATAATTCACAATATAACATATGCCCCAAATTTTAGTTAAATTTACACAGTACAGAATATTCTCCAAAAACTTCAAATCATGCTATACAATATGAATTATGCCAAATTATAGCCTTTGATTTCCGCGTATGCCTGGTATCCAAAATCCCCATTTAGGCGTATTCACCTTTAATAGTTGTCCTATTATAATATAGATCTTTGCGCCTAAGTCATATGCACAATAATTCTCCTTCTTCCAAATTCCGTACTATCATATATAGTATGACCAGATCTAGATCTTAAATTACAACATTTGTTCTTTTCTCAAATTAGTCACAAATTAGTCATGTCTAATTATGCACCATTCACTATTTTCCCCAAATTTAGCATTCGTGCATCAATCTCTTATGAGATTTGGCTCAGGCTCGCGGTAGCCTGGCTATAAAACAGAAGGAAGGAAGAGATACAGAATAGTTACTATAATATTAATAAGATAGATCTACACAGAAAAACAGATCCGATAAACAAGAATATGTACAATCTCAAATTCAGATTTATAACCATGTCAAGATCATAATTAAATTTCATATCTGAAAATAACTGTAATCACCTTGGTTGGATTATAAAAGAAAAAGGGTTGTAGTTGTTCTCTTTTAATCCTATTCAGATTGGAAGAAGAAGAAGCACAAGTTCTAGCTTAAGTTTCAGCAGAGTAGAGACGCTATTGATTTATTTTAAATTAGAATTGAGGCAGCATAGCGTTACAATGGTTTGGTGTGGAAAGAAAGTGGGGTTTGGGGGTGTTTAAATAACATAGGGATCAACGAATCTGGTCAGAACAGGCGTCCAAATGCAGAAAAACGAACCAGTCCTCGGATCTGGAAATAGGAGGGAGGTCGACCCCTAGGTTGACCCCCTGGTCGACCTATGTCACCCAGGTAAACCCCCAGGTCGCCTTAGGTCCTAGGCGGGAAATTTCGCACTCAATCCGGTTGTGTAATTTGAATTTTAAATTTAAATCTGAGTTGTTTTATTTTATTTAAATTCCCGAAACTTCTGAGTGCAATAACTTTCTCATACGAAGTCCGATTTATGAAAACTTGGACTCTATTCAAGCAGAATTCTGAGACGAACGCAATGGCATAACCCGTTTCCCTTAATTCTTCTTTTAAAAATTAAGTATACTTTGTTTTGTTACTTTTATGTTCATAGAAAATACAGGGTGTTACATTCTCCCCCTTTTAAGGATTTCGTCCCCAAAATATTCAAGTTAAGAAGAAAGTGTCCTACCATCCAATCACCCATCTACTCAACCATCATCCACAAGCATCCATTGTCCTTAGAAAATTTCTAATGTTGTATGAACATATGAAAAAGTGTGTGTATATGTCTCTTATCTAATGCAAAGATCAGGCGATCTACTGATTCAGTTGACCTCCTCAATGCGAATTATGTTAGTGCCATGAATCTAATTATGTATGCAAGAAATCCTATTTGATGCACATCATTTTTATATGAGTGCATAACCATTCATCCAAATGGAACATCCATGTGATGAGTCAATCATTTTGCATCCACAAAAATTGAAAAATACGCACACATCCATATGCAGTATGAGAGTGCTTTTGAGCCGATCGAGTGCCTAGTGTGTGTATATGCATCTAAGAGCAACCACTTGCATCCACTTTCAACCATCAAACATAACATGTCTCAAACACATGTTTACAACCATTAGTTTCTGCCTAAAGGTCGAAGACTCGATCGATAGGATACAGTCGAGTGATAGAAGCAAGTACAATTGAAACAAAAGCTCTGTTCTCATTAGACATTAGTTAAGAGAATAAATATCTAAGTATCAATATTGAAGACCGAAATCAACATCAGATTGACAATCAGAGAATTACTCCCATTAAACAATGTCAAAACTGGAAATCTACTTCACGCTTCGAGTAAAAACCCATATCCTTTTAAGAAATATTCAGATACTTACAGACTACTGGTACATATCAGATTATCAAAACCCAGAATGTATGCGTCATAGTCAACTTAACGCCTAACACAGATACCCCCCAACTTATCACAAGCAGATGAGTCATAACCCTTGTGGGGTTTGAGACTATAGCGGGATCAGAAACAAGACTAGTATTAAAGTGCAGAGTCTCAATTAGAGAATCAAAATGCTAGAATCAAAAAGAGTTTAACTCAACAATCAGATAAGGAAATTAAACCTTATGCAGGAATTTTCCTATCTCTATCCTATCCACCAGCCACGTGAGCATTCACCTGCCCTTCAGAAGTAGGTCCTGTCCTCTGCCCTTGCCCTCGTTTCTTCGGGCAGTCCCTAGTGAAGTGTCCTATCTCACCACAATTGAAGCAAGTGACCTTCCTCTTTCTACAATCCTTGTTCAGATGAGTCAAGCTTCCATAAGTAAAGCACTTTTTCTCCTTCTTATCTTTAGACTTTTCATCCTTCTTTTTTGTTTCCTTTTTGGGCCACGCTTTCTTGTTCTGTGGTCCTTCAAGCTTTTCCTTTTTTTTCTCACTTTTGGCTTCCTCTTCATGCATCAATGCCATGTCAATCAATTTCTCAAAGGTAGCCCCCATAGGAATGTGGGTCATAGCCAACCCGTGTAGGCGGCTCATTCAAACCTTTAATGAATCTCAGGGCCTTCTTTTCAGGTGTGTTCACTAAGTCTAAGCCAAATCTCACCAACTGATTGAACTTGTTAATGTACTCCTTTACTGATAAATTCCTCTTCTTCAATGCCAAGAACCTTTCCATGTATAAATTCTCTTCTGTTCGTGAGAGAAATTTCATCTTGAACCTATGCTTGAAATCCATCCAAGTCTCCACTGCTCATTCTTCATTCATGACCTCCTACCAAAACGAGGCTTCGTCCTTTATTAACTAAGCAGCTAATTGGACCTTCCTTCCATCTTCTATCTCGAAGATGCCAAACAAATCTTCCACCTCCTTAAGCCAATTTCGAGCTTTAACAAACAACTCTGACCCTTGAAAAGGTTTCCGGCCCATTGCTCGAAAGTCTTTGTATATCTTCGAAAAAGTATCAACGCGGGGAGGGGGAGGAAGAGGAGCGGCTGCAGCTGGGGGAGGAGGAAAGTCTGCTGGGCTTGTGGCGGTGGCCCTACCCTCCAGATACCTTCTGAACCAGGTTGGTATCGGTATGCCCTCGGGTATCTCGGGTACCTCAGACATGCTGAAAAGAAAAAGGAAGAGATTCAAAACGGAGAATCGAAAGACAGATATATGGCTTTTAGGGATTATGTTTTTCAAAATAAACTTTACTTTTGAAAATACTTCCTTTTGAAAATCTTTTTGAAAATAGTTTTCAAAAACTTTTTATCAAATCTGGCAACCCACAGCTCTGATACCAAGTGTAACATCCCATGTCCGTTAATGTCATTCACAAAGAGAATGCATCAACTTCATGGAAGAATTATAAGTAAACAAAATAGAATATTACAAAATCAATATGTAAAGTAGTACTTGAAATTTTTTAACTTTATTACAACAGAAACAGAAATAAGTTTGATTACTCCTTTCAAAATCACAATACCAAAAACCAAGTACACAAGTATCAGTCTTATACCAAAATCCTTCAGAATGCATAATTTTTAAAACCATAATCCCCAACATGAACTTCCATAAGAAGGTAGAGTCAAAGCCAAGCAATACTTCAAGCACTTCAAGCAGAGAGAATATGAATAAAGTTCCTATGTTTCCACCCTGAGCACCTAGGGGGGAGGGGGAACAGAAAGAAAAAGAGGCGAAAACAAACGAGGTCAGACATAAAGTCTGGCGAGTCCAGTAACTTTCAGCATATAAACAGATAGTAGTATCATGACATGTAAATAAAACTGGATGAGAGATTACAACAACAGGAGTAGCAGGTATGCTTAAGTTAAATAGAAGAAACGGAATGATATAGACCAAGATATGCTTCTTACCTATACTTTACTTCTTTGCACTAATACTTAGTACAACTGGATCACCCTAATGTCTAAACTGAAACAGAAACGGAAACAGAATAATCTCTACAGAAACAGAATGCTAGTAATGGGCCTTTACCATCCCAACAGAGACAGTAGGTACAGAAACAGAATGCTAGTAATGGGCCTTTACCACCCCAACTAATGGGCCTTTACCACCCCAACAGAGACAAAAGGTACAAAAACAGAATGCCAATAATGGGCCTTTACCACCCCAACAGAAACAGACGGCACACCAATAGAAATAAACAGAACTAGGTGTACCCTAAATTCTACCCCAAGCAATCGGCTCCCTAATACATAAATACCCTGTGCCGGCCCCACAGAAGGGTCATCATTCCCTAAAGTGGCAACCTATAGGCACAGACCTATATACAGATGTCACAGTGTCTTACATCCTCAGAGCAGACAAGATCCATGCACGCACATGACCCGGTTGTAATGCGCCATCGACACCCCTCGCCATTATCAGAGTGAACCTCTTACAATTAGTTCAGTAAGCTTGCCCGGACCCTCCTAGTGTTGGGTCAAATTTTTGATACCAGAAAAGGGTTACTGACTAATATGAGTCCCACACAACAGATGACACAAGTAATTGCCCCTCCAAACCTTGTGTCCCCAGACTAACAAATTTCAGATTAACTTGCTTACAGATTTTAGATGTACAAAGTTCATATTAACTAGTACTCAGATCAGACATATAGGTTGACAAGTTTTCAGACTAACGGGTCAGATATACAGATTAACAGTCTTACAGATTGTTTTACCTAACCTTGTATTGGGCCTAAAGATTTACGAAACGGGTTTATTAGATTCATCCGCCCAGTTGATTAAACCTTATCCACCCAACACATTTTAGGCATTATATTTATCCTCGATTTGCATTAATTAATTACTAATGCACAGACCTCTCACATTAGGTCGGTAGCTTGTGGCCGCTGGATGTGCCGGGCAGTTCAGGGCAAACTTCTGCCACAAGCCAGACCTAACCTCGTGTCTAAGCATCTTTTAGTTACGCCTACGACCTCTCACATTAGACTGATAGTTTGCGGTTGTTGGTTGGGTCCGGGCAGGCTTCTACTGCAAACAGAGTCTAACCTCATGTCTCAACATTCTTATTTTTAGCTAAAGTGTTCATTCACAGATTATGCCAATATCAGACTAATTTTTCCAATTCAACAAATTTGTAATGACCCGAAATTTCGGTCCAATTTGAGCTGACCAAAAACACAAGTCCAACCCCAAATTAAACTGAAAATCAGGAAATTAATACAAAGAAAACAGAGGGTGAGGATAGATAAGATAGAAAATTAGAATAGAAGAAGAAGAAGAACACAATATCAGAGTAACACGAATCCCACAGTGGAACGAATAAATATATTTCATAACATAACTTTGAAATACAAATCTGTACTATACATATCATTATCAAAGTACAACACTTACAACACAGCGGAAATAAACTATAGCTATATGATCCTGAAGCCTCCTGCTCTAGCTCTTCAAGTGTATCTGTAAAATCCCGACTACTTGACTGTCCGTACAAATTTAGGCACCCAAGAGTTTAGGGAAAACAAAACAAAATAAACTCCGGGTCAGTCATGGGACTGGTATGAGTAAAACGGTTTAAAACAGTTCAAGCAGGTAAATGATATCTCATAATACCACGCCATATAACGGAACGGGTTTTTCCCTTATGAGAATCCAAAATATCATTTTATCAAAAACCTTTTGATATTATAATAATGTCTATCAACCATAACTATAATAATCATCTAGCAGAAACGCTTTCATCCCACGTTCTAAATATATTATATATAATCAAAACCGCAAGCACGTATTGGGTAATGGATTTCCAACTATGACAAGGTATGGAACCACCTTTCGAAAGTGTACCTCTAGAAAGGAATACACTGGATTCAACAAGAACATCTTGCAACCCGGCCACACATGACCGACCACTCATTTCGCTTGAGTGTATCGAATGTATATCACCAACGGTTGGGATCAGCAACCGTTTCCCGAATGGGACAACATCAACAATAGATTTTTAGAAGTAAATGAAACTCTAGATCAGGTGATTATACACCCTACTTCGGTGCGACCGACTTAGCCATGCTGCCTGCCCGATTTCTGTCATTTACCGGATGTGAGGCTAGAAGCTACGCTTTATCATCATACCAGATTCACTTCGAATGCCACATCGTCAAATCCATCAGATCACCGATTGACTTCCACAACCATACATTATGTGTTAGCTAAAAGAAGTTTCCTTCTCCGCTTCCACTCTTGGTACGGTTGGAGAAATCAATATACGTGATCGTCTGGAAATACTCTATCAGACATCCGTCCATACAAGTCATCCAGGAACAGGATGAACCGAAGGCACTATTCTGTAAACAGGATAGCCCTGCATAACTCCATCTTCAATTTCCTTGGGCTTATATGATTCGCAACGCTTATGCCAATACAGAGTGGTTCTTTGGATAATAATCCAACCGGTCTCTCCATATTAACAACGTTAAAATGGTCAAAACTTCGATAGTCTGTGATTTAACTATCGAAGAAAAACAAGTGTGAAAACAACGATATTATTTCCAAATGGAAATTTATATCGATCAAACATCATCCAACATTTATCTCTTTATTTCATTAATTTACTTATCTCCTGATTTCCCTATACTCAATATTTCTTATTTTCTAAATTTGGAAAATATACGTTATTAACAATGGAAAACATTTCCATTTCTTGTTTTCTTTATTAGAAAACATTTCTGGTTTCTTATTTGGAAAACATTCCCAAAGCTTCTTCATTCGACTTAGACAGATGTTTAAACAAACCATTGCAATGCCAACTCAAACCATTTCCTTTAATTACTAAATTCACTTAACCATCCTTTACTATCGAACCTTAACCATTCCTTAGTTAAAAATGAAGTCAATCAAGTCGGGGTAATACTACCTCTCTGACCTTAACTGAACAACGTTTCTAACCTTGAAATAAACAAAGTTCACCCTTCTAATTCTTTAACAAACTTCCTTACGTAACTCTCTTTCAAATCTTTTCTATTCGATAATTCTTTCCTTCGATAAGGTATATTCGATAACTCTATTCAATTTATTCTATTCTCTTAACTCATTTTATTTAACTCTAACTCTATTCACTTAACTCCTATCGAATAAACCATATACGATAACTATTTTAATTCTATTTGAATAAACTATATATTCGATTAACTCCTTTTACTCTATTCGAATAAACTATATTCGATTAACTCCTTTATTCTATTTGAATAAACTATATATTCGATTAACTCCTTTTACTCTATTCGAATAAACTATATTCGATTAACTCCTTTTACTCTATTCGAATAAACTATATTCGATTAACTCCTTTTACTTTCTATTCGAATAAACTATATACGATAACTCTTTTAATTCTATTCGAATAAACTATATTCGATTAACTCCTTTTACTTTCTATTCGAATAAACTATATTCGATTAACTCCTTTTACTTTCTATTCAAATCACTAATATTCGATAACTCCATTTGAATAACTCTAGTTCGATTTACTCTAACTGATTAACTCTAACTGATTTAATTATAACTGGTTAACTCAAATTCGAATAACAAATATTCGATCAACTCTATTCAACTAACTCGACTCGACTAACCCCTTTCGAATAACTAATTTGATTTACTAACTTTCGAATACCATATTCGATTTAACTCCTTTCGAATACCATATTCGATTTAACTCCTGTATTCGCTTTATAAAGATTTCCCTTTTAACAACGTTTATTCATTTTTAAAGATTTACTTTTAGTAACGGTTCTCCACTTTAAAATGATTTCCTTCTTATAACAGTTTCCTTTTTATAACGTTTTTTCCCTTTTTTCTGAATATCTCCTATTTAAAAATCTTCCAATTTATAAATATTTCTTATTTATAAATATTTTATTTTCAAATATCACTTTGAAAATATTCCCTTATCAACATTTCGATATGTTATGGTATTCAACATATCAAATCACGATGATTAGTATCGTCCAAACACATATAATCGACAACAGATTATATATCACATCATATATCACAATATATGAAAAACAGTAAAATAAATGTTGACCTCCAACCTGTTTCCCTGCATCACAGATGTTAAACAATATAGATAACATCACTTTCAGTTCCATATGATATATTCTATTAAACATAATCAATATAGAAATTCAACTAACTGACTAGCAGTTCAATCAAACAATCAACACACAGTTAATCAACCAATATTTAACAGTTCTAAAAATACAACATGAAAATTATAAACTGTTCAGAGTTAGTGAGATTTACTCACATTGGCAGTTCATCGTTAAAGAACGATAAACTGTTGTTTGATTTGAATCAAACAATTTATTTCGCCATAAATTTATACGAGCCCCAATCCACATCTATTCAGCTTCATTGTGAAGCTCTCGTCCATACGGTCCCAACGCAACTTACGGTTCGTGATTCTGATTTCATATGAATAAGTTATACTTTATACAAGTTATATGATTACTTAAATTAAATTAAACCTTAATGTTTAAATATAAATTTGGGCTCACCATTCACCTAAAGCCCAACCCCGTTATCACTAACCCAGACCCGCTCTTGGTATCTTCTTCCCCAGTTCAAAACTCCAGACCCGTTCTCCCTGTAAATCCATTTTCCATCGAACCTTTAACCACCAACGCCTAATGGAAACCCAAATCCAATCACACCACCGGACTTCTTGCCTCAAGCCGCACATGGCGACCTCCTTCACTGTTTCTCCGATCAACTGTGGCAGAATCCGACCTATACCCTGAACCAGCGAACCCACAATTGCTTTTCACTACACCACATCGCACCCTCCAAAACAAACCTCTTCCGACTCATTTTCCGACCCTAAGCTTGCCCGTACCATCGGACTGACCTCCGGTGCCCTCGTTCAAATTCCGACCAAGGTCCTTCGTCGTTTCCCTGCTACAGGTGCGACCTGTTTAGTGACCAAAAACCACCAAATTTTGGCTACAGGGGCACCTTGCCTTCCCAAGTTCAACTGCCACTTCGACCTTGCCTACCACCCTTCACGTCAGCCAAAATCCAAAGCCCTAGCTTCACTGTCCTAAAAATCACCACCCAGAACAAGCATCAAACCCAATGAAATATACATCATATCGAAGAAAAACTTCCCAGTATCAAAAATATACACTTTTTAGGATTTATAGAATTTTATTTTGATTTCTGGAATTTTTTTCCTTCGATCGATAATTTTGCTGTTTGGAGAAAACAACGGCCGAATTTAGTTTGACTTGTGGAAGATATAAATTGTAATAACCTGGAAATCTGGGCCAGTTTAAAATTTTTATTTTGGTAATTTTAGCGAATTTTGATTATTTAAAATGAATTATTTTAAATAAAAACGACGAGAAATTTATTTTGAATATAATTCGAACGTATATATTCATTTGAATCGACGAAACCACTTTTGTTGGATCCGTGATGTCAAGTTATTGCTAGGTTTCAAATTTCATAATTTTTCGAATCAATATGTGAGCGTGGCAAAGGAAAACACGCTTGACCAGTTTCAGTTGATTTTAATCGACTGGAAAATGGCCATTTTTCAAACGGTCTCAGAATTTGACGAAATTAGTTTTTTTAGGACCGTATCATCAATACGAAGCTAGAAAATATTTTTTGGGAATTTTTCGGGTTAGTATGTGACCCCGGTTAATTGAAATGCGCGTTCAAATTCAATATATAGAGTATATGTTGATTTTAACGGAAACCGATCGAAACGATCGAATCAGCTTACGATACATATCCCATTGTGTTCAGAATGAGGGTAATTAGCTATGGACGACAGGCGGTGGGCCTCGTTTCGAGGTCGAAATAGAAAGTCAACTTTTTTGAAATTAAAATAAATAAAAAAATTTGTAAAATTCCACCTTTATCTCTTCCTTTTAACTTCTGCCCCCACCCCGTTTACTTTTCAATTCGAAAAAAAAATCGAATCGCGCCTCCCACTCCTCCACCCTCCACCGCTGTCGTCAGCACCTGCGCCGCCCTCCCCTCCCCATCTTCCTCCTTTTCCCCTCCTCGTGCGACGCTGGAGCACCCCTGCTTCCACCTCGCGACCGCAGCCAAAACCCTTCACCACCGAAACCCTAGCACCGCCAGACCCCCCCTCGTGCGCCGCGCGTCAGCTTCACCTCCGCCCTCCCTGGCCTCCAGCGCCACCGATGACAGCCCTTCCTCCTCCATAAACCGAAAGAAAATGCGAGTTTTTAATTATTTTATTTACATTTCCTTATTTATTTTCTGTTTTAAATATATAAGCGAGTTGAAAAACCTGATTTTCTTTATTATTTATAGTAATGATTCTTCTAATGTTTTAATAACATAAAGATTTGATTTTTAACTTTATAAAGACGAGATTTTTAACTTTGAAAATATCGTATTTTTAAAAGTGAAAAGATTGTATTTTTAATATAGGAAAGGTGAGATTTTTAGATAAGTAAAAATTCGATTTTTATATATTGAATAGCGAAGTAAATATGTGATTTTTATATATGTAGTGAATACGGGCAAAGAAAGTGACAAGAGGCAAGAACGGCGAAGATTCCTACATAAGAAGAGTCGTGGGATCGGATAGCTATCTGTGAGAACTTCTCACCTTTTAATTTTTTTTTAGTTAATAATATATACTAGGATGCAGACGGTGTTTAGTAGCACCCGACACCCGTCGTCCACAGACCATGGACGACTTGTATGCTTGTTTGTTTGATTTTGATGTGTAGTTGATTATTTGATGTGATGAAATAAAATATTTATATAGATGAAATAAAATATTATATAGTTAAAAATAGAATTTTTAACGTGTATACGAAATGAAATAAAAATAAACAGATCGGTCGATTTGTTTATATACACACATTTGACTGATATTGATTGGGACGATAAATTTTACACATCGCCCAACTGCACAAATAAAAGCTGTGTTTGATTGTTTGAAACCCCACATGGGTATTGGGATGATATTTGACGCACACTAATCCCAATTGTTTAGTCGTATGTCGATCGATTGATTGACAGACTGTTATAAGCGTTGAATATTTATATTTGATGCTTATACAGTGTAGAATGCACTTTGGATGATGGTTGATGATTTAACGTTGCTGTTATATACGTGAGGTAGAAAATCTATATAGTTAACATTATATGGTAATTGATTGGGCCTCATTCCAGTATCGAAAAACAAATATTTGAAATAGAAATATTTGAATAAAAAACATTTGAAATAGAAATATTTGAAATAGAAATATTTGAATAGAAATATTTGAAATAGAATATTTGAAAATAGAAAATATATGAAGCCGTGTTGATTAGATTTACACCATTTTGACGTGAACGATATTTATATCGATTTTATTCATTTTATAACGAATATCGAAAGTAATTTCAAAATATGATATTTTGAAAAGAATTGAAATTCGAATTGAAATTGAATAGAAATGAATTCGAATTTAAATTGAATAGAAATGAATTCGAATTGAAATTGAATAGAAATGAATTCGAATTGAAATTGAATATTAATGAATTCGAATTGAAATTGAATATAAATGAATTCGAATTGAAATTGAATTGAAAACGAACTGAAATTGAATTAGAAATCAATTTGAATTGAAATCGATTTGAAATGAATTTAAAACGAATTTATATAGGAATATTCAATTTTGATTTGAATTTGAAATGATGTTGAAATCGTTTTGAAAACGAATTTAAAACGATTTGTATAATACGTTTTAAAAGGAAATCGACGAAGTAAAAATTATATATATTATATATATAATACAATGGCCCGAATAGAACGTGCCGCACCGCGGCAGTTTACGAATTTCGACCATTGACTTCGAACGGATATTGCGGGAGATCCGACCGTCGGATTCTCCTAAAACCGGAACCATTGGGTTCGTATCGAAAAGAGCTTTCTAACGAATATTAGAAATTTGAAATCTAATTGTTGGATTTGGAGTTATGTCCAAATCAAATTTGGAAAAGGTCGCTGTAAGTGCAGTTCGATGGCCATTGATGGAAATCGACTGTACGGGCCTTGATAAAATTATTAAAAATATCAATAATTTGTGTAAAATCATAAGAAATAATTTGGGAAGAATCGGGATGAAAAACTCCATATTTGAAAAGATAAAAATAGATTTTTATCGAAATGAACTAGTTTTGAACTAGGATTAAAATTCTATTTATTTTTAAATAAATAAATTGAATTTGAAAAGGGTTTTAAAAATAACCAGAATTTCCAATAATTGCATTGGAATGGATTTGAATCGAAATTGTCTTCGGAATATTTCGATGTTGGATTTCGTGATTATACAGATATTGTTTGGGAAATTTGAAAGATATAGATATATACATCGTTATTTCCAATACGATATTTGTTGGTCGTAGAATTTGATATTGAATATAAGCCGATATATTTTCTATTCAGAGCCTTGTATTTAATATCAAATGTGATTTGGGTTTGTCGTGAATGGTGTCTTCATTAACACTGTTCTTGAACCCAGTTGAGAAAAGATTAAATCTTTTTATTTAGATTTAATGAAGTGTACCAATTAAATAATTTTTAATTGGAATTGAGTTGGTATTGATTTTTTGGTTTATCGTGAACAGTGTTTTATATAACACTTGTTCTTTAACCCGATAATTAATGGAATGTGATTTTGGGTTTATCGTGAACCGTGTTTTAAATGACGTTGATTCTTTAACCCAGTTAAAGATTAAAACTAAGTGGAGTTTTAATGAATCTTTAATTAGATTGAAAAGATCGAGAATGGAGTATCACCAGTTTTGCTCCTGGCGATAGTTAAATCTTTAATTAGATTTGAACGTGAAATGGTAACTGAATTTACCGATAACACCGTGGTGTTAGATACGAAGTATGACCAGTTTAACTTCATGGGATGAATAGGTTGGGATAGGGAAATAAAATAAATGATTACTTCAGTGTGGTTCGCTAATCCCGACTAGTTTGAATTGATATTCAAAGGAGATTAAAGAATAAATTTAAAGAATTTATCTTTGATAAAATTAATGGGAACTTTTCCCAAAATATAGGAATATTTGAATAAAAGAATATTCTGAATTGGAATGAGGCATATGTTGTGTTTGTGTAACACTTATTTATTATATATGCGAGTTATTCAGAAAGACCGGTTTTATCCCATTCTGAATAACTGATTCGACGTGGTGTCGAAGATGAAGATGGTGGTCGAAGACCGGAGGTCTTCACGTCGTTTGGGTGATTACTGATGATCTTGATTGGGCTGTACACCGAAGAAGATGGAAACAGTTGGTGATCGTCCAGACGTATTTGGAGATCGATGGATATGCGGGGTACTAGGTGCCTCCGGTTTCGTTCAGACCCAGAGCGAACTTGTAAATGGACTGTGTGTCTGACATTGGATTTTAGTCTGTGTGATTGATTTCTATTAAATATACATCTGTTTGGCGGCGGAGAATTTATTCTCTTGCTTAATGCCCTTCTCTGAGACGTGCGAGCTCAGGGGTTATATATTGATGGAAATCAATCGCATGGAGTGAATCGCCTGTGTGGCATGCCTAAGTGGCAGATGATCAAGGCTTTTGTTGAAAAGCAGTGTCTTGGGGTTGATGATAAAAGCACGGCCTGTGTGGCATAGCTTTGTGTAGCATTGATTCGCGAGCCTCACACCCCGGTTGTGAACCAAAAACGGGAGAAGGATCCAGGGAGGGCATGCGTTTCTTTCTAGCTAGGGTGGTGTCAGTGACCTAACAGCCCTGACATTTATATACTTTTCACCTGTGTGGTTGTTGCTGTTGCGAGGCGCCTCGGATATATCGGTCGATCCGGGACCGATGGGGTCATTGGAGTCATTTACGCCCCAAAGGGCGGGGAAACACAGTGTTCAGGCATTTTAATCCACATCGGTGGACCGGCCCTGTGGCTCCTAGGTGCAGTTGCGGTTGTAGCCTGAGGCTCGGGCTAGAGGGTCTCAAATCGGTAGAGGACTATCTTTTGCCTCGGTTCACAGATGGAAACCCAATTTCCAAATACGTGACTTTGCGATTTTGATTGTATAACCTATATATGGCGACATAGTGGTATGGGGCATTCATGCCGCCTATGATTGATACTTATGATTTGAAATTGATTTCTTCACTTATAGCGATAATAAAAGATTTGTTTTAACGTATCAAGCATTCTTTGGCTATTATAAGGTAAAACCCTATCCTCTGGTTTGTGTTGCATTGTGTGATGGGACCTGGGTCTTATAATAGCTTCATTGTTCTTTATTTAGCATTGCGTTGTTGTTTTATGCACTGGTATTCTTGGGAGGAAACCCGTTCCATGTTGTATGGCGTGGTCCCTTGATTTACCGAACTTTAAAATAAAGATTAATAACCGTTTTAGTTCTCACACCAGTCCCATGACTGACCTGGAGTTTATTGTTTTAACCTAAACTTTGGGTGCCCTTATTTTGACACGGGCAGCTAGTAGTTTTGGTTTTGCAGATTTATATTCACAGGATCCTGGTTTACAGCTGGAATGATATCCAGAAAGCTTTGTATCCATATATCTACTTCTAGTTGTGTATTGTATTATTTTCCGCTGCGATGTATTTAAATGTAATTTAAATATCTGATATTTCTACGTAATATTTATTTATACTCTGTATATTCTTGTATTCTGATGGAACTGTTGTAATTAACAATGAAATGTTCTCCCATCTGCGTTCTATTTTGTCGTGTTCTCAAAACAATTCGTTCTTTCTCTTTCTCTTCGGAGACCAGGGAAGTTCAGGTCGTTTCATCTTGGTATCAGAGCTTTGGTTTACAAAGCTCAGAGAACAAGGCACATTAGAACCATACGAAAGAATTCATCAGGTAATTGGATTAGTAATATCCAATGAGAATGACTCGTTAGAGAGGGGATCAGTAGTATCCTAGAACGAGTGTGAAGAGTATATTTTTAAAATGAAACCAAATTTTGTTTTGAAAATTTAAATCAATTATTCGTATTTGATTATTTATTTTATATTGATTTGGACAGTCCAGTATATAAAGGTTTTGCATATACGCCTTGCAAATGCGTATTTGAAGTTTTAATATACTGGATAGATATAGATTCACACTCTAGTCTCCCGGAGGTGATTCTGATGATTGTAGCTACATCATCAGAATTAGTGTTCGCGTGTCGTAGGTGTGATATTTATATATCTCCTATTGACTGGTGTGAGAACCAAAATTAGATAGGGCGTATTATTGTGATTTGGCGTCAAAAATGTGATTTTTTGACTACATATTGAAGTTATGAATTTGAAATGATAATTCACTAATTGATTGCTGATTGTGTTGTTGATTATTGGTTGATTAATTAATTTTTTTTAACCATTTAGCCAATTGAACCAAATAGTGAATTGTATTGAAATTTGTCGCATTTGCTTGCATATACATGTACTTACATTGAACAGGTCATAGCAAAGAGGCTAGAGCAGAAGAATAAAATTGTTTGCCCGACAAATAGGTACATGTTTACCATAATTTACTGTTTTGTTTGGGTGATGATGATTTTATGAGCCGATTGGCTTTCTCTTTTTCTTTTTGAGATCTGAAGGCCTGTATGGCAATTTCGGGATTTTCTCGTGCTCCCGGTGCAGGGGAGGTTATGGCGAAATTTTTCGAAAATTTAGGGTGTTAGCCAAATTTTTGAAATTTTTGAAAAGTTCTTAGAAACTGAAAAGTTGAAGAACTTAAGTCGTAGTCAAAACAATGGAAGTTGAGTTGATTTGTGAAACAACTTTCGGCTTTGTTCCTTTTCGGGGACGAAAAGTTTTAAGTGGGGGAGATTGTAATAACCCGGAAATCTGGGCCAGTTTAATTTTTTTATTTTGGCAATTTTAGCGAATTTTGATTATTTAAAATGAATTATTTTAAATAAAAACGACGAGAAATTTATTTTGAATATAATACGAATGTATATATTCGTTTGAATCGACGAAACCACTTTTGTTGGATCCGTGATGTCAAGTTATTGCTAGGTTTCAAATTTCATAATTTTTCGAATCAATATGTGAGCGTGGCAAAGGAAAACGCGTTTGACCAGTTTCAGTTGATTTTAATCGACTGGAAAATGGCCATTTTTCAAACGGTCTCAGAATTTGACGAAATTAGTTTTGTTAGGACCGTATCGTCAATACGAAGCTAGAAAATATTTTTCGGGAATTTTTCGGGTTAGTATGTGACCCCGGTAAATTGAAATGCGCGTTCAAATTCAATATATAGAGTATATATTGATTTTAACGGAAACTGATTGAAACGATCAAATCAGCTTATGATACATATCCCATTGTGTTCGAAATGGGGGTAATTAGCTATGGACGACAGGCGGTGGGCCTCGTTTCGAGGTCGAAATAGAAAGTCAACTTTTTTGAAATTAAAATAAATAAATAAAATGTAAAATTCCCGCTTTCTCTCTTCCTTTTAACTTCTGCCCCCCACCGTTTACTTTTCAATTCGAAAAAAAAAAACGAATCGCTCCTCTCTCTCCTCCACCCTCCACCGCCGTCGTCAGCACCTGCGCCGCCCTCCCCTCCCCATCTTCCTCCTTTTCCCCTCCTCGTGCGACGCTGGAGCCCCCCCTGCTTCCACCCCGCGACCACAGCCAAAACCCTTCACCACTGAAACCCTAGCACCGCCAGACCCCCCCTCGTGCGCCGCGCGTCAGCTTCACCTCCGCCCTCCCTGGCCTCCAGCGCCACCGATGACAGCCCTTCCTCCTCCATAAACCGAAAGAAAATGTGAGTTTTTAATTATTTTATTTACATTTTTTATTTTCTGTTTTAAATATATAAGCAAGTTGAAAAACCTGATTTTCTTTATTATTTATAGTAATGATTCTTATAATGTTTTAATAACATAAAGATTTGATTTTTAACTTTATAAAGACGGAATTTTTAACTTTGAAAATATCGTATTTTTAAAAGTGAAAAGATCGTATTTTTAATATAGGAAAGGTGAGATTTTTAGATAAGTAAAAATTCGATTTTTATATATCAAATAGCGAAGTAAAAATGTGATTTTTATATATTTAGTGAATACGGGCAAAGAAAGTGACAAGAGCCAAGAACGACGAAGATTCCTACGTAAGAAGAGTCGTGGGATCGGATAGCTATCTGTGAGAACTTCTCACCTTTTAATTTTGTTTTCTAGTTAATAATATATACTAGGATGCAGACGGTGTTTACTAGCACCCGACACCCGTCGTCCACAGACCACGGACGGCTTGTATGCTTGTTTGTTTGATTTTGATGTGTAGTTGATTGTGTGATGTGAAATGAAATAAAATATTTATATAGATGAAATAAAATATTTTATAGTGGAAAATATTTTATAGTTAAAAATAGAATTTTTAACGTGTATATGAAATGAAATAAAAATAAACAGATCGGACGATTTGTTTATATACACACATTTGACTGATATTGATTGGGACGTTAAATTTTACACATCGCCCAACTGCACAAATAAAATCTATGTTTGATTGTTTGAAACCCCACACGGGTATTGGGATGATATTTGACGCACACTAATCCCGATTGTTTAGTCGTATGTCGATCGATTGATTGACAGACTGTTATGAGCATTGAATATTTATATTTGATGCTTATACAGTGTAGAATGCACTTTGGATGATGGTTGATGATTTATCGTTGCTGTTATATACGTGAGGTAGAAAATCCGTATAATTAACATTATATGGTAATTGATTGGGCCTCATTCCAGTTTTGAAAAAGAAATATTTGAAATAGAAATATTTGAATAAAAAACATTTGAAATAAAAATATTTGAAATAAAAATATTTGAATAGAAATATTTGAAATAGAATATTTGAAAATCGAAAATATATGAAGCCGTGTTGATTAGATTTACACCATTTTGACGTGAACGATATTTATATCGATTTTATTCAATTTATAACGAATATCGAAAGTAATTTCAAAATCTGGTATTTTGAAAAGAATTGAAATTCGAATTGAAATTGAATAGAAATGAATTCGAATTGAAATTGAATAGAAATGAATTCGAATTGAAATTGAATATTAATGAATTCGAATTGAAATTGAATATAAATGAATTCGAATTGAAATTGAATTGAAAACGAACTGAAATTGAATTAGAAATCAATTTGAATTGAAATCGGTTTGAAATGAATTTAAAACGAATTTATATTGGAATATTCAATTTTGATTTGAATTTGAAATGAAGTTGAAATCGTTTTGAAAACGAATTTAAAACGATTTGTATAATACGTTTTAAAAGGAAATCGACGAAGTATATATTATATATATTATATATATAATATAATGGCCTGAATAGAACGCGCCGTGCCGCGGCAGTTCGCGAATTTCGACCATTGACTTCGAATGGATATTGCGGGAGATCTGACCGACGGATTCTCCTAAAACCAGAATCGTTGGGTTCGTATCGAAAAGAGATTTCTAACAAATATTAGAAATTTGAAATCTAACGGTTGGATTTGGAGTTACGTCCAAATCAAATTTGGAAAAGGTCGCTGTAAGTGCAGTTCGATGGCCATTGATGGAAATCGACTGTACGGGCCTTGATAAAATTATTAAAAATATCAATAATTTGTGTAAAATCATAAGAAATGATTTGGGAAGAATCGGGATGAAAAACTCCATATTTGAAAAGATAAAAATAGATTTTTATCGAAATGAACTAGTTTTGAACTAGGATTAAAATTCTATTTATTTTTAAATAAATAAATTGAATTTGAAAAGGGTTTTAAAAATAACCAGAATTTCCAATAATTGCATTGGAATGGATTTGAATCGAAAGTGTCTTTGGAATATTTCGATGTTGGATTTCGTGATTATACAAATATTGTTTGGGAAATTTGAAAGATATAGATATATACATCGTTATTTCCAATATGATATTTGTTGGTCGTAGAATTTGATATTGAATATAAGCCGATATATTTTCTATTCAGAGCCTTGTATTTAATATCAAATGTGATTTGGGTTTGTCGTGAATGGTGTCTTCATTAACACTGTTCTTGAACCCAGTTGAGAAAAGATTAAATCTTTTTATTTAGATTTAATGAAGTGTACCAATTAAATAATATTTAATTGGAATTGAGTTGGTATTGATTTTTGGGTTTATCGTGAACAGTGTTTTATATAACACTTGTTCTTTAACCCGATAATTAATGGAATGTGATTTTGGGTTTATCATGAACCGTGTTTTAAATGACGCTGATTCTTTAACCCAGTTAATGATTAAAACTAAGTGGATTTTTAATGAATCTTTAATTAGATTGAAAAGATCGAGAATGAAGTATCACCAGTTTTGCTCCTGGCGATAGTTAAATCTTTAATTAGATTTGAACGTGAAATGGTAATTGAATTTACCGATAACACCGTGGTGTTAGATACGAAGTATGACCAGTTTTACTTCATGGGACGAATAGGTTGGGATTGGGAAATAAAATAAATGATTACTTCGGTGTGGTTCGCTAATCCCGACTAGTTTGAATTGATATTCAACGGAGATTAAAGAATAAATTTAAAGAATTTATCTTTGATAAAATTAATGGGAACTTTTCCCAAAATATAGGAATATTTGAATAAAAGAATATTCTGAATTGGAATGAGGCGTATGTTGTGTTTGTGTAACACTTATTTATTATATACGCGAGTTATTCAGAAAGACCGGGTTTATCCCATTCTGAATAACTGATTCGACGTGGTGTCGAAGATGAAGACGGTGGTCGAAGACCAGAGGTCTTCACGTCTTTTGGGTGATTACTGATGATCTCGATTGGGTTGTACACCCAAGAAGATGGAAAACAGTTGGTGATCGTCCAGACGTATTTGGAGTTCGATGGATATGCGGGGTACTAGGTGCCTCCGGTTTCGTTCAGACCCAGAACGAACTTGTAAATGGACTGTGTCTCTGACATTGGATTTTAGAATGTGTGATTGATTTCTATTAAATATACATCTGTTTGGCGGCGGAGAATTTATTCTCTTGCTTAACGCCCTTCTCTGAGAAGTACGAGCTCAGGGGTTATATATTGATGGATATCAATCGCATGGAGTGAATCTCCTGTGTGGCATGCCTAAGTGGCAGATGATCAAGGCTTTTGTTGAATAGCAGGGTCTTGTGGTTGATGATCAAAGCACGGCCTGTGTGGCACAACTTTGTGTAGCGTTGATTCGCGAGCCTCACACCCCGGTTGTGAACCAAAAACGGGAGAAGGATCCTGGGAGGGCATGCGTTTCTTTCTAGCTAGGGTAGTGTCAGTGACCTACCAGCCCTGACATTTATATACTTTTCACCTGTGTGGTTGTTGCTGTTGCGAGGCGCCTCGGATATATCGGTCGATCCGGGACTGATGGGGTCATTGGACTCATTTACGCCCCAAAGGGCAGGGAAACGCAGTGTTCAGGCATTTTAATCCACATCGGTGGACCAGCCCTGTGGCTCCTAGGTGCAGTTGCGGCTGTAGCCTAAGGCTCGGGCTAGAGAGTCTCGAATCGGTAGAGGACTATCTTTTGCCTCGGTTCACAGATGGAAACCCAATTTCCAAAAACGTGACTTTGCGATTTTGATTATATAACCTATATATGGGGACACAGTGGTATGGGGCATTCATGCCGCCTATGATTGATACTTATGATTTGAAATTGATTTCTTCACTTATAGCGATAATAAAAGATTTGTTTTAACGTATCAAGCATTCTTTGGCTATTATAAGGTAAAACCCTATCCTCTGGTTTGTGTTGCATTGTGTGATGGGACCTGGGTCTTATAATAGCTTCATTGTTCTTTATTTAGCATTGCGCTGTTGTTTTATGCACTGGTATTCTTGGGAGGAAACCCGTTCCGTGTTATACGGCGTGGTCCCTTGATTTACCGAACATTAAAATAAAGATTGATAACCGTTTTAGTTATCACACCAGTCCCATGACTGACCTGGAGTTTATTGTTTTAACCTAAACTCTGGGTGCCCTTATTTTGACACGGGCAGCTAGTAGTTTTGGTTTTGCAGATTTATATTCACAGGATCCTGGTTTACAGCTGGAATGATATCCGGAAAGCTTTGTATCCGTATATCTATTTCTAGTTGTGTATTGTATTATTTTCCGCTGCGATGTATTTAAATGTAATTTAAATATCTGATATTCCTATGTAATATTTATTTATACTCTGTATATTCTGATGGAATTGTTGTAATTAACAATGAAATGTTCTCCCGTCTGTGTTCTATTTTGTCGTGTTCTCAAAATAATTCATTCTTTCTCTTTCTCTTCGAAGACCGGGGAAGTTCGGGTCGTTTCATAAATTAGGTTAGAAGGTGTTAAGGTAGGGGTATTTATAGGTTTAGGATTTTAGATATTTTATTTATATTATTTTATATTCGTATTGCCCTTCTAAAAATCCGTATGGTCACATATGATATCTAAAAATCACGAAACTGGACATGCAGCTACAGTTTGACATTACGGTCCCAACGAAACTGGTTTCGTCGGATTCCGACTTCGTATGCTCACACAACGTATTTTTAACCGTCGAAATACTGACTGTTTTTCACATTAAAATCCCGTACGGCCACATACTAACTTCAAAAATCACGGAAATTGAGATCTAGCAATAATTTAACATTACGAATCCAACAAAATTGGTTTCGTCGAATTCTGAGGTCGTTTGCAAAACTGGCTATTTTTAAAGCTCTAAATAACCCTTTTAAATATTAAATATATAAAAAAATAATTAAATTAAATATTTATAAATAAATATTCTCATATATATTCATAGTGGAATACCATACAGCTCTATCGGGATTTATAACTCGACACTTCACGTCCCGATCAAATCGATATTCGATTTAAAATGAATTTCCTTTGTTACAATACAAATAATTCCTTCATAAATTATAAAGGAATTCCACAGCGACTTTTCTAAAATTTGATTTGGACGTACATCAAAATCTACACGACGAAATCTCAATTTTCCTCTTCCACTAGAAAGATATACTCCACCAGCTCGACACGTTTCTTGTTTCATAGAAATCCGGCTTAAAATGAATCCTGTACATTCAGTTGAAATTCAAATCGCCATTTTACGAACTGCAGCGCCATTTCAAGCTCGATTTTAATTATATTATAACTCTACATTCAAACTGTCATTCATATAATATATTCGTTATTCAAATTCAAATTCTAAGCTGAATTAAATATCACAGACGATCCAGTTCACACCATATCGCCATTTCAGCCAATTCTGATTATTTCAGAATTAAATCTATTATTTAATTTATTATTTTAATTAAATATTCATCATTACTTTATTTTACGACCATTTAATTCACTATATCACTATTTATATAATTAAATAAATTAATTATAATACCCTCTGCCAATGCGGGTCATTACAATCTTCCCCACTTAAAATAATTTCGCCCTTGAAATTGCTAAAAGGTAGAGGACGACCCTATCGACTGGTTAGAACATATTTTTTCACTTCTTAATTTCAGTTTCAGCTGAACCAATTTAATTTTAATTAAAAAATTAATTAATTCTTATCAACGAAAATTTTCAAAAATCCTGAAAATTTTCTAATGCCTTAACTCTTCGAAAAATCTCGCCAGCACTTCCTTTGTACTGGTTAATAGTTCAAACTCCAACTTGCCTCTCTGGGCCATCTCCAACCCAAAAGAAAATCAAACAGCCAAGCGGCTTGCCAATTCGGCTAATAAATCTTATATCCAATAGAAATATAAACTTGTACCTTTTGTCGGCATATCATTTTATCCTTTCCACCTGTTAACAATTCAGCAGATACAAGGGTCGTCCCAATCAAATTCCAATTTGCTTTTATCCACACATAACCATTAGCTTATATCCGAGCCAAATATCATTTCAAACTCGAGTTTCATCTCGATTTCCAACTCTTAACTTGATTATCACATTACACGTCAAATTTGAATCTCACAATCCAATTTGCCTTGATATCATTCTAATTCAATTTCAGTTACCACTTAACTGACTTTACTTTAATTCAAATTTGCTTTCACAAATTTCTGTTAAATTTGTTTTTAATTCAAACAGTCTTTCCCTGGGAGTTTTCAAACAGTTACTCTTTTCAAAAATCAAATTTTCCTTTTGAACATGTCACTGAGTCTTTAATTAATATTCCATTAGTTAAATCACTTTTCTATTTCTTTATCAATATTTGTTAACCAAATATTTTCAATAACCATATTGGCCTTTTATGTTATTTGGAAAACATTTCCGAATATCGCCTTCCTTTATTTTCTAAACTTTAGAAAATATATGCTATTTATAATTGGAGGTTGTGTAAAACATCGTTATTTGGGTTAAAACGGAGGTTGTGTAAAACATCGTTACGACAACCCAAATACTATATTCAACTAACTCTTATTCAATATTGATCTTCGAGCCTGAAATCTTACTATTTATTTGTTAATAATGAAATCAATCAAGTTGGGGTATAACTACCTCTCAGACCTTGACTGAATAACATTTATAACGTCAAAACAGATATGACTACTTACTCGAATAATCAATACCATACAACTACTTCTTCACCTTTTAAACACGTATACTCCTCTTTCTATTCTTACTAGATTTTATTCTTAGCTTTCCTTTTTAATTTTACTATTCTATTTCTAAGTTCGTTTCCTTATCAACTTCTATATATATATCGATACGTTGATTTCTAACTATCAAATTATCTTAAAAATATTCTAACTCCTTAAATTCCCGAAAAAATTCGCCATAACCTCCTTTGTACTGGGAGCATCGGGATATTTCAAATAGCCTCCCATGGCCCTCATCAATCCAAAAGAAAAAAGAAAAATCCAAGCGGCTAGCCGATACGGCACATAAAATCTCATATATGAATTAAATACATACCTTTTCGTCGAGCATTCTATTTATATACCTTCATACTTTATCCATACCTATCTCATGTATATTTATACCTGCCCAATCTATTTTAACTATACCTGATCGTTTTAACTCAATTCGTTAATTAATTTGTTAATTAACTCTTTAGTCTATTTCACTTTTATATTTGAACATGACATGTTCAAATATATTTTAACTTGCTTATTAACTAATTTGAATCCAAATTTCAAATTTAAGCTCTATATTCGATTTCAAATATCCATTCACAAATCCAATTCACCTTTCAAAGTTCAACTTCAAATTCAAAACTCGATTAACTAATTCCTCTTTGACTTAGTTAATTCTATTTAATTTCTATTCAAATTTTATTCAAATTCCGTATATTCAAATCCTATATTTTGAATTCCTTTTGAATTCTATATTCAAATTCCATTTGAATTTCTTTATTCGAATTGTATTTCGAGCCCTTTTTTTATTTATTCATTCTTTATTATAAATCCCATTTTGAAATTCAACACAACTTGTCTTTCCCAAAACAAATTCAAAACAGTATCTCTGGTAGTAATTCGTCACTTACAACTCGAAAATGAATACTGATGATGCAGCTGTCATCATCAGAATCTATTTTCCAGCGATCGAAGTGAGTTCAATACTATAAAAACATTTCTAAACATTTTCACTTTGAAATTTCATTTCAAAATATAACTCACACTGCTTGTAAAATAATTTAAAATCTCTCAGGATCTTAAATTTTCCTTATTTTTAATCCAAATCCATTTACAAACACTTATCCAATTTTCCAGAATTTTAATTCAATTTCTGGTTTAAAATTTCAGATTCAACTCATCTGATTTCACATATTTCACTTATATGAATTCTGATTGGTTATTTATGTAACCATTTAATTTATAATCTTACTCGATTATAAAAACAACCAATATATCCAATATATTATAATTTATATATATGTATATCTTCTCTATATCAAGATATACCTTGGGTAAACTTATTTTAATTTACCCTCTTTTCATAACATGCCGTGCCGACCCATCGTATTCGAGCGTTTATAAACTCCTACCGATACAGTGGATCAAACTGATCGATCAGAACTCATAAACTACTCAACCAATAAATCTCCACAATATAAAACAAATTTTTATATCAATAACAAATACGTTCACTCGTATATATACACTCAACTCAATCTAGGGTATTACTAACCCTATCTCTACTGAGTTACGCCACAGAGCCAAGGTAATTCACTTAACTTCAGCTCTGATACCAACTGTAATGACCCGAAATTCCGGTCCAATTTGAGCTGACCAAAAACACAAGTCCAACCCCAAAGTAAACTGAAAATCAGGAAATTAATAGAAAGAAAACAGAGGGTGAGGATAGATAAGATAGAAACTTAGAATAAAAGAAGAAGAAGAACACAATATCAGAGTAACGCGAATCTCACAGCGGAACGAATAAATATATTTCATAACATAACTTTGAAATACAAATCTATACTTGAATATACGTATCATTGTCAAAGTACATCACTTACAACACAGCGGAAATAAACTATAGCTATATGATCCTGAAGCCTCCTGCTCCATCTCTTCAAGTGTACCTGTAAAATCCCGACTACTTGACTGCCCGTACAAATTTAGGCACCCAAGAGTTTAGGGAAAACAAAACAAAATAAACTCCGGGTCAGTCATGGGACTGGTATGAGTAAAACGGTTTAAAACAGTTCAAGCAGGTAAATGATATCTCATAAGACCACGCCGTATAACGGAACGGGTTTTTCCCTTATGAGAATCTAAAATATCATTATATCAAAAACCTTTTGATATTATAATAATGTCTTTCAACCATAACTATAATAATCATCTAGCAGAAACGCTTTCATCTCACGTTCTACATATATAGTATACAATCAAAACCACAAGCACGTATTGGGTAATGGATTTCCAACTATGACAAGGCATGGAACCACCTTTCGAAAGTGTACCTCTAGAAAGGAATACACTGGGTTCAACAAGAACATCTTGCAACCCGGCCACACATGACCGACCACTCATTTCGCTTGAGTGTATCGAATGTATATCACCAACGGTTGGGATCAGCAACCGTTTCCCAAATGGGACAGCATCAGCAATAGATTTTTAAAAGTAAATGAAACTCTAGATCAGGTGATTATACACCCTACTTCGGTGCGACCGACTTAGCCATGCTGCCTGCCCGATTTCTGTCATTTACCGGATGTGAGGCTAGAAGCTACGCTTTATCATCACACCAAATTCACTTTGAATGCCACATCGTCAAATCCATCAAATCACCGATTGACATCCTCAAATGGTTGATGATGTGGTATTCAAAGTGAATCTGGTGTGATGATAAAGCGTAGCTTCTAGCCTCACATTCGGTAAATGACAGAAATCGGGCAGGCAATATGGCTAAGTCGGTCGCACCGAAGTAGGGTGTATAATCACCTGATCTAGAGTTTCATTTACTTCTAAAAATCTATTGTTGATGCTATCCCATTCGGGAAACGGTTGCTGATCCCAACCTTTGGTGATATACATTCGATACACTCAAGCGAAATGAGTGGTCGGTCATGTGTGGCCGGGTTGCAAGATGTTCTTGTAGAACCCAGTGTATTCCTCTCTAGAGGTACACTAGCGAAAGGTGGTTCCATACCTTGTCATAGTTGGAAATCCATTACCCAATACGTGCTTGCGGTTTTGATTGTATACTATATATGTAGAACGTGAGATGAAAGCGTTTCTGCTAGATGATTATTATACTGTGGTTGATAGACATTATTATAATATCAAAAGGGTTTGATATAAAGATATTTTGGATTCTCATAAGGGAAAAACCCGTTCCGTTATACGGCGTGGTCTTATGAGATATCATTTACCTATTCGAACTGTTTTAAACCGTTTTACTCACACCAGTCCCATGACTGACCCGGAGTTTATTTTTTTGTTTCCCTAAACTCTTGGGTGCCTAAATTTGTACAGGAAGTCAAGTAGTCGGGATTTACAGATATACTGGAAGAGCTGGAGCAGGAGGCTTCAGGATCATATAGCTATAGTTTATTTCCATTGTGTTGTAAGTGTTGTACTTTGATAATGTTGTATATTCAAGTATATATTTGTATTTCAAAGTTATGTTATGAAATATATTTATTCGTTCCGCTGTGAGATTCGTGTTATTCTGATATTGTGTTCTTCTTCTTCTTCTATTCTAAGTTTCTATCTTATCTTTCCTCACCCTCTAATTTCTTTCACTACTGACCGGTATTTTTCGACGTTTGATTAGTCATCATTGAGTTTATGGCGATAACCAAAGTCTTCAAAAACCCGGGTCATTACAAGAGCTTCTGAATGAAGCAGTGGTTTGAAGTTAAATGAGTGAGTGCAGCTACGTTTTTTGGGTACAGTTCGAGAGTTTTGGAAGGGAGAAGAAAAATCTGGTGAAGCCAACCATGTAGGGGAAAGAACACATTAGGGGAGAAAACATGCAAATGAGAAGCTGTGGTGTGGGCTTTGAAAATGATGGGCTCGGGCCATGCAAAGATATAAAGAAAATAAATGAAAAGGGTATAAAAGAAGCTGGGTAAAGGAGGCAGCAGGTGGGGTTTTTTTAACCGGGTGGGAGAGGTGAACAAATACTGAGTGGGTTCGTGGGTATATACATATGGAATTTGGGCCGATTTGGGTTCAGGTGAGCCCAACATAAAAAAAAAAAAATCTGGATAGAAGGAACGAAGAAATAAAAGAAAAGATGGGGTCAACCTCTGTTTGCAACCAAAAGAATCAGGATGTTTGGTCCAACGAGGAGGAAGGAACGCAATGCAAAGTGAGTATCGAATTTAATCAGGACTGATATTTGATTTAAAATGTAATTATTGTTAATCTAATTATATATTAAAGAAAAGATAATTGTTTTATTAATTATAATTAAATCAAAGTTAATTTAAAAATGTTTATAACTTATGCCCATGTTAACAGAATCAAACAAATTCGGTCGCTTTGGAGCCGTATCAGAGAGCACGACATTAGGGTGTCGATTTAGACAGAACTGGACGCAACTGGGAGTTTTAAATACATTAAACGCTTGTTTAATTTAACTAAAACAAAACTGTTCTGATGACGAATGGAAATCTAGGCGAGTTAAACTCACTTAGTTATCCCACTTATATTTATTACAAGTCAGGTTTATTATTTATATGCTATGTTTGCTAATTTTTGGTTGATTAGATGATTGTTCGAATGTTTATTAAATATTTTTATCGATCACTTAAATTAAGCATTTGTTTAATTTAAATAAAATGACATCGTTATTTTAATGATTATTTCCAAATAAGGTAACTTACTTTGTTGGTTACATTTATAATAATATGAACATATTAAATTTAATTGTATGCCTGATTTATTATCATTTGTCGACCATTATCAGTTAAAGTACTTATTCATGCTTACTCTAAATTATCGTATTAAAATGAATTGTTTATTTGAGATAACCTATTTGGATGCAGGGAAAACAGGTTGGTGGAGCCTGACTGGATTCCTCAAATTTAATGTTTATTTTCATGTGACCGTTATATATAACTGATATGATTGGATTATTGATTTGGATATTGGTTGTTGAATATGAATTCAACATTTGTTGTGTTATTAACCAATGGGTGATATAGGTTGATGAATTAATAGCAGATGACCCAACTATATACTATTTTGATTCACCATCAGGTAAATCAATAGAAATGAAGTTATAAAATTTATTTTATAACTAAAGGTCAATTATAAAATATATTATTTTAAATAGAGTTTATGAAGGGAATTAAATATTTATTATTTATTTATTTAAGCTTGCAAGTGATTATTGAAAGATTTAATAAAGCTGATTCTTATATTAATTAGATTGATAAGCAAGTGAGCAGGAATTAACATAACGATTTATTATCAAGATTTATTGTTTATAATAAACAATTAAAAAGGGATTATATTGGGACTGATTATTATTAAATTAATAATAATCAAAGTAAATGGAATTATTTTAATTAATTATATTATAAATAAATGGCAGGGACTAAGTGGAATTGATTAACGAATAAATCATGATTAGAGGCCGCGTTAACTGAGATTTGTTTTATTAAATTAGTTTATTAATTTAATAAGAGTAGTTAATGGTGAAGTAACCCAGTTTTATTAAATGTTGAAAATTGATTATTAGTTATTTAATTATAATCGAAGTGATAATTTGGAATGTAAAATCTAGAAATGGAAGTTTGGAAATGTAATAACCCGGAAAATACGAGCCAATTTAAAATTTTTAAATTGATTATTTCAAAGCAATTTGAACCATTGAAATATAATATTTCAATAAATTAGTGAATTAGAAATAGTGAGTCAGTTTGAAAATTTGAATTCGAACTTTGACTGACTATGCAGGGTGGAAAATATAACGGATTTTAGTGAGACCAAAATTATTTAAATCTGTTAGTCAATACCTTTCTAACGGATCTGAAAAATCGAAGTTTCATAACGGGAATCAAAAGTTATGGCCGAATGAATTTTCCGAAGAGTCGGTATATAGAATATATAGGCCTGGAAAATTGATATTTTGCATACGGCCTCGGAATTCGACGAAACCACTTTTGTTGGGTCCGGGATGTCAAACTATTGCTAGGTTTCAAATTTCATAATTTTTCGAATCAATATGTGAGCGTGGCAAAAGAAAACGCGTTTGACCAGTTTCTGTTGAATTTAATCGACTGGAAATTGGCCATTTTTCAAACGGTCTCAGAATTCGACGAAACTAGTTTTGTTAGGACCGTATCGTCAATACGAAACTAGAAAATATTTTTCTGGAATTTTTCTAGTTAGTATGTGACCCCGGTAATTTGAAATGTACGTTTAAAATTCAATATAAGGATTTAAATGTAAATTCAACGGAAACTAATTGTAACGATCAAATCAGCTTACGATAGTGTTGAAAAGTGTTGTGTGAAAATTAAATTCATTTGTGAATGAATGAAGTGCTTAAACAATAAAAATCACATTTTTATATATATATGAAGTATGAAAAATATTCGCCTTATATAAATAGTTTCAACAATCAAAATTTCATCTTTCTAATAAGAACAACATAAATAAAATGTCCATGTGTGGAAATGCTCGTTTGTTGAGAAATGTGTGTAGTGGAAAGGTTCATGTGTTGAATAAAAAGATTGAGCGATAAGAATTACATTTTTATTGAAACTATGAAATGTTGAAACCATACATTGGTCGAATAAATATTTTAAATGATAAAAATATCATTTTTATCATATGTGTGATATGCTAAAGATATGCGGACGTTGAAATAAATATTTGTGATAGAAATATTATTTTTAACATGCATAAGAACTAAATAAAATAGTCATGTGTTGAAATCTATTTTAGTTCGCCAAAATTATCATCCTTGAAATGTGAAGTGTTAAAAATAGCCACTTGTTCAAAATAAACATATATGAGTTGGAATATTCATTAATTAGCTAATGAAATGATTTGCACCTATTTATGTAACATTAGAATGAATGGTGTTTTTAAACCAAACAGAAATCAAATATGAAGTTGAATAGAAAATGATAAATGATAAGAACTGTATATCTATGTACATGCATATTCATTGAACAGGTTATAGCAAAGGGGCTAGAGAAGAGGAATAAAATTTTGTGCCCGACAAATAGGTACACATTTACTGTTTTGTTTGGGTGATGATTTTATGAGCCTGTTGGCTAGCCGCTTGGCTTTTTCTTTTTCTTTTTGAGATTAGAAGGACCGGGAACGCTATTTGCGATTTCCCGATGCTCCCGGTGCAGGGGAGGTTATGGCGAAATTTTCCAAAATTTTAAGGTGTTAGAAAAATATTTGAATAGAAAACGATATAGAAATTATTGAATGAACTATATTTATATAAATATAAATAAAATTAAAACGAAACGAGGCCGTGCAGTTCGTATTTTGAGACCGTGATTTCAAACGACTAGTGCGGAAGATCTGACCATTGGATTTTCCCGAAACCTCAACCGTTGGGTTCGCCTTGGAGATATCTTTCCAACGGCACCAACTTTGTGAAGATCCGACGGTTAGATTTTCCTATATGTGTAAAACAAAATTAGTGGAAAGCAGCGCCAGTGCATCGACACGACGTGAAACGTCGTTTAATTAAATATGGCCATTTTAAATTAAATAAAAAAAATGCGATATATCGTTATTAAGTGCTATAGACGATATAGAGTGAAAATAAACCAATTTTGTTGTGTTTGTTTGATATGTGATGGTTGAATGTATTTGACGTGAAAATTATAACTAAATAACTGAAATGTGAATGTTGAATAGTTCAACCCTGTGATTAATTGGTTTGAAAATCTAAATATACGTGGGTTATTTGAAAAGGCCGAGTTTATCTCATTTCAAATAATCGATCGACGTTGAGAAGTCGAAGAGTCGAAGACGACTGAAGACCGACGATCTCCACATTGGATGGATGGGCGCTACTGATGCTCGTGATTGGAGTAGCTACCATGAAGGAATTGAAGTAGTAGCCGTCCAAACATATTGTTGATTGTACGGATATGCGAGGAATTGGTGCCTCCGGTTTCGTTCAGACCCAGAACGGACTTGTAAATGGACTGTGTGTCTGACATTGGATTTTGTTCTGTGTTGATTGATCTCTGTTAAATATATATCTGTTTGGCGGCGGAGAATTTATTCTCTTGCTTAACGCCCTTCTCTGAGACGTACGAGCTTAGAGGTTATGTATTGACAGAAATCAGTCGCATGGAGTGGATTGCCTGTGTGGCACGCCTAAGTGGCATATGATCAAGGCTTCTGTTGCAAAGCAAAGTCTTGTGGTTGATGATCAAAGCATGGTCTGTGTGACGTAGCTTTGTGTATAACGTGAATTCGCGAGCCTCACACCTCGGTATGAGTCAAAAACGGGAGAGTGACTGCAGGGAGAGCACGACGTTTCTTTCTAGCTAAGGTGGTGTCAGTGACCTACCAGCCCTGACATTATATATACTTTTCACCTGTGTGGTTGTTGGAATGCGAGGCGCCTCGATATAGGTCTGTAAGGACCGGGAAACGTGTGTTCAGGAATAACTAATCCTCAAAAGTAAGAGAGGACCGACCCTGAAGATCCAAGGATCATAGTGGGGTCCTGGGACATTTGCTAGAGTGTCTCGAATCGGAGAGGAGCTTGCCCCTTGCCTCGACTCATGAAGGAATCCAATTTCCAATACGATATGTGCGGTTGTGATTGTATTACTAGTATGGCGACATAGTGGTATGGGTCATTTATGCCGCCTATGATTGATATTTATGATTGAAATCGCTTTTGAAACATATATGCACTAGTAATAATATCAAGCACTTTTGTTTATTCGTATGAAGCATCTTTGGCCATTATAAGGTAAAAACTCTATCCTCCGGCTTGCGTTGCATTGTGTGATGGGACCTGAGTCTTATAATGGCTTCATTTTATAAAAAGCATTGCGTTGATTTAATCATTTACTTTATTTCATGCACGAGCACTCATTGGAGTAAACCCGTTCCGCGAAAGTGGCGTGGTCCTTTGATTTGCCTTATTATTGTTGTTAATAAGTTGAATAGATTTCTCATACCAGTCCCATGACTGACTCGTAGTTTGTTTCACCTTGCAAACTCGGGTGCCCTCATTTTCACACGGGCAGCCTAGTTACAGGTTTCTGACGCACCTTTTGGCTCATGGCGAGGCTTGACTACACCGTGCTGGCTTGGATTTTCTCCGCCATTATTGTATCTATATTATGATTCCGCCACTGGCGATGTAGACTGATATTCCTTTTGTGTACTCTTTATGTATGATTCCGCCTCAGGCGATGGTGACTGATTATGTATCATTATGCACTAAGTTGTATCCTGTATTGTGCTTCTCTGATGTGATGTTATCTATATGATTCCGCTGTCATATGTGTGTAAATTATTCTATTTTCTGTTTATGCTATTATCTGTGATCTGCTAATGATGATTAATGTGTTATATTCCAATGATTATCCTTAACACCGTATCACGGGGTTTTGGGATCGTCACAACAAAGTTATAAAGTCATGTTTATAGTTTAAATGAATATTTAAGCTATTTAAGGTTTATAATAATAAAAGTTATATTAAATCAAAGTTTTAACTTGATTCTTGTTTATTTGGATTCTATGAATCCAAGTTATATGAAATTAAAAAACCCAAGTTTTTATTGAATATATAAATGGAACATGTTATTGATATGGAATTTGAATGAAATAAAAGCCAGGATATGAAATTAAAGAATTAGAACCTAACTAGGGATCAGCTGAGATTAATGATTTTCAAAGATTTATCTGATGTTGGTTTCGGCCTTCAGAATTGATATTTAAGGACTTATTTCTTATTGATTTACGGTCATGAACTAACAGAAGTATGAAATGGAAATCAAATTTGAAAACCTGAATTTGAATTAAAGTGATTAGGCGAGTTGAGTTATACAGATGCGATATATATTTGCCATATTAAATTAGAGATGAAGTTTCATCAAGGTGTAACCAAAGTGGGATTTGTTTTGACATTGGAAATGAATATCGTTTTTGGGTGTTATAACCGATATCTATCTTATGATAAGAACTTTGTTGATCAAGGTCTGAGAGGTAACTAAAATACCCCAACTTGAACGACTCCAGGATTATCGGAGGATGATATTAGTTCTAATGGTGGAGTTGTAAGAAGTAAATTGTTTTGTGAAATAATAATGTAACGTTATTTTAAGATTTTGGGAATATATATATAATAGGTTTCCGAAATAAAAGGAATTAAAGAGGGGCTTGAGAATATGAAATGGTATTTCCATAACAAAGAAATGAATGGAGATTTACGAAAATATAACGATATTTTCAAAGTAAGGAAATGAGATTTGGAAAGGGTTTAATCTGAAAAGGGAAGTGACGATTATGGTGTTTAAATAACGAAACAAAGGAGGTATCGTAATGATTTTTTAAAATGATAAGCTGAATTGGTTTCCCCTATTTAGATGATAAGTACGTTGCATTAAATGTTTTAAAATGGTAGTTAAAGGGAAATTGGATATGATTTTAAGATACTTTTTCCAAGTATATAAATAAAATGATTTGAGAATATTAATATATTATTTTAAATGACCAAGTGACTCTGTATAATAAACCAATGGATTTATTTTATTTTTATGGTTGTTTATTATAATTAAATAACCAAGTATCAAAATCATACCAAATGCGTTGACGGAAAGATCGGGATCGAATTTATATTCGAAAACCATTCTGAATCAGCAACTACGTAAATGAAGAAGATATTTGATGCTGATCGAGATAGAGAAATTGAAGACCGTGAATCTTCAAAAGCGGGAGAAATATTGTTGAAATTCTCTAGCTGATCCCTAGAGATATTTCAATAGTTATTCTGTTACGATTGAAATCTATGGATTGCAAGGACTACTTGCTACTGATATATAGTGTGATTCCTAGGATATGGTAGGAGGGTACCTTCAATTCATCCCGTTCCTGGATGACCTGTATGGACGGATTCAGAGTATTTCTTAAGAATCACGTACGTTGATTTTTACAAACATAATTCTGTTAGTGGCGGAGAAGGGGATTTCTCTTAGCTTAATGACCATAGTATTTTTGTATATGCCAATTAGTGGTTTGGCGGATCTAACAACGTGACGTTCAAAATGAAGGGTGATGTGTTCTAAATGTAGTGTTAAACCTCAAGATTCTTCAACCGGGAAATGACAGAAATCGGGCCGGCAACATGGCTAAGTGGATCGCTCCCATTAGGGTGTATAATCACCTATCTAGTGAAGATTCATTTCCTTCTTTATTCTATTTGATATTGTCCCTTTCGGGAAACAGTAGTTTGAGCCCAACTGTTGGTGAAACACATTCGATACACTCAAGCGAAATGAGTGGTCGGTCATGTGTGGCCGAGTTGCAACATGTTTTTGTTGAACCCAGTATATTCCCCTCTAGAGATACACTATCGGCAGGTGGTTCCATACCTTGTCATAGTCGGAATCAAATCTCCAATAAGCGCCAGCGATTTTGATTGTATACTATATATGTAGAACGTGAGATGTAAGCATTCTGCTAGATTGATATTTATTTGTATTTAAACCCTATTATAATATCAGAATATGATATTGATTTTAAAAATGTTTTGGGTTATTGTAACATAAAAACCATCGGTATTTATGTTTGTATTTGGTCTTACGGTTATCCTTTTCTTTCGACAATAAATGTTTTAACTTTAAAATCAAGTTGGATGATACCCTTAAACATAGTGCGTATTCTCACTTTGGTTCATCGGACTGCTCTGGCGTTTGCAATGCTCGGGTTAGACCGAGTTGTGCAGGTTCAGGTTATCGAGTGCTGTGAAGTCCCAAGACGAGCTAGAGACGCTGAGACATATGATATGTAACGGCCCAGATTTTTGACCATTTAGTTTAATATTTAAAAATGGTTTTTTATATTGTTTTGGAATTTTAAATGGTTTAATTTCAATAATTTTGAATATTTTATTAATATAATAATTTTTTATTCCGAAATGGTAGAAATTTAGTGGATCTGCAATATAATGTGAACTGGTAGTATAAAAGGATAAATTTTTAATTAAAAATAGTACGTTTACAAATGAAGTAGTAGCTAACGAACTCGGATTTCGATGAAATTAGTTTCATTAAATCTGAAATGATGAAATTAGGTAACCAATCAAGTTACGTCAAAAATGGCATCCGTATGTGGAAAAGAAAAAAAATAAAAGACCAAAATTTGAACTAAATTTTGATGGTAATTGAAATTTGCTAATGCTAACGGCAAAACTGGAACCTGAGACCAATCCAGGAAAATTCTAAACATAGGATATTAGCTATATATGAAGTCTGGGAAAATCCTATAACGGATATAGAAAGTTATTAAGGAAACAAAATTTAAATAAATTATTTGAAAATCTAAACGAACTCCGATTTTTGATTTGAATACATAGGATTGAAGTACGTTAAAAACCGGACCAGATGGTGGAAGAATTTCTGAAAACCGTTATCGTTTGATACTCCAACATGAGACCGGAAGGTGTTGAAACTAACACAAAACACTATTTTGAATTTAAATTATTTGAAAGTTCAAACGAATTCGAATTTGAAATATTTTTATATATTATTGGAGAGCAAGAAAATTTGAACAACATGATTGAAAAAGATTTTGGATAAGGTATCAATAAGTAAGTCAAATTAACGTCCGAATAGGGTTGAGAAAACACACTTTACTACTCATAAATTATTAAATTTATTAATAATTAATTTAAGAATTAATCCTAGCCATCCATTTTCGACCGTTGGATTCGTGCCACCTCAGCAATCCATGTGACTCCTTCGGCTATAAATAGGCCCCCCCTTCATTTTAAACTCACTCCTCCTCCTCCTCTTCCAAGCTTTGGCAATGGCAGAAATAATAATAAAATAATAGAAAATAGGTAAAAGGAAGAAAGGGAGAAATGAGGGCAAGACGGGGAGCTAGGGACTCTTAGGCAGAGGCTGAGGCTTCACGGGGTAAGTTTTTAAATAATATTTATTTATTTATTTATTTTGGTAATAAATATATATATATATATTATAACTAAAATAGAATTTGTAAAAATAAATATCGGGACATTCTAAGGGTGACAGAGAGGATAATGTCTAAGGCTTGAGTTTGGAAAATATAGTTTCCTGCTCTCCCTGGCTAAACCTAATTGATCCGACGGATGAGATGGTTAATTTAAATTTAAATTTAAATTTAATTTGAATTTAAAATAGACCAGGGGCATTTTCGTAATTTATAACTATAAACTTTAAAAGCTTATAACTTTTCCAAAACAAGTCGGATTTCCACGAAACAAGGACCGTAAGATTCTTATCGAAAAATACTTTCAAATGAGTTACAGCATATTTTTGATCCGGGTTATAATTTTTAAGTTATAATTAAATGAATATTTTTAAATATTTTATTTGGAAATTTAATTTAATTAATATTAAAATGGTTTTTCAATTTTAAAAATTGGATATGGCTAGAGATGGGAAAGTAGGATTTTTTAGAAGGGCAGGGAAGGTAATTTGGCTAATAACGCAATTAGGAATTAATTAAGATAAAAATAATTTAATTAATTTAATTAAATATATATATTCATTTAAATTAGGTAAATATTGTAAATAGCATAAATTTTGCATACGTTAACGAAATTTAACGAAACAAAATCCGTTGGGATCGCAGGGACGAGACCTACCCGATGGCACTGACTAGGAGTCATTCTGACGCTATTGAAAACTCAGCTGATTTTGGACGGTCGTCCCAAATTAAATGCAACAAACGTGTAACGACCCAGAAAATCTGAACCAATTTAAAATTTTTAAATTGGCTAAAATAATGGATTTTAAATATTTAAAATAAATATTTTAAATAATAGAGATAAAATGTGAGTTTGAATCGACAATTGAAAACGAATATAATTAATTATAATTATAAACAAGGCCTGAAATGGCGCTGTAGTTTCAAAAATTGAATTCAAACTTTGTCGGACTGTACCGGGTGCAAAACAAAACGGATTCTAGTGAAACCAAAAATATTTAAATCTGTTAGTGAATACCTTTCTAACGAATCTGAAAAATCGAATTTTCATAGCGGAAAGCAAAAGTTATGGCCGAATGAATTTTCAGAAAAGTCGCTATGGAATTTATATAGCCCGTGAAATTGGCCATTTTGCATACGACCTCGGAATTCGACGAAACCACTTTTGTTGGATCCGGGATGTGAAATTATTGCTAGGTTTCAAATTTCATAATTTTTGAAGCTAGTATGTGAGCGTGGCAAAAGAAAACGTGTTTTGGTCAATTATAGTTAAATTGGATCGACCAGAAATGGGCCTTTTTGCAAACGGTCTCAGAATTCGACGAAACTAGTTTTGTTGGGACCGTATCGTCAAAACATAGCTAAATTTATTTTTCAGGAATTTTTCGAATCAGTTTGTGGCCCTGGCAAATTGAAATGTGCGTTCAAATCAAATATTGAATGTTATATATTTTAATGTGAAGGAATACTGGCTGAAACAGTCGAATGGGCCTACGAAACATATTTCATTGTGTTCGGAATGGGGGTAAAACGCTAGAGGCGACAGTCGTGGGGTTTGATTTGGTGTCCGGATATGAAAAGACTATTTTAGAATTAAATATTAATACGGGCCAATCATAATTTTTCTTTCATCAATTATATTTTCTAAAAAAAACCCATAAACCCTTATTTTCACGGTGGAAAACCTTCTTCCGTTCTTCCCTCGATTCCTCTCTGATCGTTCCTCTAAACCCATTGATCCTTTTGGTGATTTTGAAGATCGTCCTTCGACCTTCGAATCAAGACCAGAATCGGCCGATATTGTTGCGTGGATCTCGAGATATCCTGCTCGAAAGTCGAGCTGCTGCGAAGCCAGCGCCGCCGCCGATCTGCCACCGTATCTGACGCCACCACCGCCGATAGGAGCGTCGTGCCTAGCTCTTCATCGCAGTGCAGCCCGATCATCACCTCGTGCTATGGATAACGAGAAATCTTCAAACCTAGTTTTGAAGAAAAATATAGAGGTACGGCTTTGGTTTTAATAAACCGATTTCCACATTTAAAAGCATTGCTAACTTAGAAAAATCATATCTTTTTGCTATGTGGTCGAAATTCGATGAAACAGGAAACATCGTGACCGTGTTGACGTCTTCTGCATTTTAGAAGAAACCGCATATTTTTCTGAGCCTTCTGCTATTTTTGGTGGAGTGGAACCCAATGTGAGATTTCTAATTTATAAACAATATGGAAAACGACGATGTATAAATTATATAGTCGATGTATGAGTTATATAAGCGTTGTACACCTCTTGTATAAGCGTTGTATAAGTTGTATGTTCGATGTATAAGTTATATATGCGTTGTAAAAATTATATATATGTGTTGAAATAGAAGTGAATTGCTATATATATATATATATATATATATATATATATATATATATATATATATACGCCCCTCGTCCACAAACCATGGACGATATTTATTGGTTGTGATTGGTGTGAAAATTGATTGATAGCGAATGGTTGTTTGGGATTGTTTGTGGTTGATATTGATTGATTGTGGTTGAAAAATACCCATTTGTGGTTGAAAAATATTTGGTTGAAACCACATAGGATTAGTTTGTGGAAATGAAATAAATATATACATGCCGCCTGCGTGCGAACTAGATGCATGATCTCCATTGTCAAAAACTGCGAGGTTTTAAGGTAGAGCGAGGAGCCGTACTAGGGACGGTCCCGGTTTTAACTACCCTGCCGTTATGATGCCGAAATTTTGAATAATACTCATGTGTTTGAATTATTTTCATTTGCTAAAACTACTTTTATTCATTGAATAGAAAACCTTCATGTGTTGAATCGATATTCATTCGTTGATTAGAAATTCATGTGTTGAATGGTATTCGTGTTTTAAATATAAAAATCACATTTTTATCTATAAATGGAAACTATAGAAAACCTTCATGTGTTGAATCGATATTCATTCGTTGAATTGAAATTCATGTGTTGAATGGTATTCATATTTTGAAATAAATTGTTTTATAATAAAAATCACCTTTTTATCATCTATATGAACTATGTAAAATGACCTTGTTTTAAAATAAATTGTTTTACAATAAAAATCCTATTTTTACCACTTATATACACTATATAAAATAATAGTGTTTTGAAATGAATATTTCTACAATAAAAATCACATTTTTATTATATACATGAATTGTTGAAATGTGAAGTGTTAAAAATAGCAACTCGTTCAAATAAATATGCATGAGTTGAAATATTCACTAAGTAGCTAATGATATGATTTTTGCCTATGCATGCAACATTAGAATGAATGGTGTTTTTAAACCAAATGGAATCAAATATGAAGTTGAATGGAAAATGATAAGTGATAAGAACTGTATATATATGTACATGCATATTTATTGAACAGGTTATAGCAAAGGGGGCTAGAGAAGAGGAATAAAATTTTGTGCCCGACAAATAGGTACACATTTACTGTTTTGTTTGTGTGATGATTTTATGAGCCTGTTGGCTAGCCGCTTGGCTTTTTCTTTTTCTTTTTGACATGAGACGCCCGTGTGGCTTTTTGGGAATTTTCCCAGCCCCTCCCGTACAAAGGAGCTTATGGCGAAATTTCCCAAAATTTAAAGGCATTAGTGAAATATTTGAAGTGAAAACTTTATTGAAATTGTTGAATGAACTATATTTATATAAATATATAAATATAAATAAAATTAAAACGAAACATGGCCGTGCAGTTCGTGTTTTGAAACCGTGATTTCAAACAATTAGTGCGGGAAATCCGACCATTGGATTTTCCCGAAACCGCAACCATTGGGTTCGCCTTGGAAATATCTTTCCAACGGCACCAACTTTGTAAAAATCCAACGGTTGGATTGTCTGGAATGTTTAATTCAAATCTGAAGAAAAACAGCGCCAGAAACGATTATATATATATATATATACATATATATATAATTATATTTAATCGAATAACGACGCTGCAGTTCGTATTTTGAAATCGAAACTTCAAACGATTGTACCGGGAGATCCGACCGTCGGATTTTCCCGAAACTGGAACTGTTGGATTCGTTTTGAAAAGATCTTTCTAATGATGTAAATTTTGTAAAGATCCAATGGTTAGATTTTCAGATATGTGTAAATCAAATCTGAAGAAAAGCAGCGCCACGGCCGCGTTATGGCCCGAAGTGTCGTTTTGACTAAATTGGCTATTTTAAAATAAATAAAAATAGAGATAAATTGTTATAAAATATCATAAACGATATTGAATGGAAATAAACTGAATTTGCTCGATTTATGTGGCTTTCGATGGTTGAATGTGTTTGGTGTGCAAAATACATTAAAGAACAAGTTGGTGTTGTCGATTGATTTAACCATTGAAATAAATTGATTTGAAATTCTAAAAATACGTGAATTATTTGAAAATGCCGAGTTAATTATCATTTCAAATAATTGACCGACGATTGAAAATCGAAGATGAAGACGATGGTCGAAGACCGGAGATCTTCACCTCGTTTGGATGGTAACCGAGGTCCTGATTGGGAGGCATCCCGAAATATGGATAATAAGTGGTGATCGTCCAGACGTACGTGGTGATCGATGGGTTTGCGAGGTATTTAGTGCCTCCGGTTTCGTTCATACCCAGAACGGACTTGTAAATGGACTGTGTGTCTAACATTAGAATTTATTCTGTGTTGATTGATCTCTATTAAATATACAACTGTTTGGCGGCAGAGAATTTATTCTTTTTCTTAACGCCCTTCTCTGAAACGCACGAGCTCAGAGGTTGTATATCGATGGACATCAGTCGCATGGCATGAATTGCTAGTGTGGCATCCCTAAGTGGCAAATGATCAAGGCTTCTGTTGAAAAGCAAAGTCTTGTGGTGATGATCGAAGCTCCGCCTGTGTGGCGTAGCTTTGTGTATAATGTGAATTCGGGAGCCTCACACCCCGATATGAACCAGATACGGGAGGAGGACCTCAGGGAGGGCATGCGTTTCTTTCTAGCTAGGGTGGTGTCAGTGACCTACCAGCCCTGCCGTTTATATACTTTTCACCTGTGTGGTTGTTGCTGTTGCGAGGCGCCTCAGATATATCGGTCGATCCGGGACCGATGGAGACATTCGTTGGCTCGTTTACGCCCCTTAGGGCGGAGAAACGTAGTGTTCAGGCATAATAATCCACATCGGTGGACCAGCCCTGACGATCCAAGGGCCCACCTGAGTCTGGGCCCTGAGACATGGGCTAGATTGTCTCTAATTCGGTAAGGACTATCTTTTGCCTTGGTTCATGACGAAAATCCAATTCCCAAATACGTGACTGTGCGGTTTTGATTGTATACCTATATATGGCGACATAGTGGTATGGGGCATTAATGCCGCCTATGATTGATAGTTGTGATTTGAAATTGTTTTCAAAACATATAAACACTAGCAATAATATCAAATGCCTTTGTTTTATTCGTATCAAGAATATCTTAGCCGTTATAAGGTAAAAACTCTATCCTCCGGTTTGCGTTGCATTGTGTGATGGGAACTGAGTCTTATAATGGCTTCATTTTTTATAAAATGCATTGCGTTGTTTAAAAGAAAGATTTGTTTTAAAGCACTGGCAATCCAATGGAGTAAACCCGTTCCACGAAAGTGGCGTGGTCCTGTGATTAGCCATATTATAAATATGTTGAGTGGATTTCTCATACCGGTCCCATGACTGACTCGTAGTTTGTTTCACTTTCAAAATCGGGTGCCATTTTTTCTACACGGGCAGCCTTGTATTCAGGTTTAGCTGGTTCTTTCTGAATAGCTGGAGCTGAAGATGGATTCTATTATTTATCTATTTTTATGCTGTTCAGCTCCTATTGTACATATTTTGTTTGTTTCCGCTGTAGACATTTATGTATAGCTGAACTGTATTTGTACTAAGTAAGATCCTGTATACTGTGTAACTCTGATGATTACTTTTATCCAGTATATTCTATTGTTCATTATCTGGTGTATTTATTTAATTCTGTTCTGCTATTATCTGTTTCTGTGTTATATTCCAAAGATAACCCTTGTCTCCGTCAGTACGGGATTTGGGGTCGTCACTACGTGGTATCAGAGCTTTGGTTAAGCTTAGTTCTGGAATATAACATATTAACGATCTCGTCAGAAATAGAACCAGTAGTGTTCTAGGACGGGCAACTCAATACAGATAGGATCAGTAATATCCTAGTATGAGTAGCAGGATGAAATAACACCTAGATAGACACATTTACATGCAAGTATCTGTCTCTATATTTTGAAATATCTTTTCTGTTGACCTGACACTTTGTCTGCTAATTGAAGACGCTCTAGAAAATGAGTGCCAGAAACAGAAGGAGCAATACTGACCCAGATATAGAAGCTCTATTTATGAAATATAGAAATCTCGGTGGAAAACCCTTCACGGGTGGGGAATCAATTATGAAAACACAAGCTTGGATTCGTTCTGCTGAGAAAATCTTCGAAGCATTCAAGCTGAGGGATGACCAGTAAAGATTACTGGCATCCTGGGCGCTCAAAGATGATGCTTTGTTCTGGTGGGATTCTGTTATTAAGGATAATCAAGAAGGTGATATCACCTAGGATAGATTCAAAGTGATTTTCCTGGTAAGATTTACTCCTCCAGAAGCAATTGAGCGACTATGTGATGAATTTTCTTATTTGATACAAGGAGATATGACTATTCCAGAATATCATAAGAAATTCAATGAGCTTTCTCACTTTGCCCCTCATCTAATTCAAAATCCGAAGAGGAAGAATTTGAGATTTATCAACGAGCTTCAAAGAAAATACCAGAACAGTGTAATGAGGAATGTGAAGCTTCCTTTTTCAGACATGATTTATATGGCTTATCAGTACGAAGATCTCGACATGAAAGGAATGATATAGTACGAAGAAGAAGTCAGCTCTAGTAATAAAATTGAATCTGAAACTGATCATCCTGAGGCCAGTGCAAAGTCTGATGTCAGTAAGAAGCCCAGTGCCAAGATAAAAAGGGCTAAATCTGAAAAAGAACCGACAACGACTGCCATATGCAATAACTGCCATAAGCAAGGGCATTTGCAAGGAAAATGCAAATCTTTAAAGAAGCAAAAGAAGGAAGTATCTAAATCTAATAAAAGGGTTCAAGTGGGAAGAGGATGCCATAAGTGCCACCAGGCCGGTCATATTGCGAAGAATTGCTGGCTGTTAAAAAAGACCAATGTGGTTCAAATAAATGAAATAGCAGAAGCTTCAGAGCCATCGGTTGTTCGAGAAAGGCCAGATGTATTAGAAGGCACGCTCACTGTCAAAGATATTCCAGTTAAAGTACTGTTTGACACCGGCGCGTCGCGAAGCTTTGTTGCGAAGAATGCAGCTAAGAAGCTGGATTTGAATTTGAAGAAGCTCAAGGAACCAATGACTGTCCAGAACCCGGTTGGGGGTTCCATTGACCTCAGTTGGGTTTGTGGAGTGCCAGTTTCCTTTTCTCGTTATCGGTTCCCTACCATCGCGGCCGTCATGAATTTTACAGAGTTTGATCTTATCTTGGGGTTAGACTGGTTGACCAAATATGAAGCTGAGGTTAAATGCGCCGACAGAGTCGTTAAGGCGAGGATTAAATCAGGTGATTATATAACCATTCCCTGTGAAGGTCAGAATGCAAATAGAAAAGACTTCTGGGCAGCTTTGAATGTTTCTCTAGCTCAAATAGAAAATATCCCTGAAGTCGCAGAGAATATTCCTGACCTCATCAAAGACATTCCTATCGTCAAGAACTATGCGGATGTGTTCGAAGAAGTTGTTCGCTTACCTCCGCAGAGAGAAATAGATTTTAAAATTGCTTTAATTCCGAATGCAAGGCCGGTAGTTCACGCTATTCGAAGAATGTCCTTGAAAGAGAAAGAGGAATTAGACAATCAAACATGACAACTAGTATGGAAAGGTCTGATCAGGCCCAGTTTCTTTGATTGGGTGCAGCAGTGGTATTTGTCCCAAAATCTGACGGTACTCTACGGCTATGTGTGGATTATCGTGATTTGAATAAGCAGACCATAAAGAACAAATATCCGTTGCCGCGGATTGATGATTTGTTGGATCGATTAAATGGCGCACAAGTATTTTCATGAATGGACCTAGCTACAGGCTTCCATCAACTTCGAATTGCCGAAGAGTGTGTTCCAATGACAGCATTCAGAGGTCCAGACTTGTTCTACGAGTGGTTAGTAATGTCGTTCGGCTTATGTAACGCTCCAGCTTACTTCGTCGATCTAATGAATAGAGTGTTCAGGGAAGTTTTGAATAAATTTATTTTGGTTTTCATTGACGATATTCTAATATTCTCTAAATCAAAAGCCAAACATGAAAAGCATCTGGAACTGGTTCTAGAAATCCTCAGAAGGAATGTATTGAAAGCCAAATTTTCCAAACGTATCTTCTGGCAAGATGAAGTAAAATTTCTAGGCCACGTAGTATCGAAAGAAGGAATTGCTGTGGATCCAAGCAAAATCTCAGCTATTCAGAATTGGAAACAGCCCAGTACCCCCACTGAAGTCCGCAGTTTTCTCGGATTGGCTAGCTATTACCGAAAGTTCGTTAAAAACTTTTTGAAGATATTTGGTCATTTAACGAAGCTTACGAAGAAGCACTCTAAATTCAAATGGACTCCAGAAAGTGAGGAGGCTTTTGAAGAGCTAAAGTTAAGGCTAACGACTGCTCCAGTGTTAACCATCATCGATGGCAACCAGGATTTAAAAGTCTGGACTGATGCTTCTAGAGAAGGCCTTGGCGCAGTGTTAATGCAAAGGGGTCAAGTGATTGCTTATGCTAGCCGTCAGCTGAAGCCGCACAAGAAGAACTACGTAACTCATGATCTTGAGTTGTTGGCTATCGTATTCGCCTTGAAAATCTGGAGACACTATCTTCTGGGTGAGAGATTTGAACTGTTTACAGATCATCAGTCGTTAAAGTATCTATTCACACAGAAGGTCTTGAATCTGAGGCAGCAACATTGGCTAGAGTTCCTTGCAGCATACGATTTTGAAATTATATATACTCCAGGGAAAGCCAATGTCGTGGCCGATGCGCTGAGCCGAAAGAATGTAATGATCGCCAGCTTTATTATCATGACTTCCTTGATTGACAAAATATCTATTCTTCAGAAGGAGGATAACTTTATTAAGGATATGATGAAAAGGATTCAAAAAGGTGAACCCTCGTGTTTTAAAATAGATAACGACGAGACCCTGAGATTGAAAGGAAGGATTTGTGTTCCTGACATCCCCGAGCTCAAAAGGGAAGTGTTAGACGAGTGTCACAAGTCCAAGCTGAGTATCCATCCTGGTGTAGCCAAAATGTATAACGATCTCAAGCGAACATTCTGGTGGAAGGCTATGAAAAGAGACGTTTCAATATACGTTAGCCGATGCCCTACTTGCCAGCTAATCAAAAGCGACCAACAAAAGCTTGCTGGATTATTGCAACCGCTAGACGTTCCTGGCTGGAAGTGGGAGCATATCTCCATGGACTTCATAGATGGTTTGCCTAGAACCAGGAAAGGAAATGACAGTATTTGGGTGATTGTAGATCGCTTCACGAAGACCGCCCATTTCATACCTGTCAGATCAAATAGAACTGCTTAGAGTCTGGCGCAGATATACTTCAGGGAAATAGTTAGACTACATGGAGTGTCGCTCAGTATAGTCAGTGATAGAGATACAATATTCACTAGCAAATTCTGGGAAGCATTTCAAGTCGAGCTGGAAACGAAGTTGAACTTAAGCACCGCTTATCATCCTCAGACAGACGGTCAGACTGAGAGGGTGAATCGTATTTTAGAGGATCTATTGCGGGCTTGTGTTATAGATTTCGGTGGATCATGGGAAGACCATCTGCATTTGGCTGAATTCTCATATAACAACAGCTACCAGGCGAGTCTGACAATGTCGCCATTCGAAGCATTGTATGGTAGACCGTGCCGATCTCCTGCTTGTTGGGTCGAACCCGGTAATAAACTTGTGTTGGGTCCTGATATGATCTGAGAAGCTGCCGACAAAGTCGATTTTATTAAGAAGCGATTACTCGCCGCTCAAAGCCGACAAAAGAGCTATGCCGATAGAAGAAGAAGAGATATATCCTTTACGGTTGGCGACTACGTAAATTTGAAAGTATCGCCGATGAGGGGAGTTATCCGGTTCGGTAAAACTGGAAAGTTGGCACCTAAATTCATTGGTCCATTCCCTATTCTGGAACGGATCGGGACTCTCGCTTATAGGGTCAAATTGCCTGATTGGTTGCCTGTAGTTCATGATATATTTCACATATCTCAACTTCAAAAGCACGTTCATGATCCAGACTTGATCGTCGAAGAAACAGCTCAGCACGATATTGAAATTACTCCAGAATTAGCTGTGAGAAGAGAGCCGCTAAAGATTATCGGCAAGAAACCAAAGAGCTGAGGAACAAGAAGGTTCACTTAGTCAAAGTGCAATGGAGTGGAGATCCGCGAGATTGTACTTGGGAAACTGAGGAGAGCATTCAGAAAGCCTATCCTAGATGCCGAGTGGATATCTCTAGTTGACTCTGGTGCAAGGTACATTTACCCTACTTTGCGTTACCATTTAATTCTCTACTCTGTTGTTATTTTCTTTCTATGGATGCGCACTTTTAAATTCTATAGTCTGAATGATTTTAAAAAGAGTATAGAAATTGATTAGTATATTTTTTTTTTTGAAAAGTTGAAAACAATTGGATTGGTTGTTGTGTTGTGTGATTTTAGATTTATCAAACCACTTTCGACTTTGTTCCTTTTCGGGGACGAAAAGTTTTAAGTGGGGGAGATTGTAACGACCCAGAAAATCTGAACCAATTTAATTTTTTTAAATTGGCTAAAATAATGGATTTTAAATATTTAAAATAAATATTTTAAATAATAGAGATAAAAAGTGAGTTTGAATCGACAATTGAAAACGAATATAATTAATTATAATTATAAACAAGGCCTGAAATGGCGCTGTAGTTTCAAAAATTGAATTCAAACTTTGTCGGACTGTACCGGTGCAAAACAAAGCGGATTTTAGTGAAACCAAAAATATTTAAATCTATTAGTGAATACCTTTCTAACGAATCTGAAAAATCGAATTTTCATAGCGGAAAGCAAAAGTTATGGCCGAATGAATTTTCAGAAAGGTCGCTATGGAATTTATATAGCCCGTGAAATTGGCCATTTTGCATACGACCTCGGAATTCGACGAAACCACTTTTGTTGGATCCGGGATGTGAAGTTATTGCAAGGTTTCAAATTTCATAATTTTTGAAGCTAGTATGTGTGCGTGGCAAAAGAAAACGTGTTTTGGTCAATTATAGTTAAATTGGATCGACCAGAAATGGGCCTTTTTGCAAACGGTCTCAGAATTCGACGAAACTAGTTTTGTTGGGACCGTATCGTCAAAACATAGCTAGATTTGTTTTGCTGGAATTTTTCGAATCAGTTTGTGGCCCTGGCAAATTGAAATGTGCGTTCAAATCAAATATTAAATGTTATATATTTTAATGTGAAGGAAAACTGGCTGAAACAGTCGAATGGGCCTACAAAACATATTCCATTGTGTTCGGAATGGGGGTAAAACGCTAGGGACGACAGTCGTTGGGTTTGATTTGGTGTCCGGATACGAAAAGACTATTTTAGAATTATATATTAATACGGGCCAATCATAATTTTTCTTTCATTAATTATATTTTCTAAAAAAACCCGTAAACCCTTATTTTGACGGCGGAAAACCTTCTTCCGTTCTTCCCTCGATTCCTCTCTGATCGTTCCTCTAAACCCATCGATCCTTTTGGTGATTTTGAAGATCGTCCTTCGACCTTCGAATCAAGACCAGAATCGGCCGATATTGTTGCGTGGATCTCGAGATATCCTTCTCGAAAGTCGAGCTGCTGCGAGGCCAGCGCCGCCGCCGATCTGCCACCGCATCTGACGTCACCACCGCCGATAGGAGCGTCGCGCCTAGCTCTTCATCGCAGTGCAGCCCGATCATCACCTCGTGCTACGGATAAAGAGAAATCTTCAAACCTAGTTTTGAAGAAAAATATAGAGGTACGACTTTGGTTTTAATAAGATAATTTCCACATTTAAAAGCGTTGCTAACTTTGAAAAATCATATCTTTTTTCTATATGGTCGAAATTCGATGAAACAGGAAACATCGTGACCATGTTGACGTCTTCTGCATTTTAGAAGAGACCGCATATTTTTCTGAGCCTTCTGCTATTTTTTGGTGGAGTGGAACCCAATGTGAGATTTCTAATTTATAAACAATATGGAAAACGACGATATATAAATTATACAGTCGATGTATGAGTTATATAAGCGTTGTACACCTCTTGTATAAGCGTTGTATAAGTTGTATGTTCGATGTATAAGTTATATATGCGTTGTAAAAATTATATATATGTGTTGAAATAGAAGTGAATTGCTATATATATATATATATATATATATATATATATATATATATATATATATATATACGCCCCTCGTCCACAAACCATGGACGATATTTATTGGTTGTGATTGGTGTGAAAATTGATTGATAGCGAATGGTTGTTTGGGATTGTTTGTGGTTGATATTGATTGATTGTGGTTGAAAAATACCCATTTGTGGTTGAGAAATATTTGGTTGAAACCACATAGGATTAGTTTGTGGAAATGAAATAAATATATACATGCCGCCTGCGTGCGAACTAGATGCATGATCTCCATTGTCAAAAACCGCGAGGTTTTAAGGTAGAGCGAGGAGCCGTACTAGGGATGGTCCCGGTTTTAACTACCCTGCCGTTATGCTGCTGAAATTTTGAATAATATTCATGTGTTTGAATTATTTTCAGTTGCTGAAACTACTTTTATTCGTTGAATAGAAAACCTTCATGTGTTGAATCGATATTCATTTGTTGATTAGAAATTCATGTGTTGAATGGTATTCGTGTTTTAAATATAAAAATCACATTTTTATCTATATATGGAAACTATAGAAAACCTTCATGTGTTGAATCGATATTCATTCGTTGAATTGAAATTCATGTGTTGAATGGTATTCATATTTTGAAATAAATTGTTTTATAATAAAAATCACCTTTTTATCATCTATATGAACTATGTAAAATGACCTTGTTTTAAAATAAATTGTTTTACAATAAAAATCCTATTTTTAACACTTATATACACTATATAAAATAATAGTGTTTTGAAATGAATTGTTCTACAATAAAAATCACATTTTTATTATATACATGAATTGTTGAAATGTGAAGTGTTAAAAATAGCAACTCGTTCAAATAAATATGCATGAGTTGAAATATTCACTAAGTAGCTAATGATATGATTTTTGCCTATTCATGCAACATTAGAATGAATGGTGTTTTTAAACCAAATGGAATCAAATATGAAGTTGAATGGAAAATGATAAGTGATAAGAACTGTATATATATGTACATGCATATTTATTGAACAGGTTATAGCAAAGGGGGCTAGAGAAGAGGAATAAAATTTTGTGCCCAACAAATAGGTACGCATTTACTGTTTTGTTTGGGTGATGATTTTATGAGCCTGTTGGCTAGCCGCTTGGCTTTTTCTTTTTGACATGAGACGCCCGTGTGGCTATTTGGGAATTTTCCCAGCCCCTCCCGTACAAAGGAGGTTACGGCGAAATTTTCCGAAATTTAAAGGCGTTAGTGAAATATTTGAAGTGAAAACGGTATTGAAATTGTTGAATGAACTATATTTATATAAATATATAAATATATAAATATAAATAAAATTAAAACGAAACGTGGCCATGCAGTTCGTGTTTTGATACCGTGATTTCAAACAACTAGTGCGGGAAATCCGACCATTGGATTTTCCCGAAACCGCAACCGTTGGGTTCGCCTTGGAAATATCTTTCCAGCGACACCAACTTTGTAAAAATCCAACGGTTGGATTGTCTGGAATGTTTAATTCAAATCTGAAGAAAAACAGTGCCAGAAACGATTATATATATATATATAATTATATTTAATCGAATAACGACGCTGCAGTTCGTATTTTGAAATCGAAACTTCAAACTATTGTACTGGGAGATCCGACCGTCGGATTTTCCCGAAACTGGAACCGTTGGATTTGTTTTGAAAAGATCTTTCTAATGATGTAAATTTTGTAAAGATCCAACGGTTAGATTTTCAGATATGTGTAAATCAAATCTGAAGAAAAGCAGCGCCACGGCCGCGTTATGGCCCGAAGTGTCGTTTTGACTAAATTGGCTATTTTAAAATAAATAAAAATAGCGATAAATTGTTATAAAATATCTTAAATGATATGGAATGGAAATAAACTGAATTTGCTCGATTTATGTGGCTTTTGATGGTTGAATGTGTTTGGTGTGAAAATACATTAAAGAACAAGTTGGTGTTGTCGATTGATTTAACCATTGAAATAAATTGATTTGAAATTCTAAAAATACGTGAATTATTTGAAAAGGCCGAGTTAATTCTCATTTCAAATAATTGACCGACGATTGAAAATCGAAGATGAAGACGATGGTCGAAGACCGGAGATCTTCACCTCGTTTGGGTGGTAACCGAGGTCCTGATTGGGAGGCATCCCGAAATATGGATAATAAGTGGTGATCGTCCAGACGTACGTGGTGATCGATGGGTTTGCGAGGTATTTAGTGCCTCCGGTTTCGTTCAGACCCAGAACGGACTTGTAAATGGACTGTGTGTCTGACATTGGATTTTATTCTGTGTTGATTGATCTCTATTAAATATACATCTGTTTGGCGGCGGAGAATTTATTCTTTTGCTTAACGCCCTTCTCTGAAACGCACGAGCTCAGAGGTTGTATATCGATGGACATCAGTCGCATTGCATGAATTGCTAGTGTGGCATGCCTAAGTGGCAAATGATCAAGACTTCTGTTGAAAAGCAAAGTCTTGTGGTGATGATCGAAGCTCCGCCTGTGTGGCGTAGCTTTGTGTATAATGTGAATTCGCGAGCCTCACACCCCGATACGAACCAGAAACGGGAGAAGGACCTCAGGGAGGGCATGCGTTTCTTTCTAGCTAGGGTGGTGTCAGTGACCTACCAGCCCTGCCGTTTATATACTTTTCACCTGTGTGGTTGTTGCTGTTGCGAGGCGCCTCGGATATATCGGTCGATCCGGAACCGATGGAGCCATTCGTTGGCTCGTTTACGCCCCATAGGGCGGAGAAACGTAGTGTTCAGGCATAATAATCCACATCGGTGGACCGACCCTGACGATCCAAGGGCCCACCTGAGTCTGGGCCCTAAGACATGGGCTAGATTGTCTCGAATTCGGTAAGGACTATCTTTTGCCTTGGTTCATGACGGAAATCCAATTCCCAAATACGTGACTGTGCGGTTTTGATTGTATACCTATATATGGCGACATAGTGGTATGGGGCATTAATGCCGCCTATGATTGATAGTTATGATTTGAAATTGTTTTCAAAACATATAAACACTAGCAATAATATCAAATGCCTTTGTTTTATTCATATCAAGCATATCTTAGCCGTTATAAGGTAAAAACTCTATCCTCCGGTTTGCGTTGCATTGTGTGATGGGAATTGAGTCTTATAATGGCTTCATTTTTTATAAAATGCATTGCGTTGTTTAAAAGAAATGTTTTAAAGCACTGGCAATCCAATGGAGTAAACCCGTTCCACGAAAGTGGCGTGGTCCTGTGATTAGCCATATTATAAATATGTTGAGTAGATTTCTCATACCAGTCCCATGACTGACTCGTAGTTTGTTTCACTTTCAAACTCGGGTGCCCCTTTTTCTTCACGGGCAGCCTTGTATTCAGGTTTAGCTGGTTCTTTCTGAATAGCTGGAGCTGAAGATGGATTCTATTATTTATCTCTTTCTATGCTGTTCAGCTCCTATTGTACATATTTTGTTTGTTTCCGCTGTAGACATTTATGTATAGATGAACTGTATTTGTACTAAGTAAGATCCTGTATACTGTGTAACTCTGATGATTACTTTAATCCAGTATATTCTATTGTTCATTATCTGGTGTATTTATTTAATTCTGTTCTGCTATTATCTATTTCTGTGTTATATTCCAAAGATAACCCTTGTCTCCGTCAGTACGGGATTTGGGGTCGTCACAAAACGCGTCAACCGTCGATCAGAATAAACTCTAGTGAGTTAATTCTCACACCTTCTGGAATTCTGTGATGTGGTAAATTCATATTAAAATATAATTTACCTTTAAAAATATAAATTGGTTGATTGGTTGCTGTTGACTGTTATGGTTGATTGGATGCTGTTAATTAGATTTAATCGATCATATGAATTTTATTTCATATATTGTTATGAAATGCCTAACAAGCTGTGATGCAGAGAAGGACAGGTTGGAGGGATCCGACCGGATTCCTCAGATATTATATATGTTGTTTGTTGTTTCATATGATTGATATATTGAACTGATTGAACACCATATGGTTGAAAAACCTGTTTGAATGTGATGGTTGAATAAATAACCACCCGTGTTGTGTTTAAAATCATCCGACAGTGTTGATTGGGTAATTGGCAGTGAATGGCCTAAAATGTGTTGTTTTATACGTCGTTCGACCGTACGGTGAAACGACACATTTTAAGGTTATAAATTGGTTTATAACTAAATTGAGGCTTTTTCAGTTATCTTATTTAACTAATTAAATTATATATTTATTAATAAATATTTTAAATTGAGCCTTTTAAAGAAATTCTTTAAATGGTTTTGAATAAGAACTTGTGATCTACACAAGTGTTAGAGGCACGAACCCAAGGAATTTACCCACGAGTTGGTAAAAATGAAATTATTGTTTTAAACCAATTAAATGGTATTTTTTTAAAATTAATTAAGTTAAATTAATTAATTTTAAAAGGGGAATGAAAAATGACATCAGTTAACTAATTGATGTGTACGGTCGATAAAATCAACCGTTTGAGTAAAATTGATAAATGAAACAAAATTTGATATAAATATCCTGAATGATGTAAAATATTAGTGAATCCTAGATTGATTATAATTAAGGTAATTATTGAAATGTTTAGAGTAAATAAAGAGATTCTTATTTATTGAGCTTTTTTCCAAAGGATTTTATACTATTTTTAGTTAATAAACAAGTTAACTATTTAATATAGTTTATAATAAAGCTAATTATTATTGTTTAGTTAATAGTAACTAAAGTGATGGTTTTTGAATTAGAATTCAATGTAGAAATGGTTAAATGACGATAAGTTGGTCAAAGGGACCGAAAGAGTTTTATCGAAGGAATTCATAACCCCAGTTTTCAAAAACAAGATTTGTGGATCGAATTGAAAGGTAAACGTAGAGATGAAAACAAGATTTCACTTGAATAAATAAAGTGAACTCAATTCAAATGAAATGACCAAAAAAGATGATTTATAGATTTATAATGGACTAAATTAGGATTATGGGTTTGAACTGGAATCGAATTGGTAAAAGAGAATAAATAGACTTGAAAAGGTATTTAAGAAGAAATCAAAGCAAGTTTTAAAGAAATTAAACCAAAGTGATATTTAATGTAAAGAATTTAAGTAAGCGAGGTAATGTAAATTGAAATAAGGTTTTCGACGCAAGGGAAATGCATACAAATGTTGTGTGCTAGATATCGATAAAAGGATTTATCACCCAAGTGTGCAACAAACATGGTAAGTGAGACTAGTAAGTATGTATAAAGATTTAAATAAGGTTTTTACTTAAGGTTTCAAATTAAGTAAAGCGAATTCGAGTAGAATGATACTTTAAAGGAACTAAGTAAAGAGATATTCGAACAAAGATTTCAAAAGTAAGGAAACGGTTTATAAAACCAGTTTGAAATCGAGATAGTAAAGAAGAGTCTGGCGAAGTGGTTACGTGACGAACTGATATTATTCTGAGATAAGGACGTTGTCGATCAAGGTCTGAGAGGTAAATAGAATACCCCAACTTGAACGGCTTCGTTATTATCGAGGAATGATATTTGTTTGAAACGAGTGAAAGGTATTGTAATTGGCGTGACGTCCCATACGTGAAGTATTGAAAATATTTATATATATATTGAGAGGTTAAATAAGGAAGAAAAAGGGAAAAGGTTTTTTAAAGAAATAAGAATATTGTTTCCAAATTATATGGAATATTTGTTTATTCAATTAGGGTTGATCGAATATAGTATTTGAAATAGAGATAGTCAAACATAGTTATTCAGAAAAGTCGCCATTACGTACGACTGCTAGCGTAATTCGCAGGGCTGCAAATAGCCTACGGCGGTCGGATGTTTCCTGAGGGAATCAGGCGTAACCATTGTGATCGCTGCGATCTATGTCAAGCGAATGGAGTTAAGTCAAGTGAGGAAAATATAAACATGTTTTAAAGTATATAAAATGGTATTGAGAATCCTATTATGAAATAAAGGTAATTATAAGGTTTAAATATATCGAAAAGGTTTTATCCATCCATTTGTTAAATATGTTTAAAGAGGCCAAGTACTAAATCAGTGAAATCATTTCATTGACACATTTGTTATTTGATAGTTAAAACACCGACTATCAAAACCAGACCAATACGATTGTTGGTATGGAAAGACCGGGATCGAATTTATATTCGAAAACCATTCCGGCCAACAAATATGTGAAGACGTCGATTGAAGACGGGGCAAGTGAAGACCGTGGATCTTCATAAGCGGAAGGGCTACTGGTCCAATCTCTCTGGCTTGCAATCAGAGTTATTTGGTTTGTGATTCTATCGTGGTTGAAATCCACGGGTTGCAAGGACTACTCGCTACTGATCCTTGGGGTGATTCCTATATTGGATGCAGTAGGAGAGTGCCTTCGGTTCATCCTGTTCCTGGATGACTTGTATGGATGAGTGTCTGACAGAGTATGCCCAAAAGAATTACGTACGTTGATTTCTTCAAACGTACCTTGGTGGGTGGCGGTGGACGACGGTTCTCTTAGCTTAACCACTAGAGTATTTTTGTGGACGTCAATTAGTGATATCTGGCGGATTTGACGATGTGGCATTCAAAGTTAATGGTGGCCAGATGTTCGAAGAGATGAATTCTAGCCTCAAGCCTCATCAACCGGGAAATGACAAAAATCGGGCAGGCAGCATGGCTATGTGGGTCGCTCCCATTAGGGTGTATGATCACCTATCTAGAGAAATTCCTTTTGCTTCTTTAATCTATATTCGATGTTGTCTCTTTACGGGAGACGGTGGTTTGCGCCCAACCGTCGGTGATATACATTCGATACACTCAAGCGAAATGAGTGGTCGGTCATGTAAGGGCCGGGTTGCAAGACGTTCATGTTGAACCCAGTGTATTCGCCTCTAGAGATACACGTGCGGAAGGTGGTCCCTGTAACACCCCGCCTCCGCTAGGGTCACTCGCAAAGGAATGCACTAGCTTTAGAGGGGCATTATTGGTAAACATGCACAGAAATATCACAAGACATAACATATAAAATAGCGGAAGTAAAATCGAACTTTCATAAGTATTACTAATTAAGGTCTAAAGCCTTTTACATCAGAGTACATCAAAACCTGTCTTGCAATAATAAAGAAGCATAAAGACTTTTTCATAAATTATTCCCCAAGTAAAACAGTAAAGTAGCCATAGCCAAGTAAAGCCCAAGCCATCCATGATGACCTTCAAGCAGAAGAAGTCTGAACTAAACACAGTATTTCCTCCCTGTAACCTAGAGGGAAACGGAAGAAAAGAGGCGAAACAAAACGGGTCAGTCAAAAAGACTGAGTAAGCCCTATCTACTATCAGCATAAAAACTAGTAAAGTTAACTGACATGAGAAACTGAGATGAACATAAGCATGATAACATGATAGATAAGCTAAATCAAAATAACAGGATGAACTACTGAACTCAGATAAGCTAAGGTGTCATGATAAATTACGGTGTCAAGATAAAACAAGGTATCCCATCATCAAGTTCCTGTCAAATATAATATCCCCAAGATATCTATCACGTATACATCCCATGGTATCTATCCTGTCTTTTAGCTCTGCACCTACCATACTAGTATCCCCACTGTATCATGTGTTATCCATGAATGACCCTTACCCAAAAGTCGTGTAATGGTCCTTGTCAACCTAATATATCGCATATATAGGTTACTCAACTCGTATGTTTTATTCCATGTAAATGTTCAGTCCCTTGCCGTAGACCATACGGGCTTTCCCATGAGATTCTATATAGCTCCATGATCCTTAAGATCGGTTTGGACTGTTACCCTAAACCTAGCTAGGGTCTCCCACATGAATTATCGTTTGTACAACTAGGACTTATGCTACCTAGGGCTACTAGGGATTACGCTTACCTATTGCACGTTTTCGTATCTCGGTTTTGGTTCAACCACCCAGGGCCACTAGGGATTACGCTAACCGTCAACCGCGCCCTTTCTCCCACGCGTTCACCGTGAATCGTTTTTCCATGACTATATGCACATGTATCACATCATGCCATCCGAATCCTGTCACAGGGCAGGTCAAGATATACAGGAATCGGTCGGGAGCTTTCGATTTATCTGCCGATGCAGATGCTAAGGTCTGTTTTTCTATACGTGGCTATGGTCCCACGTGACCCCTCCCTCAACTAGCGAAAGACAAGACAGGATAAATCCTGTATGAGAACACACTACTGGCCAACCCACAATCCTAGCCTTACCGCAACCATAATTAGATATCAATTATGGTCTATTGGGTGTTCTCTGCCTTTCCGTACGTACACGCTTGACCAAAGATGGTAGGTAGCCTGACGAAAATGCTATCTAGGGTACGCTCGTGTATCGTCGACTATCCCCTATCCATCCCCGTCTTTAGGTCGCTCGTATAACAACCAAGGCATACTGTTAGTTCTTCTAACGCAGACCTTAACCTCTCATGAGCCTAATATAATTACCTGGCAGCTCACAGAGGGATACCAAGAGTATCCTCACGTTCCCCGAAGCCGCTGCTTCGTTACCCAGTTCACTGGAGCCTTTATCTAAATCAGATACTTGCTCCTACTCGTATACTTACACGATGACCTACCGTATCAGGTTACTCATCTATCTCTGAACTGGTCTAAATTTCCTTGACTAAGAATCATTACTTAGTTATTCTTCAACTAAGGTTTACCACTTAGCCCTATTCCCGTTATCCTTGTTAACCACGGTTATCCACCTAATCCTCAGAATTAGGGTTTACATAATGGATTAAGTGTCACTTAAGTTCATTACTTAACCCGTCTACAAATCATGTCAAAATTGGCTACGTATCTAAGTTCAAGACTTAACCCGTCTACAAATCATATCAAAATTGGCTAAATATCCAAGCCCAAGACTTAACCCTACAAACCATGCTCAAGTTGGTTAAGTATATATTAACTTGACCCCATCAATTTACTTAGTCAAATCGGTCAAGTGTATTCAAGCGATTCGTGACTTAACCTTATCATGTCTCACGTTAGATTGGTTAAGTATAGGTTAACTTAACCTCAATAAATTCACGAGTTAGATTGGTTAAGTATAGATCACTTAACCACATCAAATTAACGAGTTAGATTGGTTAAGTTTAGGTCACTTAACCACATCAAATTAACGGGTTAGATTGGTTAAGTATAGGTCACTTAACCACATCAAATTAACGAGTTAGATTAGTTAAGTGTTTAACTTAACCCCATTAAACTACCAAGTGGGATTAATTAAGGCTAAGCTAACTTAACCCCATCCAATTATCATGTTTAGACTAGTTGAGTCTAATCTTAACCCCATCCGTTAACTGTATCTTTCGGTTAAGACTTACTTAACCTCACCAAATTATCGTATTGGATTGATTAAGTGTTGGTTAACTTAATCCCGTCCACTAGTCGTATAAAAATGGTTAAGTGTCATTAGGCAAATCAAGTCACTTAACCTACCCAACCTTGTCATGTTTTGTTAAGTACCATTAGCCTAATCAAATTACTTAACCCATTTGTCCATGTCATATTTGGTTAAGAATCATTAATCAAATTAACTTAACCCTATTATGTGGCATTAATTACTTAATGCAACCCAACCTCTCACATTAGACTTTGTTGTGGTTACTAGTTAAGCCGGTCGGTTCCGGGTAGTTTTACACCACAACTTGTTCTAACCTCGGGTTCAAGCACAACATGACCAACTTCTCACATTGGGTCCTATTGTTTGCAACTACTAGTTAGGCCGGTCGGTTCCGGGTAGCTTTACGTTGCAAACTCAACCCAACCTCGAGTTGGCCACTTTCATGTTCAGTCTAGTGTCATGTTCATATTCAAGTTTTCAAGCAATTGGGTAGACCTAACTTAATAGGTAAATTCCCAATGGGTAGACCTAACTTAATAGGTAAATTCCCAAGCTTATGTTTTTATGCATACTTACATGTCAACTTCCATGTTATATTTCAAGTCATGTTTTCAAGTATAAACACATGTCATACTTAACGTTACATGTTGTCATGTTTATACCCATTTACCCAAATCATGTTCATATCATTATTTTTTCCCATAATGTGACCCCAATGCTTTTTAAACTCGCATATACGTTCGCAACAACGTAATGGATTAAAAGAAGAGACTTGGCAAAGGCATGACAAAAATGGATATTAAGCCACAAGTTAATCATGGTGGCAAATGAGGCACAAATGTGTTCATTAGCTTGCATGTTACATTCTTAAGCCTCAAAAACATGCATAAATCCAAACTTGGCACATAAGTGAATCATGGTGACAAAAGACATGGAATGATGACTAGAAACTCGCATATATCATCATATAAGGGTTATGACTTCATATGCAAGTTGACATAAAAGGTATGAAGGTTCTCGTGTTGCATAATGCAACATTTCAACATAAAGGTTGTAGCTTTTAGCTCATGAGATCAAGATAATGACTTCATAAACTTGCATAACATGATAGCATGTATCATTCTCAATGATCAAACCCAAACTTGCAACATGAACATTTAACTTCATAGTTAATATCTAAGAGTAGGGAAAGGGCTTACATTGATATGAAGGCACAAATCGAAGTGCAAAGCAAAGATTGTGATGAAGCCTATGCATGCCATCACCCAAAACCCAAAGATGAACACTCCAAATCGATAAAAACCCCATCTTTATGAACAAAGATAAAAGCTTTTGTCTTGAAATCAACTTGAGAAGCTCTCATACTAACATAGGGACTCTCTAATACTCTCATGATCATGAAACCTCTCATAGAAATGAAGTGGAGGCTAGGATAGTTGAGTGGAGGCCATGAGAGTAAATTTTTTGCCATAGTTTAGTTGCATGAGTGAATAATGAGGGTTTAGGGGTAGGTTAGGGGCTTATTTATAGAGATTAGGTGTGATTAGGACCTTAGGATTAACCCTAGGACCAACCTGAACCGTCAGATTTCAAACCAAGCCCAAAAACCTAGCCATGATAGAAAACAGGTGCACCAGGCAAAACTGCCCGGCCACCATGTGTCGACCCCCAAGTCGACAGGGCTGTCGACTTGGGTCAAGCAGGTCGACTCCCAAGTCGACAGGGCTGTCGACTTGGGGCGCCTGGCGGGAACTTTTCCCGCCTAGCCTTCATGCCCTAATTTTCGAAATTAGAACTCGTTTTTGAACTTGAATTTTCTGAAAATTTCGTCAGACCATAGCTTGGTCATACGGACTCCGATTCTCGAAAACTCGGACTCTATTTCGCGTATTTTTCCGAGACGAACGCAATGGCATAGCCCGTTTTACTTGATTCAGAATATAAAATTAAATTCTGCCTTGATTCTTGTCTTAATCATGTTATCGAAATACGGGTTGTTACATTCTCCCCACCTTTTAGGATTTCGTCCCCGAAATCTCCAAGTTTGGAAGAACATATCCTACCATCCATCATCCATCTACTCAAAACATCATTCACAAGCAACCATTGTCCTTAGATGATTTCTAATGCTGTATGAATATATGCAAGACGTGTGTGTACATGTTCCTTAGCTAATGCTAATGATCAGGCCTGAATAATCTTTCTAATGCAAAAATATGTATAGTGCCATGAATCCAACATGTATGCAAATAGTCCTAGTCATATAGATACTATATGCGTGCACAATCATTCATTCATATGCAACAACCGCATGATAACACATTCGATTTCATCCATAAATAAGTATAAATACTCGTGCATATGCAATATGAAATGTGATCGAGTCGAGCTGATATCTAATGTGTATTCGCGCATCCACGAGCAACCACTTGCAACCACTTGCAACCATATCAATCATAACATGTTTCAAATACATGTTTACATCCATAGGGTTCTACCTAGGATTCCCTGGAACAGGGTCGAGAAGATAAACAAGACAAACTCCTTACGGGGTTTGTAACAGAAAATAGGACCGAGAGGACGTCCACAAAAGATAGCCTACAAGTAAGCTCTACAGAAAACAGGGATCAAGGATATACTCCCAAAAAGAGATATCATGCGCGCATCTAGTCTTCGACCATCAAAGTCGTATTTCCTTGAGCTTAATTCCATTGTGCCTTGACCGTCTTTTAACTTCGCGATTTCGTAGCTTCTTATTTCCTGTTTCCATAACATGCGCTGGAACTCATTTCTTCATCGCCTCTCGTTCCACTTTGCACCTATCCTTTTTCTAGAATACTTGGCGCAGACATGACTGCGTACTCATGATCTCATGCAAGCTTTCCAAAATCCACCAGTGAATCTCGGACCTCGTGCCACAAGGTATTCCACGTAGAAAAACTTTCTCTTGAAAGTTAACAGATGCCAACCAGGTTATCAAGCGCACTTACTAGGGTGATTCCTATAACCCTTGCATAAGTGAAATAAACCATCCGTCTTACCGGCGAACACCACCCGATCGGGCTTCAAATTTCCAATAAAGGCATCAAGGGATTCTAAGTAACTAGTTGTGACAGAACCTCAAAAAGGTTACACGATACTTCGAGGGTATTACCAAGGCTAGTCAAACGGTCTAACTACCCTCATATCAAAACCGAGAGTGGCACCCCTTACTGGACAACCACTTCATCCCTAGAATCCATCCATAACCGAGGCATGTCATTCTCAAATCCAAAACAAGTCATGAATAAATGGACCGATTCTCTACAGGACTTGAGACAAAAATGGGATTCTCTATTACGCTAGTACTTAAGGTGCAGAGACTCAACTATCGAAGCAGACTTAAATGATACGATGATCAAAACAAAGTCCTAACGGGATGATAGGGAAGAAGAGCTAAACCTTTAACAAGATCGTTACCCCCCTTCCGAGGTACCCTGGAAATGAGAGCATACTATTGCCCTCCCGATGATCTTGTCCTTGTCCCATAATACTTAACTATCCGCCCTGTTTTACCATGCCAAAGGTACTCTCTCGTCATGGGTTTCATTGTTCATCTTTCTCCCTCCTTTGAGGACTAAGCCATACCAACAAGTTGCTCATCCTTAAGCTCGTATCCTTTATCCTCTTTTTCACTGTCCTTTCTTATAATGCGGCCACTGGTCTCTCGAGAACCACCTCCATCGCATGGAAAGCACTTTCGTAGATAGAAAAGACTAGTCGCAGTTAAAACCACCGTGACTACAGATGGAGGAAAGAAAGGAAAAGAGATCCAATTAAGGAAACAAGGATAGTGCTAATGGCCTTTGGGGAATAGCCTTTTTCTTTTAAAAGAAAATTTTCTTGAAAAATGCTTCTTTGTAAACGGTTTTCAAATAGTTTTCAGAAGGTCTTTAAAAACTTTTGCCCAGTCTGGTAACCTTCTGCTCTGATACCAAATGTAACACCCCGCCTCCGCTAGGGTCACTCGCAAAGGAATGCACTAGCTTTAGAGGGGCATTATTGGTAAACATGCACAGAAATATCACAAGACAGAACATATAAAATAGCGGAAGTAAAATCGAACTTTCATAAGTATTAATAATTAAGGTCTAAAGCCTTTTACATCAGAGTACATCAAAACCTGTCTTGCAATAATAAAGAAGCATAAAGACTTTTTCATAAATTATTCCCCAAGTAAAACAGTAAAGTAGCCATAGCCAAGTAAAGCCCAAGCCATCCATGATGACCTTCAAGCAGAAGAAGTCTGAACTAAACACAGTATTTCCTCCCTGTAACCTGGGGGGGAAACGGAAGAAAAGAGGCGAAACAAAACGGGTCAGTCAAAAAGACTGAGTAAGCCCTATATACTATCAGCATAAAAACTAGTAAAGTTAACTGACATGAGAAACTGAGATGAACATAAGCATGATAACATGATAGATAAGCTAAATCAAAATAACAGGATGAACTACTGAACTCAGATAAGCTAAGGTGTCATGATAAATTACGGTGTCAAGATAAAACAAGGTATCCCATCATCAAGTTCCTGTCAAATATAATATCCCCAAGATATCTATCACGTATAACATCCCATGGTATCTATCCTGTCTTTTAGCTCTGCACCTACCGTACTAGTATCCCCACTCTATCATGTGTTATCCATGAATGACCCTTACCCAAAAGTCGTGTAATGGTCCTTGTCAACCTAATATATCGCATATATAGGTTACTCAACTCGTATGTTTTATTCCATGTAAATGTTCAGTCCCTTGCCGTAGACCATACGGGCTTTCCCATGAGATTCTATATAGCTCCATGATCCTTAAGATCGGTTTGGACTGTTACCCTAAACCTAGCTAGGGTCTCCCACATGAATTATTGTTTGTACAACTAGGACTTATGCTACCTAGGGCTACTAGGGATTACGCTTACCTATTGCACGTTTTCGTATCTCGGTTTTGGTTCAACCACCCAGGGCCACTAGGGATTACGCTAACCGTCAACCGCGCCCTTTCTCCCACGCGTTCACCGTGAATCGTTTTTCCATGACTATATGCACATGTATCACATCGTGCCATCTGAGTCCTGTCACAGGGCAGGTCAAGATATATAGGACTCGGTCGGGAGCTTTCGATTTATCTGCCGATGCAGATGCTAAGGTCTATTTTTCTATACGTGGCTATGGTCCCATGCGACCCCTCCCTCAACTAGCGAAAGACAAGACAGGATAAATCCTGTATGAGAACACACTACTGGCCAACCCACAATCCTAGCCTTACCGCAACCATAATTAGATAGCAATTATGGTCTATTGGGTGTTCTCTGCCTTTCCGTACGTACACGCTTGACCAAAGATGGTAGGTAGCCTGACGAAAATGCTATCTAGGGTACGCTCGTGTATCGTCGACTATCCCATATCCATCCCCGTCTTTAGGTCGCTCGTATAGCAACCAAGGCATACTCTTAGTTCTTCTAACGCAGACCTTAACCTCTCATGAGCCTAGTATAATTACCTGGCAGCTCACAGAGGGATACCAAGAGTATCCTCACGTTCCCCGAAGCCGCTGCTTCGTTACCCAGTTCGCTGGAGCCTTTATCTAAATCAGATACTTGCTCCTACTCGTATACTTACACGATGACCTACCGTATCAGGTTACTCATCTATCTCTGAACTGGTCTAAATTTCCTTGACTAAGAATCATTACTTAGTTATTCTTCAACTAAGGTTTACCACTTAGCCTTATTCCCGTTATCCTTGTTAACCACGGTTATCCACCTAATCCTCAGAATTAGGGTTTACATAATGGATTAAGTGTCACTTAAGTTCATTACTTAACCCGTCTACAAATCATGTCAAAATTGGCTAAGTATCCAAGTTCAAGACTTAACCCGTCTACAAATCATATCAAAATTGGCTAAATATCCAAGCCCAAGACTTAACCCTACAAACCATGCTCAAGTTGGTTAAGTATATATTAACTTGACCCCATCAATTTACTTAGTCAAATCGGTCAAGTGTATTCAAGCGATTCGTGACTTAGTCTTATCATGTCTCACGTTAGATTGGTTAAGTATAGGTTAACTTAACCTCAATAAATTCACGAGTTAGATTGGTTAAGTATAGATCACTTAACCACATCAAATTAACGAGTTAGATTGGTTAAGTTTAGGTCACTTAACCACATCAAATTAACGGGTTAGATTGGTTAAGTATAGGTCACTTAACCACATCAAATTAACGAGTTAGATTAGTTAAGTGTTTAACTTAACCCCATTAAACTACCAAGTGGGATTAATTAAGTCTAAGCTAACTTAACCCCATCCAATTATCATGTTTAGACTAGTTGAGTCTAATCTTAACCCCATCCGTTAACTGTATCTTTCGGTTAAGACTTACTTAACCTCACCAAATTATCGTATTGGATTGATTAAGTGTTGGTTAACTTAATCCCGTCCACTAGTCGTATAAAAATGGTTAAGTGTCATTAGGCAAATCAAGTCACTTAACCTACCCAACCTTGTCATGTTTTGTTAAGTACCATTAGCCTAATCAAATTACTTAACCCATTTGTCCATGTCATATTTGGTTAAGAATCATTAATCAAATTAACTTAACCCTATTATGTAGCATTAATTACTTAATGCACCCCAACCTCTCGCATTAGACTTTGTTGTGGTTACTAGTTAAGCCGGTCGGTTCCGGGTAGTTTTACACCACAACTTGGTCTAACCTCGGGTTCAAGCACAACATGACCAACTTCTCACATTGGGTCCTATTGTTTGCAACTACTAGTTAGGCCGGTCGGTTCTGGGTAGCTTTACGTTGCAAACTCAACCCAACCTCGAGTTGGCCACTTTCATGTTCAGTCTAGTGTCATGTTCATATTCAAGTTTTCAAGCAATTGGGTAGACCTAACTTAATAGGTAAATTCCCAATGGGTAGACCTAACTTAATAGGTAAATTCCCAAGCTTATGTTTTTATGCATACTTACATGTCAACTTCCATGTTATATTTCAAGTCATGTTTTCAAGTATAAACACATGACATACTTAATGTTACATGTTGTCATGTTTATACCCATTTACCCAAATCATGTTCATATCATTATGTTTTCCCATAATGTGACCCCAATGCTTTTTAAACTCACATATACGTTCGCAACAACGTAATGGATTAAAAGAAGAGACTTGGCAAAGGCATGACAAAAATGGATATTAAGCCACAAGATAATCATGGTGGCAAATGAGGCACAAATGTGTTCATTAGCTTGCATGTTACATTCTTAAGCCTCAAAAACATGCATAAATCCAAACTTGGCACATAAGTGAATCATGGTGACAAAAGACATGGAATGATAACTAGAAACTCGCATATATCATCATATAAGGGTTATGACTTCATATGCAAGTTGACATAAAAGGTATGAAGGTTCTCATGTTGCATAATGCAACATTTCAACATAAAGGTTGTAGCTTTTAGCTCATGAGATCAAGATAATGACTTCATAAACTTGCATAACATGATAGCATGTATCATTCTCAATGATCAAACCCAAACTTGCAACATGAACATTTAACTTCATAGTTAATATCTAAGAGTAGGGAAAGGGCTTACATTGATATGACGGCACAAATCGAAGTGCAAAGCAAAGATTATGATGAAGCCTATGCATGCCATCACCCAAAACCCAAAGATGAACACTCCAAATCGATAAAAAACCCCATCTTTATGAACAAAGATCAGAGCTTTTGTCTTGAAATCAACTTGAGAAGCTCTCATATTACATAGGGACTCTCTAATACTCTCATGATCATGAAACCTCTCATAGAAATGAAGTGGAGGCTAGGATAGTTGATTGGAGGCCATGAGAGTAAAAATTTTGCCATAGTTTAGTTGCATGAGTGAATAATGAGGGTTTAGGGGTAGGTTAGGGGCTTATTTATAGAGATTAGGAGTGATTAGGACCTTAGGATTAACCCTAGGACCAACCTGAACCGTAAGATTTCAAACCAAGCCCAAGAACCTAGCCAAGATGGAAAATAGGTGCACCGGGCAAAACTGCCCGGCCACCATGTGTCGACCCCCAAGTCGACAGGGCTGTCGACTTGGTTCAAGCAGGTCGACTCCCGAGTCGACAGGGCTGTCGACTTGGGGCGCCTGGCGGGAACTTTTCCCGCCTAGCCTTCATGCCCTAATTTTCGAAATTAGAACTCGTTTTTGAACTTGAATTTTCTGAAAACTTCGTCAGACCATAACTTGGTCATACGGACTCCGATTCTCGAAAACTCGGACTCTATTTCGCGTATTTTTCCGAGACGAACGCAATGGCACAGCCCATTTTACTTGATTCAGAATTTAAAATTAAATTCTGCCTTGATTCTTGTCTTAATCATGTTATCGAAATACGGGTTGTTACAGTCCCATACCTTGTCAAGTTGGAAACCAATATCCAATAAGCGCCCGCAGTTTTGATTGTATACTATATATGGGGAGCGTGAGATGCAAGCATTCCTCTAGATTGATAGTTATTTGTATTTAGACATTATGATAATACAGAGCAAGTATGATTTCAAAAATGGTTTGGGTTATAGTAAGGTAAAAACCATCCGTGTTTATGTGTGGACTGGTCTTACTATTATCCTTTTGTTTCAAAAAGGATTTTCCAAAGTTAAACAAGTGTGTGTTATGTGAATTTATCACTGATAGTATTCCAGACTGACCCGGTGTATTTTATTTTAAATCAAATGTTCTCGGGTCAGACCGAGTATGTTTCAGGTTAGGTTCGCTTGGAGTTTCAGGTGCTGGAAGCAGGCGGCTTCACCGTTAGTTATATACAGATATTATTCCGCTGAGACTGATATGTTGTACTCTGATGATTGGTATGTATACAAAGTTCTTTTGTATAAGGAGATTTGATATTATATTTTATCTGTTCCGCTGTGAGATTCTGATGTGTTCTTCTTCCTTCTTCTATTCTAATATTTCTTTCTTTCTATTCTCACCCTCTAAATTCTTTCTCATGACAATCTGGGGGTTCGATAGTTGGGTTTTTGGCAAGCGATACGAGTTTATGTATTGTTGTCGAAGGCCCGATTGTCGAGTTTTTCCCTGGGTCGTTACATGATATCAAGTTGTTATTCCACTATGCGTTGTATATGAGGATAGGTTGTTATAACTGTCCAAATGTGTTGATGTACTCTGATGATTGTAAGTATTTAAAAGCTCTCAATAAAGATTTATTTCTATATTATATTTTGTTCCGCTGCGATGTGAGACTCTGATTCCGTGTTGGATCTTCTTCTTATTTTTCTATTCTAGATTTCTTTCTTCTCTTATCCTCTTATTTCTTTCTTTTAGCTTTCTGGGTTTTCGATACTTGGATTTCGACATAAGTTGTGTTAGTGTCAAAATTCGAGCATCGAGCTTCCTGGTTCGCTACGATTGGTATCAGAGCAATGGTTTAGTAATAACCATGGCAATGTGGCGTAATTCGATAGAGATTGGGTTAGTTATACCCTAGATCAAGATTAGGTGTGTATATATACGAGAGAGCGTATTTGTAAATTTTATATAAAATTGTTTTGTATTGTGTTGTTTAATCAGTTCAAGTTGAACTGGTAATTGATGCAATATTGTTTCGTAAAGAGGGTAAATAAAATAATTTTGCCCAAAATATATTTTTTATAGAAAAGAAATAATTTTATCAAATTATTGATATTGGTTTGTTAATTGATTTGAGTGGGAATTCAAATGAAATGTGAACTTAAATGGTTTATATAACCAAAAGAACTTATGAATAAGAATTTAATATGAAATTTAATACACCAGAATCTAACTGAAGATAAATTAAATAAATTTGAAAGTAAAATGAAATGATTTAATTAAATTGATTGTGTATTGTGAATTGTTTGTTTATTGGTTGCAAGATTGATTTAATAGAAATTCATCAAAAAGTGGAAAAATGTTTAAAATAAAAAAATTAACTTCGGTATAGTGAATTCGAATGGAATAAATATGAAATGAAAATGAAATGATTTAACCCTGTATCTGTTATTGACATTGGATATTGAGTTAAGTGCAGGTTGGAAAACAGAAGAGCTGTTAGTTGATTTGCCTCGTGACTAGAGTATGGGTTGGCCGACAAATAGGTAAACCTTAATTATATTGATTTAGTAATTTATTTTATACCCCTGAGTTGGATAGCCACTTGGCTTTTAATTTCTTGGATCGATGTAAGACCCGGAGTGGCAGTTGTAGTTGTTCCGATCGAACCGTGCAGCGGAGGTGTTGGCAAATTTTTCATAAAATTTTATACTTAGAAATATTTTTGATAATGTTTTGAATTAATTATTTTTTAAATAATTGGGTTTGTGTCATTCTTCTTACTTGGCAATTTCGGGGATGAAATTCTATTAACGGGGGAAGAATGTAATGACCCAGATTTTTCGATCATTTGAATTCGAATATTTAAATTGATTTTAAATATTATACTAGAAATATTAATGGATTTAATATTTAATTTGTATATAAAAAACGGTGATTGAAGTTTTATATTTATATTTAATATACAATAAACTCGAAATGGCATGGCAGTTCGTAATATTGAGTTTTGAACTTTAATTAAATATATGGAATCTGTTTTAAGTCGGAATTCTGTAAAACAAGAATCGTTAGAATCAGATTGATTATAATTTTCTAATGAAAGAGAAAAATCGAGATATCAGCTTGTAAATTGTTAGCTATGTCCAAATCAAATTTTAAAATAGTCGCTATGGAAATCGTTAATAAATTATCATGTTTATTTAATAAATTTAATAGGAATTTTAATATATTTTGGATATCATTAACCTGAAAATATTTATGTTGTGTTACAATTTAATATTTGTTGGATTTGAAGTGATGTATTATTTTTTTGGATATATACGGCAATAATAATTTATTATTATTATTAATTATTTTGGAATTAAATTAATGTTATGTCGATATTATATATGTGTTAGAAACAACAATGTTTTCAAACGACTTCCGTTTTTTACGAAATGAATTTTAATGGGATGTGTATAACTAGTTATTGCTAGATCTCTAATTTGAAGCCATCCAGAGTTGTTTTATCTATGCGTGCAATTTAAAAGTGAATCGATAAATATATTGAAATTAAAATATCGTCATTGTGCAAACGGAGTTGGTTTTCAATGAAATAAATTTCATTCTGTCCGCAACGTCAAGGCATAGCAGTGCGTCCAGTTTCGTCGCGTTTGAGATTCATATGCGTTGGCGTGATTTTTACTGTGAACGTTAAATATCGGTACCATATTACATTATAATAAAATCCATTGTGGATAAATCCTACCCTATACTGTACCTATCTGAGTATACCACCACCACCCTAAAACTACGTGCAATGTGTGTACATGTATAAAATCACGTGCAACTAATAAGAGAAAAGTTAAAACATGCCTACCTGTTAAGCTTAATATATTAGTACACCTTGAAGCTACTATTCTTTCTTTGCTCCTACTCGTTTTCAATGGCTACGCACATGCCATGTCCATCACGTAGACCTACCCTTTCCATTTACACAGCTACAATCTACAGACCAATCAACGCAGCTATGAAGTGAGAACATAGCAGACCCTATTTCTTTTTCTCCCCCTGTGCCATTCCTTACTCCCCAAGTTTAAACATAGTACTTGTTCTTCTTATGCACAAGCCTAGTTGAAATGAAAACTTGGCTATTTGTACATGCCTCATTCTGAACCCTGCACCTAATCTATCTTATGAATCCGACTACATCATGTACCAGGAAATGACGTTGTATATATCATGTGCCTTCTCCCCTCTAGAAATAGTGAACATCCTTTTTCTTTCCAAAACGGTGAAGCAAAAACAAAAAAAACATTTCAACAAAACCAAAAAAATACCGAAACTTCCCCATTAATTTAAATAACTGCAAATCCCCGCATTCTTTGTTTTTCCGAACTGATAGCGTGAAGATGGGACAAGGTCTGGTCACTAATGATGGTGGGTCTTGGCACATCGCTGGTGATGTTGGTAGCACAGCGGAAGGCACGGAGTTCATGGAGAGAGGTTGCAGCGTTTTGCGAAGGGTGACTTGCATTGAATAGAACAACAAATGTTGGAGTGAAGCGGTGAGTAAAACAGTGTATGGGATAGAAGAAAAGTGGCAGGGAGGCTTGCATGCCATCAGCGCGAGATGGAAACAGAGGAGAGAGGAGAGGACGCATGCAGACTTGCACGTGAGGTGGCGGGCTTCTGAATGAAGCCGTGAGTTTCAAAAAAAAACAATAGGCCCGTGAAGTTAAAAGGATGAGTGGAGCTACATTTTTTGGTACAGTTCAAAAGTTTGGGGGGGGGAGAAGAAAAATCCGGGGAAGACAAACCGTGTAGGGGAAAGAATACATGTAACGACCCTGATTTTTGACCGTTCAAATCAACAATAATCCACACATGTCGACCCAAACAAATATAGGTAGTTATTGGGAAAAGAAAAGGAAGAAGGAAGAGAAAACCAATCACAAAATCTCATAGTAGAAGGACAACATATAATAAATAAATAGCAGTTTAAACGCAGTTGAAATGTATACATTGGTTACAACATTTAATGATCATCAGAGTTACACATACATATAGATGTACATAATAAGCAGCGGAAATAAATGCAGCGGAAATACATATTTATAATTGATATATATAACAAATCCACGTCTTCATCCTCCAAGCTATTGCAATCTTCGCGAACTGCAACTTCTGCTGACCCAAGTGTATTGCATAAAAGAAAACACAACAAACACTCGGATCAACACTAAATCATTCTCATATTAGTCAAATTAAAATACGAAATAACTTGAAATACATGGGTGTAGTAACTCAAGAGATGTTATGGGATTTTTCCATCTCTCAAGGATCCGTTAAACTAATACATACATAGTATAATACGCTATTATTGTAATGTCTATTCAGTAAAGTGAATATTATAAAAATAGCGTAAGCGAGATTACTATATTACCCTTACGTAGTTTACGGGCATCAACAGTCTATACAGTACCGTAAATTCACCGTACTGGTGTTATCAGAGGGCACTCCATAGAAGACAGTGCCAAATCAAAATCGTATGGGGATCGATATGGATAAATATGACAAAGAACTCGAGGCAATGCCCATGGTAGGATTCTACCAATTGCACTCCCGGACCGGTGGTAACGCATAGCAGCCACTACCGCTACCTCGGAACACACTCCCAAAATCATAAAGGGCCCAAATCATCATCACAGTCATGAAATAGTATCGGAGAAGTGTGTCCGATCAAAGGTGCTACCTCAACTAGTCACGGTATAGCTCCTGTTTTAGTCATTTCAATTCTGACCCAAAGGTTAGGGCTATTTCGTCATCATTCATCTTCTTCAATCCAATAATTACCTCCAAGTCATCAAATTTCATTCTGGATACGTCATAACGTTCACAGTTGTTAAAGTGGTATCGACACTGATAGAGAGTATGCCATTTGTCGACTCCGGTCTCTTTAACCACCAACGCTTATATTTTCCACATTGGTCGGTTCTTATACTTTTCACATAGGCTCACTTTCATATCAAAATATCATGTTTTGTTCGAACCCGATTCATATTCAAATAGAATATAATTTCATATCAAGATATCCCAATCATTCCCAAAACCGATTATATTCCAACTAGAATATATTTTCATATCCGTATATTATAATCATATAATACTTTAAAATCAATTCATATTCGAGTAGAATATATTTCATATCAAAATCATAATCATTTCAAAATCGATTTATGGTCGGAAATCTATTCATATTCAAATAGAATATATATTTTCATTACAACTCATTTCAATCCCTTAGAAGATCCATTTATATTCGAGTAGAATATAATTTACATTTCCATATTAAAATCGGTTTGATAGTCGATTGATATTCAAATAGCTTTATTCCAACTCCATTGAACTAATGGTTTAAACCCAAACACTTCCCATTCAAAAGAAATTTATAATTCACAAAATGTAGTTTTTTTTTTGAAAAATAGATGCTTATGAGAAAACCTTTATATAAAATATATAGAAATATATTATAATGGTTAGAATAAGATAAGGTACTTTAGATAACTATGTATATACAAAATAAAGTCTTACTAATTAGTTTAAGTAAAAATAAGAATATAAGGATGAACTTAGCTATAGCAAAATAGTTTATAAGTAAAAAGTTTTATAAGTAAATTTTTAAGAAAAGAAATAGTTTATTTGAATCAGCAATGTATATATATAATAGAAATCTTTAAATCGTAATAGTTCCTTCCTTCTGAATTTCCAATACTTGAATCTGTACCACAGTTTCAATGGAGTTTACATAGGTCTCATATCTTGTTTCAAACATCATCTTAACCAATCGTTCGATTCAAGGGATTCAACCCATATTAATACCAAATCAAAGAAATTCCAAATTTCTTAAATAAATTTCATTTTCAAAACTTAGTTCATAGAGAATTTGTAAATTTCACATCTTACCATAAATTTTTGAATACTCTAAGATATATTTCAAAATCCCATTTTAAAAATTCTTAGTTTGTTTGGATAAATTTCCTTGACACATTCCTTAACATTTACGGTTCATGTATAAAGGAAAAATAAAATTTATCAAAATTGGTACATTTTCTTTAAATAAAATCCAGCAGATAGAATTTCAAATATTTAAAATCATTTAACCAACCGATGTCCATATATAGTTTGCTATCCTATGGCCAAGTGATTTTAATTTTTCGATATTTCCGGGATGGATATATAACATTTCAATCGAAATCAGGGTCACAGGTGTTTATCATTTCAACCTGTGTTCTTAATTCGTTTTAAATCAATTAACCCCGGGTTGATTCAATGTCCGTAACATCAAGGGTAAATGGGATTAATCATCAAAATCAACATGCAACAACCATATACTGAATAACGGAACATTTCAGCATCAATATCAGTTCAGCAGCCAGATCAACCAAGGCATCCATCACAACCATTTTATCCAGTTGATAACTATTAAATTCTTTCACTGGTTAACAAGGGTCAGGTTTTCACTAAAAATTTAATGAAATTTAAATAACTACTTATCGACTTCAATTTGCATGTAACACACTTGCATGTCAATTAAAGCAACAAAACAACAACCAATCACAACCACGCAACCAACTTATTTCATAATTTAATTCAATAAACATGGGAAAAATTCAGTTAATCATGAGCATACATTAGAGGAGAAAATGTGCAAATGGGAAGTTGTAGTGTGGGCTTTGAAAATGATGGGCTCAGGCCATGAAAAAATATAAAGAAAAAAGGAAAGCATATAAAAGACGTTGGGTAAAGGAGGCAGCAGGTGGGGTTGTTTTGAACGCGTGGGAGAGGTGAACAAATACTGACTGGGGTATGGGTATGTACTTATGGGATGTGGGCCGATTTGGTTTCAGGTGAGCCCAACAGAAAAAAGAAATCTTGATAGAAGGAACGAAGAGATAAAAGAAAAGATGGGATCAACCTCTGTTTGCAGCAAAAGGAATCAGGATGTTTGGTCCACCGAGGAGGAAGGAATGCAATGCAAAGTGAGTATCGAATTTAATCAAGACTGATGTTTGATTTAAAATGTAATTAATGTTAAGTCTAATTATATATTAAGGAAAAGATAATTGTTTTATTAATTATAATTAAATCAATGTTAACTTAAATTTTTTTATAACTTGTGCCCTATTAATAGAATTGAACAAAATTGGTCGCGTTGGAACTGTATTAGAGAGCACGACTTTAGGGTGCCAGTTTGGACAGAATTGGGAGCAACTGGGAGTTTTAATTACATTAAATGCTTGTTTAATTTAGTTAAAACAAAACCGTTCTGACGAAGAATGGAAATCAAGGTGAGTTAAACTCACTCAGTTATCCCATTTATATTTATTATAAGTCGGGTTTATTATTTATATGCTATGCTTGCTAATTTTTGGTTGATTGGATGATTGTTCGAATGTTTATTAAATATTTTTATCGATCATTTAAATTAAACATTTGTTTAATTTAAATAAACTGATATCTTATTTTAATGATTATTTCCAAACAAGGTAACTTACCTTGTTGGTTACGTTTATAATAATATAAACGTATTAAATTTAATTGTATGCTTGAATTGTTATCATTTGTCAACCATTATTAGTTAAAGTATTTCTTCATGTTTAGTTTAAATTATCATATTAAAATGAATTGTTTATTTGAGGTAACCTATTTGGATGCAGGGAACACAGGTTGGAGGAATCCAACTGGATTCCTCAAATTTATTGTTTATTTTCATAAGATCGTTATACGATCTATTTAACCAATATGATTGGATTATTGATTTGGATATTGATTGTTGAGTATGAATTCAATGTTGTTGTATTATTAACCAATGGTGATATTGGTTGAAGAATTAATAGCAGATGGCCCAACTATATATGTTTTGATTTTTCGTCAGGTAAATCGATAGAAATGAAGTTATAAAATTTATTTTATGACTAAAGATCGATTCTAAAGTCTATTATTTTAAGTAGAGTTTATGAAAGGAATTAAATATTTATTATTTATTTATTTAATTTTATAAGTGATTATTGAATGAATTTTTAAAGTTGATTCTTATATTAATAAGATTGATAAGCAAGTGAGCAGGAATTAACATGATGATTTATTACTGAGATTTATTGTTTATAATAAACAATTTAATGGGATTATATTGGGAGTGATTATTATTAAATTAATAATAATCAAAGTAAATGGAATTATTTTAATTAATTATATTATAAATAAATGGCTAGGACTAAGTAGAATTGATTGATGAATAAATCATGGTTAGAGGCTGTGTTAACTGAGATTTGTTTTATTAAATTAGTTTATTAATTCAATAGGAGTAGTTCGTGGTGAAGTAACCCAGTTTTATTGAATGTTGAAACTTAATTATTAGTTATTATTTTTTTAATAATAATCGAAGTGATAATTTGGAATGTAAAATCTAAAAATGGAAGTTTGGAAAGTTATAAAGTCATATTTATAGTTTAAATGAATATTCAAGCGATTTAAGGTTTATAATTACAAAAGTTATATTAAATCGAAGTTTTTACTTGATTCTTATTTAATTGGATTATATGAGTCCAAGTTATACGAAATTATAAAACCCAAGTTTTTATTGAATATATAAATGGAGTGAGTTATTGAAATGGCATTTGAATGAAATAAAAGTCGGGATATGAAATTAAAAAAATTAGAACCTAACTGGGGATCAATTGAGATTAATGAGTTTCGGAGTATTTATCTGATGTTGGTTTCGGCCTTCGGGATTGATATTTAAGGAATTATTTCTTACTTATTACGGTTAGGAACTAATGGAAGTATGAAATGGAAATCAAACCTGAATTTGAATTAAAGTGATCAGGCGAGTCGAGTTATATAGATGCGATATATATTTTCCATATTAAATTAGAGATGAAGTTTCATCAAGGTATAACCAAAGTGGGATTTGTTTTGATATTGGAAATGAATATCATTTTGGGTATTATAACTGATGTCTATCTTATGATAAGAACGTTGTTGATCAAGGTCTGAGAGGTAATTAAAATACCCTAACTTGAATGACTCCAGGATTATCGGAGGATGATATTAGTCGTAATGGTGGAGATGTAAGAAGTAAATTATTTTGCGAAATAATAATTTAACATTATTTAAAGGTCTTGGGAATATATATATATAATGGGATTCATATTAACAAAGAATTGAATGGTGATTTGTGAAATTATAACGATATTTTCAAAGTAAGGAAATAAGATTTGGAAAGAGATTAATCTGAAAAGAGAAGTGGCGATTATGGTGTTCAAATAATGAAACAAAGAAGATATCATAACGATTGTTTAAAATGATAAGTTGAATTGGTTTTCCCTAATTTAGATGATAAGTACGTTACAACAAATGTTTTAAAATGGTAGTTATGGGGAAAGTGGATATGATTTTAAGATATTTTTTTTCAAGTATATAAATAAAATGATTTGAGAATATTAATATATTATTTTAAATGGTCAAGTGACGCTGTATAATAAACCAATGGATTTATTTTATTTTTATGGTTGTTTATTTTAATAGTTAAATAACCGACTATCAAAATCTTACAAAATGCGTTGTGATACGGAAAGACTGAGATCGAATTTATATTCGAAAACCATTCCAAATCAACAACTACGTAAATGAAGAAGATATTTGATGCTGATCGAGATAGAGAAATTGAAGACCGTGAATCTTCAGGAGCAGGAGAAATATTGTTGAAATTCTGTAGATGACCCCTAGAGATATCGCAATAGTGATTCTATCGCGATTGAGATCTAGGATTGCAAGGACTACTCGCTACTGATCTATAGGGTGATTCCTAGAATGTGGTAGGTGGGTACCTTTAGTTCTTCCTGTTCCTGGATGACTTGTATAGACGGATGTCTGATAGAGTATTTCTTAAGTAATGACCAAAAAGTTCCTGCCCTTTGAATTGACCATAAACCACACAGGTCTAATCCAAAAGTTGAAAATCCTCGAATGCACTAACTCTGGGCATACAACACATCAGAACAAATAACAGAAGACTTTTATATAATAATGCAACATCAGAGTACAATATATCAAAGTACATCGAATATAATAATACAACAAAAGAAGATAAATTTATAATGAATTTAATACATTGCTGCGGAACAATTAAACTAACACAGCAGAAGACTATCATTGCTCTGAACACAGCTTTAAGCTTCAATCCAGAATCCTGCTCAATATATCTGCAAAATAAGCTAGTCGACAAGCCGTGTGGATAAGAGGGCACCCGAGTTTGCAAAGTGAAACAAACTACGAGTCAGTCGTGGGACTGATATGAGAAATCTTTCCTAGCTTATATAACAATATTGCTAATCACATTAATAAAAATGTTATTTAACAAAAATGTAACTTTTGTTTCACTCAAATCTTATTTAACAAAAATGTAACTTTTGTTTCACTCAAATCTTATTAACAAAAATGTAAATTTTTGTTTCACTCAAATCTTATTAACAAAAAAGTTAATTTTTGTTTCACTCATATCTTATTATCAAAAATGTTAATTTTTGTTTCACTCAAATCTTATTAACAAAAAATGTTAATTTTTGTTTCACTCAAATCTTATTAACAAAAAGGTTAACTTTTGTTTCGCTTAAATCTTATTAACAAAAATGTTAATTTTTGTTTCACTCAAATCTTATTAACAAAAATGTTAATTTTTGTTTCACTCAAATCTCATTGACAAAAATGTTAATTTTTGTTTCACTCAAATCTCATTAACAAAAATGTTAATTCTTGTTTCAACTATTCTAATTTGACAAAATGTTCTTTTTTGTTTAACAATTATATTTTTACAAAAATGTATATTTTGGTTCAACAATCCCAATTTGACAAAATGTTCATTTTTGTTTTACAATTTTTTTTGCAAAAATGTATACTGTGTTTCAACTATTATGTTTTGATAAAAATGTGTATTTTGTTTCAACTATTCCAATTTGACAAAATGTTCATTTTTGACAAAAGGAATATTTTTGTTCCAACTAAACTATTTGACAAAAATGAATATTTTTGTTTCAACTAAACTATTAAATAAAGGTGATAATAAACTATTAAAAAAAAGGTGATAATTTTTGTTTTAGCTAAAATATTAAACAAAAGTGAAAATAAACTATTAAACAAAAGTGATAATTTTTGTTCCAACTAAACTATTAAACAAAAGTGATAATTTTTGTTTCAACTAAACTATTAAACAAAAGTGATAATTTTTGTTTAGCTATTTTCTTATTAACACAAATGTTAATTTGTGATTCAACAAATCTAATAAACAAAATGATAAATTTTGTTTAGCTATTTTCTAATTAACACAAATGTTAATTTTAACAGATCTACATAACACACCAATCACATATCAAATCACGTATGACAATCAACAGAATATTACAGCTACGTGTAATACCACAATTATTATTAATTAATTTTAATTATACATAAAAAAGTAGAATTTCTCACCTTGATCGGTTTCAGGAATTGTTTACATAACGACTTGTTTTAACTTAATTAAACAGGATGTTTTAATTCAATCAAAATCTGCAACTTGCTCCGTTCCAGTTCTGGTTTGTTCCATCATGTAGTGCTCGAAAAAAGGAATCCAATGCAAGTTGTTTCATTTGATTCTGACACCATATGTCAAAGATATTAGTGTTTATTCGTTAATGACATTTTTAAAGATAAATAATAAATTAATTAACTATTAATTTAAAAACCACATCTCTTCTATGTTCTCAACTCCATATCCATTCATTTCTATTGAACCCGTCGCTGCTCTCCAACTTCCACTCACCCACGCCGTTCAAGGCCTCTGACCACCGATCCGTTAGCACCACGACGACGCCCTTCGCCTGCTCCACCGTCGCCGCCGGTATAGGCGAACTCGCGGCCCTCCAGGTTCCCCAAAACTACAGCGAAGACCGGCACTTTGAACCCCAAATTCTCTTACTCGGAGCACCAGGGGTGATCAACTCTGTATGGAATTATAGAGCTTGGAAAACTCTACTATTTTGGCTTTGGATTCATATATCATTTCGGTCTAGATTGTGAGAATTTGAGGAATGAATATCGCTTAATGTCGGCCATCAAAATGGACATGGCGGCGGCTTGCTGTTTGAAATTAGGGTTTCTAACCTCCTATATTTGTAATAAAATATTATTAAATTCATTTATTTACAAAAAACCCATTAACTCTTAACAACTCCAAATCCAGCCCAGCGAATGTTGCCCCCAGCCAAATACTCCTATTCCAGACCCAATGGAACAGGTCTCATCAGCCCATTCGACCTTTTCTGTCCCACTTTTTTTAAATTAAAATATAAAACATTTAATATTAATTTTGATCATACATTTTAATTTACTGGGGCCACATACTGATTCTAAAAATTGCAAAAACATAATATCTAGTTATGGTTTGACGATACGGTCCTAACAAAATCAATTTCGTAGAATTTGGAGACTGTTTGAAAATGGCCATTTTCTAGTTGGTCCAATTCAATTGAAATTGACCAAATACGTTTTAATTTGATGTGCTCACATATTATTCCAAAATTATGAAAATTGGAATCTTGCAATAATTTGACATTCCGGATCGAACCAAAGTGGTTTCATCGAAAACGGAGGTCGTTTGCAAAATGACTATTTTTAAAGGTTATATATTTTATTAAATTCCACAGCGACTATTCAGAATATTCAACTGACCATAACTTTTTACTCCCGCTATGAAATTTAATTTTTCCAGATTTGTTAGGAAAGATATTTTTATACAGATTTAAATATTTCTAGTTTTACTGAAATCCGATTTATTTTTAATCCTCTACATTCAGTCAAAGTTCAAATTCAAATTTTCAAACTACCGCGCTATTTCTAGCTCGTTATATAATTAAAATAAATTTATTCGTTCTAACTTTATTTAAAACAAATTTTTTTGTCATTATTATTTAAAATAAATTATCTAAAATATTTAAAATTCATTAAAATTTCTAAAATAAAAATTTTAAATTGGTTCCGGGTTGTTACAATCTCCCCCACTTATAATCTTTTCGTCCTCGAAAAGGAACGGAGATGAAAGTTGTTTAATTAACCAACTCAACTTTCATTTTTTTTATTGGTTTCAATAATTTGATTAGCTGATTAACTTTTCAAATATATATAACTTTTATATATTCAAAAATCATATTTTCTAATATGTACAATCACAAATACGTTAATTATAAACTTTTCACTCTCAACTCATCCTAGGGCATTTCTAACCCCATCTCTAATGAGTTTTCTCATTTTAGGATACTACCGATCCTATCTCTAATGAGTATTCTTTTATAGGATATTTCTAATCCTACCTCTAATCCTATCTCTAATGAGTATTTCTTTTATAGGATATCTCTAATGAGTTTTCTCATTTTAGGATACTACCGATCCTATCTCTAATCCTATCTCTAATGAGTTAAATTATCGTTATACGATCTATTTAACTAATAGGGTCTAGCATACATTTTGCGAATAAACGTTCAAACGTGGGGTAGGGGTAATATTAGGAAATTAATAAATTGGGGTGCAATTGATATGATTTTGCATGCCTTAAATGGATGTCCATAATTGAGTCAATTATGGACATTGTTAAATTTGGAATTAATTAATAATTCAAGTAGGGAATTATTAAAATTGGGGAAAGTGGATTATTAATAATAATCAATGCTTAGGACACGAGGTTAGACCCGTTTGTGACGTAAACCTGCCCGGACCCGCCCGGCAAATCCAGTAGTCACAAATGTCGGCCCAATGTGAGAGGTCCTAGGCCCAAACTAAAGCATAACAGTTGTAAAGACACGAGGTTAGACTCTTTTATGGTGTAAGACTGCCCGGACCCGCCCGGCAAATCCAGCTGCCATAAATGCCAGTCTAATGTGAGAGGTCTTTATGAGGTTATGGCCTTAATGAATTAAGAAATACTTAGCCAGATAATCATGTAAGGCGGGACATGGGGGTTAAGTAGTGCCTTGGGTGGCATGAGGAATCTAGTGGTTGCCTTTAGAGGCATTTGAAATACGATTAGACTTAACCAAATACACATGTAAATGAACATGACTAAGTGGGTTTAGTGGATGGACTAATGGGACAAGCTTAGGTGGAATGCTTGTGGGAAATAATGGGGGCCCATTTCAACCAGTATCCCAAAACGTATCTTTGTGGGCTCGACCCAAGTCGAGGACGGGACACGCATACTGGGTTTGACTATAAGAGGCCAAAACAAGGAGCGGTGGCAACGCAAGTCCAACGGGTTTCATGTGCGTGTGTGGACCCGGGCTGGTAGGTAAGACGTTGTTGCATCGTGTAGGTATAAGCCGTGCATCTCCGTTATATCGGGTTGCCACTTTAGGGGAATGATACACCCCACTGTGGGGCCAGCACGGGTATCTACGAGTAGGGAGCCGATCGAAAAATGGAAAGTGGAGTACACCTAGTGGAGATAGGGGCAGGCGACACCTATGTAGTCAGCTAGGAGTACGTAAAGCCATTAAGAAAGTTTCTAAGTGAAGCTAAGTGGAATCAATCTTTAGGGTGACTGGTGTGGTGCAGTATAGTGTTTATCCTTTAGTATTTAGGAGCGCCTATAACGTTTCCTTTAGCGATTGTCTATGTCCTTAATCTGCTCTTTCATAGACATTTCCTTGTTTTACAGCTTATGCCTTAGTCCAGTTATTTTGATAATAGTATTGTAGAATTATCATACTCGCCAGACTTTATGTCTGACCCCCCCCTCTTTTTCATCTTTTTCTCCCTTCAGGTCCTCAGGTTGGGCCAAGTTCCAGTGGAGTCTGATTGGATTGCTTATCTCCTGGAAAGCTTGGACTGCTGAAGTAAAGTCCAGCTTGTTATCTTTCTTTTTAATGGCTATTTATGTAATGGGATTATGTACTTGTTTTATCAAGATAGATATTGTACTTGACTTTGATTATGGTGTTATGATGTAATCAAACATGTTTTGACTTCTGCTGCAATTAAAATAAAGTTTTTAAATTTCCAAGTACTATTTTATATGTCTTGTTGAAATTTTACTGTTCTATATTCACCTAAAACCTGTATAGAAGTTAATGCATTCCCTTTGTGAGTGACATTAATGGACGTGGGGTGTTACACACACAGTCCATTTACAAGATCATACTGGGTCTGAACGAAACCGGAGGCACCTTATTCCTCGTCCCAGATGTCCAATACAAGAGAGAGGTCCTCGCATATCCTTCGATCTCCAAGTACGTCTGGATGATCACCACTTATTACCTCGTCTTGGGTGTACAACCCAATCAAGACATCAGTAGTCATCCAAACGATGTGAAGACCTCCGACCTTCAACCACCGTCTTCATCGTCGACTTATCGTCGAATCAGTTATTTAGAATGGGTATAAACCTGGCCTTTCCGAATAACTCGCGTATATAATAAACAAGTGCCATAAAACACAACATATGCCTCATTCCAATTTTGAATATTCTTTTATTTAAATATTCACATCTTTAGGGATTTGTTCCCATTAATTTTATCAAAGATAAATTCTTTAATCTTCCTTTGGATATCAATTCAAACCAAATAAAGGTTTTCCAAACTAGTCGGGATTAGCGCACCTTACCGAAGTAATCATTTGTTTAATTTCCCAATCCCAACCTATTCATCCTATGGAGCAAAACTGATCATACTCCATATCTAACACCACGGTGTTGTCGGTAAATTTAATTACCATTTCCCATTCAAATCTAATTAAAGATTTAACTATCGCTAGGAGCAAAACTGGCGATACTCCATTCTCGATCATTTCCCAAATTTGTTAATTTAAATTATCAATTCACATTTCAATCTAATTAAAGATTCATTAAAACTCCACTTAGTTTTAAACTTCCCAAAAATCAATATTAATGATTATTCAACTTCTAGGAAAATAATCCATGTCTTTAACTGGGTTAAAGAACCAATGTCATTTAAAAGACAGTTCACGATAAACCCAAATCACATTCCATCAGTCTCTAACCATAAGTTAGTAAGATAAAAATTCCCTAAGTATTAATCCCGAAGGCCGAAACCAACATCATATCAATACCCAGGAAACCATTCAACTCAACTAATCTCCAGTTAGTTTCTAATTCTCTTAACTCCATTGGGTTTAAGAGCAGTATTATTAAAGATACCATTCACGACAAACCCAAAATCTCATTTCAATTCAATTTCAATTAAATATTAAATAATTGGTAAACTTCGTTAAATCTTAATAAAAAGATTTAATCTTTACTCAATTGGGTTTAAGAACAGTGTTATTGAAGACATCATTCACGACAAACCCACAATCTAAATTAGTATTAAATACAAGGCTCTGAATATAAAATATATTGGCTTACATTCAATATCAAATTCTAAAACCAACAAATGTCGTTTTGGAATAACGATATATATATATCTTCCAAATTCCTCCACAATACTCGTATAATCATGGAATCCAATATTGAGATATTACGAAGATACTTTCAATTCAAATCCATTCCAATTCTTATATTGGAAATTTCTGGTTATTTTTAAACCATTCCAAATCCAATTTATTTATTTAAAAATATTGGATTTTTAATTCTAGTTCATAATTAGTTCATTTTGATAAAAATATATTTTAATCCTTTCAAATATGGAATTTTTCATTCCAATTCTTTCCAAATCATTTATTATGATTTTACATAAATTATCGATGTTTTTAATAATTTTATCAAGTCCCGTACAGTCGATTTCCATAAACGATCATCGAACTGCACTTACAGCTACCTTTTCCAAATTTGATTTTGGCATAATTCCAAATCTAGCTGTTAGATTTTTAATTTATTGTATTCATTAGAAAGTTCTTTTCGATACGAACCCAACGGTTCTGGTTTTAGAGAATCCGACGGTCGGATCTCCCGTAATGTCCGTTCGAAGTCAATCATCGAAATTTGCGAACTGTCATGACGCGGCACATTCTATTTAAGCCATTATATATATATTATATATTTTGTCGATTTCCATTTAAAACGTATTTTATAAATCTTTTTCAATTCGTTTTCGAAAAGATTTCAACTTCATATTCAATTTTAAATCAAAATTGAATATTCCATATCATCGATATATATGAATGATAATATTTTCAAACATCGGATTTTGAAATCACTTCCTTTTCGATATCCATAATAAAAATGAATAAAATCGATATAAATATCATTTGCATCAAAATGTTGCATGTCTAATTAACACGCTTTTATTCAACACATGAATATTTTTAACGGTTTATACACTCAATAAAAATGATATTTTTATTGTTTAAATATTTTATTCAACACATGAATATTCTTTTCAACACATGAATATTTATTTTAGTCAACACATGGATATTTATTTTATTCAACACATGAATATTTATTTTATTCAACACATGAATATTTATTTTATTCAACACATGAATATTTATTTTAATCTTTGTTTAATATAATTTTAAAATATTCTTTATTTTCCCAATTGGAATGAGACTCAATCAATTACCATATAATGTTAATTATATGAATTCCATACAACATATGTATATCATAACAAAGATAAACAATATCCATCATCCAAAGTGCACTACACAACTGCATAAGCATTAAATTTAAATAATTAACGCTTACAACAGTCTGTCAACCAATCGATTGACATACAACTAAACAATTGGGATTAGTGTATGTCAAATATTATCCCAATACCCGTGTGGGGTTTCAATCAAAAAATAATGAATTTTATTTGTGCAGTTGGGCGATGTGTAAAATTTATCATCCCAATCAATATCAGTAAAATGAGTGTACATAAACAAATCGTCTGATTTGTAAATGAACATTTATTTTATTCATATACACGTTAAAAATTATATTTTTAATGATAAAAATATTTTATTTCAACACATGAATATTATTCCATTCAACACATGAATACATTTCCATTCAACATATGAATATATTTTATCATTCCACATCACAATCAATTTTCACAACACATCATAATCAAACAAGTCGTCCATGGTTTGTGGACGACGGGTGTCGGGTGCTGCTAAGCACTGTCTACATCCTAGTATATATTTTTAAATAGAAAGTAAATTAAACTGAGTAGTTCTCACTTTTGGGTTCCACTCCTTTAAAAATTGTAGGAAGATCTAAAAATTTTCCAGTCTCTTCTAGAATGTAGAAGACGTTGCCACGAGTCCAATGTCTCTTGTTTCACTGGATTTCGACAACATAGCAAAAAGATATGATTTTTATTGTAAAATCATAATTTGCAGCGCTTTAAAGTGTTGTAATCAGTTTAGAAGTCGTTACCTTTCAGAAGAGGTTCAAAACTAGGTCTTCGATTTTCGTGCAAACCAATGCGCTAGTGGACGATCGACCACTACCACGTGGAAGAGGGAGGAGTGGCGCGCAGGCGCAGGGGGGTGGCGCTCTGTTCGATGCAGTGGTGGAGGGGTGGCGGTGCTCTGAAGTTCGCAACTTCTCGGCGTCGATCTGAATGATTCAGGCCACGAAAAAAAAATCCGAACTTGATATTGATCTCTTCAAGCTCTACAAAATTCTCCAAAGGGCCATCAGTTTTTATTGCGTGGATATGGAGAAACCAAGGAAAGAAGGGGGATCAGGTTTCCTTCGTTGCACAGGTCGGGGAGAGAGAAAACACGTGGTTTTTTTTATTTTTTTAATTATGAAAGAAATTTTCCTATTCGCCGATATATATATATATATATATATATTTCAAAAATAGTGTTTCCTTATCCAAACTCCAAATCAAACCCAACGACTGTCGTCCTTAGCTAAATACCCCTATTCCGGACATAATGGAACATGTTTCATAAGCCCATTCGACTTTCTTTAGATTAAAATATAAAACATTCAAATATGGATTTGAAAGTACATTTTTATTTGTCGAGGCCACATCCTGATCCCAAAAATTCCAGAAAAATAAATCTAGCTATGTTTGGACGATACGGTCCCAACAAAACTAATTTCATAGAATTTGGAGATCGTTGGAAAAATGGCCATTTTCTGGTCGATCCAAATTGACAGGAATTAACCAAAGACGTTTTCTTTTGCCATGCTCACAAGTTAATTCCAAAAATTACGAAAATTGGAATCTAGCAATAATTTGACATTCCGGATCCAACAAAAGTGGATTTGTCGAAAACGGAGGTCATTTGCAAAATGTCTATTTTTACGGGCTATATTTATTCCATAGCGACCTTTCTAAAAATTCATTTGGACATAACTTTTGATTCCCGCTATGAAATTTAGATTTTTCAGATTAGTTAGAAAGATATTTTAAACAGATTAAAATATTTTTAGTTTCACTAAAATCCAATTTATTTTGAATCTTGTACATTCATTTGAAATTTGAAATCAAATTTTCTAACTATCGCGCCATATGTCCAATACGGAAGAGAGGTGCTCACCTTATTCCTCATCCCGTATGTCCAATACGGAAGAGAGGTGCTCACCTATCCGGACAATCAACATGGACATCAGGGAAATTACCACTTTAACCCTTTCCTAGGAGCGACCTAGTGCCGGGCATCAGTAGCCGTCCATTCGTTGTGAAGATCGCCGGTCTTCAATCATCGTCTTCAATATCTTTGATTTAATCGTTGTATAATTATTTGAAATGAGAACGAACTCGGTCTTTTCAAAAAATTCTCGCATATATATAATTTAAACCATCTCATATCGTTATTATTATTTTATAACGATTTATCGCTATTTTTATTTATATCAAAAATAGCTCAATTTAATTTAACGACGCTTCGGGTCAATTGGCAGCACTCGCGCTGTTTTTACCTTAATTTGATTTACACTTTTCTCGAAATCTAACCATTGGATTTTAACAAAAATTTTATCGTTTGAAAGATCTTCCCAAAGCGATCCTAACGGTTCCGGTTTTGGGAAAATCCGACGGTCGGATCTTTCGGTATAATCGTTTAAAGTTACGATTCCGAAACGCGAACTACCACGCGCGATTCATTTAATTTTAATTTATATTTATATATAAATATAAACTATTCGACGATTCCACTAACGTGTTTAACCTTGCATGCAAATTCTAATGTATGCATTGTCGATAAAAATGATATTTAACCTTGCATACAAATTCTAATGTATGCATTGTCGATAAAAATGATATTTTAAATTTGCATACAAATTCTAATGTATGCATTGATGATAAATGATATTTTCACTTGCATCCAAATTCTAATGTATGCATTGACAATAAAAATGATATTTAACCTTGCATACAAATTCTAATGTATGCATTATCGATAAAAAATATATTTTGACTTTGCATACAAATTGTAATGTATGCATTGACGATAAAAATGATATTTTGACTTTGCATACAAATTCTAATGTATGCATTGTCGATAAAAATGATTCTTTGACTTTGCAAACAAATTCTAATGTTTGCGTTGTCGATATAAATAATTCTTTGACTTGCATACAAATTCTAATGTATGCATTGACAAAAAAAATGGTATTTTCATTTTTGTTGACAATTCTATTTCAACAAAATGATTAAAATGATATTTTCATTTTTTTTGTTGACAATTATATTTCAACAAAAAGAATAAAAGTGATAATTTCAATTTCGTTAACAATTCTAGTTTAACAAAGTTAATATTTTTGCTCCAACACAAATCTATTAAACAAAAATGTCAATTTTTGTTTTACCCAAATCCATTTAACAAAAATGTAACTTTTGTTTAACTCAAATCTTATTTAACAAAAACGTAACTTTTGTTTCACTCAAATCTTATTGACAAAAAAATGTTAATTTTTGTTTTGCTCAAATCTTATTAACAAAAATGTTAAAAAAAATTTCACTCAAATCTTATTAACAAAAATGTTTATTTTTGTTTCACTCATATCTCATTAACAAAAATGTTAATTTTTGTTTCAACTATTCTAATTTGACAAAATGTTCATTTTTGTTTAACAATTATATTTTTACAAAAATGTATATTTTGGTTCAACAATCCCAATTAAACAAAATGTTCATTTTTGTTTAACAATTATATTTTTACAAAAATGTATACTGTGTTTCAACTATTATGTTTTGACAAAAATGTGTATTTTGTTTCAACTATTCTAATTTGACAAAATGTTCGTTTTTGACAAAAGGAATATTTTTGTTCCAACTAAACTATTTGACAAAAATGAATATTTTTGTTTCAACTAAACTATTAAATAAAGGTGATAATAAACTATTAAACAAAAGTGATAACTTTTGTTTTAACTAAACTATTAAACAAAAGTGATAATAAACTATTAAACAAAAGTGATAATTTTTGTTTCAACTAAACTATTAAACAAAAGTGATAATTTTTGTTTAGCTATTTTCTAATTAACACAAATGTTAATTTGTGATTCAACAAATCTAATAAAAATAATGATAAATTTTGTTTAGCTATTTTCTAATTAACACAAATGTTAATTTGTGATTCAACAAATCTAATAAACAAAATGATAAATTTTGTTTAGTTATTTTATAATTAACACAAATGTTAATTTGTGATTCAACAAATCTAATAAATAAAATGATAAATTTTATTGAGCTATTTTCTAATTAGCACAAATGTTAATTTGTGATTCAACAAATCTAATAAACAAAATGATAAACTTTATTTAGCTATTTTCTAATTAACACAAATGTTAATTTTAACAAATCCACATAACACACCAATCACAGATCAAATCACGTATGACAATCAATAGAATATTACAGCGTGCGTGTAATACCACAATTATGATTAATTAATTTTAATTATATATAAAAAAGCAGAATTTCTCACCTTGATCGGTTTCAGGAATTGTTTATATAACGACTTGTTTTAACTGAATTAAACAGGATGTTTTAATTCAATCAAAATCTGTAACTTGCTCTGTTCCAGTTCTGGTTTGTTCCACCATGTAGTGCTCGACAAAAGGAATCCAAAGCAAGTTGTTTCGTTCGATTCTGACACCGTATGACAAAGATATCAGTGTTTATTCGTTAATGACATTTTTAAAGATAATTAATAAATAAATTAATTATTAATTTAAAAACCACCTCTCTTCTACGTTCTAAACTCCAGATCCTTTCATTTCTATTGAACCCATCGTCGTTCTCCAACTTCCACCCACGCACGCCGTTCAAGGACCCTGACCACTGATCCGTTAGCACAACGTCAACGAGCTTCGCCTGCTCCACCGTCGCCGCTGGTATGGGCGAACTCACGGCCCTCCAGGTTCACCAAAACTGCCGCGAAGTCCAGTACTTTGAACCCCAAATTCTCTCACGTCGGAGCACCAGGGGTGATCAACTCCATATGGAATTATAAAGCTTGGAAAACTCTACTGTTTTGGCTTTGGATTCATATATTATTTCGGTCCACATTGTGAGAATTTGAGGAATGAAAATCGCTTAATGTCAACCATCAAAATGGACATGGAGGTGGCTTGTTGTTTGAAATTAGGGTTTTTAACCTCCTATATTTATAATAAAATATTATTAAATTCATTTATTTTCAAAAAAAACCTGTTAACTCTTAACAACTCCAAATCCAGCCCAGCGAATGTTGCCTCTAGCCAAATACCCCTATTCTGGACTCAATGGAACATGTCTCATCAGCCCATTCGATCATTTCAGCCCACTTTTCATTAAATTAAAATATAAAACATTTAATATTAATTTTGATCGTACAATTTAATTTATCGGGGCCACATACTGATTCTAAAAATTATATCTAGTTATGTTTTGACGATACGGTCCTAATAAAATTAATTTCATCGAATTCGGAGACGGTTTGAAAAAAGGCCATTTTCTGGTCGATCCAATTTAATTGCAATTGACCAAATATGTTTTAATTTACTGCACCCACATATTAATTCCAAAAATTATGAAAATTGGGATCTCGCAATAATTTGACATTCCGAATCCAACCAAAGTGGTTTCGTCGATAACGGAGGTCGTTTGCAAAATGCCTATTTTTATAGGCTATATATTATATTAAAGTGAAAATTAGGCTCACATCCCTAAAACGAAACTTAATTCACGCCACATCCAACGAAACTATTCATGCGTTTCCGATCCCTAAAATGAAGATGCCACCCAAAACTTTTTGTCCCTTCCGCCTCCTGCTTCTCCCCCTTCGCCTTTTGCCATTTCTAACCAGAAAAAAAATGCGCCAGCCACTATTTTTTTTTCAAAAAATAGTAAATATTCCCAGAAGCATTCACCAAAAAAAAAAGTTGCATACTTCTGTGCAACTATTACGTATAGTAACATACATACATGCATTTATTAATGTAGTGTATTTATGTTGAAAATCTAGACCAATATACGCATACATGTATGCAACTATTACCAAATAACTGCATACTTGTATGCATACAAAGTTGAACTGAGATTCATGTGTTACAAAAGGTTGCATACATGAATTCAACTATTCCATATATATGCATGCATGTGTGAAACAAATTTAAAAGGGACGATGGCTTCTAAATATGCACATGAATGCATGCATGTATTCTGTACAAGAGCATAAATGTGTGCAACAATGTCTGAAAACGACGAATGGTTGAAAAAACAAGCCAAATTTGAACATATGCATAAAATGATGCATATATTGATGTTTAGATGCATATATGTATGCACTTATACTGCAGTTTGGCGCAACACTGAAATATAAGCATGAATATATGAAACTATGTACGAATATGTGCATCTGTTGATGCAAAAACCTGTTGTTTCCCTGTTTTTGTGTTATTTTGGGTTTTGATGTGGTTTTTGATTGTTTTTCCACCTAAATTTTTTGGCGTGAACGTGTTTTATTATATAATGAATTTTCATGATTTTTTTTATATTTTTTTTAATATGTTTTGAAAAATAGGGACCTAATTTACAATAAGTTTAGCACCGGATGTGAGCCTAATTTTGAAACTTAATAGGGACCTGTGAAAAACGGACCCTATATTAAATTCCATAGCGACTATTCTGAATATTCAACTGACCATAACTTTTTATTCCCGCTATGAAATTTAAAATTTTCAGATTCTTTGGAAAGATATTTTTATACAGATTTAAATATTTCTGGTTTTACTGAATTCCAATTTATTTTGAATCATGTACATTTAGTCAAAGTTCAAATTTAAATTTTCAAACTACCGCGCTATTCCTGGCTCGTTATATAATTAAAATAAATTTATTCGTTCTAACTTTATTTAATACAAAAAATTTTAGTCGTTATTATTTAAAATAAATTATTTAAATTATTTAAAATCCATTAAAATTTCTAAAATAAAATTTTTTAATTGGTTACAAAATTCCGGGTTGTTACATCTTAAGAATCACATATGTTGATTTTTACAAACGTAATTCTGTTATTGGTGAAGAGGGGCACTTCTCTTAGCTTAACGATCAGAGTATTTTCATGGACGTCAATTAATGGTTTAGCGGATCTGACAATGTGACATTCAAAGTGAAGGCTGATGTGTTCTAAAGGTAGTGTTAAACCTCAAGCCTCTTCAACCGAGAAATGACAGAAATCGGGTAGGCAACATGGCTAATTTGGTCGCTCCCAATAGGGTGTATAATCACATATTTAGAGAAAATTCATTTCCATCTTTATTCTGTTCGATGTCGTCCCTTTCGGGAAAGGTGGTTTGAGCCTAACCGTTGGTAATATACATTCGATACTCAAGCGAAATGAGTGGTCGGTCATGTGTGGCTGGGTTACAAGATGTTCTTGTTGAACCCAGTGTATTCCCCTCTAGAGATAAACTATCAACAGATAGTTCCATACCTTGTCTTAGTCGGAATCCAATCTCTAATAAACACCCGCGGTTTTGATTGTATACTATATATGTAGAACGTGAGATGTAAGCGTTCTGTTAGATTGATATTTATTTGTATTTAGACTCTATTACAAAATCAGAATAAGATATTGATTTTAAAAATGTTTTGGGTTATCGTAAGGTAAAATCCGTCCGTATTTATGTGTGTATTTGCCTGATGATTATCCTTTTCTTTTGATAATAAATATTTTAACTTTAAAATCAAGTTGGATGATACCCCTAAACTTAGTGTGTTTTCTCACTCTGGTTCGCAAGACTGATCCGACGTTTGTAATGCTCGGGTTAGAACGGGTTCTGCAGGTTCAGGTTATTGGGTGTTGTGAAGTGCAAAGACGAGCTAGAGATGCTGAGACATATGATATCTAGTTGTTATTCTATTGTGTACTGTATATGAGGATAAGTTGTTATAACCGTCCAAATATGTTGATGTACTCTGATGATTGTAAGTATTTTTAAAAGCTTTCTATAAAGATTTATTTCTATATTATATTTTATTACGTTGTGATGTGAGACTCTGATTCTTTGTTGGATCTTCCTCTTATTTTTCTATTCTAGCTTTTTTTCTTTTCTCATCCTCTAATTTCCTCCTTTTAGCTTTCTGCGTTTTCAATACTTGGATTTGGACACAAGTTGTGTTAGTGTCAAAATTCGAGCATTGAATTTCCCAGTTCACTACGATTGGTATTAGAGCCATGGTTTAGTAATAGCCTTACCTCTGTGGCATAACTCGATAGAGATAGGGTTAGTAATACCTTAGATCGAGATTGGATGTGTATATATATGAGAGAGCGTATTTGTAAACTTTATATAAAATTGTTTTGTATTGTGTTATTTAATCTGTTCAAGTTGAGCTGATAATTGATGCAATATTGTTTTGTAAATAGGGTATATTAAATAATTATGCCCAAAATATATTTTGTATATAAAAGAAATAATTTTATCAAATTATTGATATTAGTTTGTCAATTGATTTGAATGGGAATTCAAATGAAATTGTGAACTTAAATGGTTTATATAACCAAAAGAATTTGTGAATAAGAATTTAATATGAAGTTAAATATACCAGCATTTAACTAAAGATAAATTAAATAAAATTTAAAGTAAAATGGAATGAATTGATTAAATTGATTGTGGATTGTGAATTGTTTGTTTATTGGTTGCAAGATTGATTTAAGGGAAATTCATAAAAACGTGGAAAAAAATTGAAACTAAAAAAATAATTTTTGGTATAATGAATTCAAATGGAATCAATATGAAACGAAAATGAAATGATTTAATCATGCATCTGTTATTGGCATTGAATATTGAGTTAAGTGCAGGTTGGAAAACGGAAGAACTGTTAGTTGATTTGCCTCGTGACTAGAGTATGGGTTGCCCGACAAATAGGTAATCCTTAATTATATTGATTTGGTAATTGATTTTATAACCCTGAGTTGGATAACCGCTAGGCATTTATTTTCTTAGATTGATGTGAGGCCCGGAGTGGCGTTGTAGTTGTTCCGATCAAACCGTGCAGCGGAGGTGCTGGCAAATTTTTCATAAAATTTTAAACTTAGAAATATTTTTGATAATATTTTGAATTAATTATTTTTTTTAAACTAGATTTGGATCATTCTTTTTTACGTAGCAATTTCGGGGACGAAATTCATTAAGAGGGAAGAATGTAACGACCCAAATTTTTCGATCATTTGAATTCGAATATTTAAATTGATTTTAGACATTATTTTAGAAATATTATATAAAGGTTCTCTTTACCTACCCATATTTATTGGCAGGTAAAGGTCAAATTTCTTGTAGTGCTATAAGAGACAGGTTGTTTAAATGGGGCATAACCGAAGAAAAAATTTGTGCCCTATGTAAGATGGCAGAAGAATCTCATGAACATCTTTTTTTTTCTCGTGTGATTATGCCAAAACAGTGTTCAATCACTATATGAATGCAAATAATTTATCTTTGCAACCAACTAATTTGAAGGAATTGGCGAATATCCCGGTCGTGGATAGTTACAAAAAAGATTTGATAACTAAATTCTAAAAAAATTTCTTTATATCTATAGCATGCACCATTTGAGAGAAACGCACGCATGTTCAAGAAAGTGGAGAAGAATGCAATCGTTATTAGCAATTTAACTTGTTTTGACGTTGATTAGTGCCAAAGAAGGATTCAGGAATTGAACAACACTTGTAGCTCGACACCCAAACACGATGATAAGCGAGGTGGGGATTTGATGGATGCGCCGGGTGGAATTCCAAGAATGAGCATGCATAGGTTTAAGCCGCCATGACTAATCTGTAGAAGACGATATTGAGAAGTCGGATGGAGGTTTTTATTTTCATAAAGAGTTAGTTATATGCTAGTTCATGTTCTGTATTGTTTTGATACATTTGCTGCATTTCGCGTGCGAGACACATAATGTAATCTCTCCCTTTTTAGGCCATGTAGCCTAATAATATAATTAACCAAGTTTCAAATATATATATAAGGAGCGTTCTAGGATAACCATGTTTTGTAGCACCCCTTTAGCATCTCTACTCATTCGTGAACTACACCAATCCAAATCCAACAAGAATTTATAGAAGTTCAATCCACATATATATAATCATCTATCCAAAATTTGAGCTCGTTCCTACATTCACAACATTTTCAAAACATTTGCTCAATTATTTACCGTTCAGCCATTTGTTCGAACCATTAAATTTAAATATTAAATATATTTTTCTAAGAATGTCGAAACGAGCTCAAATCTTGAATAGATGATTATATATATGTGGATTGAACATTAACAATGTTTTGTTGGATTTGGATTGGTGTAACTCACAAATGGGTAGGGGTGCTAAAGGGGTGCAACAAAACGGGGTGCCACGTGACGCATATATATATATATATATATGTATGTATATATATATATATAATTTGTTTATGGGGAACCTGACCGGAGTCGTAAAACCCCCATCTGATGCAGCTAGCCCGGTCCATGGGTACAACATAAGTGGCTGATCTTAGCGTATGCACATTGTAAACCTTTAGCATGCCATTTTGGGTTTCGAACACAGGCCGTTGTTACCTCGACACAGTCCTTATCCGCTGGGCTAATGCTGCAGACATCTTATTATATACCAAGATAATTGTCAAAATCATATACATCATATTTTACTTATTATATACCATATATATTATAGCATTATCCACATTTAAGATTAAAGTACGACAATATATTCATCTCTTGAAACGACCCGAACTTCCCCGGTTCCCGAAGAGAAGGGAAAGCACGGATTGTTTTGAGAACACGACAAAATAGAACGCAGACGGTAGAACATTTCATTGTTATTACAACAATTCCATCAGAATACAAGAATATAAATGAATATTACACAGAAATATCAGAGATTTAAATTACATTTAAATACATCGCAGCGGAAAATAATACAATACACAACTAGAAGGGATATGCGGATACAAAGCTTTCCGGATATCGTTCCAGCTGTAAACCAGGATCTTGTGAATATAAATCTGCAAAACCAAAACTACTAGCTGCCCGTGTCAAAATAAGGGCACCCAGAGTTTAAGTTAAAACAATAAACTCCAGGTCAGTCATGTGACTGGTGTGAGAACTAAAACAGTTAATCTTTATTTCAAAGTTAGGTAAATCAAGGGACCACGCCGTATAACACGGAACGAGTTTCCTCCCAAGAATACCAGTGCATAAAACAACATCGCAATGCTAAATAAAGAAAAACGGAGCTATTATAAGACCCAGGTCCTATCACACAATGCAACGCAAGCCGGGGGATAGGGTTTTCCCTTATAATAGCCAAAGCATGCTTGATACGTTTAAAAACAGATTATTTGATACTACTATAAGTGCATAGTGTATAAAACAACTTCAAATCATAAGTATCAATCATAGATGGCATGGGTTCCGTATATCATGTCGCCATACTAGGCTCCACAAATAAAACCGCAAATGTCACGTATTTGGAAATTGGATTTCCATCTATGAACCGAGGCAAAAGATAGTCCTCAACCGATTCGAGACTGTCTAGCCCGAGTCTCAGGAACAGCCGCAACTGCCCCTTGGATCGTCAGGGCCGGTCCACCGATGTGGATTATAATGCCTGAACACTACGTTTCTCCGCCCTTTGGGGCGTAAGTGAGCCAACGAATGACTCCATCGGACCCGGATCGTCCGGTCAAACCGAGGCGCCTCGCAACAGCAACAACCACACAGGTGAAAAGTATATAAATGTCAGGGCTGGTAGGTCACTGACACCACCCTAGCTAGAAAGAAAACGCATGTCCCCCCTGAGGTCCGTCTCCTGTTTTTGGTTCACCACCGGGGTGTGAGGATCGCGAATAAGCGCTACACAAAGCTACGCCACCAAGGCCGTGCTTTGATCATCAACCACAAGACTTTGCTTTTCAACAGAAGCCTTGATCATTTGCATCTTAACATGCCACACAGGCAAACCATTCTATGCAACCGATATCAGTCACACAGAATGAAATCCGATGTCCGACACACAGTCCATTTACAAGTCCGTTCTGGGTCTGAACGAAACCGGAGGCACCTAGTACCCCACATATCCATCGATCTCCAAGTACGTCTGGACGATCACCAACTGTTTCCATCTTTTTGGGTGTACAGCCCAATCAAGATCATCAGTAATCACCCAAACGACGTGAAGACCTCCGGTCTTCGACCATCGTCTTCATCTTCGACTTATCGTCGTATCAGCTATTCAGAATGGGATAAACCCGGTCTTTCCGAATTACTCGCGTATTATTTTAAATAAGTGTTACACAAACACAGCATACGCCTAATTCCAATTCATCAGTTACTAACCGTAAATTAATCAAGAGAATAATTCCCCAAATATTAACCCCGAAGGCCGAAACCAACATCAGATCAATATCCAGAAAACCATTCTGCTTGGCTAACCGACAGTTAGTTTCTAAATTTCACATTCATAGGGAAAGGTTCCCATTAATTTTATCCAAGATAAATTCCTTGAATTTATTCTCTAATCTCCTTCTGAATTTCGATTCAACTAGTCGGGATTAACGAACCTTACCGAAATAATCATTTGTTTTAATTTCCCAATCCCAACCTATTCATCCCATGAAGTAAAACTGGTAATACTTCATATCTAACACCACGGTGTTATCGGTAAATTCAATTACCATTTCACGTTCAAATCTAATTAAAGATTTAACTATCGCTCGGAGCAAAACTGGTGATAATCCATTCTCGATCATTTCAATCTAATTAAAGATTCATTAAATCTCCACTTAGTTTTAATCGTTAACTGGGTTAAAGAATCAGTGTTATTTAAAACACGGTTCACGATAAACCCAAAATCACATCACATTAATTATCGGGTTAAAGAACAAGTGATATTTAAAACACTGTTCATGATAAACCCAAAAATCAATATCAATTCAATTCCAATTAAATATTATTTAATTGTTACACTTCATTAAATCCAAATAAAAAGATTTAATCTTTTCTCAACTGGGTTCAAGAACAGTGTTAATGAAGACACCATTCACGACAAACCCAAATCACATTTGATATTAAACACAAGGCTCTGAATAGAAAATATACTGGCTTATATTCAATATCAAATTCTACGACTAACAAATATCGTATTGGAAATAACGATACATATATATCTTTCAAATTCCCATAACAATATCTGTATCATCACGAAATCCAACATCGAAATAACCCAAAGACAATTTCAATTCAAATCCATTCCAATATAATTATTGGAAATTCTGGTTATTTTCAAAACAATTTCTAATCCAGTTTATTTATTTTAAAAACAAATAGAATTATAATTCTAGTTCAAAACTAGTTCATTTCGATAAAAATCTATTTTTATCTTTAAAAATATGGAGTTTTTCATCCCAATTCTTCACAAATCATTTCTTATGATTTTATACAAATTATTACTATTTTTAATAATTTTATCAAGGCCCGTACAGTCGATTTCCATCAATGGCCATCGAACTGCACTTACAGCGACCTTTTTCAAAACTGATTTGGACGTAACTCCAAATCCAACCGTTAGATTTCTAATTTCTAACATTTGTTAGAAAGTTCTTTTCGATACGAACCCAACGGTTCTGGTTTTAGGAGAATCCGACGGTCGGGTCTCCCGCAATATCCTTTCGAAGTCAATGGTCGAAATTCGGGAACTGCCGCGGCGCGGCGCGTTCTATTCAGACCATTATATTACATATATAATATATATATAATATATACTTCGTCGATTTCAATTCAAAACGTGCTTTATAAATCGTTTTAAATTCATTTTCAAAACGGTTTCAACTTCATATTCAATTTTAAATCAAAATTCAATATTCCAATATAAATTCGTTTTAAATTCATTTCAAATTGATTTCAATTCAAATCGATCTCGAATTCACTTTCAGTTCGTTTTCAATTCAATTCAATTTCAATTAGAATTCATTTATATTCAATTTCAATTCGAATACATTTTTATTTAATTTCAATTCGAATTCATTTCTATTCAATTTCAATTCGAATTCATTTTCTATTCAAAATATCAGATTTTGAAATCACTTTCAATATTCATTATAAAATGAATAAAATCGATATAAACATCATTCACGTCAAAATGGCATCAATCTAATCAACACGGCTTCATATATTTCTATTTTCAAATATTCTATTTCAAATATTTCTTTTCAAAACCGGAATGAAGCCCAATCAATTACCATATAATGTTAATTATATGGATTTTCTACAACACATGTATACAATAACAATGATGAATAATCAACCATCATCCAAATTGCATTCTACACTGTATAAGCATCAAATATAAATATTTAACGCTCATAACAGTCTGTCAATCAATCGATCGACATACAACTAATTATTGGGATTAGTGTATGTCATCCATCATCCCAATACCCGTGTGGGGTTTCAAACAATCAAACAAAGATTTTATTTGTGCAGTTGGGCGATGTGTAAAATTTATCGTCCCAATCAATATCAGTCAAATGTGTGTATATAAACAAATCGTCTGATTTGTTTATTTTTATTTCTTTTCATATACACGTTAAAAATTCTATTTTTAACTATAAAATATTTTAACTATATAAATATTTTATTTCATTTCACATCACATCACACAATCAAATACACATCAAAATTAAACAAACAAGCATACAAGTCGTCCATGGTCTGTGGACGACGGGTGTCGGGTGCTACTAAACACCGTCTGCATCATAGTATTTATATATATAACTAGAAAAATTAAATTAAAGAGTGAGAAATTCTCACCGAAAGCTAAATCCAACGCCACGACTCTTCTTAGGTAGAAATCTTCGTCGTTCTTGCCTCTTGTCACTTTCTTTGCCCGTATTCTCTACATATGTAAAAATCACATTTTTACTTCGCTATTAGATATTGAAAAATCGAATTTTTACTTTGCTATTCAATATTTAAAAATCGAATTTTTACTTCGCTATTCAATATATAAAAATCGAATTTTTACTTCGCTATTCAATATATAAAAATATAAATTTTACTTTGATATTCAATATATAAAAATCGAATATTTACTTTGCTATTCAATATATAAAAATCGAATTTTTACTTTGCTATTCAATATATAAAAATCGAATTTTTACTTTTCTATTCAATATATAAAAATCCAAACTTTCCTAATTATAAAAATTCGAACTTTTCCAATCAAAAATCCTACCTTTCATGTTTTAAAATTCCTAACTTTTCTTCATGGAAAATCCGCCCTTGGCTATATTATTCAAATATACAAGATCTGATTTTTTTCCATCATTTAAAACTGGTTTTTATCCTCGTTTACAACCAATTTCATTAATTAAATAATCAAAAATAAATAGAAGGAAGACTTACAGTAATCGGCGAGGGTAGACTTACAGTAATCGGCGAGGGCGGGGGGCTATTTGAGGCGCGTCAGAACCAGGAGGAGGCGAAGGAGGGCGCTGGAGCGGGCGGCGGCTCTTTAGGGTGGTGGCGGGTCTCGAATCGGGGGGCGTGGGTTGGGGGTTCGGATTAAATAGGAGAGCGACGCCGGGGTGAAGGTGGGTTCGAGGTTGGTGGGCGCGCCACCTGGAGGCGGCGGTGACGATGGAGGGGGGCGGCGCTGTGTTTAGGGTTTTTTTTTCTTCTGAATGAACTCGAAACGGGGGGGGGGATATGTGAAAAGGAGGGGTATTATATTTATTTTTAATTTATTTATTTATTTAATTTCAAAAAGCAACTTTTTATTTCGAACTCGAAACGAGACCCACCGCTTGTCGTCCATAGCTAACTACCCCCATTTCGAACACAATGGGATATGTATCGTAGGCTGATTTGATCATTTCGATCAGTTTTCATCAAAATCAAAATATAACTCTATATATTGAATTTGAACGCGCATTTCAATTTACCGGGGTCACATACTAACTCGAAAAATTCCCGAAAAATACTTTCTAGCTTCATATTGCCGATACGGTCCTAACAAAACTAGTTTCGTCGAATTCTGAGACCGTTTGAAAAATGACCATTTTCCAATCGATTAAATTCAACTGAAATGGTCAAAACACGTTTTCCTTTGCCACGCTCCCATATTGATTCGAAAAATTACGAAATTTGAAATCTAGCAATAACTTGACATCACGGATCCAACAAAAGTGGTTTCGTCGAAATCCGAGGTCGTTTGCAAAATTTCCCTTTTTAAGGGCCTGAATTCCATAGCGACTATTCAGAATTTTCAACTGGACATATCTTTTGATTCTCGCTATGAAATTTCAATTTTTCGGATTCGTGGGATAGATATTCTCAATTAGATCCTAATGTTTTTGGTTTCATTAAAATCCGGATTGTTTTGCACCCGGTACATTCAATTGAAGTTTGAAATCGAATTATCGAACTACCGCGCCATTTTCAATTCTATTTATAATTATATATATAATTATTATATTCTAACGACGACGTATATAATATGTACGTTCGAATTCTATTAAAAATAAATTTCTCGTCGATATTATTTAAAATAATTCATTTTAAATGTTCAAAATTCATTAAAATTGCTAAAATAAAAATTTTAAACTGGCCCAGATTTTCGGGTTGTTACAATCTCCCCCACTTAAAACTTTTCGTCCCTGAAAAGGGAAAAAGTCGAAAGTGGTTTGATTAATCAACTCTACGTTCGATCTGGCTTCCATTCTCCAACTTTTCAGTTTCTGAGAATTTTCAAATTCTTCAAAAATTTGGCTAACACCCTAAATTTTCGAAAAATTTCGCCATAACCTCCGCTACACCGGGAGCCATGGGGAAAATCCCGAAATTGCCATATAGGCCTTCTGATCTCAAAAAGAAAAAGAAAAAGCCAAGCGGCTAGCCAATAGGCTTATAAAATCATCATCACCCAAACGAAACAGTAAATTATGATAAACATGTACCTATTTGTCGGGCAAACAAAATTTATTCTCTGCTCTAGCCTCCTTGCTATGACCTGTTCAATGTAAGTACATGTATATGCAAGAAAATGCGACTAATTTTCAATATAATTCTATATTTGATTCTATTAGGCATAATGGTTCAAAATTATCAAACAAATAAACAAACAACACAAACATCAATCAATTAGTTAATTAGCTTTTCAAATTCATAACTTTGATACATAGTCAAAAATCTGATTTTTTATGTCATATCACAACAATAAGCCCTATCTAATTTCGGTTCTCACACCAGTCAGTGGGAAATATATAGAAATCTCACTTTCGTTACCCGAAAATAAATACTGGCGACGGTGCCCCGTTACCAGAATTATCCCCGGGCACTAGAGGGATTCTATATCTACCCAGTATATTAAAAATTTGAATACACGTTTGCAAGACATATATGCAAAATCTCTATATATTGGATTGTCCTAATCAATTCAAATAAATAATCAAATACGAATAATTGATTTAAATTTCAAAACAAAATTGGTTTTCAATTTTAAAAATATACTCTTCACACTCGTTCTAGGATACTACTGATCCTATCTCTAACGAGTCATTCTAATTGGATATTACTAATCCAATATCTGATGAATTCTTTCGTATGGTTCTAATGTGTCTTGTTCTCTGCTTTGTAAACCAAAGCTCTGATACCACGATGAAACGACCCAAACTTCCCCGGTTCCCGAAGAGAAGGGAAAGCGCGGATTGTTTTGAGAACACGACAAAATAGAACGCAGACGGGAGAACATTTCATTGTTATTACAACAATTCCATCAGAATACAAGAATATAAATGAATATTACACAGAAATATCAGAGATTTAAATTACATTTAAATACATCGCAGCGGAAAATAATACAATACACAACTAGAAGGGATATACGGATACAAAGCTTTACGGATATCGTTCCAGCTGTAAACCAGGATCCTGTGAATATAAATCTGCAAAACCAAAACTACTAGCTGCCCGTGTCAAAATAAGGGCACCCAGAGTTTAGGTTAAAAACAATAAACTCCAGGTCAGTCATGTGACTGGTGTGAGAACTAAAACAGTTAATCTTTATTTTAAAGTTAGGTAAATCAAGGGACCACGCCGTATAACACGGAACGGGTTTCCACCTAAGAATACCAGTGCATAAAACAACAGCGCATTGCTAAATAAAGAAAAATGGAGCTATTATAAGACCCAGGTCCTATCACACATTGCAACGCAAGCCGGGGGATAGGGTTTTCCCTTATAATAGCCAAAGCATGCTTGATACGTTTAAAAACAGATTATTTGATACTACTATAAGTGCATAGTGTATAAAACAACTTCAAATCATAAGTATCAATCATAGACGGCATGGGTACCATATATCATGTCGCCATACTAGGCTCTACAAATAAAACTGCAAATGTCACGTATTTGGAAATTGGATTTCCATCTATGAACCGAGGCAAAAGATAGTCCTCAACCGATTCGAGACTGTCTAGCCCGAGTCTCAGGAACAGCCGCAACTGCCCCTTGAATCGTCAGGCCGGTCCACCGATGTGGATTATAATGCCTGAACACTACGTTTCTCCGCCCTTTGGGGCGTAAGTGAGCCAACGAATGACTCCATCGGACCCGGATCGTCCGATCAAACCGAGGCGCCTCGCAACAGCAACAACCACACAGGTGAAAAGTATATAAATGTCAGGGCTGGTAGGTCACTGACACCACCCTAGCTAGAAAGAAAACGCATGTCCCCCCTGAGATCCATCTCCCGTTTTTGGTTCACCACCATGGTGTGAGGCTCGCGAATCAATGCTACACAAAGCTACGCCACCACGGCCGTGCTTTGATCATCAACCACAAGACTTTGCTTTTCAACAGAAGCCTTGATCATTTGCATCTTAGCATGCCACACAGGCAAACCATTCGATGCAACCGATATCAGTCACCTAGAATGAAATCCGATGTCAGACACACAGTCCATTTACAAGTCCGTTCTGGGTCTGAACGAAACCGGAGGCACCTAGTACCCCCCATATCCATCGATCTCCAAGTACGTCTGGACGATCACCAACTGTTTCCATCTTCTTGGGTGTACAGCCCAATCAAGATCATTAGTAATCACCCAAACGACGTGAAGACCTCCGGTCTTCGACCATCGTCTTCATCTTCGACTTATCGTCGTATCAGTTATTCAGAATGGGATAAACCCGGTCTTTCCGAATAACTCGCGTATTATTTTAAATAAGTGTTACACAAACACAACATACGCCTCATTCAAATTCATCAGTCACTAACCGTAAATTAATCAAGAGAATAATTCCCCAAATATTAACCCCGAAGGCCGAAACCAACATCAGATCAATATCCAGAAAACCATTCTGCTTGGCTAACCGACAGTTAGTTTCTAAATTTCACATTCATGGGGAAAGGTTCCCATTAATTTTATCCAAGATAAATTCCTTGAATTTATTCTCTAATCTCCTTCTGAATTTCGATTCAACTAGTCGGGATTAACGAACCTTGCCGAAGTAATCATTTGTTTTAATTTCCCAATCCCAACCTATTCATCCCATGAAGTAAAACTGGTAATACTTCATATCTAACACCACGGTGTTATCGGTAAATTCAATTACCATTTCACGTTCAAATCTAATTAAAGATTTAACTATCGCCCGGAGCAAAATTAGTGATACTCCATTCTCGATCATTTCAATCTAATTAAAGATTCATTAAAACTCCACTTAGTTTTAATCGTTAACTGGGTTAAAGAATCAGTGTTATTCAAAACACGGTTCACGATAAACCCAAAATCACATCACATTAATTATCGGGTTAAAGAACAAGTGTTATTTAAAACACTGTTCACGATAAACCCAAAAATCAATATCAATTCAATTCCAATTAAATATTATTTAATTGGTACACTTCATTAAATCCAAATAAAAAGATTTAATCTTTTCTCAACTGGGTTCAAGAACAGTGTTAATGAAGACACCATTCACGACAAACCCAAATCACATTTGATATTAAACACAAGGCTCTGAATAGAAAATATACCGGCTTATATTCAATATCAAATTCTACGACTAACAAATATCGTATTGGAAATAACGATATATATATCTTTCAAATTCCCATAACAATATCTGTATCATCACGAAATCCAATATCGAAATAACCCAAAGACAATTTCAATTCAAATCCATTCCAATATAATTATTGGAAATTCTGGTTATTTTCAAAACCATTTCTAATCCAGTTTATTTATTTTAAAAACAAATAGAATTATAATTCTAGTTCAAAACTAGTTCATTTCGATAAAAATCTATTTTTATCTTTTCAAATATGGATTTTTTCATCCCAATTCTTCACAAATCATTTCTTATGATTTAACACAAATTATTACTATTTTTAATAATTTTATCAAGGCCCGTACAGTCGATTTCCATCAATGGCCATCGAACTGCACTTACAGCGACCTTTTTCAAATTTGATTTGGACGTAACTCCAAATCCAACTGTTAGATTTCTAATTTCTAATATTCGTTAGAAAGTTATTTTCGATACGAACCCAACGGTTCCGGTTTTAGGAGAATCCGACGGTCGGGTCTCCTGCAATATCCGTTCGAAGTCAATGGTCGAAATTCGCGAACTGCCGCGGCGCGGCGTGTTCTATTCAGGCCATTATATTATATATATAATATATATATATAATATATATACTTCGTCGATTTCAATTCAAAACGTGCTTTATAAATCGTTTTAAATTCATTTTCAAAACAGTTTCAACTTCATATTCAATTTTAAATCAAAATTGAATATTCCATTATAAATTCGTTTTAAATTCATTTCAAATTGATTTCAACTCAAATCGATCTCGAATTCACTTTCAGTTCGTTTTCAATTCAATTCAGTTTCAATTAGAATTCATTTATATTCAATTTCAATTCGAATTCATTTTTATTCAATTTCAATTCGAATTCATTTCTATTCAATTTCAATTTGAATTCATTTTCTATTCAAAATATCAGATTTTGAAATCACTTTCGATATTCATTGTAAAATGAATAAAATCAATATAAACATCGTTCACGTCAAAATGGCGTCAATCTAATCAACACGGCTTCATATATTTCTATTTTCAAATATTCTATTTCAAATATTTCTTTTCAAAACTGGAATGAAGCCCAATCAATTACCATATAATGTTAATTATATGGATTTTCTACAACACATGTATACAATAACAACGATGAATAATCAACCATCATCCAAAGTGCATTCTACACTGTATAAGCATCAAATATAAATATTTAACGCTCATAACAGTCTGTTAATCAATCGATCGACATACAACTAATTATTGGGACTAGTGTATGTCATCCATCATCCCAATACCCGTGTGGGGTTTCAAACAATCAAACACAGATTTTATTTTTGCAGTTGGGCGATGTATAAAATTTATCGTCCCAATCAATATTAGTCAAATGTGTGTGTATAAACAAATCGTCCGATTTGTTTATTTTTATTTCTTTTCATATACACGTTAAAAATTCTATTTTTAACTATAAAATATTTTAACTATATAAATATTTTATTTCATTTCACGTCGCATCTCACAATAAACTACACATCAAAATTAAACAAACAAGCATACAAGCCGTCCATGGTCTGTGGACGACGGGTGTCGGGTGCTACTAAACACCGTCTGCATCCAAGTATATATATATATATATATATATATACATAACTAGAAAAATTAAATTAAAGAGTGAGAAATTCTCACCGAAAGCTAAATCCAATGCCACGACTCTTCTTAGGTAGAAATCTTCGTCGTTCTTGCCTCTTGTCACTTTCTTTGCCCGTATTATCTACATATGTAAAAATCACATTTTTACTTCGCTATTTGATATTGAAAAATCGAATTTTTACTTTGCTATTCAATATATAAAAATTGAATTTTTACTTCGCTATTCAATATATAAAAATCGAATTTTTACTTTGCTATTCAATATATAAAAATATAATTTTTACTTTGCTATTCAATATATAAAAATCGAATATTTACTTTGCTATTCAATATATAAAAATCGAATTTTTACTTTGCTATTCAATATATAAAAATCCAAACTTTCCTAATTATAAAAATTCGAACTTTTCCAATCAAAAATCCTACCTTTCATGTTTTTAAAAATCCTAACTTTTCTTCATCGAAAATCCGCCTTTGCTATATTATTCAAATATACAAGATCTGATTTTTTTTCATCATTTAAAACTGGTTTTTATCCTCGTTTACAACCAATTTCATTAATTAAATAATCAAAAATAAATAGAAGGAAGACTTACAGTAATCGGGGGGGGGCTGTCTGAGGCGCGTCAAAACCAGGAGGCGGAGGGCGCTGGAGCGGGCGGCGGCTCTTTAGGGTGGTGGCGGGTCTCGAATCGGGGGGCGTGGGTTGGGGTTCGGATTAAAGAGGAGAGCGACGCTGGGGTGAAGGGGGGTTCGAGGTTGGTGGGCGCGCCACCTGGAGGTGGCGGTGACAATGGAGGGGGGGCGGCGCGGTGTTTAGGGTTTTTTTTTCTTCTGAATGAACTCGAAACGGGGGGGATGGGGAATATGTGAAAAGGAGGGGTATTATATTTATTTTTAATTAATTTATTTATTTAATTTCAAAAAGCAACTTTTTATTTCGAACTCGAAACGAGACCCACCGCTTGTCGTCCATAGCTAATTACCCCCATTCCGAACACAATGGGATATGTATCGTAGGCTGATTTGATCATTTCGATCAGTTTTCATCAAAATCAAAATATAGCTCTATATATTGAATTTGAACGCGCATTTCAATTTACCGGGGTCACATACTAACTCGAAAAATTCCCGAAAAATACTTTCTAGCTTCATATTGCCGATACGTTCCTAACAAAACTAGTTTCGTCGAATTCTGAGACCGTTTGAAAAATGGCCATTTTCCAGTCGATTAAATTCAACTGAAATGGTCAAAACACGTTTTCCTTTGCCCCGCTCCCATATTGATTCGAAAAATTACGAAATTTGAAATCTAGAAATAACTTGACATCACGGACCCAACAAAAGTGGTTTCGTCGAAATCCGAGGTCGTTTGCAAAATTTCCATTTTTAAGGGCCCGAATTCCATAGCGACTATTCAGAATTTTCAACTGGACATATCTTTTGATTCCCGCTATGAAATTTCAATTTTTCGGATTCGTGGGAAAGATATTCTCAATTAGATCCTAATGTTTTTGGTTTCATTAAAATCCGGATTGTTTTGCACCCGGTACATTCAATTGAAGTTTGAAATCGAATTATCGAACTACCGTGCCATTTTCAATTCTATTTATAATTATATATAATTATTATATTCTAACGACGACGTATATAATATATACGTTCGAATTCTATTCAAAATAAATTTCTCGTCGATATTATTTAAAATAATTCATTTTAATTGTTCAAAATTCATTAAAATTGCCAAAATAAAATTTTTAAACTGGCCCAGATTTTCGGGTTGTTACATCTCTGTTCATCCTTCTCATCTTTCCTCCTCTCATTCATTTTCATTTAATCAATAAACCCATGAATTATAAAATAATATTTCCTAAATGGGAAATTTTTTGTAAAAGACAAATTATTTTATAAAATTAGGCATAAGGACACACATATTCTTTTTTATGTCAAGGACAAGCAACTCAAAGGTCAAACTAACGCAACCGTTTTTCCCATTTATCATCACGTTCGAATTCATCTTTCATTATACTCTTTATCCCTTTTTCCAAAACCTTCGAAATCACCTATATCAACAAAAATGGCATCTGAAATGAACTCTCTAATCATTCCTGAATCTTCAGCGCACGATCAAAGTCAATCGAAAGTTCAACACCAATTTCTGATCAATGAAATCAGAAGTTTAGAGGTCACTGAAAATCCAAGACAAATTGAACCCACAATCAAAGATGAACCAGCCGAACCTGAAGATAAACTCGTTGAAGTTGAATCACAAGTTATAATTCAAAAAAAAAAATTCAGTAGAAATATAAATTAACCAAAGGAATGAAATTGAAAGCTAACAAGTTAAAACTACAGAAAAGAGTAAATGAAGAACAAGTCCGACAATTTAGAGAAAAAGGAATGAAAAGAAGAAATGAACAAAAAGCAATAGAAGAAAATCAAACAGTAAAGAACAATGAAGAAAACCTGCCAACAAAGTAGTTATTCAAGTAAATGATACTGTAAAAATATAAATTGTTACTAGCAATATCATTTTCTAACAGTATCAAAAAATTTAAACAGTAAAAAGGAGGAAACAAATTGGAAATGAAGAATCTGAAGATCATCAAACAAATTTGATGATAGCATAGATAGTATCACTTCAAATTAGTGTTTCAATATAAGTTGGAGTAAAACTAATACTATTATATCGTAAAAATTATACATACTGTATATTTAGATTTAAAAATTGTTACTGTTACATACAAAGAAATGATACTCAGTGGCTAGTTGTTTAATATGGACACGTCACAAATCTGATACCTAGTCACATACAAAAATAATACCGTATAAATGAATATATTAGAATGTTTTATTAAAATGGATACCAATTCATATGCAAAAATGATACCCTATTATTAGTACTCTAACCAAAGTAACACATATATTAGAGTGCACTAACCGACACCTAAGCAGTATGTGTTTCAAAAATGATACCAAAGTAGATGCAAAACGATGCCTTATTACTATACAAACAATATGTTTTTCAAAAATAATACCTTAATAGATGCAAAACTGATATCTTGTTGTTATCCTCTTATTGTATAAAAATTATGTTTTTCAAAAATGATACGCAAGCAAATGCAAAAAAAAAAAAACAATATTGTTGAATATACAGTATGTTTTTCAAAAAATGATACCTAAACAGATGCATAACTTATGCTGTATTACTATTCAAAGTGTATTTTTCAAAAAAATGATATGTAAATGGATGCAAAACTTATACCCTATTAGTATTTAAAAGCACATTTACTGTACAACGCAAAACAGATGCCCTATTACTGTATAATGCAAAATGATACCTACGTAGACGCAAAACAGATACCCTATTACTTTATAAAAGAATATTTTTCTAAACTTATCCCTAAGTAGATGCAAAACTGATACCTTGTAATACATAACGGTAAGCTTTTCAACATCGATACCTAAGTATAAAACATATTGCTATTGTGTATGAAAAAGATCAACAAATGACACATATATATAATTAGCACATGACAATTTTTTTTTTTTTTTGTATACTAGGATGATGATTTTGTCAATCCTCTCGTAAGAGACGACAAAGTCATATTAAAAACAGAGGGACATAAAGATATATCTATGCCTAACGAATCAAAAATAGAAGCTGCATGTTGATGTGGTGTTTGAGCTATCTTCTAAATCATAAAGTTCATCAAAGACAAAAATGAGCCGAGTATAAAGAAAATAGAAATATTAAAGAACACATAGTTTTACAACTTTTTCCCTGTATTCTATGAAGGGAAGATATCTATGAAAGAATGTAAAAAAAACTTAGACATAATTTGGATGTCGTGAACAACCGCTACTCAGCCAAAGAAGATGCATTCATATTTGGTAAGGAAAAAAGAAAGTGATGACTAGGGATATTAGTTTACTGTTTTCTATGTCATTGGAAGGAAGTAACATAAACCCTACATCGAATATGATAAACCAAACTATTTCACAAGAATGTAAAGAAATTGCAGCAACCTTCATTACAGGTAGTGTAATAGAAAGGAGAATCTAATAAGAGATTGCTAGAAAGAAAAAACAACATGATGCAAAGCTACCACTATTGATAATAATGTAAATTTTACCAACATTTTTCTTCCTCAATAATCAGCAAAAGGTAAGATGGGGAACTCTGTCGTTCTTAACCTATTTCCAAAGGAAAAAGACAATCTTTTGGCCTCAAACAACTGAAAATTTTCAGCAAATTTGGTTAATAATTCATTCATAAGCCAAGAAACATTGCAAGTTGTTCAGTTCTTCCGTTTGTAAGATAAATTATTAAAAGACTGCTGATGTATTATGAAAATAATTGTAATATTCATCTCTAATCTTATTTTTCCTACATACAATATTACATGTGTGAAAAAATTCAGCTTAGAAAAGAAAGAAGGAATTTAGTGAAACACTCTCATGATTTGCAAGGTCAGATCTTAGGAACTTGAAGACAAATGTTGTTAAACAATTCTTGGACGACGTAAAGAAAAGACATGTTTCAATTCTAAATTTTCCTTACTGTTTAACTTTGTATGCATGGTATCAAGTTAGATAAGACGTAGTATCATTTTTAACTTAAATATCAATTTTGCCTACATAAAACATATTTCTTTTTCAAATATGATATCTAGATAGATGCAAAACCGATACCGTATTACTGTATAATAGTATGTGTTTCAAAAATATACATAAGTAGATGCAATACAGATACCCTATTACTGTATAACAATATGTGTTTCAAAACTAATCCCTAATTGGATGCAAAATCGATACCCGTGTATAAACAATACGTGCTTGAAAATGATATCTAAGTAGATGCAAAACTAATACCCTATTACTATGCACTTGTATGTATTTAAAAAATGACATCTAAGTAGATGCATAACTTATACCTTATTACCCTGTAATAGTGTGTGTTTTAAAAAATGATACCAGAGTAGATGAAAAACTGATACCTTGTCACTAAATAAAAAAACGTGTTTCAAAAATTATACTTAAGTAAATGAAAACTGATATATTATTACCATACAATATCGATTTATCCAATACACAATATTAGTTTTATGAATGCTAAAACTTCTCTGTTGTTTTCAAAATATGAAGCTCGAAAAAATAACAAAGATTCATCCACATGAAGAAAAACTTTTGGAAACATCGGAAGCATTATTTATAAGAATCAGATATTGGAAGGAAAGTCAACCCAAGAAAAGAAAACATGATGAAGATCAAACAACACTTGAATCATTGGAATAAGATGTTTCCATAAAAATTTTACTACATATTTAAGAAATAGAAGAAAAGAACAAAGGATTAAAGGAAGAATTGACAAAAGAAAGAAAAATGAGAAAACAAGCAGAAGATGAAAAAGATAAAACAAGAATTAGGAGCAAAAAATTCAAAATTTTAGGATAGCGAGGAAATTAAAATCCATACTGAGATTGAAGTGCAAAACAGTGATTCTGGGGCCAACAATGGGAGATACGTGTAATAACCCGGAAAATCCGAACCAATTTAAATTTTTTATTTTGGCGATCTTAATGAATTTTGAATATTTAAAATGAATTAATTTAAATAATAACGATGAGCAATTTATTTGAATAGAACTAGAACGTATATATTTATATAAATCGACGTTAAATTATAAATATTTATTTTTAATTATAAAAGGAATTGAAAATGGCGCGGTAGTTCGAAAATTCGATTTCAAATTTCAAGTGGATGTACAGGATTCAAAATAAACCTAATTTTAGCGAAACCAAAAATATTTGAATCTATTTGAGAATATCTTTCCAACGAATCCGAAAAATAGAAATTTCATAGCGAGAATCAGAAGTTATGTCCAGCTGAAAATTCAAAATAGTCGCCATAGAATTCTGGCCCTTAAAAATAGAAATTTTGCAAACGACCTTCATTTTCGACGAAACCACTTTTGTTGGATCCGGGATGTCAAATTATTGCTAGACTCCAAGATTCATAATTTTGTGAATCAATACGTGAGCGTGGCGAAGTAAAAGACATGTTTTGACAGTTTAAGTCAATTTGGATCGACCAGAAAATGACCAATTTTCAAACGGTCTTCAAATTTGATGAAATTAGTTTTTTAGAGCCGTATCGTCAATACGAAGCCATAAAATATTTTTCGGGAATTTTTGGTGTCCGTATGTGGCTCCGGTAAATTGAAATGTGCGTTTAAATTTAATATATAGATTTATATTTTGATTTTGATGGAAACTGGTCGAAACGATCGAATCAGCTTACGATACATATCCCGTTGAGTTCGGAATGGGGGAAATTAGTTATGGATGATAGTCGGTGAGTCTCATTTGGAGGTCGAAATAAAAAGATACGTTTTGAAATTAAAAATAATAATATATATATATAACTATATATCCTCACATCCCTCTTTCTCTCTCAGTTAAAAACAAAATATAAAAAAAGGGAAATCGGTGACCGCTGCTTCCACCAGATCCGCGCCACTGTGCTGCTCCGTCGTCGCCAAGGCTGGTGCACCCCCTTCTGACCCCCCCTCGACAGCCACCCTCCTGCTTTCTCTCTCCTCTCTCACAAGCCCCTTCTCTGATTTAAAACCACCCACCGCACCATAATAAATCATCCGCCTCTCCATGTCGCAGCTAGCCCTGTCGCCTCCACCACCTGCTCACGGTCCTTCGCCCCCTCCAGCGCACCGCTGGACCCCTTCAGCTCCTCCCCTTTCCTCTAGTAATAGAGCTTGGCCAAAACCCCCTATTCCCTCTGATGATCCAACGACAGCAAGCACGCCCCTTCCCAATTCAATGAAAGTTCTTTTTACTTTTAATTTTAATTAGTTTTTATCTGTTAAAAATATATACTCTTTTAAATCAGTTTTTGTATTTTGAAAATATATTTTTTAATTCAGTTTGAGAGGTAATAAAAATTTGATTTTGATTTTTTATTTGAGTAACAATAAAAAGTTGTGATTTTTGTATGTTTGGATCTGAAAAATTATAGATTATATTTTTAAAAACAAAGATTTTTAGGTATAATAAAGATAGGATTTTTATTTGTTTACAAAGATTTGATCTTTTTTTGTTTAAAAATATTTTATTTTTAAAAATTAGCAAAGTATGATTTTTAAAAATAAAATGATAGCAAAGTAAAAATATACATTTTAAATATGTAGCAAAGTAAAAATATAATTTTTATATATGTGGAGAGGTAAAAATCTGATTTTTATATATATAGCGAAGAGATAAAAATATGTTTTTTATTATTTGAATAACAAAATAAAAATTCGATCTTTATACATAAAGTAGAAATATAAAATATAATTTTTAGATAGAAAGAAGCGTTGTAAAAATATAGGGAGTAGAAATAAAAATATGATTTTTATTTATTGGGATAAAGAGATGAAAATATGATTTATACTATGAACAGCGTGAAAAGAATAGCACTGGAACTGGTGGAAATAGAATCAAAATTCAAACCGTTCAGAAATAAAGAATAGCGGAGTGGATCCCCAAGGTGAGAACTCCTCACTGAATTTATTTATATAGTTATTTATTTTATTACTGCATATGTAACGACCCAACTTTCGAACACGTCGGAAGTCATGCCATTAACAAGAATTAGAATAGATAGAAGATAAAATCACAGAAAACATCAGAATCTCACAGCAGAACTTTTACAAAAGATAATACTTCATAATATTACACAGTCGTACATATTACATCAGAGCATCATAGGTCTAGTGATACAAGCCATTCATAGTAATACATATCATTCATGACCAAACTTGCAGACTTAATTATACAGTAGATTGGCACACAAAGAGTTCCATTCCAGCTTCTCCAAGTTTATCCAATCCTAGTTCACTTGTTTATTCATAACAAGTGTTATGAATACCCAAGAGTGTAAGGGAAACACAGAAAAATAAACTCCGGGTCAGTCAGGGGACTGGTATGAGTAAACAGTTTAAAACAGAATAAAGAAGAAAAAAATCTCATAAGACCACGCCGTAAATACGGAATGGGATTTACCTTATGAAATCAAAATTCTTTGTATACTTGAAATCAGATATTATCATAGTGTCTTTAGTTTTCCACAAATAAATTTTGAATCTAGAAGAATGCTTGCATCTCACATTCTCCTATATAGTATATAAATAAAAACTGCTTAGCGCTTATGGAAATTGGATTTCCAACTATGACAAGGTATGGAACCACCTTCCGATCGTGTATCTCTAGAGGCGAATACACTAGGTTCAATGAGAACATCTTGCAACCCGGCCCACACATGACCGACCGCTCATTTCGCTTGAGTGTATCGAATGTATATCACCAACGGTTGGGCTCAAACCACCGTTTCTCGAAAAGGGACAACATCAAAATAGATTAAAGAAGTAAAAGGAATTTCTCTAGATAGGTGATTATACACCCTAATGGGAGCGACCCACATAGCCATGCTGCCTGCCCGATTTTTGTCATTTCCTGGGTGTGAGGCTTGAGGCTAAACTTACTTTTTTCATCATCACTATTTAATTTCTTTGAATTCCACATCATCAAAATTTGCCAACCACTAATTGACTTCCCCAAAAATATATTATAGGTATACAGCGAGAGAAACGAATTCCTCTGCCACCATATAAATACATATGGAGAGATCAACGTACATGATCAATTGGAATTACTTTGTCAGACATTCGTCCATACAAGTTGTCCTGGGATTGGACAAACCGAAGGCACTATTCAAGAATAGCCCTTGTATATTGCCGTCTTCAATTTAAAAATCTCTGACATGCGGCGTATTATAAAATCAAAGTGAAATATTTTTTTTGGCCTCTTTGAAATGATTAGCGAATATTTTCTTTGTAAATTATTAATCTAACATGATTATAATCTAATTTATATACATAATTACAGTCAAACTAAACCGTATATAATCATCTTGCCTATATCTAGGTATTCTGATCATTTCTTAAAAATGGATTGTTTCAGTGAGCGTGTCGCACACGGTTATTCTTTCCATTTTGTTCGTCACATTAAAAAATGAATACTTACCTTATTTTTCTTTAGAAAATTATTTCTCATCATTACTCCTTAATCTGATTATTCACAAATGGATTAAATTTATGATTTATAATTTATTTTACAGCTTTTTCACTTTGTATCGTTTCGTCAAATTTCCCTTCTTATTCCTGATACTCGATCTACTTCTTCCTTCTACATACCCATTTAAATAAAAATTTCTCTTTTAAAATTTATCTAGACATGATTAACAATACAGTTCTTATTTCATAAAGTTCAGAACTGATCGTTACCTGCTGCTTATATCCGGTAATTGAGACTTACAGTTTTAAAACTGACAACTTTTGCATATGTGTTGCATACGAGTTTTTTTCTTATTACTTTGGTTGTTTTAAAATTTAAATATCCTATTAGAAAATAAATTCTAATTTAAATTATAAACTAAATTTATAATTTAATAAAATTACAGTTTCTGTGCTAACTTCTCGACTTCAGTCAAAACCATATCCGATCTGCTACACTTGATCGACATCTTTTGTTGACTTTATAGTTTGAATATTTCATTAGAAAATCATTTCTAATTCTCATTATAAATTAAATTTATAATTTAATTTAAATTACAGCATCTGTATTTAAATTTCAATCCTTAACAAGAACTGCGTTAAATTCTGATTCACTTTGTTTCCTTGACTTGCTAAATTAAATAATAATTCTATTTTTATTTAAATATTTATTTTTCCCATTTTATTTAATCAAATAATTAATTTAAAACTAGTTTAAATTTAAATTATATTCAAAAATCTTTGTTTTAAAGCTTAAATGGCAAAGTACCACTTTTGGTAAAGTACCAGGTCGAGAACCACGGTGCGCGCTCATGGAATCAGGCTCGGCCATCATGGTTTTGCCAAGTACCACTTTTTAAGCCAAAGTACCAGTTTGTGAAACACCACCTCCAGAACACAGTGTTTCCATCTCCGATCACTTCACCCTATCTGTGCACGTACACAGCCACCTACGGCAACTCCATCCACCAGTGACCATCATCACAGACCACCCTCCACCTGCTGTTTATCTCCCCAAGCCCGGATCACCACCTCCACGGCCATGGTAAGTTTTCACCGTTCCACTCCATTTCCAAAAAAAACACCATCCAAGAAACGCTCCACTATGCCTCGCTCTGACCATGAGGCGCCACCACCTTCTTACCACGCCACCACCATCCCTTGATGCCACGAACCCCCCATGACCACACCCCAAAGCTCCACTTTCGACGAGCAGTTCAGAGGCCAAAAACCGAACCCAAAAACCCATCAATTATCCTATTTCGATCTCGTCCTCTAAATCCACTCATTTGAAAAATAAATTAGTATTTTTCCTAGCATCCTCGACCCTAGGTGATGCTCCACCTTCAACCCCAAAGTGCACATGGCCTGGATGGTCGGAATTTGATCAATGTTCAAATTTCGACCATCTCGGAATTTCTCTTGATTTAATGAATTAAAAATCATGATTTTTATTTTAAAATTCATTAATTCGACCCATCATTACATTCATGTAATCAAAACAAGTTTTCATGAAGTTTGTAAATCCATTTTGATTTTTAGATACAGAGGGTACTGCTATTTTTTGGTTTTCATGTATCAATGGTTTTGAAAATGGCCTTACCCCTTATACAAACATCTATTTGGCTATGTGAAAGTTTTAGAAAACTAATCAGGCATCTCATTCACTTCTTTTAGCCTGGGTTCATTCATCACTTTAGTCAAGTTGATTTTTTTTTTGTTTACACAAACTGACAGAACATGGTAACTTACAACATGATCTTCCTAAACATATAATACTTAGGGGTTTAAGTGCTAACCATAATTCTTTGAATTAGGCAAACAAACTAAGATGGAAACAACCATATCATTCAAGCAATATTATCACAAAGAAGGGGCACATCTTCAGTCAAAAACAGAAAAGACAGTACAGAAATTTCCTTAGAAAAGTTTACTCACCCGGCAATGTTTGAACCCTTAGCTTTCTTTCTTCTTTACTGAACTAATTCTAAAGGCTTGGTTGTGTGAGGAAAATGATTGTGCTTAGGGTCTATTTATAGTGGGGGAAAATAATTAAAAAATGGAGCAAAAATCAGTTTTTCAGATTTTGTTGTGTGACAAATGATGGACAACTCAGAAAATCCTTCTTCTCTTACCAAATCAAAGCACCACCACCCAATTCACATGGCTTATCTCAGCCAATCATCACCCTAAAAACCTCTTGCACATGACCTCCCTTTTTCCTATGAATTATCACCTTAGATGCCATTAAATCTTCCTTGGTTTAAGCAAATTTTAGCATCCATTCCAGTATCGTATATGCTCAGTTTTTTATTGGGTTTCTACCCCAAAATCTTCACATGAAAATTTGATTTAACCCAAAATATTTAAATACTTTTACTTGGCTTCAAAGCCAATACAAAATCTGAATGTTCTTGTACCATTTTTGATTCACGGCCATGTGATGAAATAAACATGAAAAATCTTGAAAAATCTATATGTTAAAGTTTATCTAGTGTAGGCATGATCCTTGATATATACAAGATTTTGTAAATCTTTATGCACATGTTATATGACCAATGTGAACATGCTTTTGAAAATGAAAAGAAAAAGGTCATTTTCAGAAAATCTTGTAGAAAGAAAATGATTTGAAACTGAAAATATTTGATCTAAATAGATTTTGCCATGTGAACATATTTTCTCCTAGATCCTATCTTTACTAGTGTAGGTTACATTCAAGTACACACACACACACACACACACACACACACACATATATATATATATATATATATATATGAGAACATGTTTGCAAAATGAAATGGTATTTTATATTTTGGTTTATGTTTATGAACATGTGAACTTGACTTTGAACTTGCTTTAAAAACAAAAAGGTTTTGGCATGTTTTTATTTCTAGTGTTAAAAGTTTTTAAATCAAGAATCTACAAAAACTCAAATTCTTAAACCCTTTGGAAAAATGAACAAAACATGTGAATTAAAATGGCATAATAAAGACATGTTATGTATAAGTGTTATTACTCATACATGTGTAAAATCAATTTAACCAAACGCTATCAAATACATGCTATCATACCTGATTGTGTAAAAATGGGTTTTAGTAAATGCTGCGATACATGCTATTATACATAAGTAAACATGTTTTGAAATTTTAAACTGTGGATTTTAAATTGTATTTGTAAATACCTACTTACGATCAATTAATATCTGTGTCAGTGATACGTGTAAATACCGGGTCATTACATTCTACCCCCATATAAAAATTTCATCCTCGAAATTTGTAAACAGTAGATTAGAGTTATGGACACATATCCATAAAGATTTTATTTATAACTGGATATATCTGTTACTATGGTTGGAAAACATTTCCATTTATATATTACTACTCTTGAATTCTCATCAATATCCATATATCCTTGAAATAGATCTCAAGCCTTATCCACTTCATTGATTTGAATCAATCATGCTAAACATACGTATCAGTCCAAATTCCCCCTTTTAACTCATCAATCAATTTACTTAACTCCGTTAAGTATCATCCACAACCTTCATTCACTTAGTTAATTATCTCCATTTCGGGACCCACAAATTCACAAATCATGCAGTTCACTTTCCCTGAGTTCATATCCAATTAATACTTAAGTCCAGACTTAATTACAGGAAATCCAAATTTTAATTCAATTTAAAATTCTAACCCGATTTCTGGTATCAATATGATTGGATATTATTCTAATTTAATCCAACCACATTTAATTTATCCTAAGGCTGACCCTAGTTAATTAACTCCTTACAAATAATTGCAAAGCTTATATCCTGCTGGACAGGTGCAACTTCCTCCACAGTTTCTCCTTGATTCTGGGATCCAGTATTACGACCAGTAGTAGTGGAGGTTCCACTATCTCGACCTCTTCGTCTTCGATTACTCATCTTAATTACCTGAATATAACAGGTTGCCAATCGAGACTTGAGTGGATATAACTAACTTAGGTATATCATCCAAGTTAATAAATTTTCAAAAATACGCTCTCTCACACTCACCCAAAGCCTAGGTAATTAGTAACCTAAGCTCTGGTACCAACTGTAACGACCCAACTTTCGAACACATCGGAAGTCATGCCATTAATAAGAATAAAAATAGCTAGAAGATAAAATCACAGAAAACATCAGAATCTCACAGCGGAATTTTACAAAAGATAATACTTCATAATATTTCACAGTAGTACATATTACATCAGAGCATCATATGTCTAGTGATACAAGTCATTCAAAGTACATCCTTAATCATACATATCATTCATGACCAAACTTGCAGACTTAATTATACAGTAGATCAGCACACAAAGAGTTCCATCCCAGCTTCTCCATGTTTATCCCATCTTGATTCACTTGTCTATTCATAACAAGTGTTATGAATACCCAAGAGTTTAAGGGAAACACAGAAAAATAAACTCCGGGTCAGTCAGGGGACTGGTATAAGTAAACAGTTTAAAACAGATTAAAAAAATAAAAATATCTCATAAGATCACGCTGTAAATACGGAATGGGTTTTTACCTTATGAAATCAAAATCCTTTGTATACTTGAAATCAAATATTATCATAGTGTTTGTAAGTTTTCCACGAATAAATTTTGAATCTAGAAGAATGCTTGCATCTCACATTCTCCTATATAGTATACAAATAAAAACCGCTTGGTGCTTATGGAAATTGGATTTCCAACTATGACAAGGTATGGAACCACCTTCCGATTGTGTATCTCTAGAGGCGAATACACCAGGTTCAACAAGAACGTCTTGCAACCCGGCCCACACATGATCGACCACTCATTTCTCTTGAGAGTATCGAATGTATATAACCAACGGTTGGGCTCAAACCACCGTTTCTCGAAAAGGGACAGCATCGAAATAGATTAAAGAATTAAAAGGAATTTCTCTAGATAGGTGATTATGTACCCTAATTGGAGCGACCCGCATAGCCATGCTGCCTGCCCGATTTTTATCTTTTCCTGGGTGTGAGGCTTGAGGCTAGACTTACCTTTTTCATCATCACTGTTTAATCTCTTTGAATGCCACATCGTCAAAACTTGCCAACCACTAGTTGACTTCCCCAAAAATATATTATAGGTATATAGCGAGAGAAACGAATTCCTCTGCCACCATATAAATACGTTTGGAGAGATCAACTTACATGGTCATTTAGAATTACATTGTCAGACATTCATCCATACAAGTTGTCCTGGGATCGGACAAACCGAAGGCACTATTCAAGAATAGACCTTGTATATCGCCGTCTTCAATTTAAAAATCTCTGACGCACGGGGTATAATCAAATCAAAGTGAAATATTTATTTTGGTCTCTTTGAAATGATTAGCGAATATTTTCTTTGTAAATTATTAATCAAACATGATTATAATCTAATTTATATACATAATTACAGTCGAACTAAACCATATATAATCATCTTGCCTATATTTGGGTATTCTGATCATTTCCTAAAAATGGACAGTTTCGGTGTGCGTGTCACACACAGTTATTCTTTTCATTTTGTTCGTCACTTTAAAAAATGAATACTTACCTTATTTTTCTTTAGAAAAATATTTCTCATCATTACTCCTTAATCTGATTATTCACAAATGGATTAAATTTATGATTTATAATTTATTTTACAGCTTTTTCACTTTGTATCGTTTCGTCAAATTTCACTTTTTATTCCTGATACTCGATCTACTTCTTCCATCTACATACCCATTTAAATAAAAATTTCTCTTTTTAAAATTTATCTAAACATGATTAACAATACAGTTCTTATTTCATAAAGTACAGAACTGATCGTTACCTGCTGCTTGTATCCGGTAATTGAGACTTACAGCTGACAACTTTTGTGTATGTGTTGCATACGGGTTTTTTCTTATAACTTTGGTTGTTTTAAAATTTAAATATCCCATTAGAAAATAAATTCTAATTTAAATTATAAACTAAATTTATAATTTAATAAAATTACAGTTTCTGTGATAACTTCTCGACTTCAGTTAAAACCATATCCGATCTGCTACACTTGATCGACTTCTTTTGTTGACTTTAAAGTTTGAATATTTCATTAGAAAATCATTTCTAATTCTCATTATAAATTAGATTTATAATTTAATTTAAATTACAGCTTCTGTATTTAAATTTCAATCCTTGACAAGAACTGCATTAAATCCTGATTCACTTCGTTTCCTTGACTTGCTAAATTAAATAAAAATTCTATTTTTATTTAAATATTTATTTTTCCTATTTTATTTAATCTAATAATTAATTTAAAACTATTTTAAATTTAAATTATATTCAAAAATCTTTGTTTTAAAGCTTAAATGGCAAAGTACCACTTTTGGTAAAGTACCAAGTCGAAAACCAAGGTGTGCGCTCATGGAATCAGGCTCGGCCATCATGGTTTTGCCAAGTACCACTTTTTAAGCCAAAGTACCAGTTCTATGAAACACCACCTCCAGAACATAGTGTTTCCATCTTCGATCACTTCACCCTACCTGTGCACGTGCACATTCACCCACGGCCCCTCCAACCACCAGTGACCATCATCACTGACCACCCTCCACCTGTTGATCATCTCCCCAAGCCCGGATCACCACCTCCACGGCCATGGTAAGTTTTCACCGTCCCACTCCATTTCCAGGCAAAAACACCGTCCAAGAAACGCTCCACCATGCCTCGCTCAGACCACTAGCCGCCGCCACCTTCTTACGACGCCACCACCATCTCCTGACGTCACGAACCCCCTATGACCGCACCCCCAAAGCTCCACTTTCGACGAGCAGTTCAGAGGCAAAAAACCAAACCCAAAAACCCATCAATTACCCTATTTCGATCTCGTCCTCTAAATCCACTCATTTGAAAAATAAATTATTATTATTCCTAGCATCCTCGATCCTAGGTGATGCTCCACTTCAACCCCATAGTGCACGGTGGCTTGGATGGTCGGAATTTGATCAATGTTAAAATTTCGACCATCTTAGGATTTCTCTTGATTTAATGAATTAAAAATCATGATTTTTCTTTTAAAAATCATTAGTTCGACCCAACATTACATTCATGTAATCAAAATGAGTTTTCATGAAGTTTTAAAATCCATTTTGATTTTTAGATATAGAGGGTACTGCTGTTTTTTGGTTTTCATGTATTAATGGTTTTGAAAATGGTCTTACCCCTTATACAAACATCTATTTGACTATGTGAAAGCTTTAGAAAACTAATCAGGCATCTCGTTTACTTCTTTTAGCCTGGGTTCGTTCATCACTTTAGTTAAGTTGATTTTCTTTGTTTACACAAACTGACAGAACACGGTAACTTACAATATGATCTTCCTAAACATATAATACTTAGGGGTTTAAGTGCCAACCATAATTCTTTGAATTAGGCAAACAAACTGAGATGCAAACATCTATATCATTCAAGCAATATTATCACCAAGATGGAGCACATTTTCAGTCAAAAACAGAAAAGACAGTAAAAAAATTTCCTTAGAAAAGTTTACTCACCAAGTAATGTTTGAACCCTTAGCTTTCATTCTCTTTTACTGAACTAATTCTAAAGGCTTGTGTTGTGTGAGGAAAATGAGTGTGCTTAGGGTCTATTTATAGTGGGGAAAATCATTAAAATATGGTGCAAAAATCATTTTTTTCAGATTTTATTATGTGAGAAATGATGGACAACTCAGAAAATCCTTCTTCTCTTACCAAATCAAAGCACCACCACCCAATTCACATGGCTTATCTCAACCAAACATCACCCTAAAAACCTCTTGCACATGACCTCCCTTTTTCCTATTGGTTTCTATGAATTATCACCTTAGATGCCATTAAATCTTCCTTGGTTTAAACAAATTTTAGCATCCATTCTAGTATCATATATGCTCAGTTTTTTATTGAGTTTCTACCCCAAAATCTCCACATGAAAATTTGATTTAACCCAAAAAATATAAATACTTTTACTTGGCTTCAAAGGCAATACAAAATCTGAAAGTTCTTGTACCATTTTTGATTCACGACCATGTGATGAAATAGACATGAAAAATCTTGAAAAATCTATATGTTAGAATTTATCTAGTGTTGGCAAGATCCTTGATATATACAAGATTTTGTAAATCTTTATGCACATGTTATATGACCAATGTGAACATGCTTTTGAAAGTTAAAAGAAAAAGGTCATTTTCAGAAAATCTTGTAGAAAGAAAATGATTTGAAACTGAAAATATTTGATCTAAATAGATTTTTCCATGTGAACATATTTTCTCCTAGATCCTCTCTTTACTAGTGTAGGTTCTATTTAAGTACACACACACACACACACAAACACACACACACACACATACACACACACACACACACACACACACACATATATATATATATATATATATATATATATATATGAGAACATGTTTGCAAAATGAAATGGTATTTCATATTTTGGTTTATGTTGATGAACATATGAACTTGACTTTGAACTTGCTTTTAAAACAAAAAGGTTTTGGCATGTTTCTATTTGTAGTGTTAAAGTTTTTAAATCAAGAATTTGAAAAAACTCAAATTCTTAAACCCTTTGGAAAAATGAACAAAATATGTGAATTAAAATGGCATAATAAAGACATGCTATGTATAAGTGTTATTACTCATACATGTGTAAACTCAATTTAACCAAACGCGATCAAATACATGCTATCATACCTGATTGTGTAAAAATGGGTTTTAGTAAGATACATGCTATTATTCATAAGTAAACATGTTTTGAAATTTTAAAGTCTGGATTTTATATTGTATTTGTAAATACGTACTTACGATCAGTTAATATCTGTGTCAGTGAAACGTGTAAACACCGGGTCATTACAGCATATATGAACTGTTCTCCGTCGTCCACAGACCATGGACGACTTGTTTGATTGTTGGATTGGTTGTTCGGGGTTGATTTATTTATTTGTTTGAATGTGGTTTGGAAAGTGAATTAAATTGATTATTGGGTATGGCGCAAGCCAATAAAGGAGAGGGGTAATGCTAGATATTACCCGATTTCAATATCACGCCGTTATGCTGCTGAAATTTTCTAAAATATAAAGTGTTAGTTAAAAATAACATTTTTATTAAATGTATGAACTGTTAAAAATAGTAAAATGTTGAAATGAATATTTTAGCGTTAAAAATATAATTTTTAACGTGTAAATGAATGGCATGAAATTCTCCTGAAATGAAAATGATTATTCATTTACAAACCAGAACGATTTGTTTATGTACGCCTATTTGACTGACATAGATTTGGATGATAAATTTTATACATCGCTCAACTACACAAATAAAATTTATGTTTGATTGATTGAAACCCCACACGGGTTTTGGGATGATATTGGCGTACACTAATCCCAATTGTTTAGTTGTATGTCGAACGATTGGTTGACAGGCTGTTGTAAGCGTTGATTATTTATATTCAATGCTTATGCAGTTGGGTAGTGCACTTTGGATGATGGATGATTGTTTATCACTATTGATATATACATGTGTTGTATGGAAATCCATAGAAATAAAATCTATGGTAATAGATTGGGCCTCATTCCAGTTTTTAAAAGAAATATTTGAAATAGAAACATTTGAAATAGAAATATTTGTATAGAAATATTTGAAATAGAAATATTTGAAACAGAAATATATAAAGCCGTGTCGATTAGATTGACGCCATTTTGACGTGAACGATATTTATATCGATTTTATTCATTATTATAATGAATATCGAAAAGGAATTGATTTCAAAATCTAATGTTTTGAAAATATTATCATTTATATATCGATGACATGGAATATTCAATTTTGATTAGAAATTGAATATGAAGTTGAAATCGTTTCGAAAACGATTTATTAAATACGTTTTAAAAGGAAATCGACGAAATATAATATATATATATATATATATTATGCATATATAATGGCCTGAATAGAACGCGCCGCGCCGCGGTAGTTCGCGAATTTCGACCATTGACTTCAAACGGACATTACGGGAGATCCAACCGTCGGATTCTCCTAAAACTGGAACCGTTGGGTTCGTATCGAAAAGAGCTTTGTAACGAATATGAGATATTTGAAATCTAATGGTTGGATTTGGAATTATGTCCAAACCAAATTTGGAAAAGGTCGCTGTAAGTGCAGTTCGATGGCCGTTGATGGAAATCGACTGTACGGGGCTTGATAAAATTATTAAAAATATCAATGATCAGTGTAAAATCATAATAAATTATTTGGAAAGGATTGGGATAAAAAACTCCATATTTGAAAAGATAAAAATAATTTTTTATCGAAATGAACTAGTTTTGAACTAGAATTATAATCCCATTTATTTTTTAATAAATAAAGTGGATTTGGAATGGTTTTAAAAATAATTAGAATTTCCAATATATAAAGTGGAAATGGATTTGAATCGAAATTATCTTTGGAATATTTCGATGTTGGATTTCATGTATGTACAGATATTGTTATGGGAATTTGAAAGATATATTTATATCATTATTTCCAATACGATATTGTTGGTCATGGAATTTGATATTGAATATAAGCCGATATATTTTCTATTCAGAGCCTTGTATTTAATATCAAATGGGATTTGGGTTTGTCGTGAATGGTGTCTTCGTTAACACCGTTCTTAAACCCAGTTGAGAAAAAGATTAAATATTTTTATTTAGATTTAACGAAGTATACCAATTAAATGATATTTAATTAGAATTGAATTGGAATTGATTTTTGGGTTTATCGTGAATAGTGTTTTAAATAACACTTATTCTTTAACCCGATAATTAAATGTGAATTGAGTTTATTGTGAACTGTGTTTTTAACGACATTCGTTCTTTAACCCGATTTACAACGAAATGGAATTTGGTTTTTATAAATCATTTATTAAGATTTTATGGGATTTTCCAAGGTAAAGTTTTCCAGTTTAAATTAATTAAATTGGAATGGAAGGGAATTCGATTTGGTAATAATCGAAGTGAGCATCTGTGGAGGAAGACCGTTACTATATATGGAATTTAAAAGGCTTAGCCGTTATTCCATTTATATTATTGGTTGGATACGGAAGTTTGTATCGTTTATATATATTGATTTTTTTCCGTGAAGATTCATATTCAATGGAATGTGATTTTGGGTTTATCGTGAGCTGTGTTTTAAGTGACAATAGTTCTTTAACCCAAGTAATGATAAGATTAATTTCTTAACTTTGAAAAATCATTAAGTAATGATTTTTGGAGATTAAAACTGAATTAGAGTTTTAATGAATCTTTAACTAGATTGACAAGTGAATATGATAATTAAAATTATCAATTCAGGAAAATGATCCAGAATGGAGTATCCCCAGTTTTGCTCAAAGCGATAGTTAATCTTTAATTAGATTTGAATGTGAAATGGTAATTGAATTTACCTATAACACCGCGGTGTTAGATATGGAGTATTGCCAGTTTTGCTTCATGGGATGAATAGGTTGGGGTTGGGAAATTAAAACAAATAATTACTTCGGTAAGGTTCGTTAATCCCGACTAGTTTGGATAAACCATAATTTTGTTTGAATTGATATTCAAAGGAAGATTAAAGAATAAATTCAAAGAATTTATCTTTGATAAAATTAATGGGAACCTTTCCCAAAGTAAAAGAATATTTGAATAAAGGAATATTCTGGATTCGAATAAGGCGCATGTTGTGTTTTTATAGCACTAGTTTATTATATACGCGAGTTATTCAGAAAGACCGATTTTATCCCATTCTGAATAACTGATACGACAATAAGTCGAAGATGAAGACGGTGGTTGAAGACCAGAGGTCATCACATCATTTGGATGATTCCTAATTATATTGATTGGGTCGTACACCCAAAAGTAGGGAATAAATTGGTGATCGTCCAGACGTACTTGGAGATCGATGGATATGCGAGGAATAAGGTTCCTCCGGTTTCGTTCAGACCCAGAACGGACTTGTAAATGGATGTGTGTCTGACATTGGATTTTATTCTGTGTTGATTGATTTCTATTAAATATATATCTGTTTGGTAGCAGAGAATTTATTCTCTTGCTTAACGCCCTTCTTTGAGACATACGAGCTCAGAGGTTATATATCGATAGATATCAGTCGCATGGCATGAATTGCCTATGTGGCATGCTGAGATGCAAATGATCAAGGCTTCTGTTGAAAAGCAGAGTCTTGTGGTTGATGATCAAAGCATGACCTTTGTGGCATCGCTTTGTGTAGCGTTAATTCACGAGCCTTACACCCCGGTGTGAACCAAAAACGGGAGAGGACGTCTGTGAGGGCATGCGTTTCCTTCTAGCTAGAAGTGGCATCAGTGGTTTTACACGCCCTGACGAGTTTGACTTATGTGGTTGTTGGAATGCGAGGCACCTCGGTTATATTTGTTGATCCGGGACCGATGGAGTCATTTTTTGGCTCATTTACGCCCCATAGGGCAGGGAAACACATGTTCAGGGTTTAAGTTTAATCCACTCCATGTGGACTGGCCCTGAGGATCCAAGGTTACTCGAGCTCAGACCTGAGGCTCAGGCTAGAGAGTCTCGAAGCGATAAGGACGATCCCTTGCCATGGTTCACAGACAGAAATCCAACTTCCAATACGTGACAATTGCCGTTTTAATTGTAGAGCCTAGTATTGGCGACATGATATATGGTACCCATGCCGCCTAGGATTGATACATTTATATTTAAAGTTGTTTTATACACTATAAACTTATAATGGTATCAAATGATTTGTTTTAAATGTACCAAGCATGTTTGGCTATTATAAGGGAAAACTCTATCCCCCGGCTTGCGTTGCATTGTGTGATAGGACCTGGGTCTTATAATAGCTTCATTTTTTCAAAAAGCATTGCGCTATTTTGGTATATGCACTGGTATTCTTGGGAGGAAATCCGTTTCGTGTTATACAGCGTGGCCCCTTGATATATCTGATTTAAAGTAAAGTTTTAAATAACTGTTTTAGTTCTCACACCAGTCACATGACTGACCTGGAGTTTATTGTTTTAACCTAAACTCTGGGGGGCCCTATTTTCCACATGGGAAGCTAGTAGTTTTGGTTTTGCAGATTTATATTCATAGGATCTTGGGTTATAGCTGGAATGATATCCGGAAAGCTCTGTATCCGTTTATTCCTTTCAGTTGTGTATTGTATTGTTTTTCCGCTGCTATGTATTCAAATGTAACTTGAATCTCTGATATTTTTCTGATGTATATTATTTGTTTATACTCTGTTATATTCCTGCATTCTGATGGAATTGTTGTAATTAACAATGAAATGTTCTTCTGTTTGTGTTCTGATTTGTCGTATTCTCAAAGCAATCCGGGCTTTCCTTCACGGGGAAGTTCGGGTCATCTCATTTTGGTATCAGAGCTTTGATTTACAGAGCTCGAGAATAAGGCACGAACCAAATGAAAGAATTCATCAGAGATTGGATTAGCAATATCCAATGAGAACGACTCGTTAGAGATAGGATCAGTAGTATCCTAGAACGAGTGTGAAGATTGTTGTTTTTAAAAATAAAAATGAAAACAAGTTTTGTTTTGAAAATTCAATTCAATTATTCGTATTTGAATATTATTTTTATACTGATTTGGACAATCAAGTATATAGAGATTTTTATATACGTCTGATCCACGTGTATTTGAAGCCTCAAATATATTCGATAGATATAAAAACACACTCTAATCGCCCGGGCATGATTCTGATCATAGCGATCGCATCATAAGTATTTATGTTCGAGTTTCGAAGGTGGGATGTCTATATATTTCCTATTGACTGGTGTGAGAACCAAAAATAGATAGGGCTTATTGTTGTGATTTGGCATCAAAAATATGATTTTTGGATATGTATTAAAGTTATGTGATTGAAACGTTATTCAACTAATTGATTGCTGATTGATGGTTGTGTTGTTTGATTATTCCTTTAAACCATTATATGAATCAACGGTAAATTTAGCCAAATTGTATAGAATGTTGAATAAGATTGAAAATTACTTGGAAATGCGTGCATGTACATATATATGTGTGAACAGGTCATTGCAAAGAGGCTAGAGCAAAGGAATAAAATTCTTTGCCCGACAAATAGGTACATGTTTATTATATTTCTTGGGGTTTTTGATGATTTTATAAACCGATTGGCTAGCCACTTGGCTTTTTTTTCCTTTTTGGATTGGAGAGGCCTGTATGGCAATTTCGGGATTTTCCAGGTGCTCCCGTGCAGGGGAGGTTATGGCGAAATTTTTCGAAAATTTAGGGTGTTAACCAAATTTTTGAAGAATTTGAAAAGTTTTTAGAAACTATAAAGTTGAAGAACTTACGACATAATGAAAATAATGAAAGTCGAGTTGATTAGTTAAACAACTTTCAACTTCGTTCCTTTTCGGGGACGAAAAGTTTTAAGTGGGGGAGATTGTAATAACCCGGAAAATCCGAACCAATTTAAAATTTTTATTTTGGCAATTTTAATGAATTTTAAAGATTTAAAATGAATTATTTTAAATAATAACGACGAGAAATTTATTTTGAATAGAATTAGAACGTATATATTTATATAAATCGACGTTAGAATAAAAATATTTATTTTAAATTATAAATGGAATTGAAAATGGCACGGTAGTTCGAAAATTCGATTTCAAATGGATGTACAGGATTCAAAATAAACCAGATTTTAGCCAAAAAAATATTTGAATCTATTTGAGAATATCTTTCCAACGAATCCGAAAACTGAAATTTCATAGCGGGAATCGAAAGTTATGTCCAGTTGAAAATTCAAAATAGTCGCTATGGAATTCTGGACCTTAAAAAGGGAAATTTTGCAAACGACCTTCGCTTTCGACGAAACCACTTTTGTTGGATCCGGGATGTCAAATTATTGCCAGACTCCAAAATTCATAATTTTTTGAATCAATATGTGAGCGTGGTGAAGTAAAACGTGTTTTGACAGTTTCAGTCAATTTGGATTGACCAGAAAATGACCAATTTTCAAACGGTCTTCAAATTTGATGAAATTAGTTTTGTTAGAATCGTATCGTCAATACGAAGCTAGAAAATATTTTTCGGGAATTTTTTTTGTCCGTATGTTGCCTCGGTAAATTGAAATGTGCGTTCAAATTCAATATTAGATTTATAATTTGAAACTGATCGAAACGATCGAATCAGCTTATGATATACTTATCCCGTTAAGTTCGGAATGGGGGTAATTATTTATGGATGACAATCGGTGGGTCTCATTTGGAGGTCAAAATAAAAAGATACTTTTTGAAATTAAAAATAATAAAATATTTATATAATTATATATCCACACATCCCTCTCTCTCAGTTAAAAACGAAATATATATAAAAAACGGAAATCGAAGACCGCCGCTTCCTCCACCACCTACTGACGGTCCTCCGCCCCCTCCGCGCCACTAGACCCCTTCAGCTCCTCCCCTTTCCTCTAGTATAGAGCTCGCCCAAAACCCACTTTTTCCTCCGACGATCCAACGACAGCAAGCACGCCCCTTCCCAATTCAATGTGAGTTTTTTTACTTTTAATTTTAATTTTAATCAGTTTTTATCTACTAAAAATATATATTCTTTTAAATCAGTTTTTGTATTTTGAAAATATATTTTTAAATTCAGTTTGAGAGGTAATAAAAATTTGATTTTTATTTTTTGTTTGAGTAGCGATAAAAAGTCGTGATTTTTGTATGTTTGGATCTGAAAAGATTATAGATTATATTTTTAAAAACAAAGATTTTTATTTATAACAAAGATTGGATTTTTATTTGTTTACAAAGGTTTGATCTTTTTCGTTTAAAAAGATTTGATTTTTGAAAAATAACAAAGTATGATTTTTAAAAATGAAATGATAGCAAAGTAAAAATATACTTTTTATATATGTAGCAAAGTAAAAATATAATTTTTATATATGTGGAGAGGTAAAAACCTGATTTTTATATATATGGCGAAGAGATAAAAATATGATTTTTATTATTTGAATAACGAAATAAAAATTCGATCTATATACAAGAAGTAGAAATATAAAAATACAATTTTTAGATAGAAAGAAGCGTTGTAAAAATATAGGGAGTAGAAATAAAAATATGATTTTTATTTATTGGGATAAAGCAATAAAAATATGATTTTTACTATGAACAGCGTGAAAAGAATTGCGATGGAACTGGTGGAAAACAAATCAAAATTCAAAACGTTCAAAAATAAAGAATGGCGGAGTGGATCCCAAGGTGAGAACTCCTCAGTGAATTTATTTATACAGTTATTTGTTTTATAACTACATATATGAACTGTTCCCCGTCGTCCACAGACCATGGACGACTTGTTTGATTGGTTGTTTGGTGTTGATTGATTTATTTGTTTGAATATGGTCTGGAATGTGAATTAAATTGATTATTGGGTATGGCGCAAGCCAGTAAAGGAGAGGGGTAATGCAAAACATTACCCGATTTCAATATCAAGCCGTTATGCTGCCGATTTTTTTTGAAATATAAAGTGTTAGTTAAAAATAACATTTTTATTAAATGTATGAACTGTTAAAAATAGTAAAGTGTTGAAATAAATATTTTAACGTTAAAAATATAATTTTTAACCTGTAAATGAACGGCGTGAAATTCTCCTGAAATGAAAATGAATATTCATTTACAAATCAGAACTATTTGTTTATGTACGCTTATTTGACTGACATAGATTGGGACGATAAATTTTACACATCGCTCAACTGCACAAATAAAATATTTTTTTGATTGATTGAAAGCCCACATGGGTGTTGGGATGATATTGGCGTACACTAATCCCAATTGTTTAGTTGTATGTCGATCGATTGGTTGACAGGCTGTTGTAAGCGTTGATCATTTATATCCAGTGCTTATGTAGTTGAGTAGTGCACTCTGGATGATGGAATGATTGTTTATCACTATTGATACATACATGTGTTGTACGGAAATCCAAAGAAATAAAATCTATGGTAATTGATTGGGCCTCATTCCAGTTTTGAAAAGAAATATTTAAAATAGAAATATTAAAATAGAAATATTTGAATAGAAATATTTAAAATAGAAATAAATAAAGTTGTGTCGATTAGGTTGACGCCATTTTGGCGTGAACGATATTTATATCGATTTTATTCATTTTTATAATCAATATCGAAAAGGAATTGATTTCAAAATCTAATGTTTTGAAAATATTGTCATTTATATATCGATGATATGGAATATGCAATTTTGATTAAAAATTGAATATGAAGTTGAAATCGTTTTGAAAATGATTTATAAAATACGTTTTAAAAGGAAATCGACGAAATATATATATTATGACCTGAATAGAACGCGCCGCGCCGTAGTAGTTCGCGAATTTCGACCATTCACTTCAAACGGGCATTATGGGAGACCCGACCATCATATTCTCCTAAAATCGGAACCGTTGGGTTTGTATCAAAAAGAGCTTTGTAACGAATATGAGAGATTTGAAATTTAACGGTTGGATTTGGAATTATGTCCAAATCAAATTTGGAAAAGGTCGTTGTAAGTGCAGTTCGATGGCCGTTGATGGAAATCGACTGTACGGGCCTTGATAAGATTATTAAAAATATCAATAATTAGTGTAAAATCATAAGTAATGATTTGGAATGGATTGGGATGAAAAATTCCATATTTGAAAAGATAAAAATAATTTTTTATCGAAATGAACTAGTTTTGAACTAGAATTATAATCCCATTTATTTTTAAACAAATAAAGTGGATTTGGAATGGTTTTAAAAATAATTAGAATTTCCAATATACAAAGTGGAAATGTATTAGAATCGAAATTGTCTTTGGAATATTTCGATGTTGGATTTCATGATTATACAGATATTGTTATGGGAATTTGAAAGATATATTTATATCGTTATTTCCAATACAATATTGTTGGTCATGGAATTTGATATTGAATATAAGCCGATATATTTTCTATTCAAAGCCTTGTATTTAATATCAAATGGGATTTGGGTTTGTCATGAGTGGTGTCTTCATTAACACCGTTCTTAAACCCAGTTGAGAAAAAGATTAAATCTTTTTATTTAGATTTAACGAAGTATACCAATTAAATGATATTTAATTGGAACTGAATTGGAATTGATTTTTGGGTTTATCTTGAAAAGCGTTTTAAATAGCACTTATTCTATAATCCGATAATTAATGGAATGTGAATTGAGTTTATTGTGAACTGTGTTTTTAACGACATTCGTTCTTTAACCCGATTTACAGCGAAATGGATTTTGGAATTTATAAATCTTTTACTAAGATTTTATGGGATTTTCCAAAGTAAAGTTTTCCAGTTTAAATTAATTAAATTGGAATGGAAGGGAATTCGATTTGGTAATAATCGAAGTGAGCTTCTGTAGAGGAAGACTGTTACTATATATGGAATTTAAAAGGTTTAACCGTTATTCCATTTATATTATTGGTTGGATACGGAAGTTTGTATCATTTATATATATTGATTTGTTTTCCGTGAAGATTCCATATTCAATGGAATGTGATTTTGGGTTTATCGTGAGCTGTGTTTTAAGTGACACTAGTTCTTTAACCCAGGTAATGATAAGATTAATTTCTTAACTTTGAAAAATCATTAAGTAAAGATTTTTGGAGATTAAAACTGAATTAGAGTGTGACGGCCCACCCCGCACCAACCGACATTTACTCCAAAAGTGCGCTGTAAACATGTCCAGTTAGCACGGAACGGGTCGTCAGAAGGAAAAGGAAGAAGGAAATGAAGAACCTGTAGAATGTCTCATAGCGCATAGAACAAAATATAATAATAACATACTTGACATAAAACAGGAGAGACAGTGCATAAGCTGAAAATCAGAACTAAACATCATAGCAGCGGAAATCCAAAATACAGCTTATTACAACTTTTCAAACTGTCTCAAAGCAAAGTAAGATAAATGAGGTACACTACTAATGCCCAAGTAGCGACCACCAACGACACAGGGAGAATGTGTGTATATATATATCATACGTGGAAGCCTCCTGCCCGCCTCCGAATCAACTACTCGCGCACCACCAGCTAACCTGTCTCTAGTCTGCTCGTGTGAGCACCCAGAGTAATAAGAGGAGACATAAAACTCTGGGTCAGACATAAAGCCTGGTATGAGCGATAAGCATCTAAAGTGAACAATAACAGGTAGACTAAAACATACCTGGACCTGCAACCAAAGAGTTAGCACTACATACTGTACAACACTCTAAGGTATCATATCAATCAATATAAAGATACGGAGGTGGGGAAGGTGTGCATGTCATAATGATGGCAAAAAATCAAGCATAGCATCCATCCTCACATCTCTCACTCAGTGCGTAAAGCATACGATATTCACCACTTCGATCACCCAACATACCTTGCTACGATCACTTTGCCCCATGAAGTCATAAATGGCTTCACTGCACTGATAACGTAGCCACAAATCCTTCGCTATGTCCACTTTGCCCCATGGAGTCTCAAGAACCCCACTGCACTGGCTCATAGCCTTACTAATCCTTACTATGTCCACTTGCCCCATGGAGTTATTCACCCCATCTGCGCTGGCTCATAGTCTTACTACGCATCACCTTGCCCCTCAGGTCATAATGACCCTACTGCACTGATAACGTAGTCTTGCTACCATCACTTTGCCCCTCAGGTCATAATGACCCTACTGCACTGATAAGTAGCCCATCATTCATTCTGAGTGGTGAATCGAAGTTATGAACGTCGACAACTCCTTAGCACACGTCCCGCAACAAAGTCCAACCATGAAGTGAACTCATTGGTTCCCAACTGGTTCCGGGATCCTGAGCTCTAACTTCCATTTGGACTACCTTTGCATCTCGGGTTATTGGTCATCACCAGATTGGATCGGATCGGGTCGCTGTAACACCCCACCTCCGCCAGGGCGACTCTTGCAAGCACTCTGACTTTGGAGGGGCGTTTGAATCAGGTAAACATGATATATCAAGGCAGAACAAGAACATATGTATATATGTAAACAGAGTAAATAACATAGATAAAACAGCGGAAGATTTCAAACCATTTCAAAACAAGTCTGGTGCAACATAATGTCAACTTTCCAAATAAACAAGTCTAGATAAAAACAACATCACTGAAAAACTGGAATACATAAGTACTATCCCCAAAATAAGCGATAACCATAGCTAGCTTCATGTCAAGACCGTACATGAGCTAAAATCCCACAAGCAAGCGATCAGAAATCAAGCTAAGCTCCAATATTCCCTCCCTGAGAACCTGGGGGGGGAACGGAAGAAAAGAGGCGAAAGAAAACAGGTTAGTCAAAAAGACTGAGTAAGCCCTACTACAATCAATGTAAACTGATAAAGTTAACTGGCATGAGCAGCAGGGATGAACATAAGGATAACAACATACTAGCATGATGATTAACTAACAAGGTAGATAAAGGTGTCATCGCATAATCAGGATTAAGGTTTTGCACCACAGGTGTACTAGCAAACTAACATGACTTGAATAAACAAGTATTGATCCCTTGGCCCATGCTTTGGCCCAATAACATGAAGTGACCCTCATACGAGGTCCAACCAAACAGTCTAGTCGATCGGCTCCCTAAGCCTAACTCGTCACGTGTTGGTGTCAATACGGCCCAAACATAATTGTAGTCGAACTGTGCCGGGTCCACCCTTCGGGTGTATCAAGCCCTAGGGTGCCAACCCCTGGACACCATAAACATGAGTGCACAGTCTCGATCTACTGGTACCCATGGGTGTCTTCTCCAAATACGGACTACGTGCACGACCATAGTCCGTCCGGAACTACATTGGCGTACCACCCGGCCGTCGTTTATTGGTCGCTTACCTCCAGCTCAGTAATCGTGCCCCCTACCCTAGCCTAGTCCCTAGGGCCTTAATGATACGAACTTGGGATTACTGCTGGAGTGGACCCCCATTGCTAGGATTTTCTAGTGGGTTAAGTACAGTTTAACCCTCTTGCTAATCATGGATTAACTTGGTTAAGTGTAACGATGAGTTCACGACTTAACCCTGATTAATCTACCAAGCCCAAATTGGTTAAGTATTAAGTGGACCATGACTTAACCCTAATCACGAGGCATTAATTAATTTAATGCGCCTTAACCTCTCACATTAGACCTTGTTGTGGTTACTAGTTAAGCCGGGCGGGTCCGGGTAGCTTTACACCACAACTTGGTCTAACCTCGGGTTCAAGGTACAACATGGCCAACTTCTCACATTGGGTCCTATTGTTTGTAGCAACTAGTTAAGCCGGTCGGTTCCGGGTAGGTTTACGCTACAAACTCAACCCAACCTCGAGTTGGTCACACTTATCTTTTCTAAGTGTCATGTCCATCATGTTTCCAAAACATGTTACAAATTTTCCAGCAATTGGGTAGACCTAACTTAATAGGTAAATTCCCAATGGGTAGACCTAACTTAATAGGTAAATTCCCAAGCTTATGTTTTTATGTCTTTTAAGTTTACCCAAACCCAAACGCAATCACATCGCTTACATATCGCAATAGCGCATAAAGGATAGAAAGAGGGAACTTGGCATAATCATGACATAAAAGTGTTGAAGCCACAAGTTTAACATGGTGGCATATGAAATGTTCATGTGTTCATACCCTTGCATATTACATTTTTAGGCCCCAAAAGCATGCATAAAACCAAACTTGGCATATTGGTGATACATGGTGCTAAATGACATGTAAAAATGGCCATAAGTTCGCATTTAGCCTCACATGCAAGTTATCATAAGGGATATGATAACTTACATGTTGCCAAAATACAACCTTTAGCATAAAGCTTGAAGCTTTATGTTCATAAGCCCAAGATAAGCTTGCATAACATGATAACATGAGCCAAATGATCAACCCAAACTTGCATAACATAACTTGCATATCATATGACAACTTGCATATCAAACTTGCATAACATAACTTGCATATCATATGACAACTTGCATATCAAACTTGCATAACATAACTTGCATATCATATGACAACTTGCATATCAAACTTGCATAACATAACTTGCATATCAAACTTGCATAACATAACTTGCATATCATATGACAACTTGCATATCAAACTTGCATAACATAACTTGATGAACTTGCATATCACATCATAGTAAACTTGCATATCATGACAAACTTGCATATCATACATTTAACTTTAGAGTTTAAGTATGAAAGTAGAATAGGGCTTACTATGCTTAGGAAATATGACAAAGCCCTTATGCAACCAATTAGACCCAAAATGCAAGCTCTAACATAAAAACCCTTGAGCCAAAATGATCAAAAACTCTTTCTTTATGATGTAAATATGGAAACTTGACTTGAATGCAAGCTAATGACACTCATACAAGGTTAGAAACACTTGTATGCATGGAAAATCTCTCATAGAAATAGCTTAGGAATTTTATGAAGAGAGTGGAGTCCATGAGAGGATTGATTTTGCTATAGTTTAGTTGCTTGAATGAATAATGATGATTTAGGGTTAGGTTAGGGCCTTATTTATAGAGATTAGGACTAGTTTCAACCTTAGGATTAAACCCTAGTTCCAATCTCAGCCCTCAAAACCGAATCTGGCCCCCAAACTCAACACAATCTCAAAATGGTGCACCAGGCTAAACAGCCCGGCTGGACCAAGTCGACAGCCAAGTCGACAGGGCTGTCGGCTTGGGTCCAACCAAGTCGACTCCCAAGTCGACAGGGCTGTCGACTTGGGTACTCTTGCGGGAATTTTCCCGCCTGCCCCAATATGACCCAATTTCTCAAATTCAAACTTGAATTTGAAATCTGTTTTTACTTTGAATTTTTCTGAAAACTTCGTTGGGCCTTAATCGGGTCATACGGACTCCGATTTTTGAAAACTCGGACTCTATTTCGCGTATTTTTCCGAGACGAACGCAATGGCAAAGCCCGTTTCCCTTGATTCAGATTTATAAATTAAATTCTGCCTCGATTTACATTATTACCGGTTATTGAAAATACGGGTTGTTACATTCTCCCCTCCTTAAAGGATTTCGTCCCCGAAATCTTCAAGTTAGGAAGAACGTATCCTACCATCCAATCATCCATCTACTCAAAACATCATCCGCGAGCAATCATTGTCCTTACAAGATTCTAAATGTTGTATGAACATATGCAAAGGTGTGTGTATATGTACTTATCTAATGCAATTATCATCAATGCAAATTATGTTAGTGAAATGAATCCATATGTATGCGATTCCTAACATAATGTATGATATCTATATGTGTGCACATAACATACATCCATATGCAACATCCATGTGATAACACCAAAAATTACCATCCATGAATAAGCGTAAACACTCATGCATATGCAATATGAGGAGTGTGTGAGCCGATCTAGTGCCTAACGTGTATAATGCATCCACGAGTAACCACTTGCAAACACTTGCAACCACTTGCAAACATCAAGCATAACATGTTTCAAACACATGTTTCATCCAAAGGGTTTCTACCTAAGGTTCTCATGACAAGATTAACACGATATACTAGATAATCCAGACAAACATGGATAGCAAAAGATATGCTACAAAGAGATCGGGAAGATAAACAGGATATACTCCTTTCGGATTACAAGAAATCCCTTCCTAACCCAACCCATATTCTATAAAAGCCCAAAAGGTCTAGTCCACCTAACGGACCCCTTCAAACCCTGACATGTATTACTAGCCAATAAGCCATACCTCCCGACAGAAATAGGACCGAGAATGGGACCGGGAGGATATACGTAAAAAGATATCATGCGAGTAAGTTCCACAGGAAAACAAGGATCAAGGATATACTCTTAAAAAGAGATATGATGCGCGTATCTAGCCTTCAATCTTCTAAGTCACGTTTCCTTGAGTTTAACTCCACTGTGCTTTGGCCGTCTTTTACTTCATGATTCCTTGGCCTCTTAACTCTTATTTCCAAATGTGAGTTGGAACCCATTTCATTGTCGCCTCTCGTCTTTTTTTCACTTACTCTCCTATCATTTTTGGCTTAGACATAACTGTGACTTCATAGTTTCATGCAAGCTCTCCAAAATTCACCAGTGAATCCTGGATCTCGTTTACTTACTATAAAGTATTCCACATAGCAGAACCAATCCACGTTGCCAATTGCTCTTACCAACGTGATTTTCTGTAACCCATGCTTGAAAAAAATGAACCATCCGCCTGCGAATGATAGGCCGTACTTAGATTCAGCCGTTTGCCCATGACTTCCCGTATACTATCCCAAAACTGGCTAGTGAAGATTGAGCAATGGTTACTAACTATACTTCAGGGAACTCCGTGGAACCGCTTTATTTCTTGAAAGTAAACTATCGCTAGCTATGATGCAGTCCTTTCGCTCTTTACCGGAGTGAAATGAGCACCCTTCGTGAGTCTACCTACTATGACCCATATGCTCGTATTCCCTTTTCTTGATCTAGGCAGTCCATCCACGAAATCCTTCGTGACGCTTTACTACTTCCATTGCGGGGACCTCCAATGGATGTAATAGCCCACCGGACTTTTTAAGACTCGGTCTTAATCTGTTGGCACAACATGCACCTTGGGACAAACTCGACCACTTCCTCGGATGATGTGCATCTTCAAGAACCTTCTCTCTCTCATCGCGTCTTAGCCATCCCTTGTTATCTATGGCGAGGTGACTTACCATCTCGCCTCGAATCAACTTGTCCATGATCTCGACTAACTGCGGGTCTTCTTTCTGTGAAGTCCCTACATGATCCAGAAGGGTAGGTCTAAGCTCAAGGGACGCTAACTAACTAATTAAACTGAGAAATCTTCTTACTTTAATTGTCCTCGTCGGAGCTCTCCGGTCTTGAACCGCGACCACTCTAGCGGGATCCACCGCTAAGCCTTGCTTAGAAACTATGTGCCCAAGAAATCTAACTTCTTTTTCTCCCAAAATGACATTTGGAGGACTTGGCTTTCAACTGATGCGCTTTAAGCGTACCCATCACCTCCTTGAGATGTCTTGCGTGCTCTTCCTCATCCTCTGAGAAGATCAGAATATCATCTACGAAGACTATCACAGACCCGTTCAGGATCTCCCTAGACACCCTACTTATCAAGTCCATGAAGTAGGCGGGTGCATTAGTCAAACCGAATGGCATGACCAGCCATTCTAAGAATCCATCCGGAGTTCTGAACGCAGTCTTGTCTATACTATCCTCAGCTACTCTGAGCTGATGGAATCTAGTAGCAAGATCAAGAGAAAACAGATGTTCCTACAAGCTGATCGAACAAATCATCGATCCTTGGCAATGGTTGTCTATTCTCTTTGTTTAACCCACGATAATCGACACAAAGTCGAAGAGAACCATCTGCCTTGGTAGTAAATACTACAGGCGCTCCCCATTCAGATATACTTCGTCTAATGAAGTTCTTCTCAAGCAACTACTTGACTTGCTTTCATAACTCTCATCTTGCGGGACCATGTGCCTAACCGGCCACGAAACTATCTTGGCATTATCAACCAGATAAATGCGGAAATCAATCTCTCGCTTGGGGGTAACCCCCCCTTCACTTCACCCAAGATATCAGGATATTCTCGGACCACCCTCACAGATTGCAAACTATCGATAGACGAGTTTGAGGGGTTCAAGATAACACAACATGACGGGACTCATAGGGTTACTAGAAATTTTTAGGGTATTACCGAGGCGAGTCATGAGCCTCACAACCCTATGCTCAAAAATCAAGGATGGCTCCAAAACTGGACAACCCATCCATGCCCAAAATCAACCCATACCCCATGAAACCGAAAATATAAGCATCACATGAGAACTCTACACCAAAGATAGAGATTTCCAAATCCACGTAGATAATAGACAAATGGGCGGAACCCCCAATTGGATTTGAAACACACATGGGATCATAAACTAGACTAGTACTTAGGTGCAAACTTTCAACTAGATCAGATGGGATAAAGCTATGCGATGCACCAGAATCAAACAAGGTAAAAACTGGAAAATTAGAAATATATACAAGGCTCTCAACAGAAATACTACCTCGATCGGGAACTGGAGCGGTATTGAGAGCATGAACTTGCCCTCCTGAAGGTCCAGCACGCTGAGTCTGACCCTGGCCTTGCCCTTTCTTCTTCGGGCAATCCTTACTGAAATGTCCAGTTTCACCGCAGAAAAAGCATTCACCACTCTTCCATTTTCTCTTCCTACAATCCTTAATAAGATGCCCAACTGAACCGCAATAATGGCACTTCCTCTTGTCGTTATTGCCCTTGTTGTTGTTCCCCTTGTTGCCTTGATTCTTGTTCTTGTTCTGATTGCCTTGACTGCTCTGACCACTTGGATTACCCTGATTTCCTTTCCACTGGGAATCAGTCTTCTTGGCTTGAGTATCATTCATCTTGATCTCTCTCTTGTCACTCCTATTCTCTTCATTGAGTAGGGCCATATTCACCAAGCTCTCGAAAGTTGCCCCCAAGGGTATATGAGTCATGGCTAAACCATGTAATGGCTCGTTTAACCCTAGAGCAAAGTATAGGGCCTTCTTCTGAGCTGTGTTAACCAAGTCTAAACCGACCCGAGCCAGTTGATTAAACTTATCTATGTATTTCTTAATAGTCATGTCCCCTTGCTTCAGTGATAGGAACCTTAGTCCAAACTTTCCCTGGAAGTCATCCCAAGTCTCAATTGGCCTAGTAACGGTGGTGACCACCCACCAACGTGCAGCTTCTTCCTTTAGCAACCATACTGCTAATAAAACCTTCCTACGGTCATCTATATCAAAGAAGGCAAAAAGATCTTCGGTTTCTTTCAACCAATTCCTTGCCTCTACATAAGTCTCGGTTCCAAAGAAATTCTTGCCACCCATCGCCTTAAAGCCTTTGCAAATCTTTGCGAAGTCAGCTTGAGGATGCTGAGGGGGAGGAGGAACATCAGCTATGGGAGGAGGAGGAGAAACATTAACCACCGGAGGAGGGGGAGGAACATTGGCGGGACCGGCTTCGGTCGCCCTAGCCTCCAAAAGTCTCCTATACCAAACAGGTACGTGTACTCCCTCCGGAATAGCAAAGTTATCGGCCATACTGAAAACGAAGAAAAAGACAGATTCAGAATAGAGAAAAACGAAGGGATTTTGCTAATGGCTTTTTGGGGAATAGCCTTTACAATAAACTAGACTTTTCTTTGGAAAATACTTTATACTTGGTTTTGAAAATAGTTTTCCAAAAGTTTTCTAAAAACCTTTTTGTTCCTTCTCGTAAACCATATGCTCTGATACCAAATGTAACACCCCACCTCCGCCAGGGTGACTCTTGCAAGCACTCTGACTTTGGAGGGGCGTTTGAATCAGGTAAACATGATATATCAAGGCAGAACAAAAACATATGTATTTATGTAAATAGAGTAAATAACATAGATAAAAAAGCGGAAGATTTCAAACCATTTCAAAACAAGTCTGGTACAACATAATGTCAACTTTCCAAATAAACAAGTCTAGATAAAAACAACATCACTGAAAAACTGGAATACATAAGTACTATCCCCAAAATAAGCGATAACCATAGCTAGCTTCATGTCAAGACCGTACATGAGCTAAAATCCCACAAGCAAGCGATCAGAAATCCAACTAAGCTCCAATATTCCCTCTCTGAGAACCTTGGGGGGGGAACGGAAGAAAAGAGGCGAAAGAAAACAGGTCAGTCAAAAAGACTGAGTAAGCCCTACTACAATCAATGTAAACTGATAAAGTTAACTGGCATGAGCAGCAGGGATGAACATAAGGATAACAACATACTAGCATGATGATTAACTAACAGGGTAGATAAAGGTGTCATCGCATAATCAGGATTAAGGTTTTGCACCACAGGTGTACTAGCAAACTAACATGACTTGAATAAACAAGTATTGATCCCTTGGCCCATGCTTTGGCCCAATAACATGAAGTGACCCTCATACGAGGTCCAACCAAACGGTCTAGTCGATCGGCTCCCTAAGCCTAACTCGTCACGTGTTGGTGTCAATACGGCCCAAACATAATTGTAGTCGAACTGTGCCGGGTCCACCCTTCGGGTGTATCAAGCCCTAGGGTGCCAACCCCTGGACACCATAAACATGAGTGCACAGTCTCGATCTACTGGTACCCATGGGTGACTTCTCCAAATACGGACTACGTGCACGACCATAGTCCGTCCGGAACTACATCGGCGTACCACCCGGCCGTCGTTTATTGGTCGCTTACCTCCAGCCCAGTAATCGTGCCCCCTACCCTAGCCTACTCCCTAGGGCCTTAATGATACGAACTTGGGATTACTGCTGGAGTGGACCCCCATTGCTAGGATTTTCTAGTGGGTTAAGTACGGTTTAACCCTCTTGCTAATCATGGATTAACTTGGTTAAGTGTAACGATGAGTTCACGACTTAACCCTGATTAATCTACCAAGCCCAAATTGGTTAAGTATTAAGTGGACCATGACTTAACCCTAATCACGAGGCATTAATTAATTTAATGCGCCTTAACCTCTCACATTAGACCTTGTTGTGGTTACTAGTTAAGCCGGGCGGGTCCGGGTAGCTTTACACCACAACTTGGTCTAACCTCGGGTTCAAGGTACAACATGGCCAACTTCTCACATTGGGTCTTATTGTTTGTAGCAACTAGTTAAGCCGGTCGGTTCTGGGTAGGTTTACGCTACAAACTCAACCCAACCTCGAGTTGGTCACACTTATCTTTTCTAAGTGTCATGTCCATCATGTTTCCAAAACATGTTACAAATTTTCAAGCAATTGGGTAGACCTAACTTAATAGGTAAATTCCCAATGGGTAGACCTAACTTAATAGGTAAATTCCCAAGCTTATGTTTTTATGTCTTTTAAGTTTACCCAAACCCAAATGCAATCCCATCGCTTACATATCGCAATAGCGCATAAAGGATAGAAAGAGGGAACTTGGCATAATCATGACATAAAAGTGTTGAAGCCATAAGTTTAACATGGTGGCATATGAAATGTTCATGTGTTCATACCCTTGCATATTACATTTTTAGGCCCCAAAAGCATGCATAAAACCAAACTTGGCATATTGGTGATACATGGTGCTAAATGACATGTAAAAATGGCCATAAGTTCGCATTTAGCCTCACATGCAAGTTATCATAAGGGATATGATAACTTACATGTTGCCAAAATGCAACCTTTAGCATAAAGCTTGAAGCTTTATGTTCATAAGCCCAAGATAAGCTTGCATAACATGATAACATGAGCCAAATGATCAACCCAAACTTGCATAACATAACTTGCATATCATTTGACAACTTGCATATCAAACTTGCATAACATAACTTGCATATCATATGACAACTTGCATATCAAACTTGCATAACATAACTTGCATATCATATGACAACTTGCATATCAAACTTGCATAACATAACTTGCATATCAAACTTGCATAACATAACTTGCATATCATATGACAACTTGCATATCAAACTTGCATAACATAACTTGATGAACTTGCATATCACATCATAGTAAACTTGCATATCATGGCAAACTTGCATATCATACATTTAACTTTAGAGTTTAAGTATGAAAGTAGAATAGGGCTTACTATGCTTAGGAAATATGACAAAGCCCTTATGCAACCAATTAGACCCAAAATGCAAGCTCTAACATAAAAACCCTTGAGCCAAAATGATCAAAACTCTTTCTTTATGATGTAAATATGGAAACTTGACTTGAATGCAAGCTAATGACACTAATACAAGGTTAGAAACACTTGTATGCATGGAAAATCTCTCATAGAAATTGCTTAGGAATTTTATGAAGAGAGTGGAGGCCATGAGAGGATTGATTTTGCCATAGTTTAGTTGCTTGAATGAATAATGATGATTTAGGGTTAGGTTAGGGCCTTATTTATAGAGATTAGGACTAGTTTCAACCTTAGGATTAAACCCTAGTTCCAATCTCAGCCCCCAAAACCGAATCTGGCCCCCAAACTCAACACAATCTCAAAATGGTGCACCAGGCTAAACAGCCCGGCTGGACCAAGTCGACAGCCAAGTCAACAGGGCTGTCGACTTGGGTCCAACCAAGTCGACTCCCAAGTCGACAGGGCTGTCGACTTGGGTACTCTGGCGGGAATTTTCCCGCCTGCCCCAATATGACCCAATTTCTCAAATTCAAACTTGAATTTGAAATCTGTTTTTACTTTGAATATTTCTGAAAACTTCGTTGGGCCTTAATCGGGTCATACGGACTCCGATTTTCGAAAACTCGGACTCTATTTCGCGTATTTTTCCGAGACGAACGCAATGGCATAGCCCGTTTCCCTTGATTCAGATTTATAAATTAAATTCTGCCTCGATTTACATTATTACCGGTTATTGAAAATACGGGTTGTTACAGTCGCCTTCAGCATTCTTCATTGGATCAGGTCGCGCCTCCTACGTCGGATCGGGTCGTGGTCCTCCAGGTGATCAGGTCGCACTCCCCATCGTCTCGTGAATCCAGTCTCCATCGAATCGGGTCTCCACTTCTGGTCGGATCGTGAATACCCCATACGGATCGGATCGCGCTCCTCCATCGTCTCGTTGTGCATCGGATCGTGGATGCTGCCTTCCTCTAGTCGGATCGTGATATGAAGCACGAGTGGATCGGATCGGGTCGTAATGCTCATTGGCGATCCGGGTCGGAGTACTTCAATTTGGGCACAGCGCTGCATCGACTCGTCTCGTGGGCCTTGCGCAGATGGTTCGGTTCAGAGGGGATGACTCGACTCGTGGGGATGTCCCACGATCCCATAGGGCGATCCGATCGTCCCTCAATCCCCTATGCAATCCGAATCCCTGCACCTTGTCCAGCGAGCTGTTTACGCCATTCGACGGTGTTTTCGACCATTCTAACTATTCTAATCAATCACAAAGCATACCATACAGTCATAGCAACATACATAATCAACCACAAACATCAAAACATCAATATGATAAGTAGAAATGGATCAAACATAGCCAAAATCCCATATTTTCCCCTTTAGCATGTTTAGGTGGAACTAATGATAGGATTAACAAAACTTAACCAAATTAACCCAAATTCATATCAGAGGTCTAAAACATCATTCCGAATTTTATAAACATTTTTCCAGAATTTTATCATGTTTAAATTCGCTAATTAACACTAATCACCCCTAATTAGCCATAATTAGTGCAAAACTATGCAAATCACTCACCTTAGCCACAAAATAAACTAAGATCTGAAATAAATCTCTAATTTGATGTGAATCTCAATGCCAAACAGCAGCTCCTAAGTTGCTTTAGTGAAGATCTTCCTTGATTAGGGGTTACTAAGCCAAATCCTTGACCAAAAGATGATTTGGAGGTGATTTAGAGGTTGGAGGTCATTTTTAGGGATCCTTGGTGGTAAGTGGAGGCTAGAAAACTGAAATGGAATGATTCTCCATCTCATTTCAGCCCTCCCATAACCCTAATCCCGAAATGGGTTATGGGCCTACTCACTAATCACCCGATTTGGCCCGGTTAAGCAGTTTTTCACCCTCCAAACCTTGTTTCAGCCATATCTCCCAAACGGTAAGTCCGTTTGACTATTATGACCACTCTACGGAAAGAGAAACCATCAAACGAATCAAATGGAAGTGGTTTCAGGTCAAAATTCCTTTACAATCAAAAGTTATGGCCAAAACAGTACCGACTAGGGGCAAAATGGTCATTCAAAAATCAACAAAAATCATGAACATGGGAAATGACTCTAATAGATGTTTCCCAAGGTTACATGACCATACGACTTCACGTGGGAAAGAAATAAATATTCTACAACCCTATGATGTGTAGAATACGGGTCGTTACACTCTCCCCCCCTTAAGAAATTTCGCCCCTGAAATTCCCTAATCAAAACACATACAAAGGTCCCGCATGCCTATCAATCATAAAACAACAATCAACCATGCAAAACAAGCAAAACAAGTCTATCCTAGCATGCGGAGTAACTAAATCGCAAAGTAAATCTTACCAGGCAAAGAGTTATGGATGTGCCTTCTTAATGCTCTCCTCTGTCTCCCAAGTACAATCATTCTCGTTCTCGCCCCCACTGAACCTTGACTAGCTTCACCGACTTCCTTCGAAGTTGCTTCGTATCGTGCCCCACAATACGAATCGGCTTGCGGTTCCCAACCGCCTCGGGTTCTACTTCGAAGTCCTCTAACTGATCAGGTGAAATAGTCACATCTGAGTCGTGAACGAACTTCCTTAGTTGGGAAACATGAAATACATCGTGGACTCCCGCCATTTTCTCTGGTAAGCCAACTCTATATGCCAGATTCCCGACTAATTCAAGAACGGGGAACGGGCCAACAAATCTTGGTGCCAACTTGCCTCTCCTGCCAAATCGTATCACGCTCTTCAACGGAGAGATCTTAACAAACACCAAGTCACCAACGGAGAATTTCAAATCTCTTCTCCTCTTATCAGCATAACTCTTCTGCCTATCTTGGGCAGCTTTCATTCATTGTTGAATGATCTTAATCTTATCTGAAGTTTCTCTCACCACATCTGGTCCAAGCACAAACTTCTCGCTAGTGTCTATCCAACACGATGGTGAGTTGCACGGTTTTCCGTACAAAGCTTCATATGGAGCCATACCGATACTGGATTGGTAGCTATTATTATATGCAAACTCTACTAGATGCAAATGGTCATCCCATGATCCACCAAAATCCAATATACAAGCTCTCAAGAGATCTTCCAATATACGATTCACCCTTTCCGTCTGACCGTCGGTCTGAGGATGATATGCGGTACTGAGATGTAATCCTGACCCTAGAGCCTCTTGTAAGCTCTTCCAAAACCCACTAGTGAACAACGGGTCTCGGTCACTCACAATGCTTTTGGGTACTCCATGAAATCTCACTACCCACTTCATATACAATTCTGCCAACTTGGCTGCTGTCCTGGTCGATTTGACTGGTATAAATCTTGCGCTCTTAGTCAATCGATCCACAACTACCCAAATGCTATCATGTCCCGACCTAGTCCTTGGTAAACCATCGATGAAATCCATCGAAACTTGTTCCCATTTCCATTCGGGAATTTCTAATGGTTGCAACAACCCACTAGGCTTCTTTTGTTCGGCTTTAACTAGCTGGCAATTCATGCATTTGGATATAAACTTCCCAACGTCTCTTTTCATCCCTTCCCAGTAGTAAGTCTGTCTCATGTCTCGATACATCTTATTACCACCGGGATGTATTGTCAGTTTTGAGTGATGACTTTCTCTAAGCACTTCATCTCTCAAACCATTCACGTTGGGCACAACTAGGCTTCCATTCTTCCGAAGCCATCCATCTCGATCAAGCCCATACACATTCATCTCCTCATCGATACCAATCTCTAACTTGGAGATGATTTCTAATAAATTAGGATCGTCCCTCTGGCTAGAACCAATCCGCTCTATCAAAGTGGGTCTGATCGTCAAACTAGCTAGCATAACTGGATCCAACTCGCACTTTAGTCTGAAATCAAACCCCGCGATATACTCCAGTTGCTTCCATTCAAGAAACATTGCCCCTAGGCTGGCATGTCTCCTACTCAAGGCATCGGCTACTGCATTACCTTTCCCAGGTGTGTATGCGATATCAAAATCATACGAAGCCAAGAACTCTAACCATCTCTGCTGACGGAGATTTAGATCTTTCTGAGAGAAGAGATACTTTAACGATTTATGATCGGCAAACAACTCAAATCTTTCTCCCAAGAGATAGTGTCTCCACATCTTCAATGCGAACACAATCGCTGCTAATTCCAAATCATGGGTAGGATACTTCTTCTCATGCGGCTTTAGCTGTCGACTAGCATAAGCTACAACCCTACCTCCTTGCATCAATACTGCACCCAGTCCGGTACCACAAGCATCCGTGTATACCGTCATCTCTTCATTCCCCTTAGGAATGACTAACACTGGCGCACGCGTCAACCTCTCCTTTAGACTTTTGAAGGCATCCTCACACACTCCGTCCCAGACGAAGGACTGATTCTTCTTAGTCAACTGAGTCAACGGTGCTGCTATCTTGGAGAAGTCCTGGATAAACTTACGATAATATCCGGCTAATCCCAAGAAACTTCTTACATCTGTAGCATTCTTGGGCGTAGGCCAATCCTGTACCGTAGCCACCTTCGCAGGGTCCACGGTAATACCACTCTCTGAAACAACATGACCCAAGAATCTTACTTCCCTTCTCCAAAAATGACACTTAGAGAATTTCGCTTTCAATTGGTGTTTCCTCAACACCTCCATCACTATCCTCAAGTGCCCCTTGTGTTCCTCCTCTGTCCTTGAATAAACAAGGATATCATCCATGAACACAAGAACAAACTTATTCAACTGATATCTGAATACTCGATTCATAAGATCCACAAAATAGGTTGGTGCATTGGTCAACCCAAACGGCATGACCAACCACTCATAAAATCCAGACGGCGTCCTAAATGCTGTTTTCGGAACACTCTCATCCGCTACTCGAAGCTGATGAAATCCTGTCGCGAGGTCCAACTGGGAGAACACTCTTGCTCCTTCCAGCTGATCAAACAAATCATCTATCCGCAGTAGAGGATACTTATTCTTCCTCGTTACCTTATTCAACTCGCGATAGTCCACACACAAACGAAGGGAACCATCTGCCTTAGTGGCAAACACAACTGGTGCTCCCCACTCGGAGACACTCCTTCTAATAAATCCCTTCTTCAAAAGATTGCTGACTTGCACCCCGAGCTCTCGCTGCTCCTTTGGTGCCATACGACGAAGTGGCATTACTATAGGTCTGGCATCTTTCACTAAATCAATACGGAACTCAATCTCTCGGTGTGGTGGAAGCCCGGTCACCTCCTCGAAGACGTCCGGATACTGGCCAACCACGGGCACATCTGACAACTCATCCTGCGGGATGTCGAGGGAATTTACAAAACTAGCCATAACCCCATCACTAGGTAGACTACCAAACACTACCCTCCGCCCATCATCCGCCCTTACTGTCACCAAAAAGCCCTCACAGTCTACCACCACCCCGTATCTTTGGAGCCAATCGACTCCCAATATAATGCCATACCCAGTAAAGCCCAAAACAAAGCAATCACAAACAAACATACATCCATGACTCGATAAGACCAAATTCCTGCAAATCATACTAAGGCTAGTCGAACCACCAATCGGGTTCGTCACAACAAATGGTCTATCGACTATCTCGGGTTCCAGTCCCAACCTATCTACCAGGTCACTAGATATGAAGGAACGGGAAGCCCCAGTATCAAACAAAACTCGAATTGGTACATCATAAATAGAAAGCATACCTTGAATAACAACATTCTTTCCTTTCTCCGCCGCAGTTGGGGCATTCGACGAAGAAGGAACAGCATCAAGAGCATATGCTTTCACAATCTACTTCTCCTTAAGAGGTTGCGGACACTTGCCCTTCTGATGTCCCACTTGGCCACAGTTGTAGCACTTCCTTTCCGCTGGCTTGGCCCGACATTCTTTAGCATAATGGCCCTTCTTTCCACAGCTGAAGCACTCAACATCCTTCTTACTCTTTTTCTCGCCACCCTTAGATTGGTCCTGCTTCCTCTTATTCTGAGAGCTATTCTTGCCTCCACCGCCTGCTTGCGACTTTGGCCCTTTTGCAGATGCAGCCTCAGTCTTTGACTTAGGGTAAAGACTCTCTGATCTGAAAGCTTTCCCCACGATCGATTCAAAAGTCTCATCGATGTGGTTGATAAGCCTTTCCCCCAAGTACCCATCCAAACCAACAATGAACTTCTCATTCTTCTTCTCAGGAGTATCAATGAGAGATAGTCCGTACTTCGACAAAGTGTCGAACTCAGCAATATAATCAGAAACTGCCCTCCCATTCTGCTTGAGTTCCAAGAACCTCTTGAACAACACTGACTTCTGGGCAGCTGGAATGAACTTCTCGCTAAAGCGAGCCTTGAACTGAACCCAAGTAACCTGGTCCTCTGGAGTAGCTATTCTAATAGCATTCCACCAATTCATCGCTCGCCCTTGCAGCTGACGAGACGCTAGCCTTCTCTTCATCGCATCCTCAAGACCCAAGTCATCGAAGATACGGTCGTAGCTATCCATCCAATCTTGAACATCTGTGGCCGAATCCGTTCCGTGGAACGGCTTCCCACCAAGATTAGTGTAATCTTTGCACAACTTGGCGAAATCGACCCTAGGCGCCTGCACTACTGGGCCAACACCAGCTCCGGGATTGGGAACTGCCCCTTGCACTTCTCTAAGCATGTTTCTCATGAGGTTGGTAAACATTGCCCTCATGTCAGCGGCATTCCCATTATTGGCCCCTCTACCGGTACCTCTAACATATCGGCTCATCGTCAATCTGTAAAAGGGAAACGATTAACGACCCCATAGTGGTACTGGTGCAGTGCAACTTCATTCTTATACTACTAATAGTATATATATACATAGCTTTTGAAAACCAAAGTAATCACAAATACGCGCTCTCATATACGTACTAACTCTCTCTAGTGTCTTTCCCTAGGTTAACTACGCAACCTGGCTCTGATACCAAGTGTGACGGCCCGCCCCGCACCAACCGACATTTACTCCAAAAGTGCGCTGTAAACATGTCCAGTTAGCACAGAACGGGTCGTCAGAAGGAAAAGGAAGAAGGAAATGAACATACAAAGAACCTGTAGAATGTCTCACAGCGCATAGAACAAAATATAATAATAACATACTTGACATAAAACAGGAGAGACAGTGCATAAGCTGAAAATCAGAACTAAACATCATAGCAGCGGAAATCCAAAATACAGCTTATTACAACTTTTCAAACTGTCTCAAAGCAAAGTAAGATAAATGAGGTACACTACTAATGCCCAAGTAGCGACCACCAACGACACAGGGAGAATGTGTGTATATATATATCATACGTGGAAGCCTCCTGCCCGCCTCCGAATCAACTACTCGCGCACCACCAGCTAACCTGTCTCTAGTCTGCTCGTGTGAGCACCCAGAGTAATAAGAGGAGACATAAAACTCTGGGTCAGACATAAAGCCTGGTATGAGCGATAAGCATCTAAAGTGAACAATAACAGGTAGACTAAAACATACCTGGACCTGCAACCAAAGAGTTAGCACTACATACTGTACAACACTCTAAGGTATCATATCAATCAATATAAAGATACGGAGGTGGGGAAGGTGTGCATGTCATAATGATGGCAAAAAATCAAGCATAGCATCCATCCTCACATCTCTCACTCAGTGCGTAAAGCATACGATATTCACCACTTCGATCACCCAACATACCTTGCTACGATCACTTTGCCCCATGAAGTCATAAATGGCTTCACTGCACTGATAACGTAGCCACAAATCCTTCGCTATATCCACTTTGCCCCATGGAGTCTCAAGAACCCCACTGCACTGGCTCATAGCCTTACTAATCCTTACTATGTCCACTTGCCCCATGGAGTTATTCACCCCATCTGCGCTGGCTCATAGTCTTTCTACGCATCACCTTGCCCCTCAGGTCACAATGACCCTACTGCACTGATAACGTAGTCTTGCTACCATCACTTTTCCCCTCAGGTCATAATGACCCTACTGCACTGATAAGTAGCCCATCATTCATTCTGAGTGGTGAATCGAAGTTATGAACGTCGACAACTCCTTAGCACACGTCCCGCAACAAAGTCCAACCACGAAGTGAACTCATTGGTTCCCAACTGGTTCCGGGATCCTGAGCTCTAACTTCCATTTGGATTACCTTTGCATCTCGGGTTATTGGTCATCACCAGATTGGATCGGATCAGGTCGCCTTCAGCATTCTTCATTGGATCGGGTCGTGCCTCCTACGTCGGATCGGGTCGTGGTCCTCCAGGTGATCAGGTCGCACTCCCCATCGTCTCGTGAATCCAGTCTCCATTGAATCGGGTCTCCACTTCTGGTCGGATCGTGAATACCCCATACGGATCGGATCGCGCTCCTCCATCGTCTCGTTGTGCATCGGATCGTGGATGCTGCCTTCCTCTAGTCGGATCGTGATATGAAGCACGAGTGGATCGGATCGGGTCGTAATGCTCATTGGCGATCCGGGTCGGAGTACTTCAATTTGGGCACGGCGCTGCATCGACTCGTCTCGTGGGCCTTGCGTAGATGGTTCGGTTCGGAGGGGATGACTCGACTCGTGGGGATGTCCCACGATCCCATAGGGCGATCCGATCGTCCCTCAATCCCCTATGCGATCTGAATCCCTGCACCTTGTCCAGCGAGCTGTTTACGCCATTCGACGGCGTTTTCGACCATTCTAACTATTCTAATCAATCACAAAGCACACCATACAGTCATAGCAACATACATAATCAATCACAAACATCAAAACATCAATTTGATAAGTAGAAATGGATCAAACATACCCAAAATCCCATATTTTCCCCTTTAGCATGTTTAGGTGAAACTAATGATAGGATTAACAAAACTTAACCAAATTAACCCAAATTCATATCAGAGTTCTAAAACATCATTCCGAATTTTATAAACATTTTTCCAGAATTTTATCATGTTTAAATTCGCTAATTAACACTAATCACCCCTAATTAGCCATAATTAGTGCAAAACTATGCAAATCACTCACCTTAGCCACAAAATAAACTAAGATCTGAAATAAATCTCTGATTTGATGTGAATCTCAATGCCAAACAGCAGCTCCTAAGTTGCTTTAGTGAAGATCTTCCTTGATTAGGGGTTGCTAAGCCAAATCCTTGACCAAAAGATGATTTGGAGGTGATTTAGAGGTTGGAGGTCATTTTTAGGGATCCTTGGTGGTAAGTGGAGGCTAGAAAACTGAAATGGAATGATTCTCCATCTCATTTCAGCCCTCCCATAACCCTAATCCCGAAATGGGTTATGGGCCTACTCACTAATCACCCGATTTGGCCCGGTTAAGCAGTTTTTCACCCTCCAAACCTTGTTTCAGCCATATCTCCCAAACGGTAAGTCCGTTTGACTATTATGACCACTCTACGGAAAGAGAAACCATCAAACGAATCAAATGGAAGTGGTTTCAGGCCAAAATTCCTTTTCAATCAAAAGTTATGGCCAAAACAGTACCGACTAGGGGCAAAATGGTCATTCAAAAATCAACAAAAATCATGAGCATGGGAAATGACTCTAATAGATGTTTCCCAAAGTTACATGACCATACGACTTCACGTGGGAAAGAAATAAATATTCTACAACCCTATGATGTGTAAAATACGGGTCGTTACATAGAGTTTTAATGAATCTTTAATTAGATTGAAAAGTGAATATGATAATTAAAATTATCAATTCAGGAAAATGACCGAGAATGGAGTATCCCCAGTTTTGCTCCAAGCTATAGTTAATCTTTAATTAGATTTGAACGTGAAATGGTAATTGAATTTACCTATAACACCGCAGTTTAGATATGGAGTATTGCCAGTTTTGCTTCATGGGATGAATAGGTTGGGGTTGGGAAATTTAAACAAATGATTACTTCGGTAAGGTTCTTAATCCCGACTAGTTTGGATAAACCATAATTTGGTTTGAATTGATATTTAAAGGAAGATTAAAGAATAAATTAAAATCTTTGATAAAATTAATGGGAACCTTTCCCAAAGTAAAAGAATATTTGAATAAAGGAATATTCTAGAATGGAATGAGGCGTATGTTGTGTTTTTATAGCACTGGTTTATTATATACGCGAGTTATTCAGAAAGATCGGGTTTATCCCATTCTGAATAACTGATACGATGATAAGTTGGAGATGAAGACGGTGGTTGAAGATCAGAGGTCTTCACACTGTTTGGATGATTCCTGATGATCTTGATTGGGCCGTACACCCAAGAGGAGGGAATAAGTTGGTAATCGTCCAGACGTACTTGGAGATCGATGGATATGCGAGGAATAAGGTTCCTCCGGTTTCGTTCAGACCCAGAACAGACTTGTAAATGGACGTGTTTCTGACATTGGATTTTATTCTGTGTTGATTGATTTCTATTAAATATATATCTGTTTGGCGGTGGAGAATTTATTCTCTTGCTTAACGCCTTTCTCTGAGATGTACGAGCCCAGAGGTTATATATCGATATATATCAGCCGCATGGCATGAATTGCCTGTGTGGCATGCTGAGATGCAAACGATCAAGGATTCTGTTGAAAAGCAAAGTCTTGTGGTTGATGATCAAAGCACGACCTTTGTGGCATCGCTTTGTGTAGCGTTAATTCGCGAGCCTCACACCCCGGTGTGAACCAAAAACGGGAGAGGACGTCAGGGAGGGCATGTGTTTCCTTCTAGCCAGAAGTGGCGTCAGTGGTTTTACACGCTCTGACGAGTTTGACTTATGTGGTTGTTGGAATGCAAGGTGCCTCGGTTATATTGGTCGATCCGGGACCGATTGAGTCATTTGTTGGCTCATTTACGCCCCATAGGAAGGGGAAATGCATGTTCAGGGTTTAAGTTTAATCCACTCCGTGTGGACTGGCCCAGAGGATCCAAGGTCAATCGAGCTCTGACCTGAGGCTCGGGCTAGAGAGTCTCGAAGCGGTAAGGACGATCCCTTTCCTTGGTTCACAGACGAAAATCCAACTTCCAATACGTGACAATTGCAGTTTTTATACACTATGCACTTATAATGGTATCAAATGATTTGTTTTAAACGTGCCAAGCATGTTTGGCTATTGCAAGGGAAAACCCTATCCCCCGGCTTGACCTGGAACTTATAATAGCTTCATTTTTCCAAAAAAGCATTGCGCTATTTTGATATATGCACTGGTATTCTTGGGAGGAAACCCGTTCCGTGTTATACGGCGTGGTCCCTTGATATATCTGATTTAAGTAAAGTTTTAAATAACTATTTTAGTTCTCACACCAGTCACATGGCTAACCTGGAGTTTATTGTTTTAACCTAAACTCTGGGTGCCCCTAGTTTCTACACGGGCTGCTAGTAGTTTTGGTTTTGCAGACTTATATTCATAAGATCCAGGGTTACAGCTGGAATGATATCCGGAAAGCTTTGTATCCGTTTATTCCTTTCAGTTGTGTATTGTATTGTTTTTCCGCTGCTATGTATTTAAATGTAATTTGAATCTCTGATATTTTTCTGATGTATATTATTTGTTTATATTCTGTTATATTCTTGCATTCTAATGGAATTGTTATAATTAACAATGAAATTTTCATCCGTTTGTGTTTTCTGATTTGTCGTGTTCTCAAAGCAATCCGGGCTTCCCTTCATGGGGAAGTTCAGGTCGTCTCAATATGATAGTTGAAGACACAACAATTGAAGATCAAGAAAAATATGTTTAACCGAATCAAGAAAAAGGAAATCAAAGCAATGATGATAAACACATAAAAAATGAAAATGAGCTTTAAGTACACTCCAACAAATGAGAATGATTCAGAAAAAAATGTCAAAGACTGAAATAGAGAATGATAGCAACATGAATAAGCAAATCATCCCTTTCAAAAAATCATTACTTGACCTCACTCATTTGAATTTCAATTTAAATATCACACAAGAGCCTAAAATAGAAAAAAAATGCATGAAAAACAGCAAACCAAAGCCAGTCAGCAAAGAAAAAGGAAATCAGCAACCAAAAACAAAACACCTTCTTATGTGAAAAGAGTAAAACAAAGAACAATAAAACCGAAAATAAGAAATTATTTTTAATATCCAAAAAAAAAAGACAACATCAGAAAAGCATGCAACATTTGAAATAAACACTGAAAACAACATGAAGCGGCAAAGGGAAAAAAAGCTACCGCTAGAAGAAGGTACATAACAATCAAAAGAACAAAAAAAAGAAATAGCAAGAGAATCAGTATAAGCTATAAAGCCACTAACTATCATAGAACTGACATGGTCAGAGTTAAAGATACCCATTTGCAAGTGCGTAAATTTACTGACTGAAAAACAATGAAGCATCATTGAAAATTTTATCTCTCTTACACAATCATCACAAAAGTAAATAAAAAATTCTTTTATTATTACTGTTTGTTGATAAGTTAATTCAAATCTTTTTTTGCTCAAAACAGTGAGGTTGCCTGGACTGGTGCTAATACGATTAGAGGAGGATGTTTCATAATATGCTTAAACATGTTTTGAAAGGCAACTTCACATATGGCCATGTACTCTATTGTATAAAAAAAATTAATAATTGTTTAACTAAAATTCTTGCTTTTATTCTAGTATAAATTTAGTCATTTAAATGATAACAATGTCTAGCAAAACTGATACAAAACTAATGAAGACTAATATGTAGTAACTGTTAAGTTGTAAGTCTCGTTTAAAATGAAACTGATACCTAAGTATGTGAGAAACCGATGCCCATATCTCCATAAAAAAACACTATATTTCAAAAAGTGAAACTGATACCTTATTATATAAGAAACGATGTCCAGTATCTATATATAAAACATGGTACCTTGAAAAAACTAATACCTAGACATATAAGAAACTAATAATCAGTATCTATATACAAAATATGATACTGTCAAAAAAATAACTGTAGGCATATAAGAAACTAGTACGCAATACCTCTATACAAAATATAATACCTATAAAAAATTGAAATTGATACCAACGCAAACACGAAACTGATACCCACTATCACTGAACAAAAAATGATACATGTAACAAAAAATGAGTTCCATTTGTTTTTTTAATCATACTGCACTAAAATTATGATCATTATTATATATTAAATTGTAGTTTGTCTTCTTAATTGTTAAATTCATAATACATATAATAGACTGAACCACCACAAGATGTGCTTTGAACAAACTTAACTATGCAACGATGACAACAATGATGGTAAATATAGTTCTAATGCACAAATACATCAATGACAGTAAATATGCTTTTATTTATTCACACAGTGAATTATGGAAAATATTTAGTTTGACCAAAAAGGAATAGTTGAGAAAATAGGAATTATAAAAAAAATTAGTTCTTCCATTTATAGAGGAAATCGTGCAAGACGAATATATAGAAAGTGATATTCTTCCTGATGCATTGTAAAGACCATTGAACACTGGTAATTTTAACATATGCTACAATGCAATGGTCACATCTTGAATCCCCATGACGAAGGAGATTAAATGAGCAGAATAATTCAAGTTTAAGAGCTCCAACAACACTGGTATGACATTTCCATAATAACAAATTAAAATATACGTAATAAAAATAAATTTGAAAAAGAAATCAATGCTAATATATATATATATATATATATATATATATGTTCGTACATAAGTGAAGTTGAAGAAATACTATAACAACTGTGGAACAAACATAAGATTCAATACATGCAACTTAAACATGAAGAAATCCATCAACTAGACTGTGCACAACAAGCATCAAACACTTTTTTTCTCTATTTTTCATTGTTATAAACTATTGAAGTTATTTTGTGTTAAAATGCATTATGTACAAATGGTGATACTTAAAAAACTTAAAGATGTAAATATTGATATCTATGTAGACAAAACTGATATTAACTTGATTAATATTACAAACAAAATCGATTTTTTCTTCATATAGTGTAATTTTTTTCATTAACAATTTTTTCCACTTTATACATAGTGGGTTGTAGGATCTATGTTACGATATTCGTCATGTCACTGAATAGGTTAGAAATCCCATGAAAGTCCAACCAAAAGATATGCTAAAAACAAGAGCAAGAATAATTTATGAAATATTGGCTGATACTGAGTACTGTTGGGACCTAGCTGATTTTATGTCAAGTTTGCATCAAAAGAAAAATATGAAATAAAGATTTTTAGGGTGTTGAAGTAGAAGTTTATGTAGATCATGAAAAGTATACATTTGATATTGATGTCATATATATATACACATATTTTTAGCTGTTGTAAATGTCGATATGATGATGTTAACATTTGTGTTCTAAAAACAAGCTTTGTGTAAATTTCTACGTATCCACTACTATGCACTATTGAACATAGATTACTGTTATTCTTTTATTTTGCCTTTAATTAAGCTATTTATGTTAAAAATATATTATTATTGTTATATATGTGAAACTGATACTTGATAGATGACAATGTAACATGATCATCTAACAAAACTGGTGCTTGTTCACATGCAAGAACTGTACCATATAACAACATATATCAATTTTTTTTATTAAAGTTAAAACTGATACCTAAGTACATGCAAAAACGATACCATGTTATTGTATAGAAAAGAATGATGTTGCAAAATTATTACCTAAATATATTCAAAATGATACCCTATCATTATATATAGCTAAATGCTTTTCTCAAAACTGATACCAATATGGACACAAAATCTATACCCACATACTGTGAACAATACAACAAAATAACAAAACTGATACCCACTTATTGTAACGATACCAATGTGCATACAAAACCGATTTCACTTACTATGAACAATAAAATAACAAAACTAATAATAATGTGGGTACAAAACAGATACCCAATTATTGCAAACAAAACCGATACCAGTAGATTCAAAACTAACACTGTCGTTGTATACAAAAATCTTTAATCCTGCATGCCTGAACCGATACCGCTATTACCAAAAACTTGTACTAATCATCAAACAACATATAGCATACATAAATACTCAACAACAATCAACTAAAAATGATATTGTACAATGAAATTCGATTATGAAGAAAAAATCAATCTACGTTTCCAGTATATCATATACTAAAGTACTTACATTTCCTAGTTTAATTCAGTAAAATCTAAAAAAAATACTTAAAAACCCTAATGCACATCTAAAAAAAATTCACTTTATCTTCGAAGCTTTACATTTATGCTTGTTATGACCCATATTGTTTGCGATTGCCACATTTATTTTTCTTGTTTAAAAGAATGCAAATGCTCCTTTTTATTTTGTAGGAGGTCCAACGGCACCATGTTTATCCTTGATAGCTTAATAACATCTTCAACTCTATAATCAACAAAAATCTTATCACAGTTAGGAATACAATTTACCGCATTACCATAGGAAGATCGATATGAATCAATAATAAAATAGTTGTCAACAAGGTCATTGTTGTGCAAAAATAGAGGTATCATTTTGAGAAAGCTTTATACTAATGAATCTTTATCAACCAAATCATAAAAAGATAACTTGGATTGGAAAACAGGACGGTTATGCAACAAAGCACCAAATATTCCATCCAACCACCCAATTTATTGATTCACCAAAATTTTGTTTGCATTCAATGGAATAGCCAAAATGAACAAAATACAGTTGAGTCAATAACCAAATTGAGAAAGGAAGAGAATATCTGTATGGCAAAAATAATGGAGGACAAATGAAAATGAAGGATAATGGCACAAACTATAACGACCCACATTTTGACCGTTCAAATCGACAATGATCCTCAAAAGTCGACTTAAAAAAATCAAAATTACATATAATTATTGGGGTTTATATAAGAAAAGGAAGAAAGAAGAAAAGAAATACAGAATCTCACAGTAGAAGGATAAAATAAAATAAATAAATAATAGTTCATGAAGTTGTTAAAAACATACATTTGATTTTACAATTACAACTATTATTAGGGTTAACTGTTATACAAAATACCAATATTTCCAGCGGAATAATAATTATACATTTGTCAAGCTCAATCTTCATCTTCGTAACAGTGTCTTCAATAACTGAAAACTCAGGTTGACCCAAGCACACATGAAAAGACAAAAACACTCGGATCAGAACCAAAATATTCTCATATCAATTAAATCAAATTCATGTGATAATATGAGTGCAATAACTTAAGAGATGTTACCGGGATTTCCATCTCTTAAGGATCTGTTAAACTAGATACTATATAACTATGTTATATTAAGTGCTAAACGAGGCGAGGCTATGGGAGCCTCGCTTCGCTTAGCGACGCTTAAGAGACGCTTAAGCGATGCTTAAGCACTACTTAAGCACTAAATACATTCGGAGTCCAGCTATGCCTAACAGCTCTTAAATAGCGCCTAATTAGCGCTTAAGCAATGCTTAATTATTATAAAAGTAATTCATCACATAATATTATACATAAGTGTTGAAGTCTAGGCAAGGTGCTATAAGCGCTGGAAAAAGCATGCTTAAGCGCCAAAAAAGTGCGCTTAAGCGCTAGTCGCTTAATGCCTTCCGCTTTTTCGAAATTAAGCAATGTATTTGCTAAAATCGCTTAAGCGCGCTTTTCATTACATAGCTATATAATACAATACGCTATTATAATAGAGTCTATGGTTAAATATAAAATATTAAAATAGCGTAAGCCGAATAATATTTTTACCCTTACGTCGTTTATAATATCATAGTCTATACAGATATCGTAAAGTCCACTATAAACCAATGGCTATGAGAGGGCACTCCACAGGTACGGTACAAATCAAAGTCGTAGGGGGATCGATCTGGATAATATGACAAGGCACACAAGGAATGCCCAAAGTAGGAATATACTAGTTGCATTCCCGGACTGGTGGTAATGCATAGTCGCAACTATCGCCCACCTCAAATAACACATCCAAATCAAGGATGCATATCAAATCAAATCAATTAAACCGAGGGACTATAGTAATCAAGGAAGAAGCGTTGCGGATGGAGGTAGCTAACTCCACTTGGTCCGGTATAGCCCTGCTTTAGTCATTTTAATTATGAACCGAAGGTCAAGGGCATTATCATCGTTCTCTTACTTCATTCCAGTAGCATTCGCTAAACCAACCTACTTCATTCTTGATTCTCCATCACGTACACCGTTGTTAAAGTGGTTTTTCGTATTGGCGGAGTGTATGACAATATCCAATCCCGATCTCTTTAACAACCAAATGTTTACGTTTTTCATACCGATCAGTTCCTTTTCATTTCAAAGAGGTTCATACTTCATATCAAAATATCAGATTTTCTTAAAATTCATTTCATTATTCAAGCTAGAATATTACTCATATTAAAATCTCCACTTAAAAACCAAATTTAGAATGTTGAAACAATTCCAGTTCCAAATAATCCGACTATTTTAATTAGTAGAAAAGTATGTAAAATAATTTAGATATATATAATAGTTCGGAAATAAATAGTTATATAACAAAGTTTAAAAGTAAATTAGTGTTTATCAAAATTTTGTAAAATAAATATATGTGTAGTAAAATATAAAGTAGTTGTAAAAAAAGATAATAGGTTAATAAAATAGTTTATTTAAATAGTAAATATATACAAGGAAAAATAGTTTATAAAGATAGTACAACATAAATATATGTTAAATAGTATAGTTTGTAAAATAGAATAAATACTTAGTAAAATAGCTTATAAAATTGTTTAAAATACTATAATTGGAATTAGTATTGTTCCTTCTAAATAACTTGAAGTCAAGTTTCAATTTCAAATCAATGCAACTAAATTTCAGTGTTTCAATTTAATTCAACCTTTATTTTTATTTTATTTTCAAACTAATTCAATTCAGACAATCTGATTTAAATTTAAAGTTTAACATAGAATTCTCATTTGGACTCATTTCAGTTTTAACCAATCTAGAGCTCACAAATCAAAGATTACTTTAAATAAGGTTAATTTAAAGTAAATTTTCAAAGACGGATAATTGTTTATATTTTTAAACAATTCAATTCAATAGGTTCAATTCATGCTAAATTACAAATATTTAGCTTCGATTTAAAACAAAATATTAATAATAATCATTTAGCTTTAAATTCCAAAATTTTAAAGTTCAATTTTGAAGGCAATCAATTCATAAAGTCTAATTTGTACTGCTTTTAAAACAATATTTCAAAATTCAAAGTTTAAAAAAAATTATTTAACCAATCGGTGTCCGTATATAATTTTCTATCGTATGCCCAAATAATACCTAAAATTTAATTTTAGTATTTTAGGAAAGGTTATATATCATTTCAATACAAATCAGGGTTATAGGGATTTACCCTTTCAACCTACGTTTTGAATTCATTATAATGATTAATCATGGGTTTATTTGATGCCTGTTACATGTAGGGTAATGGTTGGGATTAATCAACAAAAATAATAAGAATATATAAACAATGTCAATAACAAGATGAATTACACATCAATACATTAAATATATAAATCCAAGGCATCCACCAAAATCAATATATCTAAACAGTTTAATATAATATCAGTTACTAGTCATTAGGTATGAGGTTTTTGAAGTAAAAATTAAATTCTAACTGTACAATTTATATTAACAGCTAAATTAAATTATATTATAACGACACGAATTTTGCTTGGACCTAATCGATCGCAAAATTGACCAAGACCGTTCGAGTCCCTCATATGCTAACTTAGGGAATACAACAGATCAGAAGAAATAAGAGAAGACTTTTATTACATCATAATAATGCAACATCAGAGTACAGAATATCGGAGTACATCGATTATAATAACACGACAGCGGAAGATTAATTTACAGCAAATTTAATACAGTGCAGCGGAATAAATAAACTAACACAGCGTAAGACTATCTTTGCTCTGGGCATAGCTTTAAGATTTGATCCAGAATCCTGCTCAATAAATAAATATCTGCAAAGCAAGCCACTTGACTGCCCGTGTGGAAAATAGGGCACCCGAGTTTTCAAAGTGAAACAAACTATGAGTCAGTCATGGGACTGGTATGATAAATCTTACTTAATTTATTTAATAATAAGGCTAATCATGGGACCACACCACTAATGCAGAACGAGTTTACTCCATTGGATTGCCAGTGCATAAATAAAGTAAATCGTTTAAACAACGCAATGCTTTTTAGAAAAATGAAACCATTATAAGACTCAAGTTCCATCACATAATGCGACGCAAACCGGAGGATAGAATTTTACCTTATAATGGTAAAAAATGCTTGATACGATAAAACAAATTTGATATTATTATTAGTGTATATATGTTTTCAAAAACATTTCAATCATAATGTATCAATCATAGACGGCATAGCTACCATATACTATGTCGCCATACTAGTTTTACAATCAAAACCGTATGGTGTCGTATTGGAAGTTGGATTTCCGTCATGAACCAAGGAAAGGGATCGTCCTTACCGAATTCGAGACACTCTAGCCTGTGCTTTAGGACTCAGACTCAGTTGAGCCCTTAGGAGCCACAGGGCCGGTCCACAAATATGTTAGTGGATTATAACTCCTGAACAATACGTTTCTCCGCCCTATGGTGCGTAAATAAAGAGCCATGAGGGACTCAAATCCGAGGTACCTCGCTTACCATCATCCATATAATTAAAAATGTATGGGCTCCATACCATGACACCACTTCTAGCTAGAAAGAAATGCATGTTCTCCCTGGATCCTTCTCCCGTTTCTGGTTCATACCGGAGTGTGAGGCTCGCAAAATAATGCTATACACAAAGCTATGATAATTAAAGCTGTGCTTTGATCATCAACCACAAGGCTCTGCTTTTCAACAATAAGCCTTGATCATTTGTATCTTGGCATGCCACATTGATAATTCATGCCATGCGACTGATGTCTACCAATATATAACATCTGAGCTCGTACGTCTCAGAGAAGGGTGTTAAGCAAGAGAATAAATTCTTCGCCACCAAACAAATATATTTAATAGAAATCAATCATCACGGAATAAAATCAATGTCAGACATACATCCATTTACAAGTCCGTTTTGGGTCTGAACGAAACTAGAGACACCTTATTTCCCGTCCCATATGTCCAATACAGGGGAGAGGTTCCTGCATATCCATCGATCTCCAAGTTCGTCTAGACGATCACCCCTTAATACCTTGTCTTGGGATATCTCCCAATCAAGACATCAGTAATCACCCAAACGATGTGAAGACCTTCGGTCTTCAACCACCGTCTTCATCTTTGACTTTTAATCGTCATAGTAATTATTTAGAATGGGTTGAACCCGGTCTTTCCGAATAACTCGCGTATTTTATAATCAATAATTAAGTGCTATAGAAACACATCATATGCCTCATTCCAATTCAGAATATATTTTTAAATAAATATTCACGTTATTAGGGAAAGGTTCCTATTAATTTTATCAAAGATAAATTCTTTTAAATTTATTCTTTAATTTTCTTTTTAAAGATTCATTAAAACTCTAATCTGGTTTTAATCTCAAAAATCATTATTTAATGATTATCCAACTTTAAGAAATTAATCTTGTCTTTAACTGGGTTAAAGAACCAATATCAGTTAAAACACAGTTCACGATAAACCCAAAATCATTTTCCATTAAATATGGAATTTTCAAAGAAATCACATCAATATATAATCTGTAACGAACCAGGATTTTTGGAAGTAAAATTTGAATTTAATATAATTTTAAATATATTTTGGAAGGTTGAGATAAATTTGAATTGGAATTTAAGGCAATATAATTTTTTAAAATGAGTAAAATTAATTTTATTTATGAAATTTAGTTAAAACAATATTTGTTTGGGAAATTATTTCGCCGTTAGTTGGATTATCAAAATAATTTGAAATTCTGTTGATGGAAATGATCAGAATTTGAAATTTAATTATAATAAAATAACGGTTTCAAATTTTGGTTCAGTTTCAGTTCGCGTAGTGTTAAAATATTTTTTAGAATTTTTCTGTAATTTTTATTTTGAAAAATAAGCAGATAATTTTTCAACGTATTTTGGGTATAAAGGTGGTCCGTTAGACGCTTTACAAAATTGATCAATCAGACCGGTTTTATTGCTGTTTTCAAATCAGAGCGTGTCGTTGTCTATAATGATGGTCTTATTCCAGTGCAACTCGCGGTAAATAACTCTAAAAATCAAAAATTGGAAAGGAGGAAAATTTGGGTACAAATTGCAAATAGTAAAAGAGAAAAGCATGGCACAAATAAAAGCATACGAAGGCTTACATGCATGCATGCGTTGGTTGCTCTCACCGTGTTCCTATGTCCCAAAAGCCATGTAAAAATAAAAAAAAATAAAAAAAAAATTTAAATAAAAAAAAAAAATATAAGAAAGAAAAAAACGTGGCATGCATGTAAGGGAGAAAAGGGTCGTTTGGCTTTAAAAGGGGGACACGCTAACAATATTTATATTTTGCATGAGTTCCACGTGTTAAGCCATTTTTCCACTTGAGGACACGCGTTCTTCTTGGCTGCATGTTTCGAAGATACCTACTCCATTCGAAACCTCTTGTCCATTTTTCTTTCTCACCTACCACCTCACTATACTACTGACGGTGCCACCACTGTTCTTACATCTCGGAACTGCTCTTTTATGGCATACACTCGGCCGTATCACCAGATCTTCTCCCCACAAGTACTACTTTCTCTCTCCTAAGCAGCGTCCTCCTCCTATAGCAGCTCCGCACCGTCCCACTACAGACCAACACCAGACTTTCCCTACTTCGGCTCACCCCTCACCAGCTTTCACGTCAGCTACTTTCCTCCCCATTAGCAGCTCGTTCCTTCAAAGACCGAAGATCCATCTCTTTCCTTCCCTGCGGGCTCTTGTATCCGCTCCCATCACTTCCTCTCTAAACAGTTCGGCCTTTAAAAAAAAAAAAAAAAAAAAAAAAATTTAAATTATTATAGAAGGTCTGAAGGAAAAACGAGAAGAGGAGGTAGTAAGATAGAGCGAAAGTGCGGGAGTAAAGTAAACGCGGAGAGTGCAACAACGGGAACAAACAAGCAGTATTCATTTCTGGAAAGCAAAGGGGTGAGAACACTGAATTTATTTTATTTTTATTATTTAATATGTTATACGTAATTATTGGGTGGTTTAATGTGTGGCAATTGGTTGCATGAATGATGGATTATTGGTTATAGTTTAGGAATTTGTGGATGATTACTTTGATTTATAGAATAATATGAGTAGATAATATTGCCATTTGCATACAGACTGTGGCCTCGTAATGTTTGCCGATAAACGCATATTAATGCGCGTTAGAGCTATAACGCGCATTTGTAAGTTTGTTGTTATGTGAATATAAGAAATGAATGGTTAATAGTAAATATGGCAATAATATTTATATTGGTTGATAATAATAAAATCCTGGATCTTGTATTGTATACAGTGATGGTGAAGAGTATGGTTGTCGATATAGACTGAAATCGATACATGTATTCAGAAATTATGTGTCGTGTGCTTTTAGAAATCAATGAAAAATGGTTTAAAGGTGTGAATATGCATATGCACTAATTTCGAACCTTATGTGGAAGTTAAGGAAATTCTCTCAATTTAATTAAGGAACTGTTTAGTCGTTAATGAACATTAAAATAACCATGGCGTATTTTATTAACTTAATAACATTGAGTTAATAATATTTCGATTTAATAATATTGTTAATATTTCTTTGGTTCAATAGTATTTTGATTTACTTAATATTAATATTTGACTATTTAAAAGATGTCCTTAGTTAACATCGCATAAAATGACATTTATAAACTCGATCATGTGGACATGAAATATTGTGTTATATAAACAGGGTTTGTAGAAGACAGTAATGTTGAAAGAAGGAAATTTAAGTTTATTTTGAAATGAATTTAGACGATTTATATTTAATCGTTATACGGTTTGAAATTGAAAGTGCAGTGTAATGACAGTTCGTTAATATCAACTAAAATTTACAATTGATTACAACTTGAATGGTTTACATTGGAATGACGTGAAATAAGAACATTGGATTTCTATTAATAAATAGCTTTCAAATTTAAACTTAGTTTAATTCGAGTTAATGAAAGTGATCTTCCGATGTATGAAATAAGACAATAAGTAAGGCTATGTGAGAAATTAAACAGTGAAAATATTATAAATTCCGATTGTGGCATCAGTTTAATACAGGATTTGAATATAAGAGGTTTCGAATTTTGAACTAATCGGATATTGAACGTGAATCGTTAGAATTTAACTTGAATGATATGATATGATATGATAATATGAAACTAAGTAAATGGAAGTGAATAAGTTAAATGTATTGGAAACCGATGTGAATCAACTCGAGATATAAGGCCAGTTATACTCTTTGAAAATGAATAGAAGTTCGAGTCATCGGCATGAAAATGGAACAAATTCTATATTTTTAAAAGCATTTGTATATTTATATAGGTTTTCAATTACTCAGATATGGTATGTTAATTTCAAAAGTATTTAACTAAAAATTTATTTTATTTAACAGATGCGTATATGTTTTAAAATATTCTATTTGTATACTTCTTCAAATTTTATCATAATAAGTAATTATTTCAAATTATTTCTATTTTAAAAAATTTCTTTTGATTATATATATTAGTTTATAACAAATTTATTATTTCAAGTATTTGAGTTATTAAATTGGGAATTGTTCCAGTCTTGTACCTTTGATTCGAATATAAGGAATCCGTTTTGAATGAATATCACGAGTTGAATTAAAGAAATATCGTAAGTCTGGGTCCTTGAATTATAAATGATTGTTGAAATAATATAAGCGATCACTTTGGAATTTAGTTAGAATTTAGTTATGTATGTGTTTGATGGAAAGAACTTAAATCTTATTGTATTCCATATGAAGCAATGGTTATTTAGAAAGACCGGGATCGGAATTCATTTTCCGAAAACCATTCTAAATAACCACTCGATGAAATAAATGAAGACATTCGAATGGCGATTGAAGACCAGAGTTCTTCATATCGGACGAGCGGACTGCTGATTGGTCTCTTTATTGAATAGCTACAGTAGAGAGATGACCCCACGGAGTGGCAGAAAACCCGAACGTATTTGGAGAACTTCGGATTGCAAGGGCCTTCAAAACAAGGTGCCTTCCGTTTCGTTCGAACCCGGAACGAACTCGTATGGATGTGTGTCTGACACTGTATCTTATAGTGTATAACTGATTATTACTGAACATGTGTCTGTTTGGTGATGGGAATTTATTCCCTTGACTAAAAAGTTGTTTGATCAGTGAGGATCAGTTGTAGATTGTAAAATGACAAGTGTGGCATGCGAAGTGCTGCAGTTGATGAAATGATCAAAGCATGGTCTAGTGTAAGGGCGTAGCTTTGTGGTACGAAACCTCGCGAACCTCACAACCCGAAATGATGGGAAACTGGCGGTTAGATGGTATACATATCATAACCTCTAGTGAAACTTGAAGCTTCGACGGTAGATCTACTCTGAACCCTGAGAAAATAAAGTATATACGGGGTCCGATGTCTGGACGAACACCCGGGAGATTTATATACTTCGGCTTTGTATTCGGTGTCCGATGTCTGGATGTTATCCGGGAGTACTTAGCCTCGTGTTCTCGATTGATCTTTCATGCCAGGAACCATCATGTTGGAAACCCAATAACCAATACGAACCCTTCGGTTATTTGTTGTAAACTATGTATGTAAGCATAGAAATATGCTTACTAAGATTCCGTATTTATTTGCGAAATGTTTTAAAGTGTTCTAGTATCGATAATACACACGTAGATATATATCATGATTTGGCTTTTATAAGGCTAAAACTCGTCCACGTGTGCGACTGCATTTGCATCTGTTGTTTGGTGTGTATTGGGGCGAGCCTTATAATAGTTTCATTTTCGGAAACTCATGTAAGACCTTTGCACTAACACTTATGTAGGATAAACAATTCTGTATGATACAACTTAGATCTTTGATTTACATCAGTTTATAAGTAAAAATGTTTTATGTTCTCACACCAGTCTCATGACTGACCTGGAGTTTATTGTTCCCTTCCTAAACTCTGGGTGCCCACAAATTTTCTCACGGGCAGCTAGTAGTTTAGTTTACAGTTATAGATCCTTGGAGAGAGATATTCGGAGCATTCTTTGGATTGGAGCTTCAAGCTAGAATTGTTACTTCCGCTGTCATTTCTGTTTCCGCTGTATAGTACATGGTAACTCTGATTATGTAAACTTATTGTAATCATATTTTGAGTAAATAAAAGTTCGTTTTATTCTGTTCTAATGTGTATTACCCCGGCGAATCCAATTTTCAAACGTCTGGAGTTGGTTTAAACATTGACTCTAGATGATTGAAAGTTGGGTCGTTACATGTGGTATCAGAGCTGTGGTTAAACCCAGCTCAAGGGGTATATTCATTAGTATCAGAGTAACGGTGAGAAACTCGTTAGAGATAGGGTAGTCAATACCCTAGAATGAGTTTCAAAGTGTTAAGTATGTGAGGACGATTTTTGAAAGTTAAATTTCACCAAAAAGGATATACCTTGAATATAAAGAAATTTGGTTTAAAATAGTTAAACTAAATAACTTTATTAAGGATGTTAACAATAAGATAAATAATCCAAAGAATATTTGGAATGATAAGAAAAAGAAAAGGTGAAGATTAAGAACTCAATAGAAAGGTTTAAAACTAGATTCAAAGAATCTAGTGAGAGATGTATAATGATATTAGGAATGATTTTGAAGCTAGTTGAGAGTATTCTGGAAATATAAACTATTTTGAAATTAAATAAGCGTTTTGGAAAATGTAATTATTTTGAAATATAACTTAGGAGAAGAGTTTCGAGTATTTTATTGGACGTCGAGATTGGAATATTTAGTATGCGAAGATTTTGCATATATGCCTGGCCAGCATATATACGAAGTCCAAAATATGCTAAATAGATATAGAATCACACTCTAGTCGCTTGAAGATGATTCTGGTGATAGTTCGAACATCATCAGAAATTTATTTTCGAGTTTCGAAAGTGGGATGACTATATGATTCCGATTAAAACGTCGCGAAATACTTGAACTGTTCAAGTAAATGTTTAAGGTGGTTTGCTTAAAAATTTAATGAAATATTTAATAAGTAATATGAATTAGAGAAATTAAACATGTTTCATTATTTGTAGAGTATGAATGAAATTTGAAAATGAATTAAGATGAGTTGAGAATAATTATGAATCCAGGAAATTAGATAGACTTAAATTTGGAAGGATTTATGTTAGAAATTAAGGTTAAAAATTTATCGACGGTATTAGATAGTCGATAGGTTTCGATAAATAATAAAGTAGAAATAATTTGAAAAAAAAAGGAATAGGGCTTGTAATCACTTAAGATGGGTTAAAGAAATGGAATATGTGAGAATGAGTTTGAAAAACTAAAATGAACTAATTTGATTTTATGAAGTATTGGAAAAGGTATAGGTTTGGAATAGAACAAAATGAAAGGAGATTTGAAACAAAATATGGTGAAATAGAATAGCTTGAGATATTTTAGAGCTCGAATGACCTTAAAATTCGAAACCCTGAATATAATTAAATAATGGTAAAAAACTTAGATACCTGATAAATAAATGGCGTAAGTTGGTTTTAAAAATAATTGGGTTATATTTGATGTTTAATTGCTTAAATAAAACAAGTTTGATAGATGACTTTTATGAATTAAAATTTTAGTATAACCCTTTCCATAAAATATTGTAGGTTGTTATTTAAACTAAAATGGAATTTGGTATGTCGAGTGTTGAGTTTTGGATGACTCCGAAACAAGCAAAAAGAGCACTGGTTCAAAAGGAAAAAGAAGAGACACTGAGATTTGGGAAAGTTAAGGATATCCAGTGTTATAGATGTTTTAGAAATGGTCATTATGCAGCTGTTTGCCCAAACAAAATTAAAAAGAAGAAGAAAGTTATTCGGAAAGATATACGTTGTTTCAAGTGCAATGGAGTAGGACATTTTGTTGATAAATGTCCAAGGGCTAAGGAAAATGTCAAGGAATTAGAAATGGAAAAGAAATGTCATCGATGTAAGAAGAAAGGACATGTAGTTCGGGATTGTCTGTTGAAGAAAGGAGAAAAGCCGGCTGGAGAAGCACCGTCTACATCGAAAATTGAACGGAAAGGAAAAAATTTCAATCCGAAGGGTAAACTCTAAAAGTTATGTATGGTTAAGACGTAAATGTATTTAGATCAGTGAAGATATGTGGATCAAGAACCAATGTATATAAAGTGAAGAAAAATTAATGTATGTGACTTAAGAATGAATGTATGAAAGTTTGGGTTAACCAAAATTTTGGTATGATACCGTTGTAGCTTATTTTTCTCCATAATTTAATTTGTTAAAAAGAATATTTGAATTTAAATTCTAATTAAATTTTGAAAAAAAAAAAAAAATATAGATTTTGAAAATTTTATGAAGCGAAATTATTAAATTTTGGTAACATATATTTCGTTCAAATTTCGAGGACGAAATTGTCTTAAGGGGGGAAGAATGTAACGAACCAGGATTTTTGGAAGTAAAATTTGAATTTAATATAATTTTAAATATATTTTGGAAGGTTGCGATAAATTTGAATTGGAATTTAAGGCAATATAATTTTTTAAAATGAGTAAAATTAATTTTATTTATGAAATTTAGTTAAAACAATATTTGTTTGGGAAATTATTTCGCCGTTAGTTGGATTATCAAAATAATTTGAAATTCTGTTGATGGAAATGATCAGAATTTGAAATTTAATTATAATAAAATAACGGTTTCAAATTTTGGTTCAGTTTCAGTTCGCGTAGTGTTAAAATATTTTTTAGAATTTTTCTGTAATTTTTATTTTGAAAAATAAGCAGATAATTTTTCAACGTATTTTGGGTATAAAGGTGGTCCGTTAGACGCTTTACAAAATTGATCAATCAGACCGGTTTTATTGCTGTTTTCAAATCAGAGCGTGTCGTTGTCTATAATGATGGTCTTATTCCAGTGCAACTCGCGGTAAATAACTCTAAAAATCAAAAATTGGAAAGGAGGAAAATTTGGGTACAAATTGCAAATAGTAAAAGAGAAAAGCATGGCACAAATAAAAGCATACGAAGGCTTACATGCATGCATGCGTTGGTTGCTCTCACCGTGTTCCTATGTCCCAAAAGCCATGTAAAAATAAAAAAAATAAAAAAAAATTTAAATAAAAAAAAAAAATATAAGAAAGAAAAAAACGTGGCATGCATGTAAGGGAGAAAAGGGTCGTTTGGCTTTAAAAGGGGGACACGCTAACAATATTTATATTTTGCATGAGTTCCACGTGTTAAGCCATTTTTCCACTTGAGGACACGCGTTCTTCTTGGCTGCATGTTTCGAAGATACCTACTCCATTCGAAACCTCTTGTCCATTTTTCTTTCTCACCTACCACCTCACTATACTACTGACGGTGCCACCACTGTTCTTACATCTCGGAACTGCTCTTTTATGGCATACACTCGGCCGCATCACCAGATCTTCTCCCCACAAGTACTACTTTCTCTCTCCTAAGCAGCGTCCTCCTCCTATAGCAGCTCCGCACCGTCCCACTACAGACCAACACCAGACTTTCCCTACTTCGGCTCACCCCTCACCAGCTTTCACGTCAGCTACTTTCCTCCCCATTAGCAGCTCGTTCCTTCAAAGACCGAAGATCCATCTCTTTCCTTCCCTGCGGGCTCTTGTATCCGCTCCCATCACTTCCTCTCTAAACAGTTCGGCCTTTATAAAAAAAAAAAAGAATTAAATTATTATAGAAGGTCTGAAGGAAAAACGAGAAGAGGAGGTAGTAAGATAGAGCGAAAGTGCGGGAGTAAAGTAAACGCGGAGAGTGCAACAACGGGAACAAACAAGCAGTATTCATTTCTGGAAAGCAAAGGGGTGAGAACACTGAATTTATTTTATTTTATTATTTAATATGTTATACGTAATTATTGGGTGGTTTAATGTGTGGCAATTGGTTGCATGAATGATGGATTATTGGTTATAGTTTAGGAATTTGTGGATGATTACTTTGATTTATAGAATAATATGAGTAGATAATATTGCCATTTGCATACAGACTGTGGCCTCGTAATGTTTGCCGATAAACGCATATTAATGCGCGTTAGAGCTATAACGCGCATTTGTAAGTTTGTTGTTATGTGAATATAAGAAATGAATGGTTAATAGTAAATATGGCAATAATATTTATATTGGTTGATAATAATAAAATCCTGGATCTTGTATTGTATACAGTGATGGTGAAGAGTATGGTTGTCGATATAGACTGAAATCGATACATGTATTCAGAAATTATGTGTCGTGTGCTTTTAGAAATCAATGAAAAATGGTTTAAAGGTGTGAATATGCATATGCACTAATTTCGAACCTTATGTGGAAGTTAAGGAAATTCTCTCAATTTAATTAAGGAACTGTTTAGTCGTTAATGAACATTAAAATAACCATGGCGTATTTTATTAACTTAATAACATTGAGTTAATAATATTTCGATTTAATAATATTGTTAATATTTCTTTGGTTCAATAGTATTTTGATTTACTTAATATTAATATTTGACTATTTAAAAGATGTCCTTAGTTAACATCGCATAAAATGACATTTATAAACTCGATCATGTGGACATGAAATATTGTGTTATATAAACAGGGTTTGTAGAAGACAGTAATGTTGAAAGAAGGAAATTTAAGTTTATTTTGAAATGAATTTAGACGATTTATATTTAATCGTTATACGGTTTGAAATTGAAAGTGCAGTGTAATGACAGTTCGTTAATATCAACTAAAATTTACAATTGATTACAACTTGAATGGTTTACATTGGAATGACGTGAAATAAGAACATTGGATTTCTATTAATAAATAGCTTTCAAATTTAAACTTAGTTTAATTCGAGTTAATGAAAGTGATCTTCCGATGTATGAAATAAGACAATAAGTAAGGCTATGTGAGAAATTAAACAGTGAAAATATTATAAATTCCGATTGTGGCATCAGTTTAATACAGGATTTGAATATAAGAGGTTTCGAATTTTGAACTAATCGGATATTGAACGTGAATCGTTAGAATTTAACTTGAATGATATGATATGATATGATAATATGAAACTAAGTAAATGGAAGTGAATAAGTTAAATGTATTGGAAACCGATGTGAATCAACTCGAGATATAAGGCCAGTTATACTCTTTGAAAATGAATAGAAGTTCGAGTCATCGGCATGAAAATGGAACAAATTCTATATTTTTAAAAGCATTTGTATATTTATATAGGTTTTCAATTACTCAGATATGGTATGTTAATTTCAAAAGTATTTAACTAAAAATTTATTTTATTTAACAGATGCGTATATGTTTTAAAATATTCTATTTGTATACTTCTTCAAATTTTATCATAATAAGTAATTATTTCAAATTATTTCTATTTTAAAAAATTTCTTTTGATTATATATATTAGTTTATAACAAATTTATTATTTCAAGTATTTGAGTTATTAAATTGGGAATTGTTCCAGTCTTGTACCTTTGATTCGAATATAAGGAATCCGTTTTGAATGAATATCACGAGTTGAATTAAAGAAATATCGTAAGTCTGGGTCCTTGAATTATAAATGATTGTTGAAATAATATAAGCGATCACTTTGGAATTTAGTTAGAATTTAGTTATGTATGTGTTTGATGGAAAGAACTTAAATCTTATTGTATTCCATATGAAGCAATGGTTATTTAGAAAGACCGGGATCGGAATTCATTTTCCGAAAACCATTCTAAATAACCACTCGATGAAATAAATGAAGACATTCGAATGGCGATTGAAGACCAGAGTTCTTCATATCGGACGAGCGGACTGCTGATTGGTCTCTTTATTGAATAGCTACAGTAGAGAGATGACCCCACGGAGTGGCAGAAAACCCGAACGTATTTGGAGAACTTCGGATTGCAAGGGCCTTCAAAACAAGGTGCCTTCCGTTTCGTTCGAACCCGGAACGAACTCGTATGGATGTGTGTCTGACACTGTATCTTATAGTGTATAACTGATTATTACTGAACATGTGTCTGTTTGGTGATGGGAATTTATTCCCTTGACTAAAAAGTTGTTTGATCAGTGAGGATCAGTTGTAGATTGTAAAATGACAAGTGTGGCATGCGAAGTGCTGCAGTTGATGAAATGATCAAAGCATGGTCTAGTGTAAGGGCGTAGCTTTGTGGTACGAAACCTCGCGAACCTCACAACCCGAAATGATGGGAAACTGGCGGTTAGATGGTATACATATCATAACCTCTAGTGAAACTTGAAGCTTCGACGGTAGATCTACTCTGAACCCTGAGAAAATAAAGTATATACGGGGTCCGATGTCTGGACGAACACCCGGGAGATTTATATACTTCGGCTTTGTATTCGGTGTCCGATGTCTGGATGTTATCCGGGAGTACTTAGCCTCGTGTTCTCGATTGATCTTTCATGCCAGGAACCATCATGTTGGAAACCCAATAACCAATACGAACCCTTCGGTTATTTGTTGTAAACTATGTATGTAAGCATAGAAATATGCTTACTAAGATTCCGTATTTATTTGCGAAATGTTTTAAAGTGTTCTAGTATCGATAATACACACGTAGATATATATCATGATTTGGCTTTTATAAGGCTAAAACTCGTCCACGTGTGCGACTGCATTTGCATCTGTTGTTTGGTGTGTATTGGGGCGAGCCTTATAATAGTTTCATTTTCGGAAACTCATGTAAGACCTTTGCACTAACACTTATGTAGGATAAACAATTCTGTATGATACAACTTAGATCTTTGATTTACATCAGTTTATAAGTAAAAATGTTTTATGTTCTCACACCAGTCTCATGACTGACCTGGAGTTTATTGTTCCCTTCCTAAACTCTGGGTGCCCACAAATTTTCTCACGGGCAGCTAGTAGTTTAGTTTACAGTTATAGATCCTTGGAGAGAGATATTCGGAGCATTCTTTGGATTGGAGCTTCAAGCTAGAATTGTTACTTCCGCTGTCATTTCTGTTTCCGCTGTATAGTACATGGTAACTCTGATTATGTAAACTTATTGTAATCATATTTTGAGTAAATAAAAGTTCGTTTTATTCTGTTCTAATGTGTATTACCCCGGCGAATCCAATTTTCAAACGTCTGGAGTTGGTTTAAACATTGACTCTAGATGATTGAAAGTTGGGTCGTTACATAATCGATATAAATTTCCGTATCAGACTAATAATATAAATGGAATAACAACAAAGTCTTTCAAATTCCATATATAATAACGGTCTTCTTTTGTAGAAGCTCATCTCGATTATTATTAAATCGAATTCCATTCAATTCCAATTTCTTCTATTAAATTGGAAAACTTTACTTTGGAAAAATTTCATTTAATCTTAATAAAAATATTTATAAATTTCAAATCATATCTTCACTATTAATTGGGTTAAAGAACGAATGTCCTTAGAAACATAGTTCACAATAAACCCAATTCATATTTCATTTTGTTCCAATTACTAAACATAGTTGGAAACTCTAATAATCTTAATTAAAAGATTTATTCTTTTCATCCGCGGTTTAAGAGCAGTGTTATTGAAGACACCATTCACGATAAACCCAAAAATCCAATTTATTTTATTAATTCCAATTAAATATTAATTAATTGGAAAACTTAATTAAATCTTAATTTAAAGATTTATTCTAGTTAATAACTAGTTCATTTCGATAAAAAAATATTTTTATCTTTCCAAATATGGAATTTTTCATCCAAAATCTTTCCAAATTATTAATTATTATTTTACATAAATTTTCCATATTTTTAATAATATCACTAAGGCCTGTATAGTCGGTTTCCAATAACAGCCACCAAACTGCATTCATAGAGACCTTTTCCAAATTTGATTTGGACATAATTCTGAATCCATCCATTAGATTTCAAATCTCTTATATTCATTGGAAAGGTCTTTTCGATATGAACCCAACGGTTCTGGTTTTAGGAGAATCTGGTGGTCGGATCTTCCGTTACATCAATTTGAAGTTAATGGTCAAAATTCGCGAATGGTCGCTGCGTGGCGCGTTCTATTCAGGCCATTATATATATATATATATATATATATATATATATATCGTCGATTTGCAATTAAAACGCATTTTATATACTGTTTATATATTTATTTCAAAATGATTCCAACTTCATTTTCGATTTTAAATCAAAATTGAATATTTTATATCTTTATCATATTAAAATATTAATATTTTCAAAACATTAAATTTTGAAATCACTTCCTTTCGATATTCATTATAAAATGAACAAAATCGATCGATAAACACGTTTAGGTTTAAAATGACGTTTCTATACTTAACCCGGCTTCCTATTTTTATATTTTTGTGTCCATCCAAAAATTGACATAAAAACCATAATTTTATTCTTCATTGAATATGATTTTAAAATATTCGTTATTTCAAAATCTTCTATCTTTTAAAAGATTCTTTATTTTAAAATATTCTTTATATAAATATTCTGAATCGGAATGCGACTCAGTCAATTACCATATAATTTCAGTTATATGGATTTCATACATCGAATGTATACAACCATAATGATAAATAATCAGTAAACAGTCCATTTACATCCAAAGTGAAATTTACAACTGTATGAGCATTAAAATAAATAAATAAATAACACTCATCGCAGACTGTCAATCCATCGATTAACATACAACTAAATATTCGGACTAGTGTATGTCAAATATCATCCCAATACCCGTGTGGGGTTTCCATACAACAACAATTTACTTAAATAAATCATTGGTTAATAATTTTTAACCAATTCTAATTTTGTTTTGAATTATTTTCCATTTAGCCCATTTCCACTGTTTAAATTATAAATAAGTATTTATAATTTAATTTCAACTGCTATTTTAATATTAATATTATTTTTAATACGTTAAACACTTCGACATCACAAACACATATTTCAAGCCATGATTCTTCTTTTTTAACAAAAAAAGTATTCTAACAATATGACATTTCTACTTGACAAAAAAACATATTCTAACTAAATGATATTTTTATTAAACAAAAACATATTCTATCTAAATGACATATTTATTTACAAAATATGTTTTCTAACTAAATGACATATTTATTTACAAAATATGTTTTCTAACATAAATGACATATTTATTTACAAAAGATGTTTCTAACGTAAATGACATATTTATTTACAAAATATGTTTTCTATGTATTCTAATGACAAATAAAAGAATAATTTATTTGCATACATTTTTCTATATATTCTAATGACAAATAAAAAGATTATTTTATTTGCTTAACTAATTTCCTATATTTAACATAACAAATAAAAATGAATATTTATTTGTACACAAATTTCTATCTTTAATATGACAAGTAAAATTGAATATTTATTATTGGTAAACAAATTTATAACTTTAACATGAAAAATAAAAATGAACATTTATTTGTACACAATTTCAATATTTAACATGTCAAATAAAAATGAATATTTTTATTTGTATACAATTTCCATATTTAACAATGACAAATAAAAATGAATATTTTTATTTGACAACAATTTCAATATTTAACAATGACAAATAAAAAAATGAATATTTTCATTTGACAACAAATTCAATATTTTTTGTGCAAATTTTGTTTCAACTATTCTATTTTGACAAAAATGCAAATTTTGTTTCGGCTATTCTATTTTGACAAAAATGCAAATTTTGTTTCAGCTATTCTATTCAACAAAAATGTCCTTTTTATTTCAACTATTTGGTTTCAAAAAAAAATGATATATTTTGTGTCAACTATTTTGTTACAACAAAAATGTCCTTTTTATTTCAACTACTTGGTTTCAACAATTTTACTTCAACCAAAAAGGTTAATTTGTTTTCAACAATTTTATTTCAACCAAAAAGGTTAATTTTGTTTTCAGCAATTTTATTTCAACACAATAATCATCAAATTAACAGATCTACATAACAACATCAATCATCAATCCTAGATCAAATCACGTATAACATCAAATAGAATTTAACAACGGATTGGAAGAAAAATCATAATCATAATTAATTAATTTTTAATTATTTAAAAAAGAAATCTCACCTTGATCGGTTAGAAATCATTTTTGAAACGATTATTTTAATTAAATTAAACCCGATGTTTAATTTAATCAAAATCTGCAACTGCTTCCAATTTCCTTCGAGTCATTTTCATCATGAAGGCCTCGTCCTTACGGTTCCATCAGAACCTGTTTCGTCCAATTCTGTTTAGATTTGAGCAAGATTCATGGGTTTGAATCTTAATTACATTATGAAAAATAATTAAAATAATTAATTACCAAATTAACTTAAACCATTTCTTAATCCACCATTCAACTGAAATCAGGCCATAGGATTTTGTTTTCCCCTTCATCGTTCTTCTTCTCGAAACCGAACAACCCAACGTCAAACACAACTATCCACCTACGCGCGCATCAAGAAGCCACCGATACACGATCTGACACTGCCACGCCATCGAGCATCACGCCGCCAACAACCCCTTCCTCCTGGTCAAGCTTGCATATTTTCGCTGCCCCCAAAAACCCGACAAGTTCGGCTGCTTCCTTCCCAAAATCTGGCCACCACACTGCAAATTATCTTATCACGACAATTGAGATCATGGATCTCACGGAGTACTAGAGTTTCATAGTTAGAAGTAGTTTGAATAAGGGTCAGGATTTCGAGGAAATGGAGGAAGAAATTTGGAAGGATCTGGCCATTGAATTAGCATATGGCGGCGGCTTACTGATCTAGTGAATTATGGTTTCAAATTTTAGAGATATTTATAATATAATATTAATAAATTAATTAATTCTCAAAATAAAGCCCGCTAATTCCTAATAACTCCAAATCCAGCCCAACCAATGTTGCGTCTAGCTATATACCCCTATTTCGGACACAATGGACTAGGTCTCATCAGCCCATTCGATCGTTTCAGCCCATTTTTCTTCAATTTAAAATGTAAAACATTTAATTATTTAATTCGATCGTACATTTTAATTTACCAGGGTCACATACTGACTCCAAAAATTCTAGAAAATATTTCTAGTTATGTTTTGATGATACGGTCCTAACAAAATTAATTTCATCAAATTTGGAGACCGTTTGAAAAATAGCCATTTTCTGGTCGATCCAATTTGACTAAAATTGACAAAACACGTTTTCTTTTGCCACGCTCACATATTAAATCCTAAAATTATGAAAATTGGAATCTAGCAATAATTTGACATTCTGGATCGAACCAAAGTGGTTTCGTCGAAAACGGAGGTCGTTTGCAAAATGGCTATTTATAAGGGCTATACATTATATCAATATATATATATATATATATTCTACAGCGACTTTTTTGAATATTAAACTGGCTATAACTTTTTATTCTAGCTATGAAATTTCAATTTTTCAGATTCGTTAGAAAGATATAATTAAAAAAGATGTAATTATTTTTGATTTTATTGAAATCCGATTAAATTTGAATCCTGTACATTCAGTCAAAGTTCAAATTCAAATTTTCAAACTGTCGCTCTATTTCTAACTCCTTTTATAATTAAAATAAATATATTTGTTCTAACTTCAATTAAAGTAAATTTTTCATCATTATTATTTAAAATAAATCGTTTTGAATATTTAAAATCCATTAAAAAATTTAAATTAGCTCCAAATTTCCATGTTGTTACATATACTATCTATGTCGATTAACGCAAATAAGAAATTTAAACAATCAAACAACAAACAATACATTCATATCATAACATGAATTTAATTTAACTAACAATCAAATATTTTAGTTAAGTTTGCATGGGTTTAATCACTCACATTTGATTTTAAACGAGATTGAAATTCAAAATTTAGCCCAAAAACTAACAGTTTCAGAATCAGTCGGCGTCCGCTCCACGTTGTCCGGAATTTCGATACTTATCCAACGGATCCAACTCAACGTAAAACTGAATTCGTATGAATTAGTTATCAACAAAATGGTTTCCATTCTATAATATAAAGTAATTAAATAAACTCCTCACCACCATTTAAATTATACCACATCGGCAGCTAAAAGAGCCGCCATCTTCTTCCTAAATGCGATTTGCGTTTAAGTCGTGAACATGAACCCAAAGTCATGATTTTCAATCCCAAACCACACCCATATCGAAGCACCGAACTACGATCTGTCATCACCAGCATCTCTGCCATGTCGAACACCACCATCCTCCATAACGCGGCCTCCCTAGGTGTTATACATCGCGCCCACAAAAGCCTAAACCGCGCCACCTTCATGGCCCCTTTCTGGCGATTATAGCAATCCATGACATGATCTAACCTTCTGAATCCAAAGAGCTCGAGATCTACGTTTTTTCTTTTGGAAATAATATATAATTTTTATTGTTTTGCGTGTATTTAAGCCAAAAATGGAGCTGTGTCCAAATCGGGCCTGCTTACAACCTACCGATAGGTTTTGACATATTCATTATATCAAATTCCTAAGCCATTTTATTTTAATTACAACTCTCTTAGGTTCAGTCTCTTACTTCACAATTCAGAAGTTTCTAGAATTTCAAGTTTTAGTTCATTTCAACAATTCGAAAATCATTAATTATTCAAGAACTTAAGAATTCAACTTCGGGTTCATTTTCAAATCAACTTTAAATATTATATATATTGCATATTTTATATCAATACATAATTAAAAGATTTAATTGAAATCCAATTTTTCAAAACAAATAAAAGGTTTTTTTATAGTCTCACTACTCAGATTCTTGAAAAATAAACGTCGATGATGTGTTCATGATCACCTAAATCAATTCCAGAGCCAAGAGGGAATTATGCACTTACTCAACATTTCATAAGTAAGGAATTTCTGTTGAAGATACTTTTAGAATATATTTATATTGTTTCAAACCCATTTTTAAATCAATATTACAAAACCACCCAAAACTAAATTCTCAAATTCATATTTAACTTCATCTTATTTCATTATGTATTAATTTTCAACATTTCATTTTTCTTAATTAAGATCATTCAATAGTCAACTATTTAATTATATTGACTAATTAAACAAATTTTATATGTTTCAAAATAAAATCATATATACCAAATATAATCCAAACCAATATTGTGTCGATTAGTCATATTCGAGTTTTTAGAAATACCTATCGATGCATTGGCGTCCCAAGTACTGACCAGAATTAATAAATACTCATCCGAACAAATAAACACAATAAAAACCATCTTTATATCAAATTTACAAGTACGCTCTCTCATGTACGCACAAACTCATTCTAGGGTATTACTACCCTATCACTAATGAGTTAATCCCAAATAGAGCCAAGGTTTCGCTAAACGAAAGCTCTGATACCAACTTAACGACCCACATTTTGACCGTTCAAATCAATAATGATCCTCAAATGTTGACTTAAACAAACCAAAAATACAAATAGTTATTAGGATTTATATAAGAAAAAGAAGAAAGGAAAAAAAGAAATACAGATTCTCATAGTGGAAGGACAAAATATAGTAAATAAATAACAATTCATGAAGCTGTTAAAAACATACATTTGATTATACACTTGCAACTATTATAAGAGTTAATTCATACCAATATTTGCAGCAGAATAATAATAATTATACGTTTTCAACAATGAGGGGCTAGTGCCATCTGAAGCGATTGTCAACGCAGGCAATGAGAAATGGAATCAAAATATTATTGGGTTCTTTCTTGACTAGCCTTTATCGTTTACCATGGTAATCAACAATCTGAAGAATAGGTGGAGGCTTAAAGGTAGAATTAAAGTTTACACGAACGGCTTCTTGTTCCTTTTCAATCTATCTTCCGTCGAGGATAGAAGGAAAATTCTTGCGTCTGACCCAGTTGTAACGAGGAACAAGTTGTTTGTCCTGAAAGTTTGGTATCCGTCTGTTGGAAATGATAGTAGCATGATAAAGTCTATTCCTGTTTGGATTAAAATCTACAACATCCCAATGTACTCATGGACTTTACCGGGTGTTAGTTGGCTAGCTTCTAGAATTGGGAAATTTCTCTTTATGGACGAATCTACTAAAAAATGGAAAGACTAGATTATGCAATGTGTTTAGTCGAAATAACACCAAATTCTGAACTTTCAGAAGACTTTCCTATTCAGTTACCTGATTGCAGCATTTAGTTACGAATTGAATATATCTAGTTGCCAAAAATATGTTGTCTATGTAGAAGTTTTGGTCAGATGAAAGAAAATTATGGGAAGTCTTCAATGGATAAGATTTATGAGGAAGCACAGAGGAAGAACAACCAACCTGGCATGCAAGATAACGAACTGAGTAAGCCGAATGAAGTGAGACCCAATAGTATAATCAGATATGTTGCATCAATCCAGAAAAGTTCGCAAGTTTGGACAAAGGTGCAAGGTAATAATACACGAAGAGCAAGAAAAGAAACGGCTGTTAGTAGTGGTAGAGTGAATAACAATTCTTTTGCGTCAAATTCTCGTACTAATACAAGTAATGCTAGTACCAGGCGGAATGTTGAAACTATTGTAAAGGATATGGTTCAAGAAAAACATGCAATAGTTCATATAAATTGCAACATGGCCACAAGTTGTGCATCAGTCCGTAAATGGTCTTTCAGTGAATAATAGTTTTAACTTGTTGGATAATGACACTGTGGATGCACGGAAGAGTGATGATAATGAAGGTGGAGAAACTAATGACACTAGCTAACGAGATTTCTGAAGAAGAATTTGTCATTCCCGAGGTTGATTTAATGGAATTCAATATTAACTTCCACGTTGATGTGCATGTGCATGATCCCACATTCCCTTTCCCACCTTCAGTAATTATGCCCACCCTCTCATTAATGTGCAATACTATCATTGAATCAACTTCACCCACCCAGGAATTAGTATATGCTGAAACAATTCAACACGACATTATTAACTTGTGCCATTCCAATGTCACCTCCTCGTCTTCAGTGATCCTGCCTTCCAATGATCTTGCCCCTTCAACCTCTGTTATCATTTCTGTTCTTCAACCTTAATCCACCTCTAATCACCCTGTTAATTCCCATTGCATGGCCTCTACATGCAATAGACCACCAGAGCATCTCAATTCCCTTTCTACCTCTGTTCCCCGCTCCTATCTTCTTCCATCATGGTTAATGCCCCCCCTAAACCTCCCTATAATTTTGTTGGGAAAATTCCAGGATGGCCTCCTCTGACCAATGCTTCAATCCCCTATTCTTCCTTGACCTCTCCAAGAATTATGTTATCTCCTAATCCCATTGCCGCAAAGTTAAAATCTCCTACAACGAGGAGCATGACATTGGCCGATTGTCTATCCAAGATTTAATTAATGATTAAGAACTTAGAGGTTTGGAATATCAAGGGTGCTCACAAATCTATAAAGCTTGACCAAGCTAGAAATATCATTAATCAATACGACATCCATCTCTTTGTCATTCTTGAAACTAAACTTAACCGTCCTCTCACTATCTCCTCTACCATGTACATAAATCCTTCTTGGTCCCTTTCTCATAACCTTGACCAGGCTCCTTATGGTCGCATTCTTGTGTTACATAATCCGACCTCCTTATTCCTTCGTCTTGAATTAGTAAATCGCCAACTCATGCACTTCCGCGTAATTATTTGTTCTAATAACTCAACTTTCTACTTAACTGTTATCTACGCGGAGAATAGTCAAGCTGCAAGGCAATCCCTTCTTAACTTACTCTCTCCTTTTTCCAGGGCTCTCACCCTTGGCTTGTTATTGGAGATTTCAACAGCTGTTTAAGCTTGGATGATTTACATGGGGGAATCCCGCTTTCTTTTAATGATATAGAGCCACGTAACACTGTTGTTGTTGACTCGGATCTCGTCTCTGTCAGAAGATCGAGTGCTCGATTTTCGTGGAATAACTGAATTTGTAGTGGAGTCCGAACTTTTACCAATATTGACCATGCTTTCAGTAACTTCAAAGCGATGTTGTCTTGGCTGTCCATCCATGCTTACCTTCCAAACCCAGTATCGTCCAATCACTCGCCCATTATCCTATCCTATGGACAGCCAATGCGAAGAGAGCATAGAAGTTTTTGAATTTTTTAACTATTGGATCCTTGCTCCGGAGTTTTCTTTTAAAATTGTGACTTCTTGGTCTCCTCAAATTTCTGGTAACCTTATGTTTGTTTTCTGCAGGAAATTAAAAATAACTAAAACTACTCTTAGGTTATGGGCGAGCACTAAGTTTGGTAATGGTTCTAAAATGATGGAACTTCTCAAAGCTCAACTAAATCAAGCTCAAAACAATATGCAAAGCAACCCGGATGATGCTTTCTTAGCTCAAGAAGACAATAGACTGTTTGGGGAATTGAATGATGCATTAGCTATAGAGGCCAGTATGAAGAAGCAATAATGGAATCATAAGTGGAAATTTGAAGGAGACAGAAATACAAGGTTCTTCCATGAGGCTGTCAAATTGAAGCGGGCATTGGAGCAAATTCATAATATTCTTGATGAGGCTGGTACTTTCTACGATACCCTAGAAACCATTGATGTTGTATGCTCAAATATTTCATAGATCTTCTTGTTAATAATGGTAATTTCTCGCCTGACCTGCATCTGATTGATAATATCAATCTTCCCAAAATTACTATAACTCAGTCGGATAGTCTTGTTAGTAGAGTTACTGATTTAGAGATAAAGGAGGCTCTCTTTTCTATGAATAGGAAATCAATCAGTGGCCCAGATGGATTCAATGTAAACTTCTTTATTGCTTCATGGGATATTATTTCTGCGGATTTTTGCAAAGCTATCCACAACTTCTTTGATAAGTTTAAGATGCTACCTGAAGTTAACAACACTAATTTTGTTATGATTCCCAAGGTTAAACATCCGAGTTCTGTGACCTCTTTCTGTCCGATATCTTGTTGTAATGTCACATGTAAGTGCATTTCTAAAATCTTATCTAACAGGCTTCTTGCTGCTCTTCCGACACTTATATTTGGAAATCAATCTACGTTCCTCCCCCAAAGGAACATTCTCGATAATGTTTTATTAACTCACGAGTTAATTAAGGGGTATTCATGCGCTAATGCAACTCCTTTGGCTATGTTGAAATAGGATTTAAGTAAAGCATATGATACCATCCATTGGTCGGCCATCGTTCATATTCTCGCCAGAATAAACTTTCCCAAGGTCTTTGTTGCTTGGGTGTACAGCTGCATTTCCACTCTGCATTTATCTCTTTTTTATAATGGCCTCAACACTGGGTACTTTAAGAGCAGACAGGGAATCCGACAAGGCAATCTGATTTCCTCTTATATCTTTATTATTGTCATGGAAGTGCTCACTACTTTGTTCAAAGACAGTTTTGAATGTGGTGTAATTCGCTATCATCCGAAATGCAAACACATCGCCATCTCCATGCTTTTATTTGCTAATAACATATTGATTTTTATGAAAGTAGAAGACAATTCTCTGATGGCTGTTCTCAATACCCTTAACACCTTTTACAACAAGACCGGTTTAAAACTTAATGCCCGCAAATCTCATGCTATGTTTGCGAGCATTCATGACAGCCTTGTTGATAGGCTTTACTCCCTTATTCAAATGCATCTGTTTCAGAGCGGATCCATCTATCTCGGTTTTCTATTATGTACTGCTAGGATCTCGAAAGCTAATTGTTTGCAGTTGTTTGATAAAATAACAATGACATTAAATAATTGGGCAAATAGATGTTTATCTCAAGTCGGTCGTCTCACGCTTGTTCAAAGTATTGGCTTCTCCATGTCCATGTACTGGACGCGGGCTTTTATGCTTCCCAAAAACTATTGTCAATGATTACTGCTGCTATGTTGCGTTTCGTGTGGACTGGTAGTATTTTTGGACAGAAACCAATTCCATGCTCTTTTCAAAAAATGCTTATTCCTAAAATGAAAGGTGGTCGTGGACTGTATTCTCTTCAGCAGTGGAATGTTGCAGCTATGAGCTCTCAATTCAACAATTTAATTAGTCACAAGGACATCCTATGGGTTAAATTGAGCTGGAAGTACAATGATCGCAATGGAAAATTCTGGTCTATGGATGCTCCGTAGTTGTGTAGGTGGGAATGGCATAGTATCTCGGCTTCTAGACATAAGTTTATGCCCCATATTTAGTACAACATTTCTCCCGGATGTCGTGTTTCTTTCTGGGATGATCCGTGGATTGAGAAGGGAGTTATTCTTTCGAAGGTGGTGGATTACAATGCTTTAATGCAAACGAGTATTCACAGGGATGCAACTGTGTCTAGCTATTTGGTGAACGACAAGGTGATGTTTCCATTTTTCTCTAACTCCATGACTAGAAATAATTGCGGTAATTTAATTAACTCCATTTCGTATAGTGTTGGAAATAATATTTGTTGGGATGGTGCTTGTCATAGCATAAATCATGTCTGCCTGTTGTTGATTGGGTATAAGCTTTTAGCTGATTGAATTTGGCATAAGATTGTGTGGAGTATAAATGCGGTGCCAGAGGATAATTTCATGTTTTGGAAGGCAATTAAAGGTGTGTTGTTAACCAAGTCCAGGCCATTTCAGATGGGGATGAGTGTGAGCACTACTTGCCTACTTTGTGACAGTCATAATGAAACTTACGCTCATATCTATTTTGAATGTTGGTATTCCAGTGTTTTATGGACCAAGTTTTAATGTTGTTTGGAAATCTTGTGCACCCTTTGGTGTCTGACGAGTAGTGGCATTTCATCCATGTGACAACTAGGTGGAGAAAGCAAGATCATGTTCTCTTCATTCTTTGCATCAAAAAGCTTGTGAGAATGCTATGGGAAGAAAGAAATTTGCGAGCTTTTAAATCAGAAAGGAAGTGTTCTAATGAGCTTTGGAGGATGATGAAGCTTCAAGTCTGCAGATATTTGACTTCCTCATTGTTTCCTTTTGACATTGCCTTCTTGTTTTCTTGGTTCAATTTGTTGTTGTAGTTGTTGTTTATTTGTGTGCTTGTTTGTTCTGTCTTTTGTTTTCTTTCTTGGCGTTCTTCCTAAGTGTTCTTTTTTGTATGTTTGTTTCTGTGTTTAATAAACGTGGTAGGGTTCCACTCAACCCCCTTGCTTTCTTGGTTCAATTTGTTGTTGTAGTTGTTGCTTGTTTGTGTGCTTGTTTGTTCTGTCCTTTGTGGGTTGAAATGATACATACCTAAACAGACATTAGATTAAGGAAAAATCATTATGGGTTGAAATGATAGACCTGAACGATTTTTATTGAGTTTGGGATTGCGGGTTGAAATGATAGACTCGTAGAATTTTATAAATTGTGGGTTGAAATGATAAATATCCGTATCACTTGACCATAGAATAGAAAACCATATACGGACACCGTCGGTTATGTTTTCGAAGTAAAGTGATTTGAATAATTTGATTTTAAAATAATAGCTTAAGATTTTATATTTTATACTTTAAAATTTTTTTAAACTTAATTTTTGTAAAGTTTAAATTATATGTTTTAAATGATTTTATAAGTAAATATGGATTTAAATGTTTATTTAAGATTTTACTTATAATTTTATTTATTTTAAACCATATAATTTAGTCATTAATCATTTTAAACTTTTACAATAAATTATTCTTTTAAAACTTATTTCTAAATTATTTTCAACTTATATATGTTTATAAAGCAATTTTTTGTTTAAATATATAAATTTATAATTTATATATATATATTTTTTCAAAGCTTATTTTATGTATTTTACAAACTTTAGTAATAAACTCAAAAATGGATAAGTCAAGGTTTTCATGATTTGAATTTGAGGTCTGAAGATTTAAATGTATATAACGATATTGATTTAACAAACGAGCCCATATAAGATATGAATTTAATTTCGAATCGATTTGAACTTATACAAGGTGAATATGAGCTGTGAAATAGATTTTAATTTGAATTTCTAAATTATAGGAAAGGAATTTGAATTTCTAATTGATATAATTTTATATGAAACTGATTTCATAAACTGTTTTGTTTGAACTAAAGAAATTTCTTAAATTGATTTATAAGAGTGCTTTTAATCGTATAAATTGTATGAATTGAATATAAGGCTTTGAATTGAATTCTTTAATTAATAAGTTTGAATTATACAACTTGACTTTTGAAATATGATATGGTTTAATTGAATTCAATTATAAAGTTTTTGATTTGAATTTTATATATATTGAACTCAAACTTATATATTTTACTTAATGTATCAACTTGAATAAATTGTTTGAACTTGAGTTTTGATGAAAATAAATCAAATTAAATATCCTCAAAGTTAACCATTTTAGTTTGATTTAAAATGGCATTGGAGATCTTTAAGTTATGATTCAATTATTATTCATTTTTGAATTGGAAATCGTAATGCGAATATTTTTCAGAAATTAACAAAAATCGAAGTTAAATATTAATTTTGAATTCAAATTTGAACCTGAGACTCATATAAATGAATTTATAAGGTGATTTTTAAAATAATGGCAATGGTGTGAAAAATGTAAACGATTGGTTGTTAAAGAGACCAGGATCGGGTATTGTCATACTCTCTACCAATACAGAAAACTGCTTTAACAACTTTGTACGTGGTGGAGTTCTAGAATGAAGTTGAATGATTTGGAGGCGATTACTGGATTTGAAGAAAGAGAACGATGATGGATATCCTTGAACTTCAGGTCATAATTAAAATGACTAAAACAGGGCTATACCGGACCAAGTAGGGTTAGCTACCTCCATCGGCAACACTTCTTCCTTTATTACTGTAGTCCCTCGGTTGATTTGATTTGATGCGCCTCCTTGATTTGGGAGTGTTGATCGAGGTGGGTGGTATTTGCGGCTATGCTTTACCACCAGTCCGGGGATGCAACTAGTATATTCCTACTCTAGGCATTCCTCGTGTGCCTTGTCATATTATCCTGATCGAGCCCCCTACGAGTTTGATTTGTACCGTACCTTTGGAGTGCCCTCTGATAGCCACTAGTTATGGTGGAATTTACAGTATCTGTATAGACTACAGTATTATAAATGGTGTATGGGTAATAATTGTAATCCCGCTTATGCTATTTTAATATTTTATATTTAGCCATAGGCACTATTATAATAGCATATTGTATTATACAGTATTAGTTTAATAGATCCTTAGAGAATGATGATCCAAACAACCTTTAAGTTACCGATGCAATTCATTGAATATTTCATTTGAGTTGATTTACTTCCATGAGAATGTTAGTCCTGATCCGAGTTGTTTTGGTTTGCATTATTGCTCGGGTCAGATCCAGTATTGCAATTTTGAGATTTCACCCTTTGCAGCTGGAGATTGTTGAAGACATCACCTCTATCTATTGATTCTGGTTATTTCCCTTTGTATTAGAAATTCTTGTATTTAGACTTCCATTGTATTTCTTTTTGTAACTCTGATATTATGTATAAGTTGTAAATTTTTATTTAGTAGCCTCATGAACTGCTATTGTATTATGTATTTTCCACTACAAGATATTATATTTCTCTTTGTTCGTGCTCTGTGATTTTGTGATTTATTCTATTTACCTCAAAAGCTAAAAACATTCTGTCATTTCAAACAGTTTGATTTGGTTTAATTATCGGTTTGAAGTGGACGAAAGACAGTATGGTACATGCGGTATCAGAGCTTTGGTTTGTTAAATCTTTAGCCTATGAGGTAAAAACTCATTAGAGATAGGGTAGTGATACCCTAGAATGAGTGGAATCAGTTGCAGAATCCTTCTTGAGAGAGCATATTTTGAAAATAGAAATGGTTTATAATGTTTTTGAAACAAATATTTTCGGATCTAAAATTTTGTGTAATATATATATATCTTCTTTTGAAATATCCCTTCCATTTGAATTCATCTTCCTTCACAGATCCTCTTTGATTAGGTTCATTCGTTCATTCATCTTTTAACTCAAATTCTATAGCTTATCCTTTGCCCATAACACGGTAAGAAGTAGAAGTAGAGTATAAGTCGTCTAGCGAGTTTATGCGTATTAAATATTGATTTGAAACTATTATTTTGGAAAGTATTATATTTTAAGTTTCTTGATGCAATTTTGATATGTATATTTGAAATAATATTACGTTTTGATAATACCAATATTTTGAAAAGATTTTATATTTTTATAAACCATATATTTTATATAAGATTTAAAGATGTAGATTTTGTAAGAAAATGATTTTATCTTGTTTGAAATCTATAATGGTATTGTCTATAAATGTATATATAGAATTTATAATTTAGATAGGTTTATTAAGATTTTAATTTTGATGTATATATATGTTAACTTATGGAATTTATTCAGTTTTATAAGTTTAATTATAGATAATTTGGATTTGAAAATAATTAGACATAGTATAGAATAATATTGTTATGTATTTGATTTAATAATAACATTGTTAGTATATTTGTTGAGGTTTAATTTTAATAAATAAATAAGTAGAGGAGAGATATAAATTTTCCCTACTTAGATTTTAAATGATTTGAAATATATTATTTATATGATTTTAAAATTTTGGTATGTATTATGTTTAAATATAAAAAGATGTTTTGGTACTTGTTTAACATTAAAGTTGGCCTATTGAATACCTAATGATTTGGGTATACATTTGATCAATGTATATGTTAAATCTTATAAGTATTAGATGGATATAGAGTCACATTATAGTTGCTTGAAAATGATTTTGGTGATGACTGCAGCATTATAGATGTCTATTTTCGGGTTTCGAAAGTGGGATAGAAATATATAGGCAATCGAGACATCAAATGAATACTTGAAACTGTTTTGAAATGTATGAAAATATTTTAACTTTTGATTTATATATAGTTCAAATTATAAATATATATGTATGTATGTATGATAATAGATATGAATCATTGGTTTAAATATACTAAATTACCATTTTTTTGCCTCGTTCCTTTTTGGGGACGAAAAGTTTTGAGTGGGGGAGGTTGTAACAACCAGTTATTTTTAATGATTTAAATTCTAATTCAAATAGAAATTTTATTTTGAGTATATTATATAGTTTTTCATAATGGGAAATTGGAATTTGAAATGCGTTCAGTGAGATGTAGCAACTGTGATAGTTTCATCAGAAAATTCGAATGTTTATCAGTCATGCATTTTTCAGTGCAAAGCTCCGCATAACAGTTTAAATTTTAGCGATTTTAAAATCTCTCCGAAACTAATTCGTACAAACATGAAAAATATTCTATTCGTTGTCATAAATCCAATGGTGAAATCCGTTTCACGAAAATCGAACGTTTTGACCTCCGTTTAATTGTTTTCTGTCTGAATTTTTCGTTTAAAGGGGTCCATAATGCGTTTTTGTACGAAGCATCTTGGCACTGCAAATTTTATATCATTGAGTCCATCTCGTCGTGCTGATTTCCACAATATATTCATTTATCAGTTCTGGTGTTTGGTTCGGGATGAAGTTGTGAAAAGGCTTGGACAATTCATTTTTAAAACGAAGCCATTTGAGTTTAACGTGTTCCTATTCGAATTTAGTATATTTATCTAGCTATTTTGGGTCTGCAAACCCAGTTTGTAACGATTGTATGATGCTCGAAAAGACAATGACATGGATAGTCGCTTATGTTTATAATATATAAAGTAGCAGCATGCATTGTCTCATGCACTCATCATTAGCACGCCATGCACATTCACGTTTTGGCTTTTTTGCCAAAAGAAACTGTTCGTTCACTCTTAAAAAAAAAGTTGGCTCCATCTAAAAACCATCTTTTAATTTGTCTAAAGCTTGGTTTTAATTTTAAAATCAACGTGTGCACTACCTTTATTTCTTTATGGCTTTTTATTCATTCCATCTCCTAGTACTCTGATAACTGCAAGTCATCTTAAACCACGAAACTCCTCTTATTAACCACTTCTTCATGGCACATCAGTTTTTCCATTACATAATATTTTCCGACATCCCTGCTCCCTCTTGCCCAACTGTCGAGCCCGCCTTCACGCGGTAATCTTCTTTTTTCCTGAAGCTAAGTACTGTGTCAACCCTACTGTTTCCCCTTGCGTTTACCCCTACACCCACCCTCCGATTGAGTTCCGACACTAGCTGAAGTCACCTCCCCTCTGCCTTGCTTCTCTCTGCCAAACCCATTGCATGTGAGTTTGAAATCCTTGTGTGTGATGGTGTATGCGTGCGTGTGTATAGGTGCATATATATTTTGGGTTATTGTTATGTGAGCATTTTTCCTTTTGCGATTGTGTGGGTTGATTTGAGATACCTTATGTATTTTTGATTCTACTAATTATTGAAAAGAATGTGACAGTCATCATATATGTTTCAAATGTGATGCCTGCATAAATTTTCAAATGTGCATCTTTGAAGCAGTCTTATAAGGTATATAATATGAAAATGTTAACTATGCTTAACTACGTTTGTGATTATTGTAAAAATATTATCATCTTATGTCCATATAATATTATCATACAATTACCATTACAGTGAATGAAATACCTCATATCTCTTTAATGACTATTTTTTTTTTAAATTTCTGATAGTTCTCTCTTTACTATTTGGTAATTTATAATTCAACATGAGCTTTTCCTTTCATTGTGAGTGTGTGAATTATATATATATATAATGGTTTGGTGTGCATTAAATTTTAAATAAATAAATATATTATAATATTTCAGTGTGTATATGTATATATAATAATATATAATATTTGGGTAAAGAACTATTTTGTTTTGTTTTTGGTTAAACTGAATTAGTGTTGCGTTTATTCTTGAATTTGAGTTTGGTGTTGAGTTCGGAAATCGTCCCAAAACCAAATAGTCGAACCGATCCATTGAAAATTCCCGAACCTCCTCTTATAAAAATAAAATATATTTTTAGTAGTTACTATGACTGAATTCATTATGAGTCGTGCCTAGAAGTTGTCATCTCTTTCAGTGTCAATCCATCTGTTGTCTCCATTTCTGTGCCACGAAAGGTGAGTTTATCTCTCACTTGACCTGCATTGTTTCATGGAAGTTAAATTCAACATAAATGAACTATTATGAAATGTATAGGATTGCTAGTAGAAATTGTTTTTAATATGTATACACCTTTTATATATGACACGATATTCATATGACATGAAAGTGCACTGATGTTATATGATTTATGATGTTATTGATGCTATGTGTTGATTTGTTACGTTGTTGATACCCCTAGTTTAGGAAAAATCACTGAGGGTTGAAATGGTACAAACCTGAACGGACATTAGATTAAGGAAAAATCGTTATGGGTTGAAATAATAGAACTGAATGATTTTTACTGAATTTGGGATTGCGGGTTGAAATGATAGACCATTAGAATTTTATTAAATGTAGGTTGTAATGATAAATATCTGTATCACTTGACCATAGGATAAAAAACAATACGCGGACACCACAGGTCATGTTTTCGAAGTAAAGTGATTTGAATAGTTTGATTTTAAAATAATAACTTAAGATTTTATATTTTATACTTTAAAGATTTTTTTAAACTTAATTTTTGTAAAATTTAAATTTTATGTTTTAAATGATTTTATAAGTAAATATGGATTTAAATGTTTGTTTAAGATTTCACTTATAAATTTATTTATTTTAAACCATATAATTTAATCATTAAGTATTTTAAACTTTTATAATAAATTATTCTTTTAAAACCTATTTCTAAATTATTTTAAACTTATATATGTTTATAAAGCTATTTTCTATTTAAATTTATAACTTATATATATATATATTTTCAAAGCTTATTTTATATATTTTACAAGCTTATTTTATATATTTTTCAAAGCTTATTCTAGGTCTAAAGATTTAAAAGTATATAACGATATTGATTTAACAAACGAGTCGATATAAGAAATGAATTTGAATTCGAATCGATTTGAATTTATACGAGGTGATTATAAATTGTGAAATAGATTTCAATTTTAATTTCCAAATTAAAGGAATGGAATTTGAATTTATAATTGATATGAATATGAATTCGATTATAAATTGACTAAATATGAATCGGAATATATATCATTTTATATGAAATTGATTTCATAAACGGTTTTGTTTGAACTTAAGAAATTTTTTAAATTGATTTATAAGAATGTTTTCAATCGTATAAATTATATAAATTGAATATAAGGCTTTGATTTGAATTCTTTAAGTAATGAGTTTGAATTATACAACTTGACTTTTGAAATATGATATGTTTTAATTAGATTGAATTATAAAGATTTTGATTTGAATTTTATATATATTGAACTCGAACTTATATATTAGATTTAATGAATCAACTTGAATAAAATGTTTGAACTTGAGTTTTGATGAAAATAAATCAAACTAAATATCCTCGAAATTAACCATTTTAGTTTGATTTAAAATGGCATTGGAGTCTTTAAGTTATAATTCAAATAGAAGTCATTTTTGAATTGGAAGTCGTAATCCGAATATTTAAGAAAATTAATAAATATCGAAGTTATATTAATTTTGAATTCAAATTTGAACCTAAGATTCATAAAAATGAATTTATAAGCTATTTTTTAAAATAATGGTCATGGTGTGAAAAATGTAAACGATGGGTTGGTAAAGAAACCGGGATCGGATATTGTCATACTCTCTACCAATACTAAAAACCAATTTAACAACTGTGTACGCTGTGGAGTTCCAGAATGAAGTAAGATGTTTTGGAGGTGATTAATGGATTTGAAGAAAGAGAATGATGATGGATATCCTTAACCTTCGGGTCATAATTAAAATGACTGAAACAGGGCTCTACCGGACCAAGTGGGGTTAACTACCTCCATCGGCAACACTTCTTCCTTTATTACTATAGTCCCTCAGTTGATTTGATTTGATGCGCATCCTTGATTTGGGAGTGTTGTTCGAGGTGGGCGGTAGTCACGGCTATGCGTTACCACTAGTCTAAGCATGCAACTAGTATATTCCTACTCTGGGAATTCCTCGTGTGCCTTGTCATATTATCATGATCGAGCCCTCGACGACTTTTATTTGTACGCTATGGAGTGCCCTCTGATAACCACTAGTTATGGTGGACTTTACGGTATCCGTATAGACTACGGTATTATAAAAGGTGTAAGGGTAATAATGGTAATCCCTCTTATGCTATTTTAATATTTCATATTTAACCATAGACACTATTATAATAGCGTATTATTATATGGTATTAGTTTAAAAGATCCTTAGAGGATGGTGATCCCAAACATCCTTTAAGTTACCGATACATTTCATTGAATATTTCAATTGATTTGATTTACTTCCATGAGAATGTTAGTCTTGATCCGAGTTGTTTAGTTTTGCCTTATTGCTCGGGTCAGATCGAGTATTGCATTTTTGAGATTTCACCCTTTGAAGTTGGAGACTGTTGAAGACACCACCTCTATCTATTGATTCTGGTTATTTCCCTTTGTATTTGAAATTCTTGAATTTAGACTTCCGCCGTATTTTTTTTGTAACTCTAATATTATGTATAAGTTGTAAATTTTTATTTAATAGCCTCATGAACTACTATTTTATTATGTATTTTCCGCGACGAGATATTATATTACTCTGTGTCTGTGATCTATGACTCTGTGATTTATTCTATTTACCTCTGAAGCCAATAACATTCTGTCATTTCGAACGGTTTGAGTTGGTTTTATTATCGGGCTGAAGTGGACGAAGGACAATATGTTATAGTAGCTAACCCCACTTGGTCCGGTATAGCCCTGTTTTAGTCATTTTAATTATGACCCGAAGCTCAAGGTCATCCATCATCGTTCTCTTACTTCATTCCAGTAGTTTGCCAGACCAACCTACTTCATTCTGGATTCTCCACCACGTACACCATTGTTAAAGTGGTTTTCGGTAGTGGCAAAGTGTATGACAATATCTGATCCCTGTCTCTTTAACAACCAAACGTTTACAATTTTCACACCGATCAGTTCTTTTCATTTTAAAGAGGTTCATACTTCATATCAAAATATCATATTTTCTTAAAAATCATCTCATTATTCAAGCTAGAATATTATTCATATTAAAACCTCCACTTAAACACCAAATTAGAATCTTGAAAAAATTCCAATTTCAAATAATGTGACTATTTAAGTTAGTAGAAAAGTATGTAAAATAATTTGTATATATATAATATAGCTAGGACATAAATTGTTATATAATAAATTTTTAAAAATAAAATAGTGTTTATCACAATTTTGTAAAATACATATATATGTAGTAAAATATAAAGTAGTTGTAAAATAGATAATTGGTTAATAAAATAGTTATATTTAAATAGTAAATACATATAAGGAAAAATAGTTTATAAAGATAGTACAACATAAATATATGTTAAATAGTATTGTTTGTAAAATAAAATAAATATTTAGTAAAATAGCTTATAAAATGGTTTAAAATATTATAATTGGAATTAGTATTGTTCCTTTTGAATAACTTGAAGTCAAGTTTCAATTTCAAATCATTGTAGCTCAATTTCAGTATTTCAATTCGCTCTAACCGTTCTTTTTCTTTTTTTTAAAACCAATTCAGTTTAGACAATCTGATTTAAATTAAAAGTTTAACATAGAATTCTCATTTGGACTCATTTCAGTTTGTAACAAATCTAGAATTCACAAATCAAATATTACTTTAAATAAGGTTAATTTAAAGTAAATTTTTAAAGATGGATAATTGTTTATTTTAAACAATTCAATAGGTTCAATTCATGCTAAATTACAAATATTTAGCTTCGATTTACAACAAAAATAATAATAATAATAATCATTTAACTTTAAATTCCAAAATTTTAGAGTTCAATTTTAAAGGAAATCAATTCATAAAATCTCATTTACACTGTTTTAAAACAATATTTCAAAATTCAAAGTTTAAACAGAATTTATTTATCCAATCGGTGTCCATATGTAATTTTCTATCCTATGGCCAAATAATACCTAAAATTTAATTTAAATATTTTGGGAAAGGATACATATCATTCTACGGGGATAGCGATGGGAAAACATGAAAATTCATGGCATAGATTTGTTCATTAAATGGTATATTTAACATACCATTTATGGTGAGCAAAATCAAAGGATAATTATGGCATGATTAAATCAAATTTAATCTACATAAAGAAATTAGACATATATATGAAAATGTGAATTTAGAAAAGATGATTATGCCTAACTCGAGGTTAGACTGAGTTGTGGTGTAAATCTGCTCGGAACCGACCGACATATCCAGTAACCACAACAAGACCTGTCTAATGTGGGTGGTTAGTGCATCAAGCCTAAAAAGAACCCGAGGTTAGACTGAGTTGTGGTGTAAATCTTCCCCGAACCGATCGGCACATCCAGTGACCATAACAAGACCTGTCTAATGTGAGTGGTTGGTACTTTAATAAATTAAAGCTAAGTCAGGATTGGTAGGGTTAAGTCAATTAAGGAAACACTTAACCGATTCAACATGTTAACTAAACGAATGGGTGGGGTTAGGTAAACTTGGACTCTTAACCAAATAAACATGTTGATTAGAAAACCCTAGTAACGGGGACCCATTTCAGCAGTAACCCACACAGATGTATCATGGTACCCTGAAACTAGGCAGGGTGGGGCACGATTACTGGGCTGAATTATAAGCGGTCAGTAGTGTACATGAATGCACGATTACTGGGCTGAATTATAAACGTCGGCGGTTGGTGGTCCAGTGTAGGTTTCGACGGAGTATGGTCATGCACGTACTCCGGAGTGGAAAAATCAGGCACTGGGCATCAGTAGTGTACATTGTGCATCTTGAATCGTGTCGGGTTGCCACCAGAGGGACTGATACACCCCATGGTGGGACCAGCAGAGGTAGCTACAGTCAAGCGGGGCCGAATGACATAGGACATGAATGCATGCGAGTAGGAGTCGATCATTAAGGGGATCGCTTTTTATAAACACATGGGGGATAGTTGAACCAATGGTTAAGTAGGTGCAGAGATTTTAGTAGTGGGTGCGATCACATGTTCCTCTTATCTTATATTAGGGTATTGTCCTATGTTCTGTTATCACTGTCATGATCCCTTTCCTTGTTTAAGTACTAGTAATCACTGAACTTACTAGACTTATTGTCTGGCCCGTTTTCTTTCGTCTTCTTTTCTTCCGTCCCCCCTCCCCCCTCCCTCCCCTCCCGGTCCACAGGGAGGGAATACTCCAGCTTAATCAGACTATTCGCAAGCTCCAAGAAAGTAGATATATGATTGTGACTCTCTTTCATTGGCTATGGCTTTTGGATACGACACTTGGGGATTTATGCAGTTTTATCTATGTTTTATACTTCTTTATTTAATAATTAAGACAGAAATTATGGTGTAATGTTTTGGAAGTTATTTTGAGACAATTTGATGTAATGCTTTTGTATTGAACCACGTATTCAATAAATGATTTGAATTCCGCTGCTTATATTTATCTGTCTTGTAAAATTTTCTATGTCTTGTACCTACAACCCTCCACCAAACTTAAGGCATTCCCTTTGTGAGTGACCTCAATGGAGGTGGGGTGTTTCACTTGGTATCAGAGCAAAGGTTTACCAGATCAGATAAGAATTTTTGAAGACTATTTTTCAAAAGAAACATAAAGAAGCATTTTTCAAGAAAAAGTGTTATTTTATTTTAAAGGCATAATCCTCCTAAAGCCATATGCCCTATCATTCTATCCTTCGTTTTGAATCTTTTCTTTTTCGTTTCAGCATGTCGGGGAATCTTAACCTTCCAGAGGGTGTACCAATACCTGGCTGGTTCAGGAGGTACTTAGAGGCTAGGGCCAATGACGTAGGCCCATCAGATATTCCTCCTCCAGCTGCAGCAGCTGCTCCTCCTCATCCTCTTCCTCGTGCAAATGCTTTCTCAAAGATTTGTAGGGACTTTAGGGCCATGGATGGAAAGGATTTCAAGGGAACTGAATCATTCGTAGAAGCAAGGAACTGACTCAAAGAAACTGAGGATTTGTTCGTTATCTTCGAGGTGGACGATAGGCAGAAGATATAGTTGGTTGTATGGTTGCTCAAAGACGGAGCTTCCTATTGGTGGGAAGTCACTAACGCTAAAAGACCAGTTGACACGTGGATGGATTTCAGGATAAGGTTTGAGATGAAATTCCTCTCACAAGCTGAACCAAGTTTACAGCTAGAAAAGTTCTTAAGCAAGGAAGCATGATGGTCAAGAAGTACGTCAATCAATTCAATCAGCTAGCCCGATTTGGACTGGACTTAGTGAAAACTCCTCATAAGAAGGCTCTCCTTTTTGTCAGGGGATTAAATGAGCCACTTCATAGCTTGGCTATGACCCATGTACCTATGGGGGCTACTTACGAGAGGATAGTGGACATGGCACTCTTACATGAGGAAGACAAAGGCAAGAATGAGGCAAAAGCGGAAGTGCCTCAAGATAAGAAGGGGAAGGGTCGCAGAACAAGAAGGATGATCAAAGAAAGGTGGGAAGAACAACAAACCCCGTGAAAAGAGAAAGTGTTATTTCTGTGGCATTCCCGGGCATCTGATCAAAGACTGCAAGAAGAAGAAAAGGAAGATGGGTGGCTGTTTCCACTGTGGTGAGACAGGACACATGGCAAGGGCTTGCCCAAGGAAGCAAGGACAGGGAGCTGGACCTTCTTCTAGAGGACAAGTTCATGCTCTCACGGCATCTACGCAAGAACGAGGTAGAAATATTTCTATCGAAATTTTAGTCTATCTTTTTTATAATCATGTTCTTACACTATTTGATTCTGGCGCATCGCACTCTTTTATATCTACTGCTTTAGTGGAGTCTCTGCACCTAGACACTAGTATAGTAGAGGATCCCTTGGTTGTTTCAAATCCAATTGGGGGCTCAGCCTATTTGTCAATGGTTTGTTTGGATTTGAAAATATATATTCTAAGCGTTGAGTTTAGATGTAATGCCTTCGTTTTGGGCTTCACGGGCTATGGGTTGATTCTAGGCATGGACTAGCTATCCAGTAATGGTGCCGTCCTCGATTGTGAAAAGAGAGTGGTTAGACTCATGACTCGCCTCGGTAATACTCTCGAAATTTCTTGTAATCCCATGAACTCTGTTATGCTTAGTTATTTAGAATCTCTTGATGCGTCTGATGAGGACTTACAGTCTGTAAGGGTAGTCCATGAATACTCGGATGTGTTTGAAGAGGTAAAGGGCTTACCTCTGAAGTGATAGATAGACTTCCGCATATACCTTGTTGATAATGCAAAGCTCGTTGCTTTACCCGTTAGGCACATGACCCCAAGGGAGAGAAAGGAGCTCAGCAAGCAAATCAAAGAGCTGCTTGAAAAGGGGTTCATAAGACGGAGTATATCTGAATGGGGTGCTCCGTTAGTGTTCGCAACCAAAGCAGATGGTTCGCTTCACCTGTGCGTTGATTATAGGGAGCTAAACAAGCTGACCAAGAAGAATAGACACCCACTCCTAAGAATAGATGATTTGTTCGATCAGCTTGTAGGTGCATCGGTTTTCTCCTAAATAGATTTAGCTACCGGGTTTCATCAGCTAAGAGTGGCTGAAGACAGCATTGATAAGACCGCGTTCAGAACTCCCGATGGTTTCTTCGAGTGGCTGGTCATGCCCTTCAGTTTGACAAACGCACCCGCTTACTTCGTTGATTTAATGAGTAGGGTGTTCTGAGAGTTCCTCAACAAGTTTGTGGTGGTCTTCATAGACGATATTTTGATCTTCTCAAAGAATGAGGAAGAGCATGCTCAGCATCTAAAGGAAGTCATGGATACTCTCCGTGCACATCAGTTGAAGGCAAAGTTCTCCAAATGTCATTTCTGGAGAGAAGAAGTTAGGTTCCTTGGACATGTGGTGTCCAAAGAGGGGATAGCTGTGGACCCCGCAAAAGTGGTTATTGTGCAATATTGGAAGGTTCCTCGAAACGCAACCGAAGTCCGAAGCTTTCTCGGGCTAGCAGGCTTTTATCGAAAGTTCATCAAGGATTATGCAAAAATCTTAGCTCCACTAACAAGATTGACAAAGAAGAACCTAGCTTTCATTTGGGATTTGGATTACGATATTGCTTTCCAACATTTGAAAAGGGCTCTAACAACAGCCCCAGTTCTGACATTGCCTGATGGAAGCAAGATGTTTACAGTATACACAGATGCATGCGGAACGGGACTAGGCGTTGTTCTGATGCAAGAAGGGAAGGTAGTGGCTTATGGTGGAAGGCAGTTGAAAGTACATGAGAAAAACTACCCAACCCATGGCCTTGAGTTCGCAGCAATCGTTTTCGCGCTTAAGTCTTGGCGCCATTATCTCTTAGGTGAGAAATTTGAACTGTATACTGACCATAAATCGTTGAAATACTTATTCTCGCAGAAAGATCTCAACTTGAGGCAACAAAGATGGATGGAATTTCTTGCCTCATATGATTTTGAGATTTCCTACACTCCCGGCAAGGGCAATGCAGTAGCAGACGCCTTGAGTAGAAAGAAACTGACCTTAAGCCCTCTCTTTGTGGAAAGGCAAAGCTTGGAGTTCATAGCAAGCTTTAACTTCAGACCCTTCACTGACTTTGTAACTGGCTTGCTAGCAACGTTAGAAGTATGGCCAACTCTATTAGACTCAACCGGAGCCGCGCAAAGAGAAGACCCTCAGCTAGCCGATGTAATGGACAAGTTAATTAGGGGTGAGACTTCTAGTCACCTCAATAGATACTCCATTGATGCCAAGGGCTGGTTGAGATGAGATGGAAGACTATGTGTCCTACAAGCAAGGGGCTTGGTAAAGGCGGTTCTAGAAGAGGCACACCATTCCAAACTGACCATACACCCAGGCGCAGACAAAATGTATAAAGACATCAAAAAAGTTTTCTTTTGGAATGGCATGAAGCAAGACGTAGCTGAATTTGTTTCTAAGTGTTTAATATGCCAGTAAGTCAAGGAGGAGCAGAAGAAGCCTGGTGGTCTGCTCCATCCTCTAGAAGTCCCACAGTGGAAATGGGATAGCATCTCAATGGACTTTATAGACGGGTTGCCTAGGTCAAGAAGGGGAAATACCAGCATTTGGGTAATAGTGGACAGGCTCACAAAAAGCACCCACTTCATACCCGTCAAGAGTATAAGGACTGCCTCATCTCTAGCATCCATATATCTCAAAGAGATAGTTTGACTCCATGGGATACCCTCCAGCATAGTGAGTGATCGAGACCCTATCTTCCCGAGCGACTTTTGGAAGAGTTTACAAGAGGCTATAGGCACACAGTTATGTTTAAGCACGGCCTATCATCCTCAAACCGATCGCCAGACGGAAAGAGTCAACAGAGTATTAGAAGACTTCTTGAGACTATGCATTCTTGACTTCGGAGGTACATGGGAGGATCATCTACCTTTGGTGGAATTTGCTTACAAAAATAGCTACCAAGCTACCATAGGCATGGCACCTTTCGAAGCTTTATATGGAAGACCGTGCAGGTCACCAACTTGCTGGTAGGAGTCCACAGACAAGCTCATACTTGGGCCATACATGATCAGAGAAACTTCAGAGAAAGTTGACTTGATACGAAGAAGAATGAAGACTGCCAAGACAGACAGAAGTCCTACGCAGACATAAGAAGAACTGACCTTGAGTTCGAAGTTAGAGACAAGGTGTTCCTTAAAGTATCTCCTTTGAGGAACGTCGTTCGTTTTGGATCAGTAGGAAAGTTAGTAGCAAGATTTGTAGGGCCGTTTACTATCATTTAGAAGATTGGAAAGATGGCTTATAGGGTGCAGCTCCCCGAAAGGTTGGCCGGGGTTCATAATGTCTTTCATATCTCTCACCTGCGGAAATTCTTACACGAATCTGCGGAAGTGGTAGATTCAAGTATGCTAGAAGAAGTTGAAGTTGAACGAGAAGCAACTGTGAGGAGAGTTCCGACCCGTATCTTGGGAACAGAGGTCAAAAAGCTACGCAACCGTGAAGTTAAGCTCGTCAAAGTTCAATGGAGCGACACCGAGGAAGACTCGACTTGGGAAACTGAGGACATAATACGTGCAACCTACCCTTTTCTTTTCGAGGGTACGTCTTAAATCTCTTTTTCCTCAAGTTTATGCTTGTATCTATCTTTTTAGTTATATCTCCTCATTCCAATCCTTTATCCTTAGGTAGGAACCCATTTGGTTGTAAATATGTAATTGAAACATGTTATGATTGATGGTTGCAAGTGGTTGCTAATGGTTGCTCGTGAATGCGTATAGACACACATTAGGTACTAGATCGGCTTAGGCACTTTCATATCGCATATGCATATATGTATTTGTATATGGATTGAAACTTGATGTGTTAGCATATGGACATTGCATTTATATGAATAGTTGTGCACTCATGTAGAAAATTTTGAGTAGGAAAAAAATGCATACATAATGGACTTATGGGACTGACATAATTTGCATTAAGGAGGTCGATTGAATGAGTAGACCGCCTGATTTTGCATTAGATAAGGACATATACACACACAATGCATATGATCATGAAGCATTAAAAATCTTTTAAGGACCATGGACGCCTATGTTTTATGGTTGATTAGATGGGTGTTTGGACGGTAGGATATAAGTTCTTCTCGACTTGGGGATTTCGGGGATGAAATCCTAAAAGGAGGGGAGAATGTAACACCCCGTATTTTCGATTAAAGTTATAATAACGAATCCTAGAAAACTTAATTTAAAATGTGGGAATTAAGGGAAATGGGTTACGCCATTGTGTTCGTCTCGGAATTCTGGTTGAGATAGAGTCAGAGTTTGCGTACATTGGACTTCGTGTGAAAAAGTTATGGCTGTCTGAAGTTTCCAGGAAATTCAAATAAGTTCAAACAACTCGAAAAACGAATTCAAATTCAAACAGAAGTCAGAAGCGGGCTGGGCTGGAAAATTCGGCTAGGCGGGAAAATTCCCGCCCAGGCAAGTCGACCAGCAAGTCGACCCTAGTGTCGACCTCCCCCCTAGAGGTCGACCTGGCGCCCCGGCCAGATCTGAATTTTGAACGACTAATGACTTGATGCTGAGTCACTAGGGTTTCTGGATGGTCCTGATCTGGTCTGAGTGGCTGTGATTAACCCTAGGTTCATCTGACGGCTATAATTAAACTAAAATTCTATATAAACAACTCAATGCTCAACCTAAAAACACACAGAAAAATAATCCTAGAACTGAAATGCCGTCAGTAGAGAACTTGGAGTAGCCGTCACCTTTTTCAAATCAAAGACGAGTCAAAATCTTACATCTAAAATCAAATTAAAACGAGTCTAATTCAACGATCTTCATCAAAGGTGCGCATCTCCAATTTCAGATTTCAGAACACAAGAATTCCTTTAGTTTGTAAGTTAGTTATTACGCAGATTTAAATGTTTTTTTTATGAAATCATGGCATGTTGTAACTTGAATATGGAATGATGCTTATGTATGAGATAATGAAGTTTGATTCTAGTGTATCTTAAATTACTGTTGCGATTGATCATGCTTATATGTTTGTGGTGATTAACATACCATATTGTATGTTATTGGAATCTATTACGATTGGGTAAAGAACTTATTATGCCAATAAAATGGTGAATTATGTCATGTTGTAATTTGGTGGTTATTTGCAAGTTTATGATCTAAATCACATGCTTACATGTTAGATCAACATTTATGAATATTTAGAACTACGTCCAGTTGAATCCATTTATGTTGCAAGATTTGATTTGTAATCCTCTTACGTCTTAACATAAGTTATCATGCCAAGTTGTGATTTAAATATGTTCACAGTGGCTTTCTTACGTTTTGACATACATAAGTTAGTATGCTAAATTTTGGTTTATATGTTAAACCTCCATGTTAGACCCATATCAAGTTTACATGAAAATTTGATCCAACTTAGTCACAAAGTTCACCCTTACCTGTTTAGTTAAGATAATGATATATCTGTGCCAAGTTACATGTGATAACTTAAATGTATGCTATTTTATGTTTATTTCATGTTCCTTGTTTATTACCCCTTTTTTATTATGGGTTTGGGCTAATTTGCTAGCCCAACATTTTATGTAATTCATACGCACGTTCTACGGGGATAATGATGGGAAAACATGAAAATTCATGGCATAGATTTGTTCATTAAATGGTATATTTGATATACCATTTATGGTGAGCAAAATCAAAGGATAGTTATGGCATGATTAAATCAAATTTAATCTACATAAAGAAATTAGACATATATATAAAAATGTGAATTTAGAAAAGACAATTATGCCTAACCCGAGGTTAGACTGAGTTGTGGTGTAAATCTGCCCGGAACCGACCGGCATATCCAGTAACCACAACTAGACCTGTCTAATGTGGGTGGTTAGTGAATCAAGCCCAAAAAGAACCCAAGGTTAGACTGAGTTGTGGTGTAAATCTTCCCGGAACCGACCGACATATCCAGTAACCACAACAAGACCTGCCTAATGTGAGTGGTTGGTGCTTTAATAATTAAAGCTAAGTCAGGATTGGTAGGGTTAAGTCAATTAGGGAAACACTTAACCGATTCAACATGTTAACTAAATGAATGGGTGGGGTTAGGTAAACTTGGACACTTAGCCAAATAAACATGTTGATTAGAAAACCCTAGTAACAGGGACCCATTTCAGCAGTAACCCACATAGATGTATCATGGTACCCTGAAACTAGGCAGAGCGGGGCACGATTACTGGGCTGAATTATAAGCGGTCAAAACGCCGGCGGTTGGTGGCCGGTGTAGGTTCCGACGGAGTATGGGCATGCACGTACTTCGGAGTGGAAAAATCAGGCACTAGGCATCAGTAGTGTACACGGTGCATCTTGAATCGTGTCGGGTTGCCACCATAGGGACTGATACACCCCATGGTGGGACCAGCACAGGTAGTTACAGTCAAGCGCGACCGAATGACACAGGACATGAATGCATGCGAGTAGGAGCCGATCATTAAGGGGATTTCTTGTTATAAACACGTGGGGGCTAGTTGAACCAGTGGTTAAGTAGGTGTAGAGATTTTAGTAATGGGTGCGATCACATGTTCCTCTTATCTTATATTAGGGTATTGTCCTATGTTCTGTTATCACTGTCATGATCCCTTTCCTTTTTTAAATACTAGTAATCACTGAACATACCAAACTTATTGTCTGACCCATTTTCTTTCGTCTTCTTTTCTTCCGTTTCCCTCCCCCCCCCAGGTCCACAGGGAGGGAATACTCCAGCTTAATCAGGCTCTTTGCAATCTCCAAGAAAGTAGATGTATAATTGGGACTCTCATTCATTGGCTATGGCTTTTGGACACGACACTTGGGGATTTATGCAGTTTTATCTATGTTTTATGCTTCTTTATTTATTAATCAAGATAGAAATTATGGTGTAATGTTTTGGAAGTTATTTTGAGACAATTTGATGTAATACGTTTGTATTGAACCATGTATTCAATAAATGATTTGAATTCCGCTGCTTATACTTATCTGTCTTGTAAAATTTTCTGTGTCTTGTACCTATAACACTCCACCAAACTTAAGGCATTCCCTTTGTGAGTGACCTTAACGGAGGTGGAGTGTTTCAGTAAAGGTCGCTGTAAGTGCAATTCGATGATCGTTTACGGAAATCGACTGAAAGGGCGTTAATAAAATTATTAAAATTATTAAAAATATTAGTAATTTGTGTGAAATCATAATAAATGATTTGGAAAGCATTAGGATGAAAAATTCCATATTTGAAAAGAAAACATATGTTTTTATCGAAATGACCTAGTTATTAACTAGAATTATAATCCAATTATTTTAATTAAATAAATTGGATTGAGAATGATTTTAATATAGCCAGAATTTCTAATATATGAATTGGAGTGGATTTGAATGGAAATCTTCTTTGGAATATTTCGATGTTGGATTTCATGATTATACGAATACTGTTATGAAAATTTGGAAGATATATATATATATATATATCGTTATTTACAATACGATATTTGTTGGTTTCAGAATCTGATATTGAATATAAGCCGATATAATTTCTATTCAGATCCTTGTATTTGATATAAAATTGAATTTTGGGTTTGTCATGAACGGTGTCTTAAATAACACTAAACCCAGTTGAGAAAAGAATAAATCTTTAATTTAAGATTTAGTAAAGTTTTCCAATTAATTAATATTTAATTGGAATTGAATAAAAGAATTGGATTATTGGGTTTATTGTGAATTGTGTTTTTAATGACATTTGTTCTACAACCCAATTACCAGTGAAATGTGATTTGGAATTTATAAATCTTTTTATTAAGATTTAATGGAAAATTTCCAAATTAAAGTTTTCCAATTTAATAAAGTAAATTGGAATTGAATGGAATTCGATTTGGTAATATCGAAGTGAGTTTTTACGGAGGAAGGCTGCTAATATATATGGAATTTAAAAGGCTTTGTTGTTATTCCATTTATATTATTAGTCGAATACGGAAATTGATATCGATTATACATTGATCAGTTTTCTGTGAAAATTTCATAATTAATGGAATGTGATTTTGGGTTTATCGTGAACTGTGTTTTAAATGACATTAGTTCTTTAACCCAGTTAAAGATAGGATTACATGTCTAACATTGTATTTCGAAATTGTATTGTTCATCTCTGCTAAATATACATCTGTTTGTTGGCGGAGAATTTATTCTCTTGCTTAGCACCCTTCTCTAAGATGTACGAGCTTTGAGGTTATACATCGGCAGAAATCAATGGTACGATGTAGATTGTCAATGCGACATGTTTGATTTCCCAAAGTTAAATAATCATTAGTATCGATTTTTGGGAAGATTAAAACTAAGTGGGGTTTTAATGAATTTGTAATTAGATTGAAATGTGAATGTGATAATTTAAATTATCAAATTTGGGAAAATGATCGAGAATGGAGTACCGCCAGTTTTACTCCAGGCAATAGTTAAATATTTAATTAGATTTGAACGTGAAATGGTAATTAACTTTACCGATAGTACCGTGGTGTTAGATATGGAGTATTACCAGTTTTGCTCCATGGGATGAATAGGTTAGGCTTGGGATAATTAAAGAAATGGTTACTTCGGTATGGTTCGATAATCCCGAATGATTTGGATAAACCTTAATTTGGTTTGAATTATATCCAAAGGAAGATTAAAGAATAAATTGAAAGAATTTATCTTTGATAAAATTAATAGGAACCTTTCCCAAAGGATATGAATATTTAAATAAAAGAATATTCAGAATTGGAATAAGGCGTATGTTGTGTTTTATAGCACTTGATTGAAACCCCCAAAATCGCGAGCCACCGCCTCCCTTCAGTGATCACCACCAGCAAATCATGAATCACGCGAGCTCTCACTCTCTTGATCGAAACTATAGTTTGAAATGTAAGTTTCTATGTATTTGATTGAGTAATTTTTAATGTACGAAAATAGGATTCTTTTTTTAATGGTATAAAAATATGATTTTTAATTATGTAAAGATTAGATTTTTAATAGTATAAAGATTAGATTTTTTAATAGTATAAGGATTTGAGTTTTAATCACATATAAAGGTATGATTTTTAAACACATAAAGGTATGATTTTTAAACATATAATGTTATGATTTTTAAACATATAAAAATATGATTTTTAATTATGTAAAGATATGATATTTATGAACATAAAAATATGATTTTAAGTTATATAAAAATTTGATTTTTAATGATATGAAAATATGATTTTTAGTGATATAAATGTAACGACCCAGAAAATATGAACAAATTTAAAATTTTTAAATTGGCTAAAATAATGGATTTTAAATTTAAGATAAATATTTTAGATAATGGCAATGAAAAGTGAGTTTGAATCGACAATTGAAAACGAATATAATTAATTTTAATTATAAACAAGGCCTGAAATGGCGCTGTAGTTTCAAAAATTGAATTCAAACTTGGTCGGACTGTACCGGGTGCAAAACAAAACGGATTTTAGTGAAACCAAAAATATTTAAATCTGTTAGTGAATACCTTTCTAACGAATCTGAAAAATCGAAATTTCATGGCGGAAAGAAAAAGTTATGGCCAAATGAATTTTCAGAAGGGTCGATATGGAATTTATATAGCCCGTGAAAATGGCCATTTTGCATATGACCTCGGAATTCGACGAAACCACTTTTGTTGGATCCGGGATGTGAAGTTATTGGTAGGTTTCAAATTTCGTAATTTTTGAAGCTAGTATGTGAGCGTCGCAAAGGAAAATGTGTTTTGGTCAATTATAGTTAAATTGGATCGACCAGAAATGGGCCTTTTTGCAAACAGTCTCAGAATTCGACGAAACTAGTTTTGTTGGGACTGTATCGTCAAAACATAGCTAGATTTATTTTTCTGGAATTTTTCGAATCAGTTTGTGGCCCTGGTAAATTGAAATGTACGTTCAAATTAAATATTGAATGTTTTATATTTTTAATTTGAAGGAAAACTGACTGAAACATTCGAATCGGCCTTCGAAACATATCCCATTGTGTTCGGAATGGGGGTAAAATGCAAGGGATGGCAGTCGTTGGGTTTAAATTGGTGGTCGTGTCAGAAAACCCTTTAAAACTCCATCGGCCAATCAAAAAAAAAAAAGAATTTCCTTCTCTCTCTCTCCCCGAAGTCGATCAGCGGCGGAAAACCGCTTCCCCCTTCCCATCCATTTTCTGGCGATTCTGATCATCGATACACCCCCGCCCTTAGAAGTTTTCCGAAGCCCTCGCCACCCTCTTCCCATCCATAGCTGGTACGCCCCCTATCGTCGCTCGTGCGAGGAGATCCAGCCCCTCAAAGTTCGAAAGTTCCCGCCGCCGCCACGACCAGGATTCGCCACTGAGCTGGCCAATTCCCCCACGCGCGCGAAGCACTCTCCTAGCCCTTCGACGCTGCGAAGGCCGATCGTCCTCTAGCTTCACGGATTTCGCGAGAGATCGAAACCTAGTTTCGAACAGTTTTGAAAGGTAACGGCTGTGTAATTTCAAAACTGATTTTAACAGTTTAAAACCGTTGCAAACTTTGAAAAATCATATCTTTTTGCTGTGTTAACGAAATTCGATGAAACAGGAAACATCGTGACCGTGTGGACGTCTTCTACATTTTAGAAGAGACCGCATATTTTTCTGAGCCTTCTGCTATTTTTGGTGGAGTGGAACCCAATGTGAGATTTCTAATTTATAAACGATATGGAAATGACGATGTATAAATTATATAGTCGATGTATGAGTTATATAAGCGTTGTACACCTCTTGTATAAGCGTTGTATAAGTTGTACGTTCGATGTATAAGTTGTATATGCGTTGTAAAAATTACATATGGGTTGAAATAAAAGTGAATTGCTATATATAAATATATATATATATATATATATATACGCCCCTCGTCCACAAACCATGGACGATATTTATTGGTTGTGATTGGTGTGAAAATTGATTGATAGCGAATGATTGTTTGGGATTGTTTGTGGTTGATATTGATTGATTGTGGTTGAAAAATACCCATTTGTGGTTGAGAAATATTTGGTTGAAACCACATAGGATTAGTTTGTGGAAATGAAATAAATATATACATGCCGCCTGCGTGCGAACTAGATGCATGATCCCCATTGTCAAAAACCGCGAGGTTTTAAGGTACAGCGAGGAGCCGTACTAGGGACGGTCCCGGTTTTAACTACCCTGCCGTTATGCTGCCGAAATTTTGAATAATATACATGTGTTTGAATTATTTTCATTTGTTGAAACTATATTTATTCATTGAATAGAAAACCTTCATGTGTTGAATCGATATTCATTCGTTGATTAGAAATTCATGTGTTGAATGGTATTCGCGTTTTAAATATAAAAATCACATTTTTATCGATATATAGAAACTATAGAAAACCTTCATGTGTTGAATCGATATTCATTCATTGATTTGAAATTCATGTGTTGAATGGTATTCATATTTTGAAATAAATTGTTTCATAACAAAAAAAATCACCCTTTATAAACTATATAGAATAATAGTGTTTTTGAAATGAATTGTTTTACAATAAAAATCTCATTTTTATTATATACATGAATCGTTGAAATGTGAAGTGTTAAAAATAGCAACTCGTTCAAATAAATATGCATGAGTCGAAATATTCATTAATTAGCTAATGATATGATTTTTGTCTATGCACGCAACATTAGAATGAATGGTGTTTTTAAACCAAAAGGATTCAAATATGAAGTTGAATGGAAAATGATAAGTGATAAGAACTGTATATATGTACATGCATATTTATTGAATAGGTTATAGCAAAGGGGCCAGAGAAGAGGAATAAAATTTTGTGCCCGACAAATAGGTACACATTTACTGTTTTGTTTGGGTGATGATTTTATGAGCCTGTTGGCTAGCCGCTTGGCTTTTTCTTTTTCTTTTCGACATGAGACGCCCGTGTGGCTACTTGGGAATTTTCCCAGCCCCTCCCGTACAAAGGAGGTTATGGCGAAATTTTCCAAAATTTAAAGGCGTTAGTGAAATATTTGAAGTGAAAACGATATTGAAATTGTTGAATGAACTATATTTATATAAATATATAAATATAAATAGAATTAAAACGAAACGTGGTCGTGCAGTTCGTGTTTTGAAACCGTGATTTCAAACAACTAGTGCGAGAAATCCGACCATTGGATTTTCCTGAAACCGCAACCGTCGGGTTCGCCTTGGAAATATCTTTCCAACGGCACCAACCTTGTAAAAATCCAACGGTTGGATTGTCAGGAATGTTTAATTCAAATCGGAAGAAAACAGCGCCAGAAACGATTATATATATATATATAATTATATTTAATCGAATAACGACGTGTAGTTCGTATTTTGAAATCGAAACTTCAAACGATTGTACCGGGAGATCCGACCGTCAGATTTTCCCGAAACTGGAACCGTTGGATTCGTTTTGAAAAGACCCTTCTAATGAAGTAAATTTTGTGAAGATCCAACGGTTAGATTTTTAGATATGTGTAAATCAAATCCGAAGAAAAACAGCGCCACGGCCGCGTTATGGCCCGAAGCGTCGTTTTGAATAAATTGGCTATTTTAAAATAAATAAAAATAGTGGTAAATCGTTATAAAATATCATAAACAATATGGAATGAAAATAAACTGAATTTGCTCGATTTATGTGGTATTTGATGGTTGAATGTGTATGGTGTGAAAATTACATTAAAGAACAAAATTGGTGTTGTCGAATGATTTAACCATTAAAATAAATTGATTTGAAATTCTAAATAAACGTGAATTATTTGAAAAGGCCGAGTTAATTCTCATTTCAAATAATTGACCGACGATTGAAAGTCGAAGATGAAGACGGTGGTCGAAGACCGGAGATCTTCACCTCGTTTGGATGGTAACCGAGGTCCTGATTGGGAGGCATCCCGAAAAATGGATAATGAGTGGTGATCGTCCAGACGTACGTGGTGATCGATGGGTTTGCGAGGTATTTAGTGCCTCCGGTTTCGTTCAGACCCAGAACGGACTTGTAAATGGACTGTGTGTCTGACATTGGATTTTATTCTGTGTTGATTGATCTCTATTAAATATACATCTGTTTGGCGGCGGAGAATTTATTCTTTTGCTTAACGCCCTTCTCTGAAACGCACGAGCTCAGAGGTTATATATCGATGGACATCAGTCACATGGCATGAATTGCCTGTGTGGCATGCTAAGATGCAGTGATCAGGGCTTCTGTTGAAAAGCAAAGTCTTGTGGTGATGATCAAAGCACCGCCTGTGTGGCGTAGCTTTGTGTATAACGTGAATTCGCGAGCCTCACACCCCGGTATGAACCTAAAACGGGAGAAGGACCTCAGGGAGGGCATGCGTTTCTTTCTAGCTAGGGTGGTGTCAGTGACCTACCAGCCCTGACATTTATATACTTTTCACCTATGTGGTTGTTGCTGTTGCGAGGTGCCTCGGTTTGATCGGACGATCCGGGTCCGATGGAGTCATTCGTTGGCTTGTTTACGCCCCAAAGGGCGGGAAAACGTAGTGTTCAGGCATTTTAATCCACATCGGTGGACCGACCCTGTCGCTCCAAGGGTCGATGCGTTCTGATCCTGAGACACGGGCTAGAGCGTCTCGAATTCGGTAAGGACTATCTTTTGCCTTGGTTCATGACGGAAATCCAACTTCCAAATACGACATCGTGCGATTTTGATTGTATACCTATATATGGCGACATAGTGGTATGGGGCATTAATGCCGCCTATGATTGATAGTTATAATTTGAAGTTGTTTTCAAAACATATAAACACTAGCAATAATATCAAATGCCTTTGTTTTATTCGTATCAAGCATATTTTGGCCGTTATAAGGTAAAAACTCTATCCTCCGGTTTTCGTTGCATTGTGTGATGGGAACTGAGTCTTATAATGGCTTCATTTTTATAAAATGCATTGCGTTGTTTAAAAGAAAGATTTGTTTTAAAGCACTGGCAATCCGATGGAGTAAACCCGTTCCACGAAAGTGGCGTGGTCCTGTGATTAGACAAATTATATATGTGTTGAGTAGATTTCTCATACCAGTCCCATGACTGACTCGTAGTTTGTTTCACTTTCAAACTCGGGTGCCCCTTTTTCTACACGGGCAGCCTTGTATTCAAGTTTAGCTGGTTCTTTCTAGATAGCTGGAGCTGGAGATGGATTCTATCATTTATCTCTTTTTATGTTGTTCAGCTCCTATTGTACATATTTTGTTTTGTTTCCGCTGTAGACATATATGTATAGCTGAACTGTATTTGTACTAAGTAAGATCCTGTATACTGTGTAACTCTGATGATTACTTTTATCCAGTATATTCTATTGTTCATTATCTGGTGTATTTATTTAATTTTGTTCTGCTATTATCAGTTTCTGTGTTATATTCCACGGATTACCCTTGCCGCCGTCAGTACGGGGTTTGGGGTCGTCTCAATAAAATATGATTTTTATTATATGGGTAGCGTTATAAAAATGTGATTTTTTTATATATAGCGTTAGAATAAAAATGTGATTTTTATTAGCAGAATAAAAATGTGATTTTTAAATAAATAGCACTGTATTAAAAAAGTGATTTTTAATATAAACAGATTGTGTTGAAATCAAGAGAATAACACAACGCGATGAGGCAAAGCCCGAATCCAAACCATCCAATAAAGAATGGCGGAGTGGAAACCGAAGGTGAGTGCTTCTCAGTCTAATTTTTTTTTACAGTTAAATATATACTAGGATGCAGACGGTGCTCAGTAGCACCCGACACCTTTGATTGAAATCATGGATGTTTGGTTGTTTGTTTTGATTGATTCATTTGTTTGAATTTGGTTTGGGATGTGAATTGAATTGATTGGAATTGGTATGTGTATGGCGCGAGCCAGTATTAGGCGAGGGATAAGACTAGACCTTATTTTGGTTCTAGTATCGCGCCGTTATGCTGCCAAAATTTTCTAAAATATGTTAGAACAATAAAAATATCATTTTAATTATGTGAATGAATTAACTAAGATATTTTATCATTAAAAATATAATTTTTAACGTATATGTAAATGGCATGAAATTGTCCTGAAATAAAAATAAATACTCATTTACAAATCGGATGATTTGTTTATGCACACCCATTTAACTGGTATTGATTGGGACAATATATTTTACACATCGCCCAGTTGCATAAATAAAATCTGTGTTTGTTGATTGAAACCCCACACGGGTATTGGGATGATATTTGACATAGACTAATCCCAATTGTTTAATTGTATGTCAACCGATTGGTTGACAGACCTTTGTAAGCATTAATTATTTATATTTAATGCTTATGCAGTTGTGTAGTGCACTCTGGATGATGTTTGATTGTTTATCATTGTTGTTGTATACATATGATTTATGAAATCCATATTAATAACATTATATGGTAATTGACTATGATTGATTCCAATTCGGAAAGAACGAATATTTTAAATAACGAATATTTTAAAATAAGGAATATTTTAAAATAATATTCAATAAAGGATAAAAATCTGATTTTAATGTCCGATTTTGGACGGACACAAAAATATTAAAATATGTAAAGCCATATTGATTAGATATGTGCCATTTTGACGCGGACGATATTTATATCGATTTTATTCATTTTTATAATGAATATCGAAAAGCAAATGATTTCAAAATCTAATATTTTGAAAATATTATCATTCAAATAATATAATGATAAGGAGTATTCACTTTTGATTTAAAATTGGAAATGAAGTTAGAATCGTTTTAAACCGAATTTATAAATGATTTATAAAATACGTTTTAAATGGAAATCGACGAAATATATATTATATATATCATATACATAATATAGTGGCTTGAATAGAACGCGTCGCGTCGCGGCCGTTCGCGAATTTCGACTATTGACTTCGAATTGATGTTACGGGAGATCCGACCGTCGGATTCTCCTAAAACCGGAACCATTGGGTTTGTATCAAAAAGAGTTTTCCAAAGAATATAAGAGATTTGAAATCTAATGGTTGGATTGGAATTATATCTAAATCAATTTTGGAAAAGGTCGTTGTAAGTGCAGTTCGATGACCGTTTATGAAAACCGACTGAATGGGCCTTAATAAAATTAATAAAAATATTAATAATTTGTGTAAAACCATAATAAATGAATTAGAAAGAATTGGGATGAAAATTCCATATTTGAAAAGATAAAAATATATTTTTATCGAAATGACCTAGTTATTAACTAGAATTATAATCCAATTATTTTTAAATAAATGAATTGGATTGAGAATGGGCTTTAATATAATCAGAATTTCCAATATATGAATTGGAGTGGATTTGAATGGAAATCATCTTCGGAATATTTCGATGTTGGATTTTGTGATTATACGGATATTGTTATGGAAATTTTGAAGATATATTGTATCACTATTCCAATACAATATTTGTTGGTTTCAGAATTTGATATTGAATATAAGCCGATATAATTTCTATTCAGAGCCTTGTATTTGATATAAAATTGGATTTTGGGTTTGTCGTGAATGGTGTCCTAAATAACACTGTTCTTAAACCAAGTTGAGAAAAGAATAAATCTTTAATTTAAGATTTTGTGAAGTTTTCCAATTAATTAATTTTTAATTGGAACTAAATAAAAGAATTAGATTATTAGGTTTATTGTGAACTGTGTTTTTAATGACATTCGTTCTTTAACCCAATTAACAGTGAAATATGATTTGGAATTTATAAATCTTTTTATTAAGATTTAATGGAAATTTTCCAAAGTAAAGTTTTCCACTTTAATAAAATAAATTGGAATTGAATGGAATTCGATATGGTAATAATCGAAGTGAGTTTCTGTGGAGGAAGACTGTTAATATATATGGAATTTATAAGGCTTTTTCGTTATTCCATTTATATTATTAATTGGATACGGAAATTGATATCGATTATACATTAATTTGTTTCCCGTGAAAACTCCATAATTAATGGAATGTGATTTTGGCTTTATCGTGAAATATGTTTTAAATGACATTAGTTCTTTAACCCAGTTAAAGACAGGATTACATGTCTAACATTGTATTTCGAAACTGTATTGTTGATATCTGCTAAATATACATCTGTTTGGTGGCGGAGAATTTATTCTCTTGCTTAACACCCTTCTATAAGACTACGAGCTTAGAGGTTATATATCGGCAGAAATAAATGGTACATTGTCAATGCGACATGTTTGATTTCCCAAAGTTAAATAATCATTAATATTGATTTTTGGGATGATTAAAACTAAGTGGAGTTTTACTGAATCTGTAATTAGATTTAAATGTGAATGTGATTATTTAAATTATCAAATTTGGGAAAATGATCGAGAATGGAATACCACCAATTTTACTCCAGACGATAGTTAAATCTTTACTTAGATTTGAACGTGAAATGGTAATTAATTTTACCGATAACACCGTGGTGTTAGATATGCAGTATTACCAGTTTTTCTCTATGGGATGAATAGGTTGGATTGGGATAATAAAAGAAATGGTTACTTTGGTATGGTTCGATAATCCCGACTAGTTTGGATAAACCTTAATTTGGTTTGAATTAATATCCAAAGGAAGATTAGAGAATAAATTTAAAGAATTTATCTTTGATAAAATTAATGGGAAGATTTCCCAAAGGATATGAATATTTAAATAAAAGAATATTCAGAATTGGAATGAGGCGTATGTTGTGTTTTAAAGCACTTGATAATGAAATACGTGAATTATTCGGAAAGGCCGAGTTTGTATCGATTCTGAATAATTGATTCGACGATAAGTCGACGATGAAGATGGTGGTTGAAGACCGGAGGTCTTCACATTGTTTGGATGATTACTGATGTCTTGATTGGGTTGCACACTCAAGACAAGGTAATAAGTGGTGATCGTCCAGACATACTTGGAGATCGACCAGATATGCGAAGACCTCTCTCTTGTATTGGACATATGGGACGAGGAATAAGGTGCCTCCGGTTTTGTTCAAACCCAGACCGAACTATTAAATGGATGTGAGTCTGACATTGGTATTTATTCTGTGTTGATTGATCTCTATTAAATATATATCTGTTTGGTGGCGGAGAATTTATTCTCTTGCTTAACACCCTTCTCTGAGATGTACGAGCTCAGAGGTTATATATCGATAAACATCGATCGCATGGCGTGAACTGCCAGTGTGGCATGCTGAGATGTAAATGATCAAGGCTTCTGTTGAAAAGCAGATTCTTGTGGTTGATGATCAAAGCACGGCCTTAAATGGCATAGCTTTGTGTATAGCGTTAATTCGCGAGCCTCACACCTCAGTATGAGTCAAAAATGGGATAAAGGGCCCAAGGAGTGCATGACTTTTCCTTCTAGCTATGGGTGGTGTCATGGTATGGATCCCAGACATTTATTATATTTTTACCTATGTGGATGATGGATAGCGAGTTGCCTACGATATATCTGTTACTACATAGCCGATGGATAGGTCCTGTAGGACTGGGAAATGTGTGTTCAAGAATAATTAATCCTCAAACGCAAGGGAGGACTGGTCTTGGAGGATCCAAGGGTCTACTGCGGGAGATCCTGAGGCATTTGCTAGAGTGTCTCGAAGCCGGCGAGGATTACATCCCTTTCCTCGACTCATGATGGACAACTTCCAATACAACATCGTGTGGTTTTGATTGTAGAACTAGTATGGCGATATAGTGAGATAGGGTTATGTCGTTTATGATTGATACATTTATATTTGAAGCATTTTTTGACACTATAATTATAATAGCATCAAAATGATTTGTTTTAAACGTACCAAGCATGTTTCGCTACTATAAGGTAAAACTCTATCCTCCGGCTTGCGTTTCATTGTGTGATGGGACCTGAGTCTTATAATATCTTCATTTTTCCAAAAATCATTGCGCTGTTTATTATATGCACTGGTATTCTTGGGAGGAAACCCGTTCCGTGTTATATAGCGTGGTCCCTTGATTTACTTTATTTTAAAGTAAATTTTAAAATAACTATTTTAGTTCTCACACCAGTCTCATGATTGACCTGGAGCTTATTGTTTTAACTTAAACTCTAGGTGCCCCTATTTTCCACATAGGCAACTAGTATTGGGTTTTTGCAGATATGATTTTCATAGAATCTTGGATTTATAGTTGGAGCTATATTCAGAACGCTCTGTATCCGTGTATTTTCACAAGTTGTGTTATGTATTGAATTTCCGCTGCTTTGTAATTTGAATCTCTGATATTTGTCAAATGTACATTATTTATTCATACTCTGTTATATTCTTGTACTCTAATTTAATTGCTGTAATAAGCAATGAAATGTTCTTCTGTCTGCATTCTAATTCGTCGTGTTCTCAACTCAATCCGGGATTTCCCGTAAGGACGAGTTTGGGTAGTTTCTGTATTTAGCTAGGGGCGATGGTTGTTGGGTTTGATTTGGAGTTCGTGACATTAAACAGGCAATTTACAAATTAAATATTAAAATTTTATTTATTTAATTATATATATATAAAAAGCATTATCCCATAAACCCTAATCTCACTTGAACCAGGCTGCCACTTTCACTCAATCGACGGCAGAAAACGCTCCAGATTTCCCCCAAATATTTCTCCTAAATCAACATGAAATTGAACAAGGTTTCAAAGCAAAAAAATTAAAGAGGGTCTTGAGATCTTCAATACCCTATGGTTAAGATCTGAAAATTTGATTTGAGGTGGTTGAATTGAGTTCAAAATACCGTCGGTTGGAGGGGTCTTGCGAGAAGGATGAGCGATCGAACTGGGCATCGCTTGTGGCGTTGGAGGAGCACATAAAGTCGGTCCTCGTCATGATGATATATCGTCTTTTTTTAACATGTGTATGAAGTGTATAAAATTTACATGTCTTGAAATATATTTTTGTTCATTAAAAATATTATTTTTAACATGTGTAGGAAGTGTACAAAATTTATTTTCTTGAAATATATTTTTGTTCATTAAAAATATTATTTTTTAACATGTGTATGAAGTGTATAAAATTTACATGTCTTGAAATATATTTTTGTTCGTTAAAAATATTCTTTTTAACATGTGTCTGTGAAGTGCACAAAATTTACATGTCTTGAAATATATTTTTGTTCATTAAAAATATTATTTTTAACATATGTATAGGAAGTGTACAAAATTTACATGTAAGGAAATAAAAATGAATTATATATATAAATTAAAATAAAATTAATCGCGCGCGGCAGTTTGCGTTTTGGAATCATAACTTTAAATGATTATACCAAGAGATCCAACCGTCGAAATTTCCCAAAGCAGGTACGGTTAGGTTCACTTTGGAAAGATCTTTCCAACGAAATTAAATTTGTTAAGTTCCAACGGTTAAATTTCGAGGAATGTGTAATTCAAATTTGAACAAAAACAGCGCCAGGGCCGCGTAATGACCTGAAACGTCGTTCGAACTAAATGGGCTATTTATATATAAAGAAAAATAGCGATCAATCCTTATAAAGTATTATAAATGATATGGAATGAAAATAAACCAATTTCCCTTGGTTTATAAAGTAATATGGACGGTTAGATTTATTTGACATTAATCTATAGAAGTGAATTAAATTTAACCAAAGAAAGACATGATTTGAATTATATATATTCGAGGATTATTTGAAAAGGCCGAGTTAAATCTCATTTCAAATAATTATACGATGAATTAAAGTCGAAGACATTGAAGATGGTTGTTGAAGACCGGTGATGTTCACATCGAATGGACGACTACTGATGCCCTGGATTGGTTAGCTCCCAGGAAAGGGTTAAAGTGTTAGTTGTCCGGACGTACTTGTTGATTGTCCGGATATGCGAGGACCTCTCTTCCGTATTGGACATATGGAACGAGGAATAAGGTGTCTCCGGTTTCGTTCAGACCCAAAACGGACTTGTAAATGGATGTATGTCTGACATTGGATTTTATTCTATGTTGATTGATTTCTATTAAACATATATCTGTTTGGTGGCGGAGAATTTACTCTCTTGCTTAACACCCTTCTCTGAGACTATGAGCTTAGAGGTTATATATCGGTAGACATCAGTCACATGGCATGCATTGTCAATGTGGCATGCTAAGATGCCAGTGATCAAGGCTTTTGTTGAAAATCAGAGTCTTGTGGTTGATGATCAAAGCACAGCTTTAATTAGCATTGCTTTGTGTATAGCGTTACTTCGCGAGCCTTACACCCCGGTATGAGTCAAAAACGGGATCGGGACTGCAGGGAGTGCACGACGTTTCTTTCTAGCTAGAAGTGGTGTCATGGTATAGAGACCAGACATTTTACTTATATGGATGATGGATTACGAGGCACCTCGGATATTGGTCACTACTGACCAAGTGATAGGTCTGATAGGACTGGTAAACGTGTGTTCAGGAATAACTAATCTACTAACATATGTGTGGACTGGCCCTAAGATCCAAGGGTCCATTACGGGGGATCCTGAGGCATTTGCTAAAGTGTCTCGAATCGGAAAGAGCCATCCCTAGCCTCGACTCATGACGGAAACCCAATTTCCAATATGACATTACATATTTGATTATAGCTATATATGGTGACATAGTAGGATGGAGTACTATGCCATCTAGGATTGATACTTTCATATTGAAAAGTGTTTTAAATTGACTAGACACTAGCAATAATATCAAATGAATTTATTTATGCGTATCAAGCATTTTTTACTATTATAAGGTAAAACTCTATCCTCCGGCTTGTGTTGCATTGTGTTATGGGACCTGAGTATTACAATGGTTTCATTTTTCTAAAAAGCATTGCGTTGTTTAAATGATTTACTTATTTTATGCACTGGCAATCCAATGGAGCAAACCCGTTCTGCATTAGCGGCATGGTCCTGTGATTAGCCTTATTATTAAATAAGTTACGTAGATTTCTCATACCAGTCCCGTGACTGACTCGTAGTTTGTTTCACTTGCAAACTCGTGTGCCCGTATTTCTACGCGGGCAGTCAAGTGGTTTGTTTTGCAGATATCTATTTATTGAGCAGGATTCAGGATTGAAGCTTAAAGCTGCATCTAGAGCATTGATAGGGTTCCACTGTGTTAGTTTATTCGTTCCGCAGCATTGTATTAAATTTATTGTAAATATATCTTCTGCTGTAGTATTATTTTTTGATGTACTCTAATATATTTTGCACTCTGATGTAACATTGTTATGATGTTTATAAAAGTCTTTTGTTATTTGTTCTGATGTGTTGTATGCCCAGAGTTAGCATATCCGAGCTTCGAACGGTCTTGGTCGATTTAGCGATTGATTAAGTCCGAGCGAAATCCGTATCATTACAGTTAACAGCTAAAAGAGCCGCCTTCTTCTTCCTAAATGTGATTCACGTTTCAACTAAGAACATGAACCCAAAATCGTGATTTTAAATCCCAAACTGTACCCATATCGAAGCACCGAACTACGATTTGTCGTCATCAGCACTCCGCCACATCGAACAACACCATCCTCCATAACACGGCCTCCCCAGATGATGTACATTGCGCCCACAAAAGCCTAAACCGCACCGCCTTCATGGCCTCATTCTGGCGATTATAACAACCCATGACATGATCTAACCGTATGAATTCAAAGAGCTCGAGATGATCTATGATTTTCCTTTTGGAAGTTTATTGAATCACAGAAAGAATTGAGAGAATTTAAACAAAGAAGATTTTGAATTTCAGCCATTGAAATAATATAGATGGCGGGTAGAATAGTGTTAGTGTTTCAAGAAAATAAAATAGTATATAATTTTTATTTCTTTGCATATATTTAAGCCAAAAATGGAACTGTGTCTAAATCAAGCCTACAAACAGCCTACCGACAGGTTTTAATGCCTTTTAAAAGTAATGAAATAGGTTTCAAAGGCCAATTCCATAATCTCTAACTGTTTCATCTAAAACTCAATTATTTAATGAAATTGTACATATAAATTTATTCGCGTTTTAATTTTTTACCGTCAAACGATAATTCCGATGGGTACGAAATTTTAGATCATATAATAATTTACAATTCCGGATCCAATAAAATTAATTTTATCAAATTATGAGATCATTTGCAAAATGACAATTTTAAATAGTTCATTAATATATTAAAACATTCATTCTTCATTTATTCATCTTTAATTTAAATTCAAAGGTTTCTAAATTCTATTCAAATCAAAATAAAATTCATATAACTTATAGATCAACAATCGTTTATCGTGAATCCAATTTTCATTATTCACAAATTCAAATTTTATTTCAATTATTAATTACGTCAATCAATTTCATTAAAATATATTAATATTAAATTCCAACTTTCACTGTTAATTAATATAAACAAATCACAAATTTATTTGGAATCAATACAAGTCACAATTGTCATAATAGATTGAATTTCAATACTTTAACAATTCAATTAAGTTTTCACCGTAAATCAAAAAATTAAATCATTAAAGTTTTAATTACAAATTCATTGACTCGATTTAATTTATATAATTAAATTAAATTTCATTATTTAAATTTTAATTATAAATTTATTAACTCAATTTAATAAAGATAATTTCAATAATAAATTTCAAATATCAATATTTGATAGCACAAACCAATCAAAGTTACATTTTCCATCAGTGCAGGTTATTACAGCTATAACTAGTTTCTAATTCAATATAATGTCAAATGGATTAATATTATTGTCATATTCAATGCATTAAAATCTTTAAAATATATGAAATTCCAAAATTATTTAATCCATTATATTTTGGTAATCCAACGTTAACTTCAAATTTCCATATAATTAAATTATCAAACAGAAGTCATTATCATATATAATTATTGCAGTTTGTTGTTTAATAAGTCAATTTTAGTTCATACCTTATCAATATACGACAAAAATCATAAGTTTTAATATTTAAAACAATTTTGTTCAAAACTACATTAAATTTAATATTTCAAATTATCGCAAAATCTCGGGATGTTACACAAACTGCTTCTATCAGCACTAAATAGGAATAGCTTCTCTCAGCCAAATTCCTTGATTTTAACCACTCATTCACCGAGAAGTTGAACTTCCTTCATTTAGATACACTTGAGAATGAAGGATTGCTTAGAGATAAAGAAGTTTAATTGCCCAATTATATTGAAACATTTCCAAATGTTTATGATTTGATTGCAATATAAATATGCAATCCTGATCTTGGTTTCCACAAGTTTCCTTGTTTGCATTAATCTCCATCAATTATCTTTTTGTTTCTTTATATTGCAAAATCAATGAGTTTGTAAGTAAATTTCTTTCCATCCTAAACACCATTTCAATCATTTAAAATTTTTCCTAATTGATCGATTGAATTAATCAACAATTTTCTTGCCTTCCTTGAAAGATATCTGAATCACATAAATTCAACAATCCACCTTGAATTACATATCTCCAGCTATCAAGCATGTCATATCTAAATAACAAATCCTCATATCTCAATGAAGCTACATTACAAAATCCTACCATCGCCTACAAATGATGCATCTCCCTCATGAGGTGCACCATACACAACCAATTTAAAAATGTTGTATTACGACAAAGATTTCCTTCCTGTCTTTATGGATTTTCCAAATCTACACCAATCTATCACTTGATATGAGCTCATTCCCTGGCCATCTTGGATCCCTTGAGTATAATCAACATGAAGACCCATGTCTAAAACATGATCCTGAATTCTAGAATCATAAATAGTGACCACATTAATCTCTCTACCTTGCTGTGAACTAGGTTCATCAACTGTTATTCGCTTCTTACATTCGACCATAGAATTTACCAAACTATAAATATTTCCTTCCTCCAAAACTCCTCTCATCATTACACGATCACTTTTCTTCACCCTTAAAACTCCACCTTGAGTCTCATAAGTGCAACCATGGCGATCCAATTGACCAATAGAAATAAATATTATGTGAACAAGTAGGTACATGTCTAACTCCAGAGACTTCTCTAACCACATTGTCATGCATACGAAACCAGACAGATCCAATTCCACTAATCGTTATCTCTACTGCATTGTCCGTCCTAATCATCGCGACATTCTTCTCATAAGAAGAGAAACAATTCACATCTCTAAAAATGTGAAAAATGGCTTATGAATCCATCTTCCAAGGCTTATTTTCACTAAAGTGGACATCATATGAAGAATCATTATTAGTACCTTCAACAAAACCTGCTTGTGCATCATCACTGCTATCACTATACACAGCCTTTTTCTGATCCCTTTTATAGGCATAACACTTGCTGCATATGTGACCTTTCTTACCACAATAATGATAGATGATAACACCATTAGCTTCCTTTTTCTTCCGCATGTTATTTTTTTGAGTCCCTTGCGCTACACTTTGAACTTATTTCAGACTCGATCATTTTCTTTTAAGATCCTCATTCAAAAGTCTGCTTCCTGCAGTTTCCATATAGATAGTTCCATTAGCATTGGAATTACTCAATGAAACAACCAAAGTCTCCTAACTTTCTGAAAGCGAACTCATCAACAAAAGAGCCTGCAACTCATTATCAAAATTGACCTTCAGATTTGCCAAGTGACTGACAGCATCTTAAAATTCGTTCAAATGCTCTGCAAAGTACTTTTCTTCATCCAATCGAAGTTGTACCAATTTTCAAACCAGAAAAACCTTACTAGTGGCGCTCCTTGACTCATTTAAAGATACCAACTTGTCCCACAAATCCTTTGCGGATTCACAACTAGCCATATGATGGAAAAGCGAATCATCAAGGTACAAAGTAATTCCCTTCTTATCCATCTTCTTCTATTTTCCCTCATCTATTTCAGAGGGCTTCCTCCCCTACCCTTCAATCGGATCATGAAGATCCTCCATCTTAGGTTTTCAGATACCCTAATTTTTCCCACCAAAAATAGCCATCTTCGAAAATGAAATCATATCTGACATCAAAAAAAAATTCAAACCAAAATTACTCTAAGATTTATGATGACCTGCTCCTATACTAACTTCGTTGTGCAAAAAGAGAGGTAGCATTTTGCGAAAGATTTATACCAATGGATCTTTATCACCCAAATCACAAAGAGATAACTTGAATTGAAAAACAAGAAAGATATGCAACAAAGCACAAAATATTCCAACCAACCATCCTCTTTATTGATTCGATAAAATTTTGTTTACACTTAGTGAAATAAATCCAAAATAAACATAATATACTTGAATCAATAACCAAATTGAGAAAGGGAGATAATATCTGACTATTTGGCAAAAATATTGGAGGAGAGAGGACAATGACACAAACTGCTTCTGTCAGTACTAAATTTGATTAGCTTCTCTAAGCCATAAATCCTTGATTTTCACCACTCATTCATAGATATGAGGATGAACTTCCTTCATTTAAATAGACTTGAGAGCGAATGACTACTTGGAGATAAAGAAAATTAATCGTCTAATTATCTTGATACATTTCCCATGTTTCCATGATCTGATTGCAATATAAATATGGAATACTGATCTTAGATTCCATATGTTTCCTTGCTTGCATTAATCTCCATCAGCAATCTTTTGTTTCTTCATATTGCAAAATCAAAGAGTTTATAAGTAAATTTCTTTCTATCCAAAATATCCTTTCAATCATTCCTAATATAGCCTAACATTTTGATTGAATCAATCAATAATTTTGTTACCTTCTTTAAAAGATATTTAAATCACATGAATTCAACAATCATAAACACTTAATTTCGATCTTTTGATGCATTTAATAGCAAGACACAAGGAAATCATATGATTTTTTATTAATTACATGTACAAGTCCACTCCTTAAGACCAACATGATGAGAGAATGAAGATTTCACTTCAGAAACAAACACAGAAGACGTATAAACATCTCATTCAAATCTTTCTTCAATCAACTCTTTTAATTGGCACTCCGTAGAAGGATAAATAATAATACTACACAATCGACACTTCTCTCTCCCTCAAGTGTGATGACCCGAACTTCCCCGTGAAGGAAAGCACAGATTGCTTTGAGAACATGACAAATCAGAACACAAACAGAAGAACATTTCATTACTTATTACAACAATTTACATCAGAGTACAAGAATATGAAGGGTATGAATAAATATTATACATTTGATAAATATTAGAGATTTATAAATTACAACGCACCGGAATATAATACAAAACACAACTGAAAGAGATACACAGATACAGAGCTTTCTGAATATCATTCCAGCTGTAAACCAGGATCCTGTAAGAATAAATCTGCAAAACCAAAACTATTAGCTGCCCGTGTGGAAAATAGGAGCACCCAGAGTTTAGGTTAAAACAATAAACTCCAGGTCAGTCATGTGACTGGTGCGAGAACTAAAACAGTTATTTAAAACTTTACTTTAAAAGAGAGTAATTCCAGGGACCACGCCGTATAACATGGAACGGGTTTCCTCCCGAGAATACTAGTGCATAAGATAAACTGTAATAACCCGGAAAATGTGAACCAATTTAAAAATTTTAAAATTGGTTATTACCAAAGAATTTGAATAATTGAAATAGCATATTTCAATAAAATAAAGAATTGGGTATGGTAAGGTAGTTTGAAATTTTGAATACAAACTTTGTCTGACTGTACCGGGTGGAAAATACAACGGATTTTAGCGAAATTGAAAATATTTAAATCTGTTTATGAATACCTTTCTAACGAATCTGAAAAATTGAAGTTTCATAACGGGAATCAAAAGTTATGGCCGAATGAATTTTCAGAAAGGTCGCTATATAGCATATATAGGCCCTGAAAATTAATATTTTGCATACGACCTCGGAATTCGACGAAACCACTTTTGTTGGGTCCAGGATGTCAAACTATTGCTAGGTTTCAAATTTCATAATTTTTGAAGCTAGTATGTGAGCGGGGCAAAAGAAAATGTGATTGGTCAATTTCTGTTAAAATGGGTCGACCTAAAAATGGCCATTTTTCAAACGAGCTCAGAATTCGACGAAACTGGTTTTGTTAGGACCGTATCGTCAAAAAAAAGCTAGATTTATTTTTCTGGAATTTTTCGATTTAGTTTGTGGCCCTGGCAAATTGAAATGTACGTTCAAATTAAATATTGAATGTTTTATATTTTAATTTGAAAAATAACTGACCGTAACAGTCGAATTGGCCAACGAAACATATCCAATTGTGTCCGGAATGGGGGTATTTAGCTGGGGGCGACAGTTGTTGGGTTTGATTTCGAGTTCGTTTGTAAAAACACTATTTAAAATTTCCTATAAAGCCTCGACCAATAGGATTTTTCCTTTAAAAAAAATATATATATATCTCAAAAAACCCTAGCCGCCAAGCGATATCGGTGATTCCTCGAGCTCGAACCTTCCCCTTCGTTTTCCCGCCGCCACAAGCGAAGCTAGGCCGCGCCACCACCAACACTCCACTCGTCTTCGTCCCCTCTTCACATCCGACCCAGTTTCGCCACCATCAGAAGCGCCGCCATCGAGTTCTGACGCTTCGAAGTGGGCGCGTTTAAGCCGCCGCCTAGGTTTCATCTCGACGTCGAACTGGAAGAGACTGGTGGCGACAGAAAGCCCTTCCCTCCCTCGTCGACGTCCAACAATCTGATCGACCTATCGAGCAACGAATCGAGAGAAAAATCAAAACCTAAATTTGAGCAGGTTTGAAAACTAACGGGTTATGTAATTTTGAATTGTTTTTGCACTATAAAGCATTGCAAAACTTTGAAAAATAATATCTTTTTCGTTCGTCAACGAAATTTGATGAAACAGGAGACACCGTGACCGCAAGGAGGCTCTCTACCATCTAGAAGAAGCCGCGGATTTTTCTGATCTTCCTACGATTTTTAGCACTGCAAAAACCAAGGTGAGGAATCTAAACTGAATTGTGTGAATGGAATCGTGTTGTATAAATTATATAAGCGAAGTGTAAATTATATACGCATTGTATACCTCATGTACATGTGTTGTATAAGTTATATTAGCGATGTATGAATTATACAAGCGTTGAATGAAACATATATGCTTTGAATTGTGATGAAAAGCAAGTGAATTATAATATAATATATATATATATATACTCCCCTCGTCCACAGACCATGGACGATATTTATTGCTTGTGATTGACGTGATATTATATGGTATGACGAATGGTTGGAAATAATTGTTTGTGGTTGATATTGTGGTTGAAAAATACCTTTATGGTTAAAAAATACCCTTTTGTGGTTGAAACAAATTAGAATAGGATTGTGGAATTGAAAATAAAACATGCCGCCTGCGTGCGAACTGGATGCATAATCCCCATTGTCAAAAACCGCGAGGTTTTAAGGTAGAGCGAGGAGCCGTACTAGGGACGGTCCCGGTTTTAACTACCCTGCCATTATGCTGCCGAAATTTTCTGAAATATACATGTGTTAGAATGATTTTCATTCATTGAAATAAATTACATATATTGAAACCAATATTCATGTGTTGAGTTGCAATTCATTCGTTGAGTTGAAATTCATGTGTTGAATATTCTTTGAATTTAAACAAATAGCTTTAGCGATAAAAATCACATTTTTATATATATACAAACTATAGCGAATATTCATGTGTTGAGTTGCAATTCATTCATTGAGTTGAAATTCATGTGTTGAATATTATTTGAATTTAAACAAATAGCTTTAGCGATAAAAATCACATTTTTATATATATACAAACTATAGCGAATATTCATGTGTTGAGTTGCAATTCATTCATTGAGTTGAAATTCATGTGTTGAATATTATTTGAATTTAAACAAATAGCTTTAGCGATAAAAATACATTTTTATATATATACAAACTATAGCGAATATTCATGTGTTGAGTTGCAATTCATTCGTTGAGTTGAAATTCATGTGTTGAATATTATTTGAATTTAAACAAATAGCTTTAGCGATAAAAATCACATTTTTATATATATATAAACTATAGCGAGTATTCATGTGTTGAGTTGCAATTCATTCGTTGAGTTGAAATTCATGTGTTGAATATTATTTGAATTTAAACAAATAGCTTTAGCGATAAAAATCACATTTTTATATATATATACAAACTATAGCGAATATTCATGTTTTGAGTTGCATATCATTCGTTGAGTTGCAATTCATTTGTTGAGTTGAAATTCATGTGTTGAATATTATTTGAATTTAAACAAATAGCTTTAGCAATAAAAATCACATTTATATATATACATATATACAAACTATATAGAATATTCATGTGTTGAATTGAAATTCGTCCGTCGAGTTGAAATTCATGTGTTGAATGTTATCGTATTTTAAAATAAAATGAATAGACAATAAAAACTACATTTTATTGTGAATATGAAGTGTTAAAAACATTCATGTGTCGAATAAATATTTTTGATGATAAAAATATTTCTTTTATCATGTATACGCTTTGATAAAAATACACACGTGTTGAAATAAATAATAGTTTGCTAGAAATATTATTATTAGCTTTGTTCTGCATATATATTCATGTGTTGAACAGGAAAAATGGATTAGCTGTAGAGTAAAGAAATTATTTGCATGCCCGATAAATAGGTAAACCTTGATGAGTTGGCTGCGCAATTTTATTTTTATATCAACTCCTGTGAATGCCATTGGATGCGGAGTGCTGGTTATTCTGTGTGAAATAATAAATATCGCCATAGGATAGTAACAATTAGTTTTGAACTACACTACATGGCATACTTCTTGACGATAGGCATACTTCATCATATTCCACATAAGCAATTGGAGCTTGTGTGACGAGGTGGAAGATTTACCGTACGAGCGAGAGGCTTGTATGGCGATGACTATATACTACAGGTTGAACTGATGACTGATATGGACTATATAAAATATAACGATAAATCGCCATATTAATAAAAACCCCACACGGGTCTGGAGTTGACAATAATCACGTCTCTCTAGTTAGTAGATACGGCACATGGACTATTTATTTCCACACGGAAACGGGTGACGAGAATTCATTCTTTGGAGTGATTATCTATACATGCTCCCCCGTAAACACCAGAATATATCACTATAAATATGTGGATGCTTTTTAGGATTTATTGGGTACCCAACACGGCCCAATAAATTTCCAAACCCCTCCCCGTACAAAGGAGGTTATGGCGAAAATTTTCGAAATATTAAGGCGTTAGTGAAATATTTGAAGTGAAAACGAAGTTGAAAATATAGAATGAACTATAGTTGGAATTATAGAATGAACTATATTTATATATATAAATATAAATATAATTAAAAGGAATCGAAGCCGTGCAGTTCGTGTTTCGGAATCGTAATTTGAAACGATTAGTACGAGAAATCCGACCATCGGATTTTCCCGAAACCGCAACCGCTGGGTTCGCCTTGGAAATATCTTCCCAACGACACCAACCTTGTAAAAATCCAACGGTTGGATTGTCCAGAATGTTTAATCCAAATCTGAAGAAAAACAGTGCCAGAATCGTTTATATTTATATATAAATATAAATATAATTAAATTAAATCGAATAACGACGCTGTAGTTCGAATTTTGAAACCGTAACTTCAAACGACTAGTGTGGAAGATCCGACCGTCGGATTTTCACGAAACTGGAACCGTTGGGTTCGCTTTGGGAATATCTTCCCACTGATATAGACTTTGTAGAAATCCAACGGTTAGATTTTCCGATATGTGTAAAACAAATTAGGGGAAAAACAGCGCCAGTGCCACGGCACGACCTGAAACGTCGTTTAATTAAATATGGCCATTTTTAAATAAATAAAAATGGCAAAAAATCGTTACAAAATATTATAAGCAACATAGATTGCAAATAAACCAATTGGGCTTGAATTGTTTGAAATTTAATGGTTGTATGTGCTTTACACGAAAATAACACTAAAGAACTGAAAGATGGATGTCGAATAATATTACCATGGAAAGAATCGATTTAAATTCTAATGACGTGAATTATTTGAAAAGGCCGAGCTAACCCTCATTTCAAATAATTTATCGAGCGATTCGAATTGGAAAATGCAAAGACGATTCAAGACCGACGATCTTCGTATTGGTTGGATGGGCGCTGCCGAGGTTCCTGACCGGAGTAGCTACCGTAAAGGAACGGAGGTAGTAGCCGTCTGAACGTATGTGTTGATTGTACGGATATATGAGGAATTTGACGCCTCCGGTTTCGTTCAGACCAGAACGGACTTGTAAATGGACTGTGTGTCTGACATTGGATTTTGTTCTATACTGATTGATCTCTGTTAAATATATATCTGTTTGGCGGCGGAGAATTTATTCTTTTGCTTAACGCCCTTCTCTGAGATGTACGAGCTCAGAGGTTATATATCGATGGAAATCAATCGTATGGAGTGGACTGCCTATGTGGCATTCCAAGATGTTGTGATCAAGGCTTCTGTTGCAAAGCAAAGTCTTGTGGATGATGATCAAAGCACGGTCTACGTGGCCTAGCTTTGTGTATTTCGTAGATTCGCGAGCCTCACACCCCGGTATGAGTTAAAAACTGGATACGGACTGCAGGGAGAGCACGACGTTTCTTTCTAGCTATGGTGGTGTCAGTGACTTACCAGCCCTGACATTTATATCTACTTTTCACCTTTGTGGTTGTTGGAATGCGAGGCGCCTCGATTATAGGTCTGTAAGGACCGGGAAACGTGTGTTCAGGAATTGCCAATCCTCAAACGTAAGAGAGGACCGGCCCTGAAGCATCCAGGGTTACCCAGAGTGCGTAGTTCTGAGGCATTTGCTAGAATGTCTTGAAGCGGAGAGGAGCTTGCCCCTTGCCTCAACTCATGATGGAAATCCAATTTCCAATACGAAATAACGGACTCGATTGTAGAACTAGTATGGCGACATAGTATATGGTAGCTATGCCGCCTATGATTGATATTTATGATGCTATTCGCTTTTGAAACATATATGCAATAGTAATAATATCAATTGATTTTTCTTTATACGTATCAAGCATATTTGGCCATTATAAGGTAAAACTCTATCCTCCGGCTTGCGTTGCATTGTATGATGGGACTTGAGTCTTATAATGGCTTCATTCTTTTTAAAAGCATTGCGTTGTTTTAAAAGAATTTACTTTGTTTTAAATGCACTAGCAATCACCGGAGTAAACCCGTTCCGCGAAAGTGGCGTGGTCCTATGATTTGCTTATTACTGTTGTTTAACTGTTAAATAGATTCCTCATACCAGTCCCCATGAATGACTCGTTGTTTGTTTCACTTTGCAAACGCGGATGCCCTTATTTCCACACGGGCAGCCTAGTTCACAGGTGACAGGTTGTTTTTGGCTCTGCACTGTTGCATAGAGTGCATTTTGGCTCATGGCGAGGCTGACTTCATAGAGATGACTTTGACATTTTTCGCCATTATTGTACTTATATTGTGATTCCGCCACTGGCGATGCAGACTGCTTTACTTTCAGTACTTCTTATTGTATGTATATGTGCCGCCTTCGGTGATGTAGACTGATACCCTTATTATGTCTCACTACATGTATGTATTCCGCCTCTGGCGATGATGACTGATCACTTCCCTTTTATTTACTAAGTTATATCCTATGCTGTGCTATTCTGATGTTGTTACATGTTGTGATTCCGCTGTCATATCCATGTAAAATTATTCTATTTATTGTTTTTGCTATTATCTGTACTCTGCTATGATGATTGATGTGTTATATTCCAATGATTATCCTTAATACCGCCCCTCGGATTTTGGGATCGTCACAGTTGGTATCAGAGCTTTGGTTAACCTTATCTCCGGGATCTAACACATTAAACACCTCGTTAGAATAGAATCAGTAGTGTTCTAAGGCGAGTAGCTCGTTACAGATAGGATTAGCAATGTCCTAGAATGAGCTAAGCAGATTAGCAAAACAATTTGATCAGTACATCATTACCTTTCCTTATGTTCCCCTGCTTTATCATATATGAAAATTATCAAATCTGTGAGCTTGACTCTTTTCTTGCTTATACAGTATTCTCTCTGATGGCTACACGAGCAGCAACAGCTAGAGGAGGCCGTGGAGGCCGAGCAGGAGTAGCAGGAGGACGGGGGAATATCCCCGTAGTTGTGGAAGGCCCTATTGTTCAGCCACCAGCACCCGAGGACTTTGAGCTAGACATAGTAGCAAAGAGGTATAGGAACCTTGGGGGAAAACCCTTTTCTGGCATTGGTACAGTGACAGAGGCTATTGCTTGGTTGAAGACCTGTGAAAAGATCTTTGAAGGCATGGGTTTGGGAACCAACAACAAAGCACGACTAGGTATTTGGCTCCTACAGGAGGAAGCAGAGTTGTGGTGGGATGCCATCACCTTAGAGGATGTAGCAGGTACTATAAGAACCTGGGAGCAATTCAAAACCATGTTCAACGAGAAGTTTGTACCTGAACAGGCCTTAGAAAGGATGCGAGAACAGTTTGCTAATCTCCAGCAGGGAGATCTCTCTATCCAGGATTACCTCAATAAATTCACCCAGTTGTCGCGCTATGCTCCAGAGCTTATTATGACTAACAAAGCTAAGAACAAGAGATTTATATTTGGGCTAAAGCGCAAGTACCATGATAGAGCCATGAGCAACATCAAACTCTCCTTCTCAGAATTGGTAGAAATGGCTTGCAATTATGAAGATATGGATGAAAGACACGCCAACCAACCGCGCCAAAAGCCAAGCTGGAAATAAGCGCAAGGCTTCAGCAGATCAGCCATAGTCTAGCATTACAGCGGCCGCTACTCAGAAACATGGAAAGATACCGAAAGGGAATTGCTACAACTGCGGGAAGCCAGGACATTTTTCTAATGTGTGCAAAGCCCCGAGGAAACCAAAGGCAAACCCAGACTCAGCCGAATGCTACAACTGCCATAAGAAAGGGCACTATAGCAGGAACTGTCCTCTGAAGCAGAATGCACAAGTGGCTCATGTGTATGACGGGGAGACCCCGCCAGCTATCACGGATGGATCAGGTAAACCCGACGTCTTGGGAGGTACCCTTAGCATTAAAAATATTCCTGTTTCTGTACTTTTTGATACTGGTGCATCACGTAGCTTCATTTCTGGTAACACTGTTCACAAGTTAAAATTGAAACAAAGAAAGCTTAAAGAATCAATTAAAGTTCAAAACCCGATAGGAGGTTCTATTAGTCTCAGTTCATATTGTAGAGCGCCTGTCTCATATTTTTGCTACAAGTTCTCTTTTGATTTGATCATCATGGACCTTTCCGAATTCGACATTATTCTGGGACTTGATTGGTTGACAAAATATAAGGCCGAAGTTAGATGTGCCGAATGAATCGTTAAAGTTAAAACGAAACTTGGACCTATATATATACCATGCCATGGCTCAGAAATTAATAGAACAGAATTTTGGTCTTCTTTAGAAGTTACTCCCCCTTCATTAGAAAAGATACCGGTCGTTAAAAACTATGCGAATGTGTTTGAAGAAGTAGAAAACTTACCGCCGCAAAGAGAAATTGAATTCAGGATAGATTTAATTCCTAACGCCCGACCAGTAGTGCATCCAATTAGAAGAATGGCCCCGAAAGAAAAAGAAGAGTTAGGTTGTCAAACCCGAGAATTACTTTGGAAAGGTCTGATAAGACCGAGCTTTTCAACTTGGAGAGCAGCAGTAGTATTTGTCCCGAAGTCAGACGGTACTCTAAGACTTTGTGTTGATTACCGAGACCTCAATAAACAGACACTAAAGAACAAATATCCCTTGCCACGTATAGATGATCTGTTAGATCAATTAAATGGAGCAACAGTATTCTCCAGAATGGACCTAGCTACAGGTTTCCACGAATTACGTATAGCCGAAGACTTTGTTCCTTTGACAGCCTTCAGGGGTCCCGATTTGTTCTACGAATGGTTAGTAATGTCGTTCGGCTTGTGTAACGCTCCGGCATACTTCGTCGATCTTATGAACAGAGTGTTCCGTGGTGTATTGAATAAATTTGTTCTAGTCTTCATCGATGACATTTTAGTCTACTCCAAATCGGAAGGCGAACATGCCAAACATTTAGAACAAGTGTTGAAAATTCTTAGGAGAAATGTCTTAAAAGCTAAATTTTCTAAATGTGTCTTCTGGCAGGATGAAGTTAAGTTCCTTGGCCATGTCGTATCAAAAGAAGGGATTGCTGTAGATCCAAGCAAAATTACGGCGATTCAGAACTGGAAACAACCTACTACCCTCATAGAAGTTCGAAGTTTCCTTGGATTGGCTAGTTACTATCGGAAATTCGTTCAGGATTTTTCAAAGATATTTGGTGTATTGACAAAGCTTACAAAGAAGCATGAGAAATTCAAATGGACTCCCGAATGTGAAGAAGCTTTCCAGGAGCTGAAACTGAAATTGACAACCGCTCCAGTATTGACAATTATAGAAGGCAACCAAGACTTGACTGTATGGACAGACGCTTCTATTAGAGGTCTAGGCGCAGTATTAATGCAAAAAGGCCAAGTGGTCGCTTATGCCAGCCGTCAGCTGAAGCCGCATGAAAGAAACTATGCAACTCATGATCTTGAGTTATTAGCTATCGTGTTTGCTTTAAGAATCTGGAGGCATTATTTATTGGGCGAGAAGTTCGAACTATTACCGATCATCAATCCTTAAAATATCTATTCACTCAGAAAGATCTAAACTTGAGACAACAACGTTGGTTAGAATTCCTTGCAGCATACGATTTTGAAATTCTATACACTCCAGGGAAAGCCAATGTTGTAGCAGACACACTTAGCAGAAAGAATGAAATCATCGCCAGTTTTGTCATCACGTCTCCATTAATAGATAGGATCTCGACCCTTCAGAAAGATGATGAATTTATTCAAAGAGTCAGTCAGAGAGTCAAGGGAGGTGAATCCACAAGTTTCCGACTCGATGACAAAGGAGTTCTTAGACTAAAGGGCAGAATTTGCATCTCAAATCTTCCTGAACTCAGAAGAGAAATACTTGATGAGTGCCACAAGTCCAAATTAAGTGTCCATCCCGGTGTGAGCAAGATGTATAATGATATCAAACGCACATTCTGGTGGAGGTCAATGAAAAGAGATATTTCATTATATGTTAGTAGATGCCCCACTTGTCAGCTAGTTAAGAGCGATCAGCAGAAATTGGCTGGACTGTTACAACCATTAGAAGTTCCAGGATGGAAGTGGGAGCAAATTTCGATTGACTTCATTGATGGCTTGCCTCGAACTAAGAAAGGAAACGACAGTATATGGGTAATCGTAGATCGCTTCACGAAGACTGCCCATTTCATACCTGTCCGATCCAATAGAACGGCTCAAAGTTTAGCACAGATTTACTTCAAAGATATAGTTAAACTACATGGAGTGCCGCTCAATATAGTCAGTGATAGAGATCCCCTGTTTACTAGCAAATTCTGGGAAGCATTCCAGACAGAATTGGGATCCAAATTGAATCTAAGCACCGCTTATCACCCTCAGACAGACGGCCAAACTGAGCGGGTGAATAGAATTCTAGAAGATTTACTACGGGCTTGCGTTATCGATTTTGGAGGCTCATGGGAAGATCACTTACATTTAGCCGAATTCTCTTATAACAATAGCTACCAAGCAAGTTTGGGAATGTCTCCATTTGAAGCATTATACGGTAGACCGTGCAGATCTCCCGCATGTTGGGTAGAACCTGGCAACAGACTTGTGTTAGGGCCCGATATGATTCGAGAAGCATCGGATAAAGTCGATTTCATTAAGAAGCGATTGAAAACCGCACAAAGCCGACAGAAAAGTTATGCTGATGCGAGAATAAGGGATTTATCGTTTGCCGTTGGCGATTATGTTTATTTAAGAGTTTCTCCAATGCGGGGAGTAATCAGATTTGGCAAGACTGGGAAGTTGGCACGGAGATTTATTGGTCCCTTTCCTACACTAGAACGGATTGGAACTCTTGCATACAGGGTTTCATTACCTGATTGGTTGCCTGGTGTACATGATGTGTTCCACGTGTCCCAACTCAGAAAACATGTTCATGATCCAGATCTTGTTGTGGAAGAAGCAACGCAACAGGATGTAGACATAACTCCAGAATTAGCGCTCAGAAGAGAGCCATTAAAGATAGTTGGCAAAGAAACTAGAGAGCTAAGGAGCAAAAAGATTCATTTAGTCAAAGTGCAGTGGAGTAGTGATCCTAGAGACTGTACTTGCGAGACTGAGGAAAACATTAAACAAGCCTACCCCAAATGCAGAGTGGACATCTCTGACTAACTCCGGTGCAAGGTACCTTTACAATACTTTGCATTTACATTTTGTTTCCTACTTTGCTGTTATTTCCTTTTCGAGGACAAAAAGTTTTAAGTGGGGGAGATTGTAATAACCCGGAAAATGTGAACCAATTTAAATTTTTTAAAATTGGTTATTACCAAAGAATTTGAATAATTGAAATAGCATATTTCAATAAAATAAAGAATTGGGTATGGTAAGGCAGTTTGAAATTTTGAATACAAACTTTGTCTGACTGTACCGGGTGGAAAATATAACGGATTTTAGCGAAACTGAAAATATTTAAATCTGTTTATGAATACCTTTCTAACGAATCTGAAAAATCGAAGTTTCATAACGGGAATCAAAAGTTATGGCCGAATGAATTTTCAAAAAGGTCGCTATATAGCATATATAGGCCCTGAAAATTGATATTTTGCATACGACCTCGGAATTCGACGAAACCACTTTTGTTGGGTCCGGGATGTCAAACTATTGCTAGTTTACAAATTTCATAATTTTTGAAGCTAGTATGCGAGCGGGGCAAAAGAAAATGTGATTGGTCAATTTCTGTTAAAATGGGTCGACCTAAAAATGGCCATTTTTCAAACGAGCTCAGAATTCGACGAAATTGGTTTCGTTAGGACCGTATCGTCAAAACAAAGCTAGATTTATTTTTCTGTAATTTTTCGATTTAGTTTGTGACCCTGGAAAATTGAAATGTACGTTCAAATTAAATATTGAATGTTTTATATTTTAATTTGAAAAATAACTGACCGTAACAGTCGAATTGGCCAACGAAACATATCCCATTGTGTCCGGAATGGGGGTATTTAGCTAGGAGCGACAGTCGTTGGGTTTGATTTCGAGTTCGTTTGTAAAAACACTATATTTTTCCTTTAAAAAAAATATCTCAAAAAAATCCTAGCCGCCAAGCGATATCGACGGTTCCTCGAGCTCGAACCTTTCCCTTCGTTTTCCCGCCGCCACAGGCGAAGCTAGGCCACACCACCACCACCACTCCACTCGCCTTCGTCCCCTCTTCACATCCGACCCAGTTTCGCCACCATCAGAAGCGCCGCCATCGAGTTCTGACGCTCTGATGTGGGCGTGTTTAAGCCGCCGCCCAGGGCTCATCTCGACGTCGAACTGGAAGATACTGGTGGCGCCAAAAAGCCCTTCCCTCCCTCGTCGACGTCCAACAATCTGATCGACCTATTGAGCAACGAATCGAGAGAAAAATCAAAACCTAAATTTGAGCAGGTTTGAAAACTAATGGGTTATGTAATTTTGAATTGTTTTTGCACTATAAAGCGTTGCAGAACTTTGAAAAATAATATCTTTTTTGTTCGTCAACGAAATTTGATGAAACAGGAGACACCGTGACGGCAAGGAGGCTCTCTACCATCTAGAAGAAGCCGCGGATTTTTCTGATCTTCCTACGATTTTTAGCACTGCAAAAACCAAGGTGAGGAATCTAAACTGAATTGTGAGAATGGAATCGGGTTGTATAAATTATATAAGCGAAGTGTAAATTATATACGCATTGTATACCTCATGTACATGTGTTGCATAAGTTATATTAGCGATGTATGAATTATACAAGCGTTGAATGAAACATATATGCTTTGAATTGTGATGAAAAGCAAGTGAATTATAATATATATATATATATATATATATATATATACTCCCCTCGTCCACAGACCATGGACGATATTTATTGCTTGTGATTGACGTGATATTATATGGTATGACGAATGGTTGGAAATAATTGTTTGTGGTTGATATTGTGGTTGAAAAATACCTTTATGGTTGAAAAATACCCTTTTGTGGTTGAAACAAATTAGAAGAAGATTGTGGAATTGAAAATAAAACATGCCGCCTGCGTGCGAACTAGATGCATGATCCCCATTGTCAAAAATCGCGAGGTTTTAAGGTAGAGCGAGGAGCCGTACTAGGGACGGTCCCGGTTTTAAATACCCTGCCGTTATGCTGCCGAAATTTTCTAAAACATACATGTGTTAGAATGATTTTCATTCGTTGAAATAAATTACATATATTGAAACCAATATTCATGTGTTGAGTTGCAATTCATTCGTTGAGTTGAAATTCATGTGTTGAATATTATTTGAATTTAAACAAATAGCTTTAGCGATAAAAATCACATTTATATATATATACAAACTATAGCGAATATTCATGTGTTGAGTTGCAATTCATTCGTTGAGTTGAAATTCATGTGTTGAATATTATTTGAATTTAAACAAATAGCTTTAGCGATAAAAATCACATTTTTATATATATACAAACTATAGCGAATATTCATGTGTTGAGTTGCAATTCATTCGTTGAGTTGAAATTCATGTGTTGAATATTATTTGAATTTAAACAAATAGCTTTAGCGATAAAAATCACATTTTTATATATATACAAACTGTAGCGAATATTCATGTGTTGAGTTGCAATTCATTCGTTGAGTAAAAATTCATGTGTTGAATATTATTTGAATTTAAACAAATAGCTTTAGCGATAAAAATCACATTTTTATATATATACAAACTATAGCGAATATTCATGTGTTGAGTTGCAATTCATTCGTTGAGTTGAAATTCATGTGTCGAATATTATTTGAATTTAAAAAAATAGCTTTAGCGATAAAAATCACATTTTTATATATATAAAAACTATATAGAATATTCATGTGTTGAATTGAAATTCGTCCGTCGAGTTGAAATTCATGTGTTGAATGTTATCGTATTTTAAAATAAAATGAATAGACAATAAAAACTACATTTTATTGTGAATATGAAGTGTTAAAAACATTCACGTGTCGAATAAATATTTTTGATGATAAAATATTTCTTTTATCATGTATACGCTTTGGTAAAAATACACACGTGTTGAAATAAATAATAGTTTGCTAGAAATATTATTATTAGCTTTGTTCTGCATATATATTCATGTGTTGAACAGGAAAAATGGATTAGCTGTAGAGTAAAGAAATTATTTGCGTGCCCGACAAATAGGTAAACCTTGATGAGTTGGCTGCGCAATTTTATTTTTATATCAACTCCTGTGAATGCCATTGGATGCGGAGTGTTGGTTATTCTGTGTGAAATAATAAATATTGCCATAGGATAGTAACAATTAATTTTGAACTACACTACATGGCATACTTCTTGACGATAGGCATACTTCATCATATTCCACATAAGCAATTGGAGCTTGTGTGATGAGGTGGAAGATTTACCATACGAGCGAGAGGCTTGTACGGCGATGACTATATACTATAGGTTGAACTGATGACTGATATGGACTATATAAAATATAACGATAAATCGCCAGATTAATAAAAACCCTACACGGGTCTGGAGTTGATAATAATCATGTCTCTCTAGTTGTTAGATACAGCACATGGACTATTTATTTCCACACGGAAACGGGGTGATGAGAATTTATTCTCTGGAGTGATTATCTATACATGCTCCCCCGTAAACACTAGAATATATCACAATAAATATGTGGATGCTTTTTAGGATTTATTGGGTACCTAACACGGCCCAATAAATTTCCAAAACCCTCCCCATACAAAGGAGGTTATGACGAAAATTTTCGAAATATTAAGGCGTTAGTGAAATATTTGAAGTGAAAACGAAGTTGAAAATATAGAATGAACTATAGTTGGAATTATAGAATGAACTATATTTATATATATAAATATAAATATAATTAAAAGGAATCGAAGCCGTGCAGTTCGTGTTTCGGAATCGTAATTTGAAACGATTAGTACGAGAAATCCGACCATCGGATTTTCCCGAAACCGCAACCGCTGGGTTCGCCTTGGAAATATCTTCCCAACGGCACCAACCTTGTAAAAATCCAACGATTGGATTGTCCGTAATGTTTAATTCAAATCTGAAGAAAAACAGTGCCAGAATCATTAATATTTATATATAAATATAAGTATAATTAAATTAAATCGAATAACGACGCTGCAGTTCGAATTTTGAAACCATAACTTCAAACGACTAGTGTTGAAGATCCGACCGTCGGATTTTCATGAAACTGGAACCTTTGGGTTCGCTTTGGGAATATCTTCCAACTGATATTGACTTTGTAGAAATCCAACGGTCAGATTTTCCGATATGTGTAAAACAAATTAGGGGAAATACAGCGCCAGTGCCACGGCACGACCTGAAACGTCGTTTAAATAAATATGGCCATTTTAAATAAATAAAAATGGCAAAAAATCGTTATAAAATATTATAAGCAACATAGATTGCAAATAAACCAATTGGGCTTGAATTGTTTGAAATTTAATGGTTGTATATGCTTGACACGAAAATAACACTAAAGAACTGAAAGATGGATGTCGAATAATATAACCATGGAAAGAATCGATTTAAATTCTAATGACGTGAATTATTTGAAAAGGCCGAGCTAACCCTCATTTCAAATAATTTATCGAGCGATTCGAATTGGGAAATGCAAAGACGATTCAAGACCGACGATCTTCGTATCGGTTGGATGGGCGCTGCCGAGGTTCCTGACCGGAGTAGCTACCATAAAGGAACGGAGGTAGTAGCCGTCTGAACGTATGTATTGATTGTACGGATATACGAGGAATTTGACGCCTCCGGTTTCGTTCAGACCCAGAACGGACTTGTAAATGGACTGTGTGCCTGACATTGGATTTTGTTCTATACTGATTGATCTCTGTTAAATATATATCTGTTTGGCGGCGGAGAATTTATTCTTTTGCTTAACGCCCTTCTCTAAGACGTACGAGCTCAGAGGTTATATATCGATGGAAATCAATCGTATGGAGTGGACTGCCTATGTGGCATGCCAAGAAGCTATGATCAAGGCTTCTGTTGCAAAGCAAAGTCTTGTGGATGATGATCAAAGCACGGTCTACGGGGCCTAGCTTTGTGTATTTCGTAGATTCGCGAGCCTCACACCCCGGTATGAGTTTAAAACGGGATACGGACTGCAGGGAGAGCACGACGTTTCTTTCTAGCTATGGTGGTGTCAGTGACTTACCAGCCCTGACATTTATATCTACTTTTCACCTTTGTGGTTGTTGGAATGCGAGGCGCCTCGATTATAGGTCTGTAAGGACCGGGAAACGTGTGTTCCGGAATTGCCAATCCTCAAACGTAAGAGAGGGTCGGCCCTGAAGCATCCAGGGTTACCCAGAGTGTGTAGTCCTAAGGCATTTGCTAGAATGTCTCGAAGCGGAGAGGAGCTTGCCCCTTGCCTCAACTCATGACGGAAATCTAATTTCCAATACAAAATAACGGACTCGATTATAGAACTAGTATGGCGACATAGTATATGGTAGCTATGCCGCCTATGATTGATATTTATGATGCTATTCGCTTTTGAAACATATATGCACTAGTAATAACATCAATTGATTTTGCTTTATACATATCAAGCATATTTGGCCATAATAAGGTAAAACTCTATCCTCCGGCTTGCGTTGCATTGTATGATGGGACTTGAGTCTTATAATGGCTTCATTCTTTTTAGAAGCATTGCGTTGTTTTAAAAGAATTTACTTTGTTTTAAATGCACTAGCAATCACCGGAGTAAACCCATTCCGCGAAAGTGGCGTGGTCCTATGATTTGCTTATTACTGTTGTTTAACTGTTAAATAGATTCCTCATACCAGTCCCCATGACTGACTCGTTGTTTGTTTCACTTTGCAAACGCGGGTGCCCTTATTTCCACACGGGCAGCCTAGTTCACAGGTGACAGGTTGTTTTTGGCTCTGCACTATTGCATAGAGTGCATTTTGGCTCATGGCGAGGCTGACTTCACAGAGATGACTTTGACATTTTCCGCCATTATTGTACTTATATTGTGATTCCGCCACTGGCGATGCAGACTGCTTTACTTTCAGTACTTCTTATTGTATGTATATGTACCACCTTCGGCGATGTAGACTGATACCCTTATTATGTCTCACTGCATGTATGTATTCCACCTCTGGCGATGATGACTGATCACTTCCCTTTTATTTACTAAGTTATATCCTGTGCTGTGCTATTCTTATGTTGTTACATGTTGTGATTCCGCTGTCATATCCATGTAAAATTATTCTATTTATTGTTTTTGCTATTATCTGTACTCTGCTATGATGATTGATGTGTTATATTCCAATGATTATCCTTAATACCTCCCCTTGGATTTTGGGATCGTCACATAAACAACGCAATGCTTTTTGGAAAAATGAAGCTATTATAAGACCCAGGTCCCATCACACAATGCAACGCAAGCCGGAAGTTAGGGTTTTGCCTCATAATAGCCAAACATGATTGGTACGTTTAAAACAAATCATATGATGCTATTATAAGTGTGTAGTGTATAAAACAACTTCAAATATAAATGTATCAATCATAGGCGGCATGGGTACTATCTATCATGTCGCCAATACTAGGATCTACAATCAAAACCGAAATGTCACGTATTGGAAATTGGATTTCTATCATGAGTCGAGGCAACGGATCATCCTCGCCGGCTTTGAGACATTCTAGCAAATGCCTCAGGGTTCGGACGCTGGCGAACCCTTGGATCTTCAGGGCCGGTCCACACATAGCTGATGGGTTATACCTGAACACACGTTTCCCGGTCCTATAGGACATATCCATCGACTCCGTAGAGACCGATATATCCAAGGCGCCTCGCATTCCTACAACCACACAGGTAAAAATAATATAAATGTCAGGGCTTATAAAATGGTGACACCACCCAAAGCTAGAAAGAAACGTCGTGCACTCCCTATAGTCATGATCCCGTTTTTGACTCATACCGAGGTGTGAGGCTCATGAATTAATGCTATACACAAAGCTATGCCACACAGGCCGTGCGTTGATCATCAACCATAAGACTATGCTTTTCAACAGAAGCCTTGATCATTTGCATCTCAGCATGCCACATAGGCAATTCACGCCATGCGACTGATGTCCATCTATATACAACCTCTGAGCTCGTACGTCTTAGAGAAGGGCGTTAAGCAAGAGAATAAATTCTTCGCTGCCAAACAGATATATATTTAATAGAGATCAATCAACACAGAATAAAATCCAATGTCAGACACACAGTTCATTTACAAGTTCGTTTTGGATTTGAACGAAACCGGAGGCACCTTATTCCTCATCGCATATGTCCAATACAGGAGAGAGGCCCTCGCATATCCGTCGATATCCAAGTACATCTGGACGATCACCACTTATTACCTTGTCTTGGGTGTACTGCCCAATCAAGACATCAGTAATCATACAAATGATGTGAAGACCTCCGGTCTTCAACCACCGTCTTCATCATCGACTCATAGTCGAATCGGTTAGTCAGAATATAAACCCGGCCTTTCTGAATAACCCACGTATATAATAAACAAGTGTTACACAAACATAATAAATGCCTCATTCCAATTCAGAATATTCTTTATTCAAATATTCACATCATTAGGGAATAGGTTCCCATTAATTTTATCAAAGATAAATTCTTTTAAATTTATTCTTTAATCTTCCTTTGGATATCAAACCATATTAAGATTTTCCAAACTAGTCGGGATTAGTGAGCCATACTGAAGTAATAATTTATTTTATTTCCCAATCCCAACCTATTCATCTCATGGACCAAAACTGGTAATACTCCATATCTAACACCACGGTATCATCAATAAATATTAATAACCATTTCACGTTCAAATCTAATTAAAGATTTATCTATCGCCTGGAGTAAAATTGGTGGTACTCCATTTTCGCTCATTTTCTTGAATTGATAATTTTAATTATCACATTCACTTTTCAATCTAATCAAAGGTTCATTAAAACTCCATTTAGTTTTAATCTTCCCAAAAATCAATATTAATGATTATTCAAAGCTAAGAAATTAATCTTATCTTTAACTGGGTTAAAGAACCAATGTCGTTTAAACAACGGTTCACGATAAACCTAAAATCACATTCCATTTTATTCCAATTACTAAATATAAATGGAAATTCTAATAATCTTAACAACAAGATTTATTCTTTTCACAAGGGGTTTAAGAACAGTTTTACTGAAGACCCCATCCCATCAGTCTCTAACCGTAAATTAGTAAGAGAACGATTCCCTAAGTATTAGTCCCGAAGGCCGAAACAAATATCAGATCAATACCCAGGACACCATTCAACTTAACTAATCTCCAATTAGATTCCTCAGTCTCTATCCGTAAATTAGTAAGAGAACAATTCCCTAAGTATTAATCCCGAAGGCCGAAACCAACATCAGATCAATACCCAGGAAACCATTCAACTTAGCTAATCTCCAGTTAGTTTCTAATTTTCTTAATTCCATTAGGTTTAAGAATAGCATTTTTAAAGATACTATTCACGACAAACCCAAAATCCCATTTGATACAAAATACAAGGCTCTGTGTAGAAAATATATCGGCTTATATATATCAAATTCTGAAATCAACAAATATCGTATTGGAATAACGATATATATCTTCCAAATTACTCTACAATATCCGTATAATCACGGAATACAATATCGAAATATTCCGAAGATAATTTCGATTCAAATCCATTCCAATTCATATATTGGAAATTTTGGTTAATTTTAAAACCATTTCAAACCCAATTTATTTATTTAAAAATATTGGATTATAATTCTAGTTCATAACTAGTTCATTTCGATAAATATATATTTTTATCTTTTCAAATATGGAATTTTTCATCCCAATTCTTTCCAAATCATTTATTATGATTGTACGCAAATTACTAATATTTTTAATAATTTTATTAAGGCCCGTACAATCGATTTCCATAAAAGATCATCGAACTGCACTTACAATGACCTTTTTCAAATTTGATTTGGACATAATTCCAAATCCAACCATTTGATTTAAAATCTCTTATATTAATTGAAAAGCACTTTTCAATACGAACCCAACGGTTCCGGTTTTAGGAGAATCCGATGATCGGATCTCCCGTAATGTCCGTTCGAAGTTAATGGTCGAAATTTACGAACTACCGCGGCGCGACGCGTTTTATTCAGGCCATTGAATATATATAATATATATTTCGTCGATTTCCTTTTAAAACGTATTTTATAAATCATTTTAAATTCATTTTCAAAACGATATCAACTTCATATTCAATTTCAAATCCAAATTGAATATTCCGTATCATTAATATATAAACGATAATATTTTCAAAACATTAGATTTTGAAATCAGTTCCATTTCGATATTCATTATAAAAATGAATAAAATCGATATAAATATCGTTCATGTCAAAATGGCGTTAGTCTAATCATCACGCTTTTATTCAACAGATGAATATATTTTATTCAACACATGAACATATTATTTTAAAATACTCTTTATTTATTCTATTCAACACATGAATATATTATTTCAAAATATTCTTTATTTATTCTATTCAACACATGAATATATTATTTTAAAATATTCTTTAATTTTAAAATTGGAATGAGACTCAATCAATTACCATATAATGTTAATTATATGGATTCCATACAGCACATGTATATAATAACAATGATAAATAATCAACCATCATCCAAAGTGCATTACACAATTGCATAAGCATTAAATTTAAATAATTAACGCTTACAACAGTCTGTCAACCCATCGATTGACATACAACTAAATATTGGGATTAGTGTATGTCCAATATCATCTCAATACCCATGTGGGGTTTTCAAACAACAAAAACTGATGATTAGTTGTGCAGTTGGGTGATGTGTAAAATATATCGTCCCAATCAATATCAGTAAAATGTGTGTATATAAACAAATCGTCTGATTTGTAAATGAATATTCATTTTCATTTCAGGAGAATTCTATCCCGTTCTTTTATACGTTAAAAATTAAATTTTTAACATTAAAATATTTATTTCAACACTTTACCATTTTTAATCATTTATTCAATAAAAATGTTATTTTTAACTAACACCTTTTATTTCAGAAAATTTCGGCATTATAACGGCGCGATATCGAAATCGGGTAATGTCTAGCATTACCCCTCTCCTGATATTGGCTCGCGCCATACACACATAACAACTCAACCAATTCAATTCAATTCAACTCTCATCCCAAACCAATTCAAACAAATAAATCAACCAAACTAAACAATCAAACAAGTCTCCTATGGTCTGTGGATGATGGCGAGCAGTTTGTATATGCAGTTATAAAATAAATAACTGTACAAGAAATTTCAGTAAGGAGTTCTCACCTTGGGGTTCCACTCCGTCATTCTTTATTTCTGAACGATTCGAATTTTATTTGGATTTCAATCCGTTCCATCGCATTCCTTTTCACGCTGTTCACAGTAAAAAATCATATTTTTAACATGTTGTTCATATATTAAAAATCAAATTTTTACTTCGCAATATATAAAAAAAAATCGAATATTTATTTCCAAACATTATATATACTAAGATCATATTTTTATCATGTTAAAATATATATATATATAAATTTCAACTTTCCTTGTATAAAAACCTCGACTTTCCTTATATAAAATTCTCATCCTTCCTTATAAAAATCTCGTCTTTCCTGATATAAAAATCTTGTCTTTTCTTATATAAAAATCTTGTCTTTTATAAGTAGAAATTAAATCTTTTTATAATGAAAAATCTTAACTTTATAACACTAGAATCTTATCTTTACACCAATAAAAATCTAATCTTTTTTTTTCATTTAAAAATCCAATCTTTCTATAAATAAAAATATAATCTTTCCTAATTAAAAATATAATCTTTATATTTCAAAAACCATATCTTTTTTTGTAAAACAATGTTTATTTTGTTCATAAAAACCATATTTTTATATTAACTAAACTAAATGTAACGTCCCGCATTTTTGTCGGTTTGTATTTGAATATTTAAATCAGTTTAAATATTGAATTCGTAATATAAGTGAATTTATATATTAATTAAAATGAAGTTGAACGTATAAAAATATATATTAATTATAATCGAGCTCATAACGACGCTACAGTTCGTAATTTAACGTTCTGAACTTCAACTGAGTGTACAGGATTCATTTTGAATCGGATTTCTTCGAAACAAGAAGCGTTGGAATCTGTTGAATTGTATCTTTCTAACAGAAGTGAATAACCAAGATTTCGTCTTATAGATTGCAAGATATGTCCAAATCAAATATTTAGAAAGTCGTTATGAAATCGTATGTCGACCGTAACGGTTTATTTGAAATAACTAGATATCAGATACGAATTTGGACAAGGTTCTTTTGAGGCGCAGCGATAATTTAATTTTTAGAAATTTACTGTAATTTTTAATTAATTAAATAAACAACTTTTTTATTTGGAGTACTGTGCACCCTGTATCGGTATTTCGGGATTTCAAAATATGAGTCAAACTACCAGTATTATTATATTTTTGGGATCGTGGCACCTCGCTGGACACGATCATAATTTTTTTTCTGTCCATAGCAGTCCATAATAACGGAATTCATATAAAACAGAAACCGATGTACAAGACAAAGGAAGGTGACATTAATTGAAAACATATTTTTGTATATGAACCCTAGTAATATGAAAGGTTTTGAGAAATATAAGTAATAAAAACAATGTCACGTAAGTAGCAAACTATGAGGGTAAACTTAACAATGAGGAAAAGGGTATGGTCACCATTTGATAGAACTGTACACACATTAATTTCCCCCCGTACCTACAGCAGATGCCATGTCCCTAAGTAAGCCTAAACAAGAAAAAATATTATGGCTACCATCGTGACCAAGCCTATTGCAAATTTAAATACCATACCCTGTCCATCCCAAAGTCTTATCTATTCAATGAAATCACATGCTAAGGTCTCGAAACCATCACCTACCCTACAAACTATAACATACCCTATCCCTTAATGACCAAGGTATCCGCTCATATATAAAACGTAAGGCACATTCATCCTCTTTCTTCAGCAACTCCAAACCGTGATTTCTAATGGCTTAAGGAAATATATTAAAACTTAAAACAGGACTGGCGACTTTCGCATGATGTCCGGATGGTAGTTTCGGGTGCCGACGCGTTAAGCTTAGCAAGATGGGGCGAAGTCTGTGGTGCACTACATGGTGGACTAATGGAGCCGTGAGCATGAAGTGTGGCATGAGGGAGACGCATATATTTTGATGTTTTGGAGGGATTAAATCCGATGGCGGAGCATCGAAAGTGATAAGATAGCATGCGTTCATTGATGGGTGGTCTGTTCAGCATGCGGATGTAAGGGGGGAGACGCGAGACTAGCAGTTGGTGAATACAAATGATGATGTACTCATTTGTGAAGAGTGGGAAGAACTAAAGGGCGGTGTGTTGTCCCTTGCCATGAAGAATGATGAAGATGAGTTCATGGAGGCTGCGCACTGCGCAGGGTAGTTCAGCGGAAGTGGTTTAAGAACGTGAAGAGGGGACGACTTCTTTTTATTGGCTTGGCAAAACAACAGTGGGTGGAAGGGGTCGCTACTCCGGTAATGTACGGTCTCAAATCGGAGGATAAAAGCAGCAGGCGAGCTCTAATATGATTGGAGGTCGACTTTGGCACATGGTTGAACGTGGTGCAGATCTATGGAAGTCAGGTGGAATCGGGACGGAGCAAGTAAGGTGCTAATAAAGCTTCATATGGGTTTAATGTTGCTGAGGGTTTCATGTGTGGTGAAGTGGCAGGCGTGTTGTAATTACGGTGGAGGATTCATGCCAGCTACAGGAAGTATAACATAACAGAAGAAAGAGAGGAAAGGACAGTGTAGAGTTTTTAAATAGAAATAAAAATATACTGGAATTATGTAACGTTGGACCGAGAATTAAAAGGCAGCAGGAATGGGTAGGTGCAGTTCCGATAACACAACAAGAAGTTGACGATGGCAGAATTAAACAACAGATCCAGTCTACTGACGCAAATCGTTATTTAACGGTTAACGCGTAAAAGGTGAGTAAATTCACTCACTCTGATCTATTTTAAAATATTATAATTTTATTTTAATATTTGGTTGAATGCTGTGTGATTGTCGGTTAGATAAATTACAGTTAATTTGGTTGAATGAGATATATCATTGCATACGTACACACCATTGGTTAGAGACCGATTCCCTCGATTAAAATATTAAGTGTTAATTATGGTGACTAACATCTTTGGATGCAGGAAACCGGTCAGACGAATCCGACGGGATTCCTCGATATTTATATGTACTGTTGTATTGTATATGCACTGTTTGAACCCAAATGACAGTAAAACCCTATGTGAATATTGATGTTGAATGGAAATTTAACATTTGTTTTGATTAAATAAATAAAGGATATCGATTAAGAAAGTGACAAGAGTCTACCATAAACCCATCGTTTGTTAAGGAGTTGATTGGCCGTCAGGCAAATCAACGAAGATAATTATAAAAATTATATTTTTATAATTAAAGTGAAGTTTAAATTTATAATAGAAGTTCTATTATAAACCAGTATTTTAGAGTTCGTTTTTATAAAGTAAAATAAAATGATTTGTTGACATTTAAATATGTTTATAAAGCAGAAATTATCCTACGATTAAATATTTTGATAATTATTTTAAGACAAACAATTTAGAAATATTATTAGATTAAATATATTAATCTAATGGTAAGAAGAAATTAAAATCAGTTAACGAATTTACTGATGGAATGAAGTTGATTTAAATCAACTGTTTAATTGAAAATGATTATTAGATTAGCTGGGTCCTTGTAAAGAAGTTATAAATAGAACGGTGGAATGACGTTAAAGCGAAGAATTAATGTTTAAAATAAATAATAATAAACAACGAAGATGTCAAAGTATGAATATGGTGTTATAAAACCGTATTCCAAATAAAACAAGGAAATACGATTTGATGAATATTATAAGTAATAAGGGATTAGAGTACAGACTTATATTTGTTCTAAGGTAAGAACGTTGTCGATCAAGGTCTGAGAGGTAAATAGAATACCCCAATTTGAACGGCTTCACTATTATCGAGGAACGATATCAGCTTGTGACGAAAGAGATGTCAAGATTAGTATAAAGGGAATATGGCAGCGTATTTCCAATCTTAGAATTATAGAGATAAAATAACGTTGTTGACTAGGTTTAAGCGTGACTGTTATGTCAAGATTAGTTATAACGAAGAATATTACAGCGTATGACGAGTTTGAACTATAACGATAAAATAATGCTGTTGATAAGGTAAGTGTGACTGTAATGATGAGATTAGTTAAAAAAGAGAATATTACAGCGTATTGCAAGTTTTTACTATAGCGATAAATTAACGCTGTTAACCAAACTTAAGCGTGATTTTTATATATAGCAGCACTTCCTAGAAAATGAAACAGTTTGATCTGAAATCCACTTACTCTAAAATTAATAGGCAACGGTGTTTGTCCAAAGGAAATATAAGAATAAGTTTAGAAAGAGAATTTGGAGAATCGTGTTAGAAAACGATGATAACATTCCGATGTTCAGAATGTGATTAGAATTAAACCATTAGGATTTGGAACTAGGATGCGACGATGTCAAATGTATTAAAAGTAAATTATTTTTAGGAATATTGATCCTGATAGGATAGTTAATATTTAGTTTTAAACCAACAAATTATAATAGCATATGTAATCAATATGTAGTTATAAGCTTGATATTGATTTAACAAGGAGTTGACATAGAAACAGAGTTTATAAAGCGAAATGGGAATATAAATCAGGAAAGAGATTTCCGTAAACAAGATAATGGTATTTATTACTTGAGTAATAAGTTATTTGATAAAGATGATCAGATTTCTATAATAGGAATGATATTCACATTTTAAAGTGAATAATGTTTTAAAGTGAACGCTTGGAAGATTAAAATGTTTAAAATGAAATTGGAAATATTTTCCAATGAAGTTAGGATATATTATCCAAGTGTAGAAAATAAATAACGTGAAAAGAATGGAAATGTTTCGAATGTTAATAACGTATATTTCCTGAAACAATGAAAGAATAAGAGTTTATAATAACTGGAAATGTTTTCCTAGAAGTGTAAAAAGGCTAAAACGGGATTTGAGAAATATCTGGTAAGAAATGGGAATTCGAATAATAAAGTTGAATGTTAAATTAAAAAGTATCTGTGATGGTGTGGTGTTAGTTGTATATTTGAATGAATATTGTTTTTACTTCGATAGTTAAATAACCGACTATCAAAGTGTTTTGACCATCGTTGTCAATACGGAGAGACCAGTTGGATTATTATCCGGAAACCACTCCGTATAGGCATAAGCGCCGCGAATTATACTATGCTGAAGACAATTGAAGACGGAGTTAAATGCAAGGGTCGTCCAGTTCTAGAATGGTGTTTTGTTTGTCCAGTCCCAGGACAACTTGTATGGACGAGTGTCTGACAGAGTATTTCCAATGGTCACACCATTGATTTTTACGAATATACCGAGTTGGTGGGGAGAAGGTAACTTCTCTTTATTCTACACCCAGTGTGCATTTGTGTAATCAATATGTGATTACGGATTTGACGATGTGGCGTTCAAAGTGAATGGTGATCAGATGTTCTGATGATAGACGTAGCCACTAGCCTCACAACCAGGAAGCAACAAAAATTGGGCTAGGCAGCATAACTAGTTGGGTCATCCCCAAGCAGGGTGTATTGTCACCGATCTAGAGAAAAAATCATATTTATACTTCTTTTCGATTCTGTATCTTCGGATGACGGTTGGATGGCCTACAACCGTGGTGGCAATATATTCGCGACACTCAAGCTAAATGAGTGAGCGGTAATGTGTGGCCGGGTTGCAAGACGTTCTTGTTGAACCCTGAGTGTATCCCCTCTAGAGTACACTATTTAGAACGTGCTCCCATACCTTGTCTGTTGGAATCCATTCTCCAATAAGCGCTCTGTGGTTTATGATTTTATACTATATATGTGGAACGTGAGATGCTAGTGTTCCGCTACTTGATTATTTAATTGAGTTGACATTATTATAATATCCCTGGGGTTTGATATCAAAGTATTTTGGATTATAGTAATGTAAAAACCATCCATGTTTATGTGTGGGCTGGTCTTACCATTATCTTCTTGTTTGAAAAGGATTTTCAAAGTTAAACAGTATGGTTGGAATTTACTCACACCAGTCCCATGACTGACCCAGAGTTTATTTTGTTTGTTTTCCCTAAACACTTGGGTGCCCAAATTTGTACGGGCAGTCAAGTGTTTCAGGCTTTTACAGATACACTTGGAGGAGCTCAAAGCAGAAGGCTTCACTATTAGTATCTAGAGATTATTTCCGCTGTGATATGATGTATTGTACTCTTATATATGGTATGTATATACAATACAGTTTTGTGACTCAAAGTTATGTTATATAATACATTTTATTATTCTGCTCTGAGTTTCGTGTTTACTCTGATTCTGTTCAGTTGACTTCTTCTCCTTCTTCTATTCTATTAGTTCTATCTTTTCTATCTCATCCTCTAAATTCTTTCTATTAATGATCTGAATATTCGTGCACTTTGAGTGAATGGGTAAGATATTAGTCAGCTCAAATTGGTACGGATTTTCCGTCCATTACAGTTGGTATCAGAGCATAAGGTTAAGTGATTACCTTGGCTCTGTGGCGTAACTCAATAGAGATGGAGTTAGAAATACTCTAGGTTGCGTTGAGTGTATATATATAAGCGCGTATTTGTAAATTAATATAAAATTATTTTATATTGTGTTGACTGGTCAGTCGAGTGGTTTATGAATTTTGGTCGAAACAGTAATGCAAACTGCGTCGATAGGTGTTTCTAAACTCTTGAATAGAGTAATTCGACACAGTATGTTTTGAAAAGAGGGTAAATGAAATAATTTTACCCTAAATTATATTCTGATATAAAAAGGAGTATATATCTTGAGATTACTATAGTGTTGATCGTTATTATGATCAAATAAGATCTATAATTGAGTTGTTTATGTAGATGACCAATCGAAATATTATATAAGCATAATATGCAAAATCAGATGAACTCAATCAGAATTTAAAACCAGAATTGAAATAAAACTCTAAAAACTAGAAAAGATGTTGTAAGTGAATTTTGGATTAAATATATGGAAATTTTAAGATCCTGGGTGAATTTAGAAATGTTTTCTAAACGTTGTGAAGTATATTTTGTAGTGATTTCAAAATGAAAGTGTTTGAAAATAAGTTTTGGAAGTAATATACTACTGAACTCACTTCGATCGCTGGAAAATAATTCCGACGATGAAGCGCACCATTATCGGTGTTCATTTTCGAGTTTCTGAGTGGCGGATTACTACAAAAAAATTGTTTTGAATTATTGTGAGGAAACAAATTGTAAGAAATTCAAATGTTTTGAATAATAGATGATTTCAAATTTGAATTGAAATAAATCCCAGGAATTTGAATTCTGAAATAAAAATTTAACTGATGAAGTTAAAAAGTTTGAAAGGGTAAAAGTGGATGAATAAATCTGAAATTTAACTTAAAACTAAGTTAAATAAAATTGAAATAGAATTGAAGCCAATTAAGTGGAAAATCGTATCGGAATAGAATTTAAAATTGGTTTGGGTTAGAGATAATACGGAATGAAATTGAATTAATGGATCAAGAGTTGGAAATTGAGTTTGGAATAGAAGTTTAAATGGAGTTTGGGTTGGTTATAAGTGGATGATTTGGTTCGAGGAAAATTTGATTGGAAATCGATTGGAAATGAAATTGTTTATGCTGAAGAGATAGCAAATGGAAGAGATAGAGTTGGTTACCCGACCAAAAAGGTACATGTTTATATTATATACGAGTATGAGATTTTTATGAGTCGGTTTAGGCAAGTTGTTTGGCTATTTGTTTTTCTTTTGGATTGGAAAAAGCCCAGAGAGGCAAGTTGTAGTAATACCGAATAAGCTGTGCAGAGGAGATACTGACAAAATTCTCCGAAAATTTAAGCTGTTAGGAAATTTTCAGAATTTCTGAAAGTATGTGATGTTAAGAAGAAATTAATATTTTAATTAGAATTAATCAGTTCAATTGAAACTGAAATTATGAAATAAACCAAAAAGATTTTTTAACTTGTTTATAACAGAGATTGTATCATTTCTCCATCTTAGCAATTTCGAGGACGAAATTATTTTAAGGGGGAAGGACTGTGACGTCCCGCATTTTTGTCGATTTGTATTTGAATATTTAAATCAGTTTAAATATTGAATTCGTAATATAAGTGAATTTATATATTAATTAAAACGAAGTTGAACATATAAAAATATATATTAATTATAATCGTGCTCATAACGACGTTGCAGTTCGTAATTTAACGTTCTGAAATTCAACTGAGTGTACAGGATTCATTTTGAATCGGATTTCTTCGAAACAAGAAGCGTTGGAATATGTTGAACTGTATATTTCTAACAGAAGTGAAAAACCAAGATTTCGTCTTATAGATTGCAAGATATGTCCAAATCAAATATTCAGAAAGTCGCTATGAAATCGTATATCGACCGTAACGGTTTATTTGAAATAACTAGATATCAGATACGAATTTGGACAAGGTTCTTTTGAGGCGCAGCGATAATTTAATTTTTAGAAATTTACTGTAATTTTTAATAAATTAAATAAACAACTTTTTTATTTGGAGTATTGTGCACCCTGTATCGGTATTTCGGGATTTCAAAATATGAGTCAAACTACCGTTATTATTATAATTTTGGGATCGTGGCACCTCGCTGGACACGATCATAATTTTATTTCTGTCCATAGCAGTCCATAATAACGGAATTCATATAAAACAGAAACCGATGTACATGAAAAAGGAAGGTGACATTAATTAAAAACATATTTTTGTATATGAACCCTAGTAATATGAAAGGTTTTGAGAAATATAAGTAATAAAAACAATGTCACGTAAGTAGCAAACTATGAGGGTAAACTTAACGATGAAGAAAAGGGTATGGTCACCATTTGATAGAACTGTACACACATTAATTTTCCCCCATACCTACAGCAGACGCCATGTCCCTAAGTAAGCCTAAACAAGAAAAAATATTATGGCTACCATCGCGACCAAGCCTATTGCAAATTTAAACACCATACCCTGTCCATCCCAAAGTCTTATCTATTCAATGAAATCACATGCTAAGGTCTCGAAACCATCACTTACCCTACAAACTATAACATACCCTATCCCTTAATGACCAAGGTATCCGCTCATATATAAAACGCAAGGCACATTCATCCTCTTTCTTCAGCAACTCCAAAACGTGATTTCTATTGGCTTAAGGAAATATATTAAAACTTAAAATGGGACTGGCGACTTTCGCATGATGTCCGGATGGTGGTTTCGGGTGCCGACGCGTTAAGCTTAGCAAGATGGGGCGAAGTCTGTGGTGCACTACATGGTGGACTAATGGAGCCGTGAGAATGAAGTGTGGCATGAGGGAGACGCATATATGTTGATGTTTTGGAGGGATTAAATCCGATGGCGGAGCATCGAAAGTTATGAGATAGCATGCGTTCATTGATGGGTGGTCTGTTCAGCATGAGGATGTAAGGGGGGAGACGCGAGACTAGCAGTTGGTGAATACAAATGATGATGTACTCATTTGTGAAGAGTGGGAAGAACTAAAGGGCGGTGTGTTGTCCCTTTCCGTGAAGAATGATGAAGATGAGTTCATGGAGGCTGCGCACTGCGCAGGGTAGTTCAGCGAAGAGGTTTAAGAACGTGAAGAGGGGACAGCTTCTTTTTATTGGCTTGGCAAAACAACAGTGGGTGGAAGTGGTCGCTACTCCGGTAGTGTACGGTCTCAGATCAGAGGATAAAAGCAGCCGGCGAGCTCTAATATGATGGGAGGTCGACTTTGGCACATGGTTGAACGTGGTGCAGATCTGTGGAAGTCAGGTGGAATCAGGACGGAGCAAGTAAGGTGCTAATAAAGCTTCATATGGGTTTAATGTTGCTGAGGGTTTCATGTGTGGTGAAGGGGCAGACGTGTTGTAATTACGGTGGAGTATTCATGCAAGCTACAGGAAGTATAACATAACAGAAGAAAGAGAGGAAAGGACAGTGTAGAGTTTTTAAATAGAAATATAAATATACTGGAATTATGTAACGTTGGACCGAGAAGGAAAAGGCAGCAGGAATGGGTAGGTGCAGTTCCGATAACACAACAAGAAGTTGACGATGTCAGAATTAAACGACAGATCCAGTCTATTGACGCAAATCGTTATTTAACGGTTAACGCGTAAAAGGTGAGTAAATTCACTCACTCTGATCTATTTCAAAATATTATAATTTTGTTTTAATATTTGGTTGAATGTTGTGTGATGGTCGGTTAGATAAATTACAGTTAATTTGGTGGAATGAGACATATCATTGCATACGTACACACCATTGGTTAGAGACCGATTCCCTCGATTAAAATATTTAGTGTTAATTATGGTGACTAACATCTTTGGATGCAGGAAACCGGTCGGAGGAATCCGACCAGATTCCTCGATATTTATATGTACTGTTGTATTGTATATGCACTGTTTGAACCCAAATGACAGTAAAACCCTATATGAATATTGATGTTGAATGGAAATTTAAAATTTGTTTTGATTAAATAAATAAACGATATTGATTAAGAAAGTGACAACGGTCTACCATAAACCCATCGTTTGTTAAGGAGTTGATTGGCCGTCAGGCAAATCAACGAAGATAATTATAAAAATTATATTTTTATAATTAAATTGAGGTTTAAATTTATAATAGAAGTTCTATTATAAACCAGTATTTTAGAGTTCGTTTTTATAAAGTAAAATAAAATGATTTGTTGACATTTAAATAAGTTTATAAAGCAGAAATTATCCTACGATTAAATATTTGGATAATTATTTTAAGACAAACAATTTAGAAATATTATTAGATTAAATATATTAATCTAATGGTAAGAAATAATTAAAATCAGTTAACGAATTTACTGATGGAATGAAGTTGATTTAAATCAACTGTTTAATTGAAAATGATTATTAGATTAGCTGGTTCCTTGTAAAGAAGTTATAAATAGAACGGTGAAATGACGTTAAAGCGAAGAATTAATTTTTAAAATAAATAATAATAAACAACGAAGATGTCAAAGTATGAATATGGTGTTATAAAACCGTATTCCAAATAAAACAAGGAAATACCATTTGATGAATATTATAAGTAATTAGGGATTAGAGTACAGACTTATATCTTTTCTAAGGTAAGAATGTTGTCGATCAAGGTCTGAGAGGTAAATAGAATACCCCAACTTGAACGGCTTCACTATTATCGAGGAACGATATCAGTTTGTGGTGAAAGAGATGCCAAGATTAGTATAAAGGGAATATGGCAGCGTATTTCCAGTCTTAGAATTATAGCGATAAAATAACGCTGTTGACTAGGTTTAAGCATGACTATTATGTCAAGATTAGTTATAACGAAGAATATTACAGCGTATGACGAGTTTGAACTATAACGATAAAATAACGCTGTAGAGAAGGTAAGTGTGACTGTAATGACGAGATTAGTTAGAAAGAGAATATTACAGCGTATTGCAAGTTTTTACTATAGCGATAAATTAACGCTGTTAACCAAACTTAAGCGTGATTTTATATATAGCAGCACTTCCTAGGAAATGAAACAGTTTGATCTGAAATCCACTTATTCTAAAAGTAATAGGTAACGGTGTTTGTCCAAAGGAAATATAAGAATAAGTTTAGAAAGAGAATTTGGAGAATCGTGTTAGAAAACGATGATAGCATTCCGATGTTCAGAATGTGATTAGAATTAAACCATTAGGATTTGGAACTAGGATGTGACGATGTCGAATGTATTAAAAGTAAATTATTTTTAGGAATATTGATCCTGATAGGATAGTTAATATTTAGTTTTAAACCAACAAATTATAATAGCATATGTAATTAATATGTAGTTATAAGCTTGATATTGATTTAACAAGGAGCTGACATAGAAACAGAGTTTATAAAGCGAAATGGGAATATAAATCAGGAAAGAGATTTCCGTAAACAAGATAATGGTATTTATTACTTGAGTAATAAGTTATTTGATAAAGATGCTTAGATTTCTATAATAGGAATGATATTCACATTTTAAAGTGAATAATGTTTTAAAGTGAACGCTTGGCAGATTAAAATGTTTAAAATGAAATTGGAAATATTTTCCAATGAAGTTAGGATATATTATCCAAGTGTAGAAAATAAATAACATGAAAAGAATGGAAATGTTTCGAATGTTAATAACGTATATTTCCTAGAACAATGAAAGAATAAGAGTTTATAATAATTGGAAATGTTTTCCAAGAAGTGTAAAAAGGCTAAAACGGGATTTGAGAAATATCTGGTAAGAAATGGGAATTCGAATAATAAAGTCGAATGTTAAATTAAAAAGTACCCGTGATGGTGCGGTGTTAGTTGTATATTTGAATGAATGTTGTTTTTACTTCGATAGTTAAATAACCGACTATCGAATTGTTTTGACCATCGTTGTCAATACGGAGAGACCGGTTGGATTATTATTCGGAAACCACTCCGTATAGGCATAAGCGCTGCGAATTATATTATGCTGAAGACAATTGAAGACGGATTTAAATGCAAGGGTCGTCCAGTTCTAGAATGGTGTTTTGTTTGTCCAGTCCCAGGACAACTTGTATGGACGAGTGTCTGACAGAGTATTTCCAATGGTCACACCGTTGATTTTTACGAATATACCGAGTTGGTGGGGAGAAGGTAACTTCTCTTTATTCTACACCCAGCGTGCATTTGTGTAATCAATATGTGATTGCGGATTTGATGATGTGGTGCTCAAAGTGAATGGTGATCAGATGTTCTGATGATAAACGTAGCCACTAGCCTCACAACCAGGAAGCAACAAAAATTGGGCTAGGCAGCATGACTAGTTGGGTCATCCCCAAGCAGGGTGTATTGTCACCGATCTGGAGAAAAATTCATATTTATACTTCTTTTCGATTTTGTATCTTCGGATGATGGTTGGATGGCCTACAACCGTGGTGGCAATATATTCGCGACACTCAAGCTAAATGAGTGAGCGGTCATGTGTGGCTGGGTTGCAAGACGTTCAAAGTGTATCCCCTCTAGAGTACACTATTTAGAAGGTGCTCCCATACCTTGTCTATTGGAATCCATTCTCCAATAAGCGCTCTGCGGTTTATGATTTTATACTATATATATATGTGGAATGTGAGATGCAAGCGTTCCGCTACTTGATTATTTAATTGAGTAGACATTATTATAATATCACTGGGGTTTGATATCAAAGTATTTTGGATTATAGTAAGGTAAAAACCATCCATGTTTATGTGTGGGTTGGTCTTACCATTATCTTCTTGTTTGAAAAGGATTTTCAAAGTTAAACAGTATAGTTGGAATTTACTCACACCAGTTCCATGACTGACCCAGAGTTTAGTTTGTTTGTTTTCCCTAAACTCTTGGGTGCCCAAATTTGTACGGGCAATCAAGTGTTTCAGGCTTTTACAGATACACTTGGAGGAGCTCAAAGCAGAAGGCTTCACCTTTAGTATTTAGAGATTATTTCCGCTGTGATATGATGTATTGTACTCTGATATATGGTATGTATATACAATACAGTTTTGTAACTGAAAGTTATGTTATATAATACATTTTATTATTCCGCTTTGAGTTCGTGTTTACTCTGATTCTGTTCAGTTGACTTCTTCTCCTTCTTCTATTCTATTAGTTCTATCTTTTCTATCTCATCCTCTAAATTCTTTCTATTAATGATCTGAATATTCGTGCACTTTGAGTGAATGTGTAAGATATTAGTCTGCTCAAATTGGTACGGATTTTCCGTCCATTACACTAAATAAAATAAAACACACCTTTTATTGTTTTGGTGGTTGGAGGGGCTCAGGGAGGAGCTGGAACCGGCGCCAGCGTGCTGAGGTGGTGGCGGCGGGTAGATTTAGGGCTAAGGCGTCTAAATGAAGAGGGAAGGAGAAAGAGAGGGGTCGACAGGGGGCAAGACGGTCAAGGAGAGAGAGGGGCCCATCGCCGGAGGAGGCGGCGCGCGAGGGGGCTAGGGCACGAACGCCCTCTTTTTTTCTTTTTGATTCTGAAAAAAATGATGGGGGGAGGGGGCTGAGTAAAGAGAAAAAAGGGGGGATTATTTAAAAATAAATATATTATTTTAATTTATTTCCAAAATGGGTTGACTTTTTGTTCGGACTCCAATCGAGACCCAAAGATTGTCGTCCATAACTAATTACCCTCATTCCGAATGCAATGGGATATGTATCATAACCCAATTCAGCTGTTACGATTAGTTTTCCTCAAAATTAAAATATAAATCATTATATATTTAATTTAAAAGTACATTTCAATTTACCAGGGCTACATACGAACCCCAAAAAATTCCAGAAAAATAAATCTGGCTATGTTTTGACGTTACGGTCCTAACAAAACTAATATCGTTAAAACACGTTTTCTTTCGCCACGCTCACATATTGATCCCAAAAATTATGAATTTTGGAATCTAGCAATAATTTGACAATCTGGATCCAACAATAGTGGTTTCGTCGAAAATGGAAGTCGTTTGCAAAATGGCTATTTTTAAGGGCTATATTTCCATAGCGACTATTCTGAATTTTCAACTGGACATAACTTTTTATTCCCGCTATGGAATTTGGATTTTTCGAATTTTTTGAAAAGATATTTTCGAATAGATTCAAATATTTTTGTTTTCACTAAAATCCAGTTTATTTTGAATATTATACATTCACTTTAAATTTGAAATCGAATTTTCAAAATACCACGCCATTTCCAATTCCTTTTATAATTAAAATAAATATTTATATTTTAACGTCGATTCAAATAAATATATATGTTCTAATTCTATTCAAAATAAATTTCTCGTCGTTATTATTTAAAATAATTCATTTTAAATATTCAAAATTCATTAAAGTAGCCAAAATAAAAAATTTAAATTGGTTCTGATTTTCCGGGTTGTTACAATCTCCTCCACTTAAAATCTTTTCGTCCTCGAAAAGGAACGGAGCTGAAAGTTGTTTAACTGATCAACTCAACTTTCAGTTTGGCTTTCATTCTTCAGCTTTTCAATTTCTTAGAATTTTCCAATTTGTCAAAAATTGGCTAACACCCTAAGTTTTTGAAAAATTTCGCCATAACCTCCTTTATACGGGGAGCACCGGGAAAGTCCCCAAACCACCACATTGGCCCTCTCATCTCAAAAAGAAAAAGAAAAAGCCAATCGGCTCATAAAATCATCCAAACCCAATAAATTAGTAAACATGTACCTATTTGTCGGGCATACAATTTTATTCCTCTTCTCTAGCCTCCTTGCTATGACCTATTCAATGTATATACATGTATATGCATGCAATTGCATTCATTTTCAATTCAGTTTAAAATTTGATACAATTTGGCCCAAATTTACCATACATCTATACGTTGGTTTAAATGAATAATCCCGCAACACAATCATCAATCAATTAGTTTATTATCATTTCAAACACATATCTTTAATATATATATATATATATATATATTCAAAAATCATATTTTTGATGCCAAATCACAACAATAACCCTATCTAGTTTTTGGTTCTCACACCAGTCAATTGGAAATTTATATATCCCACTTTCAAGACTCGAGAATGAATGCTGATGATGTCGCGACATCACCAGAATTATGCCCGGGCGACTAGAGTGTGATTCTATATCTATCCAGTATATTAAAAACTTCGAATACATGTTTGCAAGGCGTATATGCAAAATCTTTATATATTGGATTGCCCAAATTCAATACAAATAATATTCAAATGTAACGTCCCGCCATTTTGGCTGCTTCAAATTGGTAATTAAACCGACTTAAAATGTTCAAAACCGACGGTTCGTTATTTAGCTTACAGAGTTTAAAACAGAAAAATACAGAATAAATAGAACTCACAATATTGAACAGTAAAATATAACTTTTATACATAACAAAAATTTTGAATACAAGAAGTTTATCTATAGCGGAATTTAAAGAAATTTGAATACAAGAGAAATGTATTTACTGTTAAAAAACTTCAGAGTGCGCCGTCTTCGGAATCCCTAGCTTGTCAATCTTCGAATTTTAAGCTATGATCATTAAATCGGTATTGCTCGGGTCTGAGCCGAGCGTTCCATGAAAAACATAAAACACCCTAGTCAGGATTAAATCATAGTTCAAGTAAATTAACTTCAATTTAAACTGAAATATAACAGTTGATCTATCATCGATGTCATATATAAAACAAACAGTTGTAGTATCTATTCATAACAGCTCTATCTAACTTCAGGGGCGAATGGTATCGGATGTTTGCGAGTGCACGCATGTATATAATATACATGTGTGCACCGCCTCAACACCCGAATCGAATGTAAACCATAACATAGATGATTCTGGAAGCTTGCATATACACACGTGTACATGTACCCGTATGTACTGCCCCAGCATCCCGAAACCAGGATATATCAAAAGCAAGATATCACGTATACACAAATGTATACGAATCAAGGATAAGCGGCTGCAGTAATATTTTTAGCAAAGATAAACCACATGGCTTAGTCAAAGGATAAATGAGTGCATAACTGGTGACCTCCAGGTTCCCACAAAGTGATCTATAGGGTAACATATACTTGGTTTTAAATGTAAAACAATGGGGTTTAACTACTTAGTATAAAATATTTTTGAAAAAGCATCCCAGGTTACCACTTATATAAGAAGAATTTAGAACTCATAAATTTCATTACACTTTGCTTAAGAAAATAGGACAGAAAATATGTTAGTTTGACTACCTAGCAACACAATTAATAGGTTCATGACACTACCAAAAGTCACGTTCATAACAAGACACAATAGCCGAGACTATTCCAGGCGTATACTTATAAGCAAATGCAAAATACCTCCTAAATTTTTTACTTCCTTCTTCACAAATATATATATATATATATATATATATGTAGTATGTTAAATCCAATTACATTACGGACAAACAGTCCTTTTTAATAAGTCTAGAAATACACACTAATTGACAGAGGTGAAAACTTTGCAATAATGCACTTACCTTACCAAAAAAAATTGCAAACCAGAGTATCAAAACATGAAGTAAAACATAACCAAAACTGAGTATCATAACATACAGTAAATCATGACCAACGCAACATCATGCCTTAAGGGTGACAGTGGATAACAAAAACTGGATACTTATTTAAGTGGGTTGATAGATACATATATAATAAACAAAATAGGGATGCATGTATAAGCTGAGTATGTGCTTCTCTATTTCTCCAAAACTAGACTTATATTTCAATAGTTGTATAAAACTTGCTTGCACATGAATTAAATGAAAATTAGCCCAAGTAATACTAAAACGAAAAAATGTTAAATCGCATGAGATTAAAGAGACTAGAATAGGCAGGATGAAGTAAAAGTTAAGATCAATTGCAAACTCTTAATTAATAATAATAATGTGCCATAATTGAAATTTTGTATCTTAATTCAAGGCAGAATTGTGTATTGATCCCAATAACCTTTTTCCTAATATCAGATCCAATCATCTCACTTATTGACCAAACTTTAATCACATGACTGTAGCATAGGATAACTAAAACCAGTGTAAGCTTTAGTGTGGCCGATATCAACTCTATTATCATATCAGTCATTGTATAAATTATTTTTATTTGCTGTGTTAGTAGTAAAGGACGCATGTAGCCTGATATTGACAGAATTTTCTCAATCAAACTCTTTAGCAAATAGTTCTATAATGCCAGCATCCTAACCAAGGTTATATGCCAATACTTCAACATAGAAAAATAGAATGTAACCGACTGGATGGTGGAAGGATAGAATTAAAATTTATTATTGAAAGGTGATTGCATTATTAAAAAATCAGTTTTAAAACCGAGAACAAAATCAGACTGAGTTATCAGTTTACAATTTGAACTTGTTTTAAATCTAAGAAGTTACACTCACTTTAGTTTGAGTATGCTTTTAATACATAAAACTGTTTCCAATTAGAACAATTCATGCTACATTCAACCACTTATAAAATGGCAAAAAGGTTTTAATGATCCTTAACAAAATATGCTCTGTCCAAACTAAGTTTTGAATACTAGTTACACCAACAAAAAACTACTGTTAGCTAACAGTATAACTTAAAACAAGTGCTAAGATAACACTATTAGTCTTATTCGTTATTATCATTGTTTCACATGTGAACTAAATTTCAGAACAAGCATTCATACATGACTGATTTATTGCATCCATAATCATTTCCAATATTGTTTATCAGTTCATCAAACAACTCTTGACAAATCCTATGGTCGGGATAGGTAAATAATCAAGTAGACGACAAACTGTTTCTGCAAACAAATAAATTCATAACTGGAGAAATAAAGGACATGGCTAGTCAAGAGGCTTGCTGAATCGAAACTGGGACATGGGGGAGCAAGTCAGCATCACATACTTCAGGATTATAGCATGGATGAACACAAGACAAGGCAACAAAACTATCGTCTTATAACAAAGACCGAGCATCATCCATAAGGCAGCAAGAATCAAAAAATCCTATACTATTATATTCCTAGTTTAAATCGAAATTAATCTTCTTTAACTAAAGTTAATCATGAGTTTTTAACAAAAACTCACCTCAAAGCGCTGGTTTTCTTTTTCCAAATTAAAACGGATCATGGAGGAAGCGAGGGACTTCGACTTGCTGAAGCAGGCTTCGTGATGGATCCGAGTTGTTATGCTTTGCTAGGGCTGATGATCCCTTGAAGTGGCAGCTTCAACATATCTCGAGGCGACGCGGCAGCATCGTAGGGCTCGGACATGCGAATCACTTTGGGGAAGAACCGGATTTTTAATTGGGGTTTCACTTCGATTAGGGCCGAGGTGGGAGGAACAATTTCAGAGAAAAGGTTTCCACCATTAAAATTAAAAAGGGGAAAAATTTGTATTAAAGAAAATGAATGAGAACAAAGAATGTCATGGTGGAAATATAAATAAGATGAAACGAATCTTTCAAAAGAAGGAACGCGTGGGAGATAAGAACAACGTAATGTCAGTAGGTATGGGGTAGCGCAATTTTCCAAAAATAGGTTGCGACTAAAAAAAACGACTGGGGAAGGTAATACTTGTTTAAAAATTAATCTTACCTCAAATATCCATGTACCGGTTTTAAATTCGTACTGCTAACACAATACCCAAATGCGATAAAAATTATATGTATTCCTTCGTCTTCGCGTTCTGAACCCAATAAAATTAGATCTATTGTAATTCGACTCTGTTTATATATGACGTTAATTAATTTATTTATTTTTAGATTATTTATCGGTTAACCGATTTTATTCCGTTTATTCACAAAACAACTTTGTTTGATTTTAAATTTGAAACGTTAAACTCAATTTCTTTAAATACATGAATACACACATCTCCAGGAAAATTTCATATATTTTTAACAAATAAAATCTCTAATCTGTTTAACGTCAACGCCATTTATTTTTAAATTAATCGTTTGTACTTTTCAATTGAATTTCAAATTTAATTCAAATATTCAGAAATAAATTTTTGATCTTCAACCATTCATTATGAATTAAATATCGAATTTAATTCAACTGAAACAATATATTTGATTATAGTTTATTTCTCACCCCAATATCAATATAATTTTTTTTATTCATAATTAAATATCTAATTAATTTCACTTTCTAGTTGTCGAAATTTCTGGGACGTTACATCAAATACGTATAAGGTTTAAATTTCCAAAACAATATTTGTTTTCATTTTTATTTTAAAAACATGACTCTTCACACTTGTTCTAGGATACTAATGATCCTGTCTCTAACGAGTAATTCTCATTGGATATTGCTAATCCAATCTGTGATGAATTCTTTTGTCTGGTTCTAACGTGTCTTGTTCTCGAGCTCTGTAAACCAAAGCTATGATACCACGTATGATGACCCGAACTTCCCCGTAAAGGAAAGCACAGATTGCTTTTAGAACATGACAAATCAGAACACAAACAGAAGAACATTTCATTGCTTATTACAACAATTTACATCAGAGTACAAGAATATACAGAGTATGAATAAATATTATACACTCGATAAATATCAAAGATTTATAAATTACAATGCAGCGGAAAATAATACAAAACACAACTAAAAGAGATACACAGATGCAGAGCTTTCCAAATATCATTCCAGTTGTAAACCAGGATCCTGTAAGAATAAATCTGCAAAACCAAAACTACTAGCTGCCCGTGTGGAAAATAGGGGCACCCAGAGTTTAGGTTAAAACAATAAACTCCAGTTTAGTCATGTGACTGGTGTGAGAACTAAAATAGTTATTTAAAACTTTACTTTAAAAGAGAGTAATTCCAAGCACCATGCCGTATAACACGGAACGGCTTTCCTCCCAAGAATAATAGTGCATAGGATAAACAGCGCAATGCTTTTTGGAAAAATGAAGTTATTATAAGACCCAGGCCCCATCACACAATGCAATGCAAGCCGAAGGATAGGGTTTTACCTTATAATAGCCAAACATGCTTGGTACATTTAAAACATATCATATGATACTATTATAAGTGCGTAGTGTATAAAACAACTTCAAGTATAAATGTATCAATCATAGGCGGCATGGGTACCATCTATCTTGTCACCAATACTAGGCTCTACAATCAAAACCGAAATGTCACGTCTTGGAAATTGGATTTCCATCATGAGTCGAGGCAAGGGATCATCCTCGCTGGCTTCGAGACACTATAGCAAATGCCTCAGGGTTCAGACGCTGGCGAACCCTTGGATCTTCAGGGTCGGTCCACACATAGCGGATTGATTATACACAAACACATGTTTCCCGGTCCTATAGGACCTATCTATCAGCTCCGTAGAGACAGATATATCCGAGGCGCCTCGCATTCCAACAACCACACAGGAAAAAATAATATAAATTTCAGGGCTTGTAAAACGCGGACACCACCCATAGCTAGAAAGAAACGCCGTGCACTCCTTGCAGTCACGATCCCGTTTTTGACTCATGCCGAGGTATGAGGCTCGCGAATTAACGCTATACACAAAGCTATGCCACACAGGTTGTGCTTTGATCACCAACCACAAGTCTCTACTTTTCAACAGAAGGCTTGATCATTTGCATCTCAGCATGCCACACAGGAAACTCACGCCATGCGACTGATGTCCATCGATATACAACCTCTGAGCTCATACGTCTCAGAGAAGGGCGTTAAGCAAGAGAATAAATTCTCCACCACCAAACAGATATATATTTAATAGAGATCAATCAACATAGAATAAAATCCAATGTCATACACATAGACCATTTACAAGTTCTTTCTGGGTTTGAACGAAACCGGAGGCACCTTATTCCCCGTCCCATATGTCCAATGCAGGAGAGAGGCCCTCGCATATCCGTCGATCTCCAAGTACGTCTGGACGATCACCACTTATTACCTTGTCTTGGGTGTACTGCCCAATCAAGACATCAGTAATCATCCAAATGATGTGAGGACCTCCGGTCTTCAACCACTGTCTTCATCATCGACTTATCGTCGGACCTGTTATTTAGAATGGGTATAAACCCCACCTTTCTGAATAACCCGCGTATATAATAAACGAGTGCTACACAAACACAACATACACCTCATTCCAATTCACAATATTCTTTTATTCAAATATTCACATCATTAGGGAATAGGTTCCCAATAATTTTATCAAAGATAAATTCTTTAATCTTCCTTTGGATATCAAACCATATTAAGGTTTTCCAAACAAGTCGGGATTAGCGAATCATACTGAAGTAATCATTTATTTTATTTCCCAATCCCAACATATTCATCCCATGGAGCAAAACTGGTAGTACCCCATATATAACACCACGGTGTTATAGGTAAATATTAATTACCATTTCACGTTCAAATCTAATTAAAGATTTAGCTATCGCCTGGAGTAAAACTGGTGGTACTCTATTTTTGGTCATTTTTTTGAATTGATAATTTTAATTATCACACTCACTTTTCAATCTAATCAAAGATTCATTAAAACTCCATTTAGTTTTAATCTTCCCAAAAAATCAATATTAATGATTATTAAAAGCTAAGGAATTAATCTTATCTTTAACTGGGTAAAAGAACCAATGTCATTTAAAACATGGTTCATGATAAACCCAAAATCACATTCCATTTTTTTCCAATTACTAAATATAACTGGAAATTCTAATAATCTTAACTAAAAGATTTATTCTTTTCACACGGGTTTTAAGAACAGTGTTACTGAAGACCCCATCCCATCAGTCTCTAACCGTAAATTAGTAAGAGAACGATTCCCTAAGTATTAATCCCGAAGGCCGAAACCAACATCAGATCGATACCCAGGAAACCATTCAACTTAACTAATCTCCAGTTAGATTCCATCAGTCTCTAACCGTAAATTAGTAAGAGAACAATTCCCTAAGTATTAACCCCGAAGGCCGAAACCAACATCGGATCAATACCCAGGAAATCATTCAACTTAACAAATCTCTAATTAGTTTCTAATTTTCTTAACACCATTGGGTTTAAGAACAACATTTTTAAAGATACCATTCACGACAAACCCAAAATCTCATTTGATATTGAATACAAGGCTCTGAGTAGAAAATATATCGGCTTATATTCAATATCAAATTCTGAAATCAACAAATATCGCATTGGAATAACGATAATATCTTCCAAATTCCTCCACAATATCCGTATAATCACGGAATCCAATATCGAAATATTCTGAAGATAATTTTGATTCAAATCCATTCCAATTCATATATTGGAAATTCTGGTTATTTTTAAAAACATTTCAAATCCAATTTATTTATTTAAAAATATTGGATTATAATTCTAGTTCATAACTAGTTCATTTCGATAAAATTATATTTTTATCTTTTCAAATATGGAATTTTTCATCCCAATTCTTTCCAAATCATTTATTACAATTTTACACAAATTATTAATATTTTTAATAATTTTATCAAGGCCCATACAGTCGATTTTCATAAACGGTCATCGAACTGCACTAACCGCGACCTTTTCCAAATCTGATTTGGACATAATTCCAAATCCAACTGTTGGATTTCACATCTCTTATATTCGTCGGAAAGCTCTTTTCGATATGAACCCAATGGTTCAGGTTTTAGGAGAATCCGACGGTCGGACCTCCCATAATGTCCGTTCGAAATCAATGGTCGAAATTCGCGAACTGCCTCGGCACGGCGCGTTCTATTCAGGCCATTAAATATATATAATATATATTATATATATTTCGTTGATTTCCTTTTAAAACGTATTTTATAAATCGTTTTAAATTCAGTTTCAAAACGATTTCAACTTCATATTCGATTTCAAATCAAAATTGAATATTCCTTATCATTAATATATAAATGATAATATTTTCAAAACATAATATTTTGAAACCACTTCCATTTCGATATTCATCTTAAGAATGAATAAAATCGATATAAATATCGTTCACGTCAAATGGAGTTAATCTAATCAACATGCTTTTATTCAACACATGAATATTTTATTCAACACGTGAACATATTATTTTAAAATATTCTTTATTTATTCTATTCAACACATGAATATATTATTTTAAAATATTCTTTATTTATTCTATTCAACACATGAATATATTATTTTAAAATATTCTTTATTTTCCAAATTAAAATGAGACTCAATCAATTACCATATAATATTAATTATATGGATTCCATACAACATATGTATATAATAACAATGATAAACGATCAACCATCATCCAAAGTGCACTACACAACTGCATAAGCATTAAATTTAAATAATTAATGCTTACAACAATCTGTCAACCCATCGATTGACATACAACTAAATATTGGGATTAGTTTATGTCCAATATCATATCAATACCCGTGTGGGGTTTTCAAACAACAAACACTGAGCAGTTGGGCAATGTGCAAAATATATCGTCCCAATCAATATCAGTAAAATGTGTGTACATAAACAAATCGTTTGATTTGTAAATGAATATTCATTTTCATTTCAGGAGATTTATATTCCGTTCTTTTATACGTTAAAAATTATATTTTTAACGTTAAAATATTTATTACAACACTTTACCATTTTTAACAGTTCATTCATTCAATAAAAATGTTGTTTTTAACTAACACCTTTTATTACAGAAAATTTCGGCATTATAACGGCGTGATATCGAAATCGGGTAATGTCTAGCATTACCCCTCTCCTGATATTGGCTTGCGCCATACACACATAACAGTTCAATCAATTCAATTCAATTCTCATCCCAAACCAATTCAAACAAATAAATCAACCAAACCAAACAATCAAACAAGTCACCCATGGTCTGTGAACGATGGGGAGCAGTTCATATATGCAGTTATAAAATAAATAACTGTACAAGAAATTTCAGTGAGGAGTTCTCACCTTGGGGTTCCACTCCGTCATTCTTTATTTCTGAATGATTCGGATCTTGTTTTGATTTCGGTCTGTTCCATCGCATTCCTTTTCACGCTGATCATGGTAAAAATCATATTTTTAATATGATGTTCATATATTGAAAATCATATTTTTACTTCGCTATATATAAAAAAAATCGAATCTTTATTTCAAAACATTACACATACAAAGATCATATTTTTATCATGTTAATATATATATATAACTCAACTTTCCTTGTATAAAAACCTCGTCTCTCCTTATATAAAAATCTCGTCTTTCCTTACATAAAATCTCGTCTTTCCTTATATAAAAATCTCGTCTTTTATAAGTAGAAATCAAATCTTTTTTATATTGAATAATCTTAACTTTATAACACTAAAAATCTTATCTTTACACCGATAAAAATCTAATCTTTTATTTGTTTAAAAATCTAATCTTTCTATAAATAAAAATATAATATTTTCCTAATTAAAAATATAATCTTTATATTTCAAAAATCATATCTGTTTTTTGCAAAGCAATGTTTATTTATGTTCATAAAAACTATATTTTTATATTAACTAAGCAAAACAAAATAAAATAAAACACACCTTTTATTGCTTTTGTGGTTGGAGCGGTCGAAGAGGAGCTGAAAGCGGCGCCGGCATGTTGAGGGGGTGGCGGATGACCCAGGTGGCGGCAGTGGGTAGATAAGAGCTGAGGCCTCTAAATGAAGAGGGAAGGAGAGAGAGGGGTCGATAGGGAGGAGAATGGTCGAGGGGAGGAAGCGTCGGTCGAGAGAGGGGCCCCATCACCTGAGGTGATGGGGCGCAAGGGGACTAGGGCACGAACGCTCCCTTTTTTTCGATTTTTGAAAAAATGACGAGGGGGAGGGGGATAAGTAAAGAGAAAAAGGGGGAGGGGTTATTTAAAAATATATATGTTATTTTAATTTATTTTCAAAAAGGGTTGATTTTTTGTTTGGACTCCAATCGAGACCCAATGACTGTCGTCCTTAACTAATTACCCCATTTCGAACGCAATGGGATATGTATTGTAACCTGATTCGGCTATTACGATAAATTTTCCTCAAAATTAAAATATAAATCATTATATATTTAATTTAAACATACATTACAATTTACCAAGGCCACATACGAGCCCCAAAAATTCTAGAAAAATAAATCTGGCTATGTTTTGATGGTACGGTCCTAACAAAACTAATTTCATCAAATTTGGAGACCGTTTGTAAAACGGTCATTTTCTGGTCGATTCAAATTGACTAAAACTGTCAAAACACGTTTTCTTTCGCCACGCTTACATATTGATCCCAAAAATTATGAACTTTGGAATCTAGCAATAATTTGACATCCCGGATCCAACAAAAGTGGTTTCGTCGAAAACGGAGGTCGTTTGTAAAACGGCTATTTTAAAGGGCTATATTTCCATAGCAACTATTCTGAATTTTCAATTGGACATAACTTTTTATTCCCTCTATGAAATTTTTATTTTTCAGATTTGTTGAAAAAATATTTGCGAACAGATTCAAATATTTTTGGTTTCACTAAAATCCGGTTTATTTTGAATCCTGTACATTCATTTGAAATTTGAAATCGAATTTTCAAACTACCGAGCTATTTCCAATTCCTTTTATAATTAAAATAAATATTTATATTCTAACGTTGATTCAAATAAATATATATGTTCTAATTCTGTTCAAAATAAATTTCTCGTCGTTGTTTTTTAAAATAATTCATTTTATATATTCAAAATTCGTTAAAATAGCTAAAATAAAATTTTTAAATTGGTTCTGATTTTCCGGGTTGTTACATCTAGTTATTTGTTTCATAATCTTAACATGAATTTCATCCAGTTATGATATAATAGGCAATGCTCTTTCGTCTAAAATCCAACTATCAAAACTTTTAGTTACATTAGAATTATACTCCCTATATCTTTTACTCGAGAAAAACAAGTCAGTCTACTTACCAAATAGTTTATTCTTCAAAAGTTCATAGCCGCAGTACCACCGATTGCTAAAATGTGCTTTTTCAAATTCATATACATTCAAGGCTCTAGAATAAATCTTAAACAAATCAATAATAGAAATATTTGCAATCTTTGACTTAAATGTTGAAAATATATTTCATTCTATATGTAGGTAGCAATAAATGTTAAATGCCATAAGAAAATTTTCACGAACACCTAAAATTAAACCTTTACGTTGATCCGACATAAAATAAAATTACGACTTTCTTGAAGTATTTCCTTTAAATAACATAAAAACCATATCCAATTATCCATATGTTCAATAGACACTATAACCATTGCTAAGGGAAAAACCTGCATATAACTTTCCAAAATAAAAATCAAAACGAAGGTAAATCAACAATCAAATCAAAAACTAATACCTAGAATCTTCTATCCATGCTAAAAACTAAAAGCATAAATCTGATACTATTGTTAATGACAACTAATATTGGCAAAAGTAAAGAAAGAAAGAAAAAAAATCAAAAGCTCATAACACACATGACATAGAAAATAATGCCCATAACAAACCCTGAATCCTAAAAATGATATTACCAAACACTAAAAAAGTGATACTATCAATACCTAAATCCTAGAAACATAAATCTTATACTCTTACTAGCACGAATTAATACTGCAAAAAGTAGACATCGGAAGAAAATCAAAAAAATATCATAACACAAATGAAATACAGAATGATACTCACAATAAATTTTGAGACCTAAAAATGATACTATCAAACACTTAAAGTTGATACTGATTAATTACCATAACAAGTGAGAATGTCACAACGTAACTTAAAACAACAAATAATAAAATCATACCTTGATTATCATTCTTTGCAGTGATTCCCATCAATACCCCTGGTCGTCCCTTTACCTGAGCAGCATCTAAAAAAATCATAGATCGACAATTCTAAAAACCAAGCATACAATCACCAAGAAAGACAAACACTCTATCAAATTGGTAAGTAGAGGCATTAACATTCATATCAATATAACTATCTGGGTTATGCTTCTTTAACCCTCCAAATATCAGCTCAAATCATTGTAAGATGTAGCATTGTTACCATGTAATTCCATCAAAGCAAATTGTTTTCCATAATAAAGAAAAGAGTAGGACAACTCAATATTGTATTATCTATGAAAATCATCAATGATATCTCTAGGCTTTCTACCAGGATGATGACGAATTTCATTAATAATAAATAATTTAATAAATGAACCAGGAAGGTGGGGATTACTCAAATTTCTAAGGTCATCTCCACAAGAATTTTCATTAATCTGATTTCGAATAAAAATTCTATTAATTTATCCGGAATCATAAGAAACGTGCACTTTAAAAGGACATCCACTTGAAGATGAAGGACAAACAATCGTTATTCTAATGGAAATATCCTTCAAAAAAAGTAATTTATATCCCTTTTGAATTTGATATCCCATCAAAAAAAATTCTAAAATCATTAGCTCCTCCAAAACAAAAATCAATAAAATCAGAAATAGATGATGTAGATTCTCCCTTCATCATATCTTTCAAACTTTTTTTTGCTATGCTCAATGATATTTGAACACAAAGACCCAGTATATGATGGATGCATTGAAAGATTGGACGAAATTGAAATAGAAACATCATTGTTATTTTCCAATGAGAATTCTTCACCTTAACAATAAAAGAAAAGAAAGCACGCTACTTATGTAGTTAAAAACAAACCATACTGTGAACGTAATGTCCCGTACTTTTGGTAGTTAATATTTAAATTATTTTATTATTTAAACATTATATTTAGAATATTAATGGGTTTTTAATATTGAATTCGTTATTTAAAAACGAAGATAAATGTTATAATTTATATATAGTTTAAAACGAGCTTGAAATGGCATGGTAGTTCGTAATATTGAGTTTTGAACTTCAATGGGATATACAGAACCTGTTTTAAGTCAGAATTATGTGAAATGAGAAACGTTTGGATCTTGTTGATTATAATTTTCTAATGAAAGAGAAAAACTCAGATTTCATATTATAGATTGTTAGTTATGTCTGATTCAAAATTTTAAAATAGTCGCTATGGAAATAGTTATTGAAATATAACGTTTATTAAAAAATTTAAAAGGATTTTTATATAAATTGGGCACTGTTTTAACTCGAATTGATGATATTAAGTTATATAACTTATATTTGAAGCTGTATATATTATTCCAATTGGATATTTATGACGATAATAATTTATTGTTGTTTAATTGAATTAATTTGGAATTTAATAAATATTTATCTGATATTTTATAAACTTTAAAAATAATCATTTTTCCATACAACATCCATTTTCAACGAAACGAATTTTATTGGAATGCGTATCCCTATTTATTGTTAGATTTCCAGTTTGGAGCCATTTGGAATTGTTTTATCGGTAGATGAAATTTAAAGGGGTGAACCGACACCGTTGTGCAAACGGAGTCGGAATTCAACAAAAATATTTTCATTGGATTCGGAATGTCAAGGCAAAAATAGTATTTTTATTTTTTTTAGAGGTCGTTCGTGGTCATATAAAATAAAATAAAACGTCAACGAGTGATTGTCACATATATTATATATTTATATATAATATTTAACTTTCCCGCAACTAATTCTTCTTAGGACTTACGTTCCAAATATATTTCCTTGTGCCCCAAATTCTGAAAACTTGCGCACTAAACAATTGAAAACTTGCATCCCGAAACTACCACAATACCTTACATCCCACTCATATTAAAGCCATGGCAACCAAGGAAATTTTTGAAATATACCCACGCAATAGTTACCCAGTACATTCTGCAAACCTATAACTTGCTGAAAACCTATACACTCTAGAGCCATGCGCCTCACGTAATTCTTTCACTATAAAATGCTGCTCCATTCCACATCTTTTTAGAAAGTGTAAACCGAAAACTTTTCACTAAAACAAAAAGAAAACCAGTCTACTATTTAAGTCCAAATATGCTAGAAATTGCAGTGAGTTCCGAAGAGCAGTGAGGCTCGTTGAGATCTGAGTGCTCGCGGGTTTGGGGACACAGTGGAAGGATGGACTGACAGTGGCAGTTTGGGGAAAAGCGCGGGTGTTCATCAGAGGGGAGGTCTATGAAGGGAGGTCTGTGGCAGCGGGAGAGAGGTTTTAATGTAGATCCTCGATCGTGTATTTGTATGGCAAGGGGATTTGCTAAGCTTCAGCATGGCAGGGGAATTCGGATTTTGGGAAAACGCTGGTGAGGCAAGAGGCCGGTGGAGATGTAGTACTGACGAAGGGATTGTGCGTGGATTGTACTTAAAGAGGAAATGCGGGTTAAACCAACAGGAGGTGCTTACGTTTTAACATAAGGGGGGAAGTTTTTGGCGTATATGTTCATCGTGGAAAGAAAGTAGGGGCTGGATGCGTTACTGCTAAATCCATGAACTGTCTAAATAACAAAATTACACTACGTCATCAATAACCAGAATGAAACAAAATGAAATGCTTCATCATCATATTGAAGCTATCAAGCGTGCTAAGCTTATGAGAAAAATGCCTTGAAGGGTAATGTAAAGGAAACATGAGAAACGAACTAGAAAGAGCTGTTTGGATCTGGAGTTGGAGGTGGAGCTAGGGCGCATACTGACCGATGAGGCAGAGTGGTGGTGCGAGGTGCTGTGGTGAGAGGACGGTAGGGTGAGTCAGAAGTTTATGCTGGTGGTGGAGGAGGTAAATAATGCACGGCAGGTGGAAGGTAACGAGCAGCTCATTTAAATTGCCTAATTACAATTTATAAAGCCTAATCACATTCATACATATGCTAAATTATAAATTAATATGGCCTAATATATAAAAATATAATGATGCGCGCCTGGTATATAAAATTTACGCGCCTGGAAAGACAGCAGCCGGAACCGCTTGGTATGAAATGTGCAAAATTCAAGTTTTTAGCGTAATGAGTTAATAAAGTTTTTTTTAAAATAAAATATAAATATAAATATAAAATATAAAATAAAACATGGCTAAAGGAAGGCCGTTTATCTCCAGGTAAGTCAGGTAACACATTTGTATAGACTCAGGAGTGTATGGTAAAACCAAATGGGCGTCATTATCTTATTTTCTAACTAGTCAACCATGGGAATCTGTTATACTGATTTGAACTAATTCAGTTATTAAACATTACTTGGTTAATCAACTTTTTCTAGTGCAGTCTATACCAGCTAGGCAAATCATTATATTAGCAACATTTTATCAGGAGGAAATTAGTGAAAGAGTCTACTAACTAAATAATGGTGCAACACGCTATGAACAATGATAGAAAGTGAAATTGATTTTTAATTAAGGTGTTTGTTAATTAAATCGTGTACTTATAACCCTTCCACGTGTTAACAGAATGGGACCAACCAAGCGACATTAGGATCTTATGGGCGAGCACTTCAGGCTGGAGATAGTTTGGACGTGTTTGGATGCAACTGAAATTTTCAATTAAATTAAACGCATGTTTAACTTAATTGAAAAAGTCGACAAATGAAAATCAAGGTGAGTTAAACTCACTCAGCTTTTCCCCCTTATATAATTAATATAAGTTGGGTTTTATACTTATGTGCTATGGTTGTTTGTTGTTTGTTGATTTTATTCATATTTCGACTGAAACAGTTAAATTAAACGTTCGTTTAATTTAATTTAAACAAATCGTTATTTATAATGACTGAATCCAATTGAGGTAACTTACCTCAGTGGTTACGTTTATAACAATATAAACGTTATAAATAAATAATTGAATGCTTGCATGTTTGTTATTAGCCCAGTATTGATTGTTACAATTATATTTTTACTGTTATTATTAAACTGTTTATATGATCACTTTTTTTTGGGAAACAAATATTGATTGGCCATAGTAAGTTGATTGAATTGAATTTGTGGTAAACCATTGTTTTGCAGGAAATAACAGGTTGGAGGAATCCAACAGGATTCCTCATTGATATTTATAACGTTTATCAATAGGATCATATTGTTTGTTATGAAATGTGAAATTGGTTTCTATCGCACGGTTTGGTACTATAGTAGTCATTTGCCTCTTTAGTACCGTCGATTAAAAGAAATGATTTTTCGAAATCAATATTAATTGGATTTCGAGTGGTTTCAAAGATATAAATATATTATATGGATTTGAAATACAGTTTTGATTAAAAACAATTGAAGATAAATTACGTTTTTATAAATTTATAAATATAACTAATAGAGATGTAATATATTATTAAATCAATGGTTAAACGATATAAACTTATCGCATTGGCTATTTAAATGTTGAAATGGTTTCATAAAGGCCTTAACGGTCGTATTGGAAGTTTAAATCGATTTCAAAATATTGAAATGAAATAATTGGATATACGAGAATTTATAAAAGAGTTTAAGGAGTGATATTTTTGTAATAAATGATCATTTTGATAAATGTTGATCAGAATATACGAAATGAGATTAAATAACATTTCGTTAATAAGATTTACAAATCGACGGATTTGGAAATGAGTAGTGATTTGGAAATTAGGCTTCAGATTTTTAAATGAAGTCGGATTTGAAAATATGATAGTTTTATTCCGAGGTTCAGAATGTGGCATTCTGAAGTTCGGAATGATCGATCGAGGTGAGTTTTATTCTGAGGTTCGAAATGTGATATTCCAAAGTCCGAAATGATAACTGATGGGAAGAGTAAAAATGAAGTTAATGTTTGGATAACGACAACAAATATTTGTTGTCAATAATAAATTGCAAATGGATTTTTTTTAAATGAAATAAAAACGAATGGTAAGTAGTTGTAATTAATTTACAAAAGATTTTGTAAATGGAAAATTAAAGTTTTAGAAATGAATTCGAGTTAGTAAATAAAGTTAGTGGTTTGTAAATATGTTTCGTAACGTGTAATAACCCAGAAATCCGAGCCAATTTAAAAATTGTATTTTGGCAATTTTAGCAAATTTTGAGTATTTAAAATGAATTATTTTAAATAATAACGACGAGAAATTTATTTTGAATAGAATTAAAAACATGTATATCTATTTGAATTATCGTTAGAATATAAATATTTATTTTTAATTATAGAAGGAATTGAAAATGGCGCGATAGTTTGAAAATTCGATTTCAAATTTCAAGTGGATGTGCAGGATTCAAAATAAACCGGATTTTAGTGAAACCAAAAATATTTGAATCTATTTGAGAATATCTTTCCAACGAATCCAAAAATCAAAATTTCATAGCGGGAATCAAAAGATATGCCCAGTTGAAAATTAAGAATAGTCGCTATGGAATTCTGGCCCTTAAAAATGGAAATTTTGCAAACGATCTCATTTTCGACGAAACCACTTTTTTTGGATCCGGGATGTCATGTTATTGCTAGATTCTAAAATTCGTAATTTGTGAAAGCAATATGTGAGCGTGGCGAAAGAAAACGTGTTTTGACAGTTTCTGTCAATTTCGATAGACCAGAAAATGGCCATTTTTCTAACGATCTCAGAATGTGGCGAAATTAGTTTTATTAGGACCGTATCGTCAATACGAAGCTAAAAATATTTTTAGGGAATTTTTGGGGTCCGTATGCGACCCCAGTAAATTTAAATGTACGTTTAAAATTCAATATAATGATTTAAATGTTAATTTAAATGAAAACTGATCGAAACGATAGAACTGGCTTACAAAACATATCCCATTGTGTTTGGGATGGGGGTAATTAGTTAGGGACGACAGTCGATGGGTTCGATTTGGGGACCAAATTGAAAAGTAACTTTTTAAGAGAAAAAAAAATATTTATTAATAAATATATATATTATGTTGTTCCCCCTTTATCTCTCCACGATGGTCAACACACGGTCAAAATTCAAAAAGAAAAAAACCTAAATCGCATCGCCCTTCTGTCCAGCCTCCACCACTTAAATCGCGTCGCCCTTCTGTCCAGCCTCCACCACTACGCATCACGCCCTGCCACCGCGCCTCCGCCAACACCACCGGCGATCCTCGCTCCGCATCTCCTTCTCCGTCCCCTCCTTCAGCGTGAGGAAGCCGCGCCCTCCTCCCAAACCCACGAGACCCGCAATCACCGCCATCCCCTCACTCCGACCGCCGCTACCCTCGTGTACCCACCGCCGACCACCTTAGCGCCCCTTAGCCCCATTCCATCCTCCAACCGTTAACTGTAAGTGCTTATTTTATTTCCATTCATTTTTATTTTCATTTTCAGTTTTAAAGCAGTAAAAAGTGGATTTTTAAATCGTATAAAAACCTGATTTTTTAGAGATATAAAGGATTAATTTTTAAGTTAATAAAAATTAGCTTGTTATGTTAATAAAGATTTGATTTTTATTTATATATATAACTTCGTGATAAGATTCGATTTTTATCATATGGTTAGCATTAGAAAAATATGATTTTTAGCTAATGAAAAGATTATATTTTTTCTATATGAAAAGGTAACCTTTTTATAAATGAAGAGATTAGATTTTTGTCTATGAAAAGATATATTTTTGATTTAATAAAAATATAATTTTTATGAATGTAGAGAAGTAAAAATATAATTTTTATTATATTACTAGCAAGATAAAAATATAATTTTTATCATGGAAGTAGCGGTGTAATGGAATGATTTTTACACAAGTAGTAGAGATATAAAATTACGATCTTTATATATAAAAATGTGATATTTATACAGAGAATGGCGAGAGAAAAATATCATTTTTATTATATGAACATCGATATAAAAATTTGATTTTCATATATATGAAGTAGCAATAAAAACACGATTTTTATATAGAAAGTAGCGATGTAAAAATATAATTTTTCTTATGTAAAGAATGATATAAAATATAATTTTTATACATGAAGTGATATCATAAAAGTGCGATTTTATACATGTAGATATGAAATAAAAATGAGATTTTTAACATAAGACTGCGTAAAACAGATCTCGTTAGAAGCACGGTGAAGATTTCCTACATATGAAGAGTCGCGGCGTTTGGTTTAGCTTACTAGTGAGAACTTCCCACTTTAATTCTTGTTTTCTAGTTAAAATATATACTAGGATGCAGACGGTGCTTAGCAGCACCCGACGCCCATTCTCCACAGACCATGGACGACTTGTTTGATTTGCTTATGTTGTGAAAATTGATTGTGTGATGTGGAATGAAATAAAATATTTTATCGTTAAAAATATTTTATAGTTAAAAATATATTTTTTAACGTGTATATAAAATAAATATTCATTTAAAAATCGAACGATTTGTTTATGTACACCCATTTGAAGGATATTGATTGGGATGATAAATTTTACACGTCGCCCAACTGCACAAATAAAACCTCTGTTGGATTGTTTGAAAACCCCACACGGGTGTTGGGATGAAACTGGCCATACACTAGTCCCAATAATTAGCTGTATGTCGATCGATTGATTCACATGCTGTTATAAGCGAGAAATATTTATATTTGATGCTTATGTAGTGTAGAAGGCACTTTGGGTGATGGTTGACTGTGTTTGATTGTTGTAGTGTACGTGTGTGTATGAAATCCATACAAATCACATTGTATGGTAATTGACTGTGTCTAATTCCAGTTCAGAAAGAATGAATATTTTAAAATAACGATTATTTTAAAATAACTAATATTTTTCAAATAATATTCAGAAGAGAATAAAAATATGGTTTTGATGTCCGATTTGGGATGGACACAAATATATTTAAATATATAAAGCCGTGTTGATTAGATTGACGCCATTTTGACGTGAACAATATTTGTATCGATTTTATTCATTTTTATAATGAATATCGAAAAGGAATTGATTTCAAAATCTAATGTTTTGAAAATATTATCATTTGTATATCGATGATATCGAATATTCAGTTTTGATTAGAAATTGAATATGAAGTTGAAATCGTTTTGAAAACGAATTTAAAACGATTTATGAAATACGTTTTAAAATGAAATCGGCGAAATATACATAATACATATTTTATATATAATGGCCTGAATAGAACGCACCGCGCTGCGGTAGTTCGCGAATTTCGACCATTGATTTCGAATGGACATTACGGGAGATCCGACCGTCGGATTCTCCTAAAACCAGAACCGTTGGGTTCGTATCGAAAAGAGATTTCTAACTAATATTAGAGATTTGAAATCTAACGGCTGGATTTGGAATTATGTCCAAATAAAAATTGGAAAAGGTCGTCGTAAGTGCAGTTCGATGGCCGTTTATGAAAATCGACTGCATGGGCCTTGATAAAATTATTAAAAATAGAAATAATTTGTGTAAAATCATAAGAAATGATTTGGAAAGAATTGGGATGAAAAATTCCATATTTGAAAATATAAAAATAGATCTTTATCGAAATGAACTAGTTTTGAACTAGAATTATAATCCATTTATTTTTGAAATAAATAAATTGGATTTGAAAAGGTTTTAAAAGTAACCAGAATTTCCAATAACTGAATTGGAATGGATTTGAATCGAAATTGTCTTTGGAATATTTCGATGTTGGATTTCGTGATTATACAGATATTGTTATGGAAATTTGAAAGATATATTTATATCATTATTTCCAATACGATATTTGTTGGTCGTAGAATTTGATATTGAATATAAGCCGATATATTTTCTATTCAGAGCCTTATATTTAATATCAAATGGGATTTGTGTTTGTCGTGAATGGTGTCTTCATTAACACTGTTCTTAAACCCAGTTGAGAAAAAGAATAAGTCTTTTTATTTAGAATTAATGAAGTATACCAATTAAATGGTATTTAATTGGAATTGAATTTGAATAGATTTTGTGGTTTATCGTGAATGGTGTTTTAAATAACACTTGTTCTTTAACCCGATGATTAATGGAATGTGAATTGGGTTTATCGTGAACAGTGTTTTAACGACATTCGTTCTTTAACCCGAGTTACAGTGAAACGTGATTTGGAATTTATAAATCTTTTGTAAAGATTTAAAGGAGATTTTCCAAAGTAAAGTTTTCCAATTTAATAAAATAAATTGGAATGGAATGAAATTCGATTTGCTAAGAATTGAAGTGAATTTCTTTGGAAGAAGACTGCTAATATATCATGAATTTAAAAGGCGTTGCCGTTATTCCATTTATATTATTAGTCGGATATGGAAGTTCATATTGATTATATATATATCGATTTCTTTTCCATGAAGATTCCATCGTTAATGGAATGTGATTTTGGGTTATTGTGGATGGTATCTTTAATAATACTGTTCTTAGACCCAAAGGAATTAAGAAAATCAGAAACTAATTAGGGATTAGTTAAGTTGAATGGTTTCTTGGGTATTGATTTGATGTTGGTTTTGACCTTCGGGGGTAATACTTAGGGAATTGTTCACTTGCTAATTTACGGTTAAAGGCTGATGGAATGTGATTTTGGGTTTATAGTGAACCGTGTTTTAAATGACATTGGTTCTTTAATCCAGTTAAAGACAGGATATGATTTCCCAAGTTAAACAATCATTAATATTGATTTTTGGGAAGATTAAAACCAAGTGGAGTTTTAATGAATCTTTAATTAGATTGAAATGATCGAGAATGGAGTATCACCAGTTTTGGTCCAGGCGATAGTTAAATCTTTAATTAGATTTGAACGTGAAATGGTAATTGAATTTACCGATAACACCATGGTGTTAGATATGAAGTATTACTAGTTTTACTTCATGGGATGAATAGGTTGGGATTGGGAAACTAAAACAAATGATTACTTTGGTAAGGTTCGCTAATCCCGACTAGTTTGGATAAACCATAATTTGGTTAGAATTGATATTCAAAAGAAGATTAAAGAATAAATTTAAAGAATCTGTCTTTGATAAAATTAATGCGAACCTTTCCCAAATTATAAGAATATTTGAATAAAAGAATATTCTGAATTGGAATGAGGCGTATGTTGTGTTTGTGTAACACTTGTTTATTATATACGCGAGTTATTCAGAAAGACCGGGTTTATCCCATTTTGAATAACTGATTCGACGATGTGTCGAGGATGAAGACTGTGGTCGAAGACCGGAGGTCTTCACATCATTTGGATAATTACTGATGATCTTGATTGGGCTGTACACCCAAGAGGAGGGAATCAGTTGGTGATTGTCCAAATGTACTTGGAGATCGATGGATATGCTAGGTACAAGGTGCCTCCGGTTTCGTTCGAACCCAGAACGGACTTGTAAATAGACTATGTGTCTGACATTGGATATCATTCTGTGTGATTGATGGATATCGTTTGCATGGAGTGGTTTGCCTATGTGGCATGCTAAGATGCAAATGATCAAGGCTTTTGTTGAAAAGCAAAGTCTTGTGGTTGATGATCAAAGCACCGCCTGTGTGGCGTAGCTTTGTGTACCATTAATTCGCGAGCCTCACACCCCGGTTCTGAACCAGAAACAGGAGAGGACTTCAGGGAGGGCATTTGTTTCCTTCTAGCTAGGGTGGTGTCAGTGACCTACTAGCCCTGACATTTATATTATTTTCACCTGTGTGGTTGGTGGATTGTGAGGCGCCTGGGATATATCGGTGACTATGTGGAGCCGATGGAGTCATTTGGCTCATTGACGCCCAAAAGGGTGGGTAAACGCAGTGTTCAGGCATTTTAATCCACATCGGTGGACCGGCCCTGACGATCCAAGGGACGATGCGTTCTATTCCTGAGACACGGGCTAGAGCGTCTCGAATTCGGTGAGGACGATCCCTTGCCTCGGTTCACAGATGGAAATCCAACTTCCAAATACATGAAAATTGCAGTTTTGATTATAGAGCCTAGTATTGGCGACATGATATATGGTACCCATGCCATCTAGGATTGATACATTTATATTTGAAGTTGTTTTATACACTATGCACTTATAATAGTACCAAATGATTTGTTTTTAACGTACCAAGCATGTTTGGCTATTATAAGGGAAAACCCTATCCTCCAGCTTGTGTTGCATTGTGTGATGGGACCTGGGTCTTATAATAGCTTCATTTTTTCAAAAAGCATTGCGCTGTTTTGTTATATGCACTGGTGTTCTTGGGAGGAAACCTGTTCAGTGTTATACGGCGTGGTCCCTTGATATATCTGATTTAAAGTAAAGCTTTAAATAACTGTTTTAGTTCTCACACCAGTCACATGACTGACCTGGAGTTTATTGTTTTAACCTAAACTCTAGGTGCCCTTATTTTCCACACGGGCAGCTAGTAGTTTTGGTTTTGCAGATTTATATTCGCAGGATCCTGGTTTACAGCTGGAATGATATCCGGAAATCTCTGTATCCATATATGTATATCTCTTTCAGTTGTGTATTGTATTATTTTTCCGCTGCTATGTAATTTATTGTAAATCTTTAATATTTTTTGTTGTAAAATATTTATTCATACTCTGTATATTCTTGTATTCTGATGAAATTGTTGTAATAAGCAATGAAATGTTCTTCTGTTTGTGTTCCGATGTGACTTGTCCTCAAAGCAATCCGCTCTTTCCTTCACGGGGAAGTTACGGGTTCTTATATAACGTTCGTTGCAAGAGAGACGATGTAATGACCCGCATTTGCAGAGGTATTATAATTAATTTATTTAATTATATAAATAGTGATATAGTGAATTAAATGGTCGTGGAATTAAATAATGATGAATATTTAATTAAAATAATAAATTAAATAATATATTTAATTCTGAAATAATCAGAATTGGCTGAAATGGCGATATGGTGTGAACTGGATCATCTGTGATATTTAATTCAGCTTGGAATTGAATTTGAATAACGAATATAGTATATAAAAGATAGTTTGAACGTATAAATTATAATGTAATTATAATCGAGCTCGAAATGGCGCTGCAGTTCGTAAATTGGCGATTCGAACTTCAACTGAATGTATAGGATTCGTTTTAAGCCGGATTTCTATGAAACAAGAAACGTGTGGAGCTGGTGGAGTATATCTTTCTAGTGGAAGAGAAAAATCGGGATTACGTTGGGTAGATTTTGATTTACGTCCAAATCAAATTTTAGAAAAGTCGTTGTGGAATTCCTTTATAATTTATAAAGGAATTATTTATATTTTAAAAAGGAATTTCATTTTTTAATCGAATATCGATTTAATCGGGATTTGAAATATCAAGTTATAAATCCCAGTAGAGCTGTATGGTATTCCATGGTGGATATATACGATAATATTTATTTTTAAATATTAAATTTAATTTTTATTTAAATATATTTATATAGTTAAATGGGTCATCCAGAGCTTTAAAAATAACCACTTTTGCAAACAAAGTCGGAATTCGACGAAACCAATTTTCTTGGATCCGCAATATTAAATTATTGCTAGATTACAATTTCCGTAATTTCTAAAGTCAGTATGTGGCCGTACGGATTTTTAGAGTGAAAAACAGTCAGTATTTCAATGGTTAAAAATACGCTGTGTGAGCAAACGGAGTCGGAATTCAACAAAACCAGTTTCGTTGGGACCGAAATGTCGAACTGAAGGTGCATGTCCAGTTTGGTGATTTTTGGGTATCGTACGTAATCACTGGGATTTTTAGAAGGCAGATACAAGGAGAAATCTATAAAATAAAATATAAAAATCAAATATAAAAATATCCTAATCTAATTCTTGGACAATATGGAGGCCACGAAACATTTCATTTCAGCCACAAGTGCTACCAACCCAAACAAACATATACATACCGTATAAAAACCATCACAGCAAGAAAATTTCAAAAGTAGAAAAATCCTATAATCAAAATAAAATGTCTAAAATCCGAAAACCAAGTTTATTGATCTTCTATGGACTTGTACTTCAAGCGCGTATCAGTTTTGGGGTGTTCGAAACCGTCTGTGTTCACTGATTTTTCCAATAACGCGATTATTGAACCTAGGGTTGGGTTTAGTGAGGATTTTATACTTCGATTTGCGAAACGAAGTTCATAGTGGGATTGAGGAGAGTGAAGGGCTTGTGTTTGCAAAGTCTGAGGGTTAACTATGGATAAAGATGTCGATCATCTACTGTGTTGCGTGAAGGAAGTAGTGTCGACGGGTTTGGGAGGAAAGGGGCGAGTTTCTCATGAAGGGGGTGAGGAAAGAGAGGATTTGATGAGGAAGATTGTGTAATAACCCGAAAATCTGGGCCAGTTTAATTTTTTTTTATTTCGGCAATTTTAGCGAATTTTGATTATTTAAAATGAATTATTTTAAATAATATCGACGATAAATTTATTTAGAATATAATTAGAACGTATATATTATATACGTCGTCGTTAGAATATAAATAATTATATATAATTATAAATAGGAATTGAAAATGGCGTGGTAGTTCGATAATTCGATTTCAAACTTCAATCGAATGTACCGGGTGCAAAACAATCCGGATTTTAGTGAAACCAAAAACATTAGGATCTAGTTGATAATATCTTTCCAACGAATCCGAAAAATCAAAATTTCATAGCGGGAATCAAAAGATATGTCCAGTTGAAAATTCTGAATAGTCGCTATGGAATTCAGGCCCTTAAAAATGAAAATTTTGCAAACGGCCTCGGAATTCAACGAAACCACTTTTGTTGGATCCGCAGTGTCAAGTTATTGCTAGATTCCAAATTTCATAATTTTTCGAATCAATAGGTGAGCGTGGCAAAGGAAAACACGTTTGACCAGTTTCAGTGGATTTTAATCGACTGGAAATTGGCCATTTTTCAAACGGTCTCAGAATTCGACGAAACTAGTTTTGTTAGGACCGTATCGTTAATACGAAGCTAGAGAATATTTTTATTGAATTTTTAGAGTTAGTATGTGACCCCGGTAAATTGAAATGCGTGTTCAAAATCAATATATGGAGTTATATGTTGATTTTGACGGAAACTGATTGTAATTATCGAATCAGCTTGCGATACATATCCCATTGTGTTCGGAATGGGAGTAAAACGCTAGGGACGACAGGCGGTGGGCCTCGTTTTGAAGTCGAAAATAAAAGTTGCTTTTTGTGGAAAATTAAATAATAAAATAAAATAAACCCTTTCTCCCCCTTTTACCCGTTCTGGCCCCCCCCTATTTCATTCGTTCATCTCAGAAAAAAAAAAGAAGAAGAAGGAGGCGACGAAGGCGGAGAGGAGCCGCCGCCCTCCCCAAGGACCACCGCGCCTCATCGAAGACCCCCCCTCTTCCACCTCGACCTCGCGACGAAGATCTCCCCTCCCTCCCCCCTCTCGTTTCAGAAATCGCGACAGCAGCCCCCCAAACCCGCATCCAACCGCCGCCACCTGAGCCGCTCCGATCACCACCTCCTGGCGCCGCAGCCCCCTGCTTCTCTCTCCTCTCCCCAATTCGAAGGCCAGCGCTGAAACCCTCCCCCCTAAAACACGAAGCCGACACCTCCTAAAGCCGCCCCCCTTCTCTGAAATGAAAGTATGTTTTTAGTTTAATTTGATTCCTTTAATTTCAGTTTTTTTTAGTATTTAAATATGTTTTTGTTTAAATATTATTTACATAGGAAAATCAGTTTTTGTTTAAATATTCTTTACATAGGAAAATCAGTTTTCGTTTAAATATTATTTACATAGAAGAATACGATTTTTATAAGTAGAAAAATACGATTTTTATAAGAAAAAATGTGAGTTTTATATATTGAACATCGAAGTAAAAATGTGATTTTTATATATTGAACATCGAAGTAAAAATTTGATTTTTATATATTGAATAGCGAAGTAAAAATTCGATTTTTACATATATAGTGGCTACGGGCAACGAAGATGACAAAAATGCGATAACGATGAATATTCCTATCAAAAGAAGAGTCAAGATGTTTGGATAGCTATCGGTGAGAATTTCTCACCTTTCAATTTCTTTTTCTAGTTATATATATATATATATGTTAGACCAAAATTTGGCTCTAACACCCAAATCTTCGTATTTCGAGCGTATGAAATGAAGGAATAACTGAAAAATAAGAGAAAAAGCAAGACAACAGGATTTTTATAGTGGTTCGGCGTTAACGATCCTACGTCCACTTCATATTTTTTCATTTCACTCATAGATTACAATTACAATGAATATGGTCTTTCAATCACTTGAATTCAATGAATAATTCTCTCCGAATCCATTGAATTTATTGAGGAAGATGGTGGTTATTCATGGAGAAGTGTTGGCCATGGCAGCCATGGAAGTTGAGATGCCAAAAGTCCCTTGAAAATGCCCTCTGAAGGTGTATTTATAGCTGTAGGAAAGCTCCTGGGAGGACTGGTTCGTGATGGGGTACGTGGCAGGCGATCCAGAAAAATAGGAGAGCCAATAGCCTTGAGAATAGGTCAAAACAAGCTGCGTTTGAACAGTTCCGAAGCTCGGATCGCGGTCATGGGTCGGATCGCGGTCATGGGTCGGATCGCGGTCATGGGTCGGATCGGATCGCGTAGGCAAGGGCGGATCGGATCGCGTAGGCAAGGGCAGATCGGATCGCGTAGGCAAGGGCGGATCGGATCGCGGTCATATGCCAGCTTACACCCGTTCACGGAAATGGGCGTAACTTTCAAACCGTAAGTCCGATTGAGCCAAACCAAAGCTCAAACTGAAGCTAATTCAAAGGGCTACGAGTATATGAGGTAAATAGATCCAAATGAGGTCATTTGATAGGGGTTTCGGGCCAGTTTATACTGATGTTGTGATTTCGACCAAACTGCCTTGTGTCTTCTGATGATGCTTCCAATGCCGGAGAGCGATGTTATCCAGAGATTCCATATGAGACAGCATTTACCCAGAGGTATGTCAACATGATCTTTGCTTTGGGTAGCCTGGTCACAAAGCAGGCTAACAATATATATATATATATATACTAGGATGCAGACGGTGTTTAGTAGCACCCGACACAATCGTCCACAGACCATGGACTTGTTTGTTTGATTGCAAAAATTGGTTAGATTATTTGATTGAAATTTGAGTTGTTTGGTGAAATGGAATGGATTGATTGATGTGTGAATGGCGTGGGCCTTCACTAGACCGGGGATAAGGCTAGGCCTCGTCCCGTTTCTAGTATCGTGCCGTTATGCCGCCGAAATTTTCTAAAATATGTTAGAAAAATAAAAATATCATTTTATTGAATAAATGAACCGAATAGAATATTCATAGTTTGAATAAAATATTTTGGTCGTTAAAAATATAATTTTTAACGTGAATGTGAATAAATAAATATTCATTTACAAACCGGACGGTTTGTTTATGTACACCTATTTGAAGGACATTGATTGGGACGATAAATTTTACACATCGCCCAACTGCACAAATAAAATCTGTGTTTGATTGTTTGAAACCCCACACGGGTATTGGGATGATATTTGACGTACACTAATCCCAATAATTAGTTGTATGTCGATCGATTGATTGACAGGCTGCTATAAGCGTTGAATATTTATCTTTGATGCTTATACAGTGTAGAATGCACTTTGGATGATGGTTGATTATTCATCGTTGTTGATATATACATGTGTTATAGAAAATCCATATAACTAACTTTATATGGTAATTGATTGGGCCTCATTCCAGTTTCGAAAAAGAAATATTTGAAATAGAAATATCTGAAATAGAAATATTTGAAATAGAAATATTTGAAATAGAATATTTGAAAATAGAAACATATGAAGCCGTGTTGGTTAGATTGACGCCATTTTGACGTGAACGATATTTGTATCGATTTTATTCATTATTCAATGAAAATTGAATAAATTTGAAATTGAATAGATTTGAAATTCGAACTATATAGAAGTGAATTCGAATTGAATATATATAGAAATGAATTCGAATTGAATTTGAATATAAATGAATTCGAATTGAAATCGATTTGAAAAGAATTTAAAACGAATTTATATTGGAATATTCAATTTTGATTTGAAATTGAATATGAAGTTAAAACCGTTTTGAAAATGAATTTAAAACGATTTATAAAGCACATTTTGAATTGAAATCGATGAAGTATATAGTATATATATTATATATATAATATAATGGCTTGAATAGAACGCGCCGCGCCGCGGCAGTTCGCGAATTTCGACCATTGACTTGGAATGGATATTGCGGGAGATCCGACCGTCGGATTCTCCTAAAACCGGAACCGTTGGGTTCGTATTGAAAAGAGCTTTCTAACGAATATTAGAAATTAGAAATCTAACGGTTGGATTTGGAATTATGTCCAAATCAAATTTGAAAAAGGTCGTTGTAAGTGCAGTTCGATGACCGTTGATGGAAATCGACTGTACGGGCCTTGATAAAATTATTAAAAATAGTAATAATTTGTGTAAAATCATAAGAAATGATTTAGAAAGGATTGGGATGAAAAACTCCATATTTGAACAGATAAAAATAGATTCTTATCGAAATGAATTAGTTTTGAACTAGAATTATAATTCTATTTATTTTTAAATAAATAAATTGAATTTGAAAAGGGTTTTTAAAATAACCAGAATTTCCAATGATTGCATTGGAGTGGATTTGAATCGAAATTGTCTTCGAAATATTTCGATGTTGGAATTCGTGATTATATAGATGTTGTTATGGAAATTTGAAAGATATATATTTATATCGTTATTTCCAATACGACATTTGTTAATCGTAGAATTTGATATTGAATATAAGCCGATATATTTTCTATTCAGAGCCTTGTATTGAATATCAAATGTGATTTGGGGTTTGTCGTGGATGGTGTCTTCATTAACACTGTTCTTGAACCCAGTTGAGAAAAGATTAAATCTTTTTATTTAGATTTAATGAAGTGTACCAATTAAATAATATTTAATTGAATTGATATTGATTTTTGGGTTTATCGTGGACAATGTTTTGAATAACACTCGTTCTTTAACCCGATAATTAATGGAATGGGATTTTAGGTTTATTGTGAACCGTGTTTTAAAGTACACTAATTCTTTAACCCAGTCAAAGATTAAAACTATGTGGAGTTTTAATGAATCTTTAATTAGATTGAAAAGATCGAAAATGGAGTACCACCAGTTTTGCTCCAGGCGATAGTTAAATCTTTAATTAGATTTGAACGTGAAATGGTAATTGAATTTACCGATAACACCGTGGTGTTAGATATGAAGTATAACCAGTTTTACTTCATGGGATGAATAGGTTGGGATTGGGAAATTAAAACAAATGATTACTTCAGTAAGGTTCGCTAATCCCGACTAGTTTGAATTGATATTCAAAAATAGATTAAAGAATAAATTCAAGAAATTTATCTTGGATAAAATTAATGGGAACCTTTCCCTATGAATGTGAAATTTAGAAACTAACTGTCGGTTAGCTAAGCAGAATGGTTTTCTGGATATTGATTTGATGTTGGTTTCGGCCTTTCGGGGTTAATATTTGGGGAATTATTCTCTTGATTAATTTACGGTTAGTGTAATGGCGCGTTTTGTAAGGTATAATAATTAAGTTATTTAATTATTTAAATAACGAATATATTAAATAAATGATAGTTGAACGTATAAATTATAATAATAATTATAATCGAGCACGTAACGACGCGGCAGTTCGTTATTTGGCGAGTTGAACTTCAACTGAATATACAAGATTCGTTATAAGCCGGATTTCTGTGAAACAAGAAACATGTGGAGCTGGTGGAGCATATTTTTCTAATGGAAGAGAAAATTGAAGATTTCGTCGTGTAGATTTTGAGTTATGTCCAAATAAAATTTCAGAAAAGTCGCTGTAGAATTCCTTTATAATTTGCGACGCTTTATATACGTTATAAATCGATTTTTCGATACGAACTGAATATCGGGATAATCTGGAGTCTGGAAATCAAGTCATAAAATCTGAGGTGATATTCTGGAGCCGGACGACATTGTATATGGATATATACGATAATATTAATTTATTAATATTTAATTTAATAATATTTAAATATATGTATATATTTAAATGGGTCATCCAGAGCTTTAAAAATACGCAGTTTGAGCAGACGAAGTCAGAATTCGACGAAACCAGTTTCGTTGGGACCGTAATGTCGAATACTTGTTAGAGTACCAGTTTGGTGATTTTTGGATATCATATATGGCCGTACGTGATTTTTGACTGAGAAACAGACGAGAAATCGACCTTTAAAAATATGTAGTTTGAACATACGGAGTCGGAATTCGACGAAACCAGTTTCGTTGGGACCGTAATGTCGAACTCTAGCTACATGATCAGTTTCGTGATTTTTAGACATCGTATGTGATCGTGGGGATTTTTAAGGACCGGAGATAAGTATTTAAATCGATAAAATAAAATATCCAACATTTTTCTTGGACCATAGGAGGCCACGCAGCACTGTATCTCAACCACAAACAACACCTACCACAGCACAACTTATAAATACGAATACAACCGAACACAGTAAAAGATTTATCAAAGAAAAAATCAAAATAAAATAGAAAACAAAGTATATAAAATCCAAGAAGAAAGTGTATGGGATTCCTGTGTGTTTCTCTACAATTCCATACCCTTCATATAGGGTGCGACGCCATCATCTGATGCCCAAAGTTTTCCTGCGAAGGGTGTTTAAAAACTAGGGTTCCTAGATTCACAAATTTCAAGCGTTTATGCCTCGAACGGTCACTAGACTTCGATTCAGAGGATGGAGCAGCACCTTCTCGCGGAAATTGGTGGAGTTCGACGCTGAAACTCGTCGATGCCTGCTATTGTGACACGGCGACAGGATCTCGACAGCCAAGCTCGAGTCGAGCTTTATGGGTATGACGAGCAAGAGGGGATCATGAGGATGAGAGCGGTGGTGGTTGCAGGTCGGAGCGATGGTCATGGAGGCGGGGATGGAAGGTCAACGATGGGTTGGTGAGCGTTTTCTTTTTCTGGAGTGGAGAATCGATTTGGGAAGGAAATGAGGACCGGGGAAGGATTTAAAGTAGCGGGTTGGGCTGAATATATGGGCCGGGTTTTGAAAAAAAGGGGTAAGGCCTTTATAGGAATTAAAATCCATGTTTTAATTTAAATTCAAATAGTGTAATAACTTCTAAATAGTATATCTCGGTCATATGAAGTCAGAATCGAGAACCGTAAGTTGCGTTGGGATCGTATGGACGAGAGCTTCACAATGGAGCTGACTGGGAGTGAATCCGAGCTCGTTACAATTTATGGCGAAATAAATTGTCCAACTGAGTCAAATAACGCAAACCGATTATTTAACGGTTTATCGTTCTTTAAAGATGAACTGCAAAGGTGAGTAAAACTCACCAACTCTTAATAGTTCTATTTATACAGTGTATTCTTAGGACTGTTAGTTATTGTCTGTTGACTGTGGTTTGACTGTGTGTTGACTGTTCGCTTGAACTGCTAGTCAGTTAGTAGAAATTATATATATATATATATACGTATATATATATATATAAACTGTTAAATAATTTTACGTTGATTCTGCTTAACAGAATATTATACCGGTGTTGTCTAACATCTGTGATGCAGGGAAACAGGTTGGAGGAATCCAACTGGATTCCTCAACAGTTATTTTACTGTGATTTATATACGGTGATATATAAATGTGATATATAATCTGATGTTGATTATGTGTGGTCGGACGATATTTATCGTTGATATGTGGTATGTTAAATACCATCAGAAATACCAAAAGGTAGAACAAGAGATTTTCAAAGTATATTTTGAAACAATTTATTTATATAAAATCGATAGATTTTATATATATATATATATATATATAAGGAAAAAGGATTTGAAATCAAACATAAAGGAAATATATTTGAAACCAAATATAAAGGAAATATATTTGAAAGCAAATATATAGGAAATATATTTAAAAGCAAATATAAAAGGAATTATTTATTTGGGGAATAAATAAAGGATTTAAAAGGAATTATTTATTTGGGGAATAAATAAAGGATTTAAAAGGAATTATTTATTTAGGGAATAAATAAAGGATTAAAAGGAATTATTTATTTAGGGAATAAATAAAGGATTAAAAAGAATTATTTATTTAGGAAATAAATAAAGAGTTAAAAGTATTTATTTAGGGAATAAATAAAAGTATAAAGGAATATTTATCTGATAGAATAAATTAAATAAAAGAATATTTATTTGATAAAATAAATAGAATCAAGGAATATTTATTTGATAAATAGATAGAATTAAACTAAAGGAGAAATTTATTTGTGGAATAAATAGGAATAAATCCAAGTAAATTGGTTAAGTTGATCCAAGTGAATGGGTTAAGTTAAACAAAGCAAACTGGTTAGATTAATCATAATGAATTAGTTAAGTTAAACTAAGTAGATTAGTTAAGTAACCAAAATGAATTGGTTAAGTTAATCAAAGTAAATTGGTCGAGTTGATCGAAGCGATTAGTTCAGCTAATCAAAGATAAGTAAAATCAAGTGAGGTAAATCGAAAGGAATTAGTCAGTCGAGTTAATCAATTGAGTCAGTCAAGCCAAGTAAATCATGTTAGGCTAAACCATTAGAGTTAACCAGTTAGAAATTACCAGTTGAGTTAACCAGTTAGGTTAAACCATTAAGGTTAACCAGTTATAAATTACCAGTTAAAGTGACCAGTTAGAGTGGATCGGTTAGAGTTATCGAATATCACTTATTCAAAGTAGAGTTGTCGAATATGGTGTATTCGAGAGAAGAGTAATCGAATATAGTTTATTTGAATAGAGCTCGAGGAGTTAGTCGAATATAGTTTATTCGAACAGTGTTGGAAGGGTTAATCCAAAGGAGTTAGTCGAAGAGTCAATCCGAAGGAGTTATTCGAAGTTAGTTAATCCGAAGGAGTTACTCAAGTTAGTTAATCCAAAGGAGTTAGTCGAAGAGTTATTCGAAAGAAAGTGTTAATCGAATATAGTTTATTCGAGTAAAGTTAAAAGAGTTAATCGAATATAATTTATTCGAATAGAGTTAGAGAAGTTAATCAAGTATAGCTTATTCGAATAGTGTTGGAGGAGATATCGAATATGGTTTATTCGCCAGGAGTTAGGTGAATAGAGTAAATCAAATAGAGTTTATCGAATGTAAGTTATTAAAAAGAGAGAGTTAATCGAATAGAGATTACTCGAAAGAGAATTATACGTCAAATTCGATTATATCGAATTCGGGAAAGAACCCTTTACTTTCCGAGTTTAAATCAAGATTTAGTTATTGATTAAGAAATTAGGTGTCGGTAAATTTATTCGAGTTAATAAAGTTATAACTTAGGTTAGATATTTTAGAAGTAGGAATTATAACGTTACAGTTATAATCAAACGTTGTCATATAAGAAGTGGATTCGTAACCTGAATCCGAGAATTTGCGTAAACAGATGATTGGAAAAAGTGAGTGACGAGCTTCATCTATTTCACAGTAAAGGACGTTGTTCAATTAAGGTCTGAGAGGTAATTATACCCCAACTTGATTGACTTCAGAATTGACAAAGTAATAGTTGTGGTTCGATAGGAAAGGTTGATTTGAAATATAGAAGTAATAAGCGATTAATGGATTAAGCATAACGATGTTTTATACAACGTTCATTTGAAATCCGTAAATGAGTTTTGGAAACGTTTTCCAAATATAGTCAGATATGTTTTCTAAACATAGAAAATGAAATGTTTTCATGATAAGAATTTAAGAAATAGAGTTAAGCAAATTCAGAAACTGACTGGAGAGGGTAAGTTGAACGGTTTTCTAAGTGACGACCTGATGTTGGTTTCGACCTTCCGGATTGATACTTAGAGAATTGTTCTCGTACTAGTTACAGTTAGGGACTGATAGTTGCGAAATAATAGTGATGTGAAAATAAGCTATGGAAATGTTTTCCAATGATTAACAACATATATTTTCTAAATATATGAAATAAGGAAATATGAACATATGATGATTGATCGATCGAATTTCCATTTGGAAATAAGATCGTTGTTTGTACACCGACATGTTTCCATTTGATAGTTGAATCACAGACTATCAAAGTTTTTACCATTTTAACGTTGTTAATATGGAGAGACCGGTTGGATTATTATCCAAAGAACCACTCTGTATTGGCATAAGCGTTGCGAGCAATATCTGCCAAAGATAAATTGAAGACGGAGTAAAGTGCAAGGGCTGTTGTATAAGTCTTAGATAACAGTGACTAAGATGGATATACTGAATAGTGCCTTCGGTTTGTCCAGTCCCAGGACAACGTATATGGAAGAAGGTCTGACAGAGTATATCCAGTGGATCGCGTAAGTTGATCTGTTCAAACGTATTCACGTTTGGTGGCGGAGGAATTCGTTTCTCTTAGCTGTATACCCGTGTTATTTTTGGATAAGTCAATTTGTGATTTGGTGAGACGACCTGATTTCCCGTTCTCACGGAAACAAGGTTATCTTTGGAATATAACACAGAAACAGATAATAGCAGAACAGAATTAAATAAATACACCAGAATGAACAACAAAATATACTGGATAAAAGTAATCATCAGAGTTACACAGTATACAGGATCTTACTTAGTACAAATACAGTTCAGCTATACATAAATGTCTACAGCGGAAATAAACAAAATATGTACAATAGGAGCTGAACAGCATAAAAAGAAATAAATGATAGAATCCATCTTCAGCTCCAGCTATCCAGAAAGAACCAGCTAAACCTGAATACAAGGCTGCCCGTGTAGAAAAAGGGGCACCCGAGTTTGAGAGTGAAACAAACTACGAGTCAGTCATGGGACTGGTATGAGAAATCTACTCAATACATATATAATATGGCTAATCACAGGACCACGCCACTTTCGTGGAACGGGTTTACTCCATTGGATTGCCAGTGCTTTAAAACAAATCTTTCTTTTAAACATCGCTATGTTTTTAACAAAAATGAAGCCGTTATAAGACTCAGTTCCCATCACACAATGCAACGCAAACCGGAGGATAGAGTTTTACCTTATAACGGCCAAAATATGCTTGATACGAATAAAACAAAGGCAATTGATATTATTGCTAGTGTTTATATGTTTTGAAAACAATTTCAAATCATAACTATCAATCATAGACGGCATGGGTACCATATATCATGTCGCCATATATATATACAATCAAAACCGCACGATGTCGTATTTGGAAATTGGATTTCCGTCATGAACCAAGGCAAAAGATAGTCCTTACCGAATTCGAGACAATCTAGCCTACCATGTCTCAGGAACAGCCGCAACTGCCCCCTGGATCGTCAGGGCCGGTCCACCGATGTGGATTATTATACCTGAACAATACGTCTCCCCGCCCTTTGGGGCGCAAACGAGCCAACGAATGACTCCATCGGACCCGGATTGTCCGATCAAACCGAGGCGCCTCGCAACAGCAACAACCACATAGGTGAAAAGTATATAAATGTCAGGGCTGGTAGGTCACTGACACCACCCTAGCTAGAAAGAAACGCATGCCCTCCCTGATGTCCTTCTCCCGTTTTAGGTTCATACCGGGGTGTGAGGCTCGCGAATTTACGTTATACACAAAGCTACGCCACACAGGCGATGCTTTGATCATCACCACAAGACTTTGCTTTTCAACAGAAGCCCTGTTCACTGTATCTTAGCATGCCACACAGGCAATTCATACCGTGCAACTGATGGCTATCAATCACACAGAACAAATTCCAATGTCGGACACACAATCCATTTACAAGTCCGTTCTGGGTCTGAACGAAACCGGAGGCACTAAATACCTCGCAAACCCTTCGATCAACACGTACGTCTGAACGATCACCACTCATTATCCATATTTCGGGATGCCTCCCAATCAGGACTTCGGTTACCATCCAAACGAGGTGAAGATCTCCGGTCTTCGACCATCGTCTTCATCTTCGACTTTCAATCGTCGATCAATTATTTGAAATGAGAATTAACTCGGCCTTCTCAAATAATTCACGTATATTTAGAATTTCAATTCAATTTATTTCAATGGTTAAATTATTCGACATCACCAATTTTGTCCTTTAATGTAATTTCACACCAAACGCATTCAACCATCAAACATCACATAAATCAAGCAAATTCAGTTTATTTCCATTCCATATCGCTTACGATATTTTATAACTATTTATCGCTATTTTTATTTATTTTAAAATAGCCATTTTATTTAAAACGACGCTTCGGGCCATAAGGCGGCCGTGGCGCTGTTTTTCTTCAGATTTGATTTACACATATCTGAAAATCTAACCGTTGGATCCTCAAAAAATTTACATCATTAGAAAGGTCTTTTCAAAACGAATCCAACGGTTCCAGTTTCGGGAAAATCCGACGGTCGGATCTCCCGGTACAATCGTTTGAAATTTCGATTTCAAATTACGAACTGCAGCGTCGTTATTCGATTAAATATAATTATATTTATATATATAAATAAATATAATCGATTCTGGCGCTGTTTTTCTTCAGATTTGAATTAAACATTCCAGACAATCCAACCGTTGGATTTTTACAAGGTTGGTGCCGTTGGAAAGATTATTCCAAGGCGAACCCGACGGTTGAGGTTTCGGGAAAATCCAATGGTCGGATTTCCCGTACTAGTCGTTTGAAATCACGGTTTCAAAATACGAACTGCACGGCCTCGTTTCGTTTTAATTTTATTTATATTTATATAGTTATACAAATATAGTTCATTCAATGATTTCTATATCGTTTTCACTTCAAAAATTTTTCTAACTCCTTAAATTTTGGAAAAATTTCGCCATAACCTCCCCTGCACCGGGAGCGTCGGGAAATCGCAAATAGCGTCCCGGTCCTTCTAATCTCAAAAAGAAAAAGAAAAAGCCAAGCGGCTAGCCAACAGGCTCAAAATCATCACCCAAACAAATCAGTAAATGTGTACCTATTTGTCGGGCACAAATTTTATTCCTCTTCTCTAGCCCCTTTGCTATAACCTGTTCAATGAATATGCATATACATATATATACAGTTCTTATCATTTATCCTTTTCTATTCAACTTCATATTTAATTTCTATTTGGTTTAAAAACGCCATTCATTCTAATGCTACATAAATAGGTGCAAATCATTTCATTAGCTAATTAATGAATATTTCAACTCGTATATGTTTATTTTGAACAAGTGGCTATTTTTAACACTTCATATTTTAACGATTTATGCATACAATAAAAATGTGATTTTTATTGTAAAACAACTCATTTCAAAACACTATTTTTTTTTTCTATATAGTTCATGTAGGTGATAAAATAGAATTTTTATCATAAAACAATTTATTTCAAAATATGAATACCATTCAACACATGAATTTCTAAACAACGAATGAATATCAATTCAACACATGAATGTTTTCAATAGTTTTTAGATATAGATAAAAATGTGATTTTTATTATCGAACAGTTTATTTCAAAATATGAATACCATTCAACACATGAATTTCTAAACAACGAATGAATATCAATTCAACACATGAATGTTTTCAATAGTTTTTAGATATAGATAAAAATGTGATTTTTATTATCGAACAGTTTATTTCAAAATATGAATACCATTCAACACATGAATTTCTAAACAACGAATGAATATCAATTCAACACATGAATGTTTTCAATAGTTTAAGCATATGAAAATAATTCAAACACACAAATATTATTCAAAATTTCGGCAGCATAACGGCAGGGTAGTTACACCGGCACCGTCCCTAGTACGGCTCCTCGCTCTACCTTAAAACCTCGCGGTTTTTGACAATGGGAATCATGCATCTAGTTCGCACGCAGGCGGCATGTATATATATTTATTTCAATTCCACAAACTAATCCTATGTGGTTTCAACCAAATATTTCACAACCACCAAAGGGTATTTTTCAACCACAATCAACCAATATCAATCACAAACAATCCCAAACAACTATTCGCTATCAATCAAATTTCCACAACAATTTCAACCAATAAATATCGTCCATGGTTTGTGGACGAGGGGCGTATATATATATATATATAGCAATTCACTTTTACTTCACACATATACATATAAATTTTAAATCAGAAATCTCACCAATAGCTATCCAACTGCACGACACTTCACTTATAGAAATCTTCGCCCTTTGTCGCTTTCGCCCGTATTCTCTACACATGTAAAAATAGAATTTTTACCATGCTATTCAATATATAAAAATATGATTTTTATTTTTGCTTTCAACATATAAAAATATGATTTTTATTTTTGCTTTCAACATATAAAAATATGATTTTTACTTCGCTTTTAAAATCAGTTTTTCCTGGCTTTTTAAAATCAGTTTTTATCTTAAAAACAAAATCAGTTTTTATGCTCTCTTTACAAAAATCCAGTTTTAAAAATTCTTTTATAATCAGTTTTATACTTTATAAAATAAATCAGTTTTATTTCTTTATTTTTAAAACAGTTTCAGTTTTGCTTTTAAAACCAGTTTTTATTTTGCTTTTAAAATCAGTTTTTATTTTAAAAACAAAATCAGTTTTTATCTTTTTTAAAATTCAGTTTTAATCTTTTAACAAAATCAGTTTTTAAACTTTTTAACAAAAATCTGTTTTTACTTTAAACAGAACAGTTTTTATACTTTTTTTTAAAAAGAACAGTTTTAATACTTTTAAAAAGAACAGTTTTAATACTTTTAAAAAAGAACAGTTTTAATACTTTTAAAAAGAACAGTTTTAATACTTTTTTTTTTAAAAAGAACAGTTTTAAAATTCTTTTAAAAAATTTCAGTTTCAAAAATGCCTTTTTAAAAATTACTGTTTCAAAATCTATTTAAAAATTACAGTTTTAAAATCTTAAGAAAATAAAATAACAAAGCTAATAAAAAAAAAACTTACAAAAGGGGGGGGGTGGCTCTGCGTCTTCGCGAGCTTCGAGGGGGGGTGGCTCTGCGTCTTCGCGAGCTTCGAGGGGGGGTGGCTCTGCGTCTTCGCGAGCTTCGAGGGGGGGGGGGTGGCTCTGATTGAAGGAGGAGGAGGGCGGTCGGATTGAAGGAGGAGGAGGGCGGTGGGATTGATTTAGGGGGGGGCGGTGTCGTTGGAGTTCGTGCGAGGGGGGGGGCTGGCTTCGTCGGAGTTCGTGCGAGGGGGGGGGGCTGGCTTCGTCGGAGTTCGTGCGAGGGGGGAGGGGGCTGGCGATTTAGGTTTTTTTTTTTTATTTCTGAAGAATGAAATAGGATTGAACGGGGGGGCCAGGAGGAAGAATAAAGGGAGGGAGGGAATTAGATTTTTTTTTTTTTATTTTATTTAATTATTTAAAGTTGACTTTTACCCACGACCACGAAACGAGGCCCACCACCTGTCGTCCATAGCGTTTAACCCCCATTCCGAACACAATGGGATATGTATCGCAAGCTGATTCGATTGTTACAATCAGTTTCCTTTTGAATTTTCATTTAAATCACTATATTGAATTTTAAACGCACATTTCAAATTACCGGGGCCACATACTAACTAGAAAAATTCCAGAAAAATATTTTCTAGCTTCGTATTGACGATACGGTCCTAACAAAACTAGTTTCGTCGAATTCTGAGACCGTTTGAAAAATGGCCAATTTCCATTCGATTAAAATCAACAAAAACTGGTCAAACGCGTTTTCTTTTGCCACGCTCACATATTGATTCGAAAAATTATGAAATTTGAAACCTAGCAATAACTTGACACTGCGGACCCAACAAAAGTGGTTTCGTCGCAATCCGAGGTCATTTGCAAAATGTCCATTTTTAAGGGCCTGAATTCCATAGCGACTATTCAGAATCTTCAATTGGACATACCTTTTGATTTCCGCTATCAAATTTCGATTGGTCATATTCGTTAGAAAGATATTCACTAACAGATTTAAATATTTTTGGTTTCACTAAAATCCGGATTGTTTTGCACTCGGTATATTCAATTGAAGTTTGAAATCAAATTATCGAACTACCGCGCCATTTTCAATTCTATATATAATTATAATTAATTATATTGGTTTTCAAATGTCGATTTCAACTCAGTTTTCATCGCCATTGTTTAAAATATTTATTTCAAATATTTAAAATCCATTATTTTAGCCATTTTAAAAATTTTAAATTGGTTCAGATTTTCTGGGTCGTTACAATCTCCCCCACTTAAAACTTTTCGTCCCTGAAAAGGAATAAAGTCGAAAGTGGTTTGATAATTCTACGATCACACAATACAACAACCAATTTGTTTTTAATATTCAGAGTATAGAATAAACAATGCACATCCATGGGAAGAAAATAGCAACAGAATAGAGAATTAAATGGTAATGCAAGGTAAAGTAAATGTACCTTGCACCAGAGTCAATCAGAGATATCCACTCGGCATCTGGGGTAAGCTTTCTGAATGCTCTCCTCAGTTTCCCAAGTACAATCGCGCGGATCTCCACTCCATTGCACTTTGACTAAGTGAACCTTCTTGTTTCTCAGCTCTTTGGTTTCTTTGCCGATAATCTTTAGCGGCTCTCGCCTCACAGCTAGTTCTGGAGTAATTTCAATATCCTGCTGAGCTGCTTCTTCTACGATCAAGTCTGGATCATGAACGTGCTTTCGAAGTTGAGATATATGAAATACATCATGAACTCCAGGCAACCAGTCAGGCAGTTTGACCCTATAAGCGAGAGTTCCAATCCGTTCCAGAATAGGAAACGGACCAATGAATTTGGGTGCTAACTTTCCAGTTTTACCGAACCGGATAACTCCTCTCATCGGCGATACTTTCAAATATACATAGTCGCCAACTTCAAAGGATATATCTCTTCTTCTTTTATCGGCGTAGCTCTTTTGTCGGCTTTGAGCGGCGAGTAATCTCTTCCTAATAAAATCGACTTTGTCGGCAGCTTCTCGAATCATATCGGGACCCAACACAAGTCTATTTCCAGGCTCGACCCAACAAGCAGGAGATCGGCAAGGTCTACCATACAATGCTTCGAATGGCGACATTGTCAGACTCGCCTGGTAGCTGTTGTTATAAGAGAATTCAGCCAAATGCAGATTGTCTTCCCATGATCCACCGAAATCTATAACACAAGCCCGCAATAGATCTTCTAAAATGCGATTCACCCTCTCAGTCTGACCGTCTGTCTGAGGATGATAAGCGGTGCTCAAGTTTAACTTCGTTCCTAGCTCGACTTGAAATGCTTCCCAGAATTTGCTAGTGAATATTGTATCTCTATCACTTACTATACTGAGCGGCACTCCATGCAGTCTAACTATTTCCCTGAAGTAAATATGCGCCAGAATCTGAGCAGTTCTATTTGATTTGACAGGTATAAAATGGGCGGTCTTCGTGAAACGATCAACGATCACCCAAATACTGTCATTTCCTTTTCTGGTTCTGGGCAAACCATCAATGAAATCCATAGAAATATGTTCCCACTTCCAACCAGGAACTTCTAGCGGTTGTAATAATCCAGCCAATTTCTGTTGGTCGCTCTTGACTAGTTGGCAAGTAGGGCATCGGCTGACATATAAAGAAATGTCCCTTTTCATCGACTTCCACCAGAAAGTGCGTTTAATGTCATTATACATTTTGCTTACTCCCGGATGGATACTGAGTTTTGACTTGTGGCACTCATCCAGTACTTCCTTTCGAAGTTCAGGAATGTTAGGAACGCATATTCGACCTTTGAGCCTTAGAATCCCCTCATTATCAACTTGAAAACTCGAGGGTTCGCCTTGTTGAATTATCCCCCTGATCTTCTGAATGAAGTGATCATCCTCCTGAAGAGCAGATATCTTATCTAGCAATGAAGTCGTGATAATAAAACTGGCGATCATTACATTCTTTCTGCTTAACGCATCGGCCACGACATTGGCTTTTCCTGGAGTATATATAATTTCAAAGTCATATGCTGCAAGAAACTCCAGCCAACGTTGCTGTCTCAGATTTAAGTCCTTCTGAGTGAACAGATACTTTAACGACTGGTGATCTGTAAACAGTTCAAATCTCTCGCCCAGAAGATAGTGTCTCCAGATTTTCAAAGAGAATATGATAGCCAATAACTCAAGATCATGAGTTACATAGTTTTTCTCGTGTGGCTTCAGTTGACGGCTAGCATAAGCAATTACTTGGCCTCTTTGCATTAACACTGCTCCAAGGCCTTCTCTAGAAGCATCAGTCCAGACTTTTAAATCTTGGTTGCCATCGATGATGGTTAACACTGGAGCTGTGGTCAATCTTAACTTTAGTTCTTCAAAAGCCTCCTCACTCTCTTGAGTCCATTTGAATTTAGAATGCTTCTTTGTAAGCTTCGTTAAGTGACCAGATATCTTCGAAAAGTTTTTAACGAACTTCCAATAATAGCTAGCCAATCCAAGAAAACTGCGGACTTCAGTGGGAGTACTGGGCTGTTTCCAATTTTGAATAGCTGTGATTTTACTTGGATCCACAGCAATTCCATCTTTCGATACGACATGGCCCAGAAATTTCACTTCATCTTGCCAGAATATACATTTGGAAAACTTGGCTTTCAATACATTCCTTCTGAGGATTTCTAGAACCTGTTCCAGATGCTTTTCATGTTCGGCCTTTGATTTAGAGAAGATTAGAATATCATCAATAAAAACCAGAACAAATTTATTCAAAACCCCTCTGAACACTCTATTCATCAGATCGACGAAATAAGCTGGAGCGTTACATAAGCCGAACGGCATTACTAACCACTCGTAGAATAAGTCGGGGCCTCTGAACGCTGTCATTGGAACACACTCTTCGGCAATTCGAAGTTGATGGAAACCTGTAGCTAGGTCCATTCGTGAAAATACTTGTGCTCCATTTAATCGATCCAACAAATCATCAATCCGCGGCAATGGATATTTGTTCTTTATAGTCTGTTTGTTTAAATCGCGATAATCCACACATAGCCGTAGAGTACCGTCAGATTTTGGGACAAATACCACTGCTGCACCCCAATCAGAGAAACTAGGCCTAATCAGACCCTTCCATACGAGCTGTCGTGTTTGATTGTCTAGTTCCTCCTTCTCTTTCAAGGACATTCTTCGAATAGCGTGAACTACTGGCCTTGCATTGGGAACTAAAGCAATCTTGAAATCTATTTCTCTCTGCGGAGGTAAGCGAACAACTTCCTCGAACACATCCGCATAGTTTTTGACGACAGGAATGTCTTTGATGAGGTCAGGAATATTCTCAGTGATTTCAGGGACATTTTCAATTTGGGCTGGAGAAACATTCAAAGCTGCCCAGAAGTCTTTTCTATTAGCATTCTGACCTTCACAGGGAATGGTTATATAACCCCCTGATTTAATCTTAGCTCTAACAACTCTCTCGGCGCATCTAACCTCTGCTTCATATTTGGTTAGCCAATCCAATCCCAAAATAAGATCGAATTCATCAAAATTCATGACGACAGAGATAATAGGGAATTTATAGCAAGAAAAAGAGACGGGTACTGCACAAACCCAACTGAGATTGATGGAACCTCCAACTGGATTTCGGACAGTCATTGGCTCTTTGAGCTTCTTCAAATTCAAATCCAACTTCTTGACTGCACTCTTTGCAATAAAGCTTCGCGACGCGCCTGTGTCAAACAGTACTTTAACTGGAATGTTTTTGACATTGAGCGTGCCTTCTAAAACGTCGGCCCTTTCTTGACTAGCTGAGGGCTCAGAAGTTTCTGCCACTTCATTCACTTGAACTATTTCAGTCTTTTTCAACTGCCAGCAATCTTGTTTTACGTGACCAGCCTGATGGCAGAGATTGCATTTACTATTTTCTTGAAAATTCATCCCGGATTTAGACCCATCACCCTTTCGTCTGTTCGAAGATCTACAATTTCTCATCGAATGCCCTTGCTGATTGCACTTTAGACATACTACTACTTTTACCCTTTTCTGTTTGATCTTCGGCCTCTTTTTGTCTTCAGCCTTCGTACTAGTCTCAGGCTGGTCACTTGTCTCTGGGCTATCAGCCTCAAATTTTCTTTTGCTGCTAGAGCTGATTTCTTCTTCGTCTCGCAACATGCCTTTCTTATGGAGGTCTTCATATTGATAAGCCATATAAATCATTTCTGAAAAAGGAAGCTTCACATGCCCCAATACCTTATTCTGGTATTTCCTTTGAAGCCCGTGAATAAATCTCTGATTTTTCCTCTTTGAATTCTGAATTAGATGAGGGGCAAAGTGAGAAAGTTCATTGAATTTCTTATGATATTCGGGAATGGTCATGTCTCCTTGTATCAGATAAGAAAATTCATCACATAATCTTTCTGTTGCTTCGGGAGGAGTAAATCTTTCTAAGAAAATCACTTTGAATCTATCCCAGGTGATATCACCTTCTGGATTATCTTTAATAATTGAATCCCACCAAAACAAAGCTTCTTCTTTGAGTGCCCAAGACGCCAGTAATCTTTTCTGATCGTCTCTCAGCTTTAAACCCTCAAATATTTTCTCTGCAGAACGAATCCAAGCTTGTGTTTCCATAATGGGCTCCTTGCCTAGGAATGGCGATCCACCAAGATTTCGAAATCTCTTGTATAGAACTTCTATATTGGATTCTGGCTGCGGAAGCACAACTGGCTCATTAGCTGGTCGAGCCATACGATTCCTTCTTCTGTTCCTGTCACTCATTTTCTAGTACTTCTGCAAATGGCAGATCAAGTGTCAGGTCACAGAAAAGGTATTTTAAAATATAGAAACATATACTTCAAATGTAAATGTGTCTATCAAGGTGTAATTTCATTCTGCTTTACTCATACTAGGATATTACTGATCCTATCTGTAGAGTTACCCGTCCTAGAACACTACTGGTTCTATTTCTGACGAGTTCGTTCAAATGTTATATTCCAGAACTAAGCTTAACCAAAGCTCTGATACCACGTTGAGACGACCTGATTTCCCGTTCTCACGGAAACAAGGTTATCTTTGGAATATAACACAGAAACAGATAATAGCAGAACAGAATTAAATAAATACACCAGAATGAACAACAAAATATACTGGATAAAAGTAATCATCAGAGTTACACAGTATACAGGATCTTACTTAGTACAAATACAGTTCAGCTATACATAAATGTCTACAGCGGAAATAAACAAAATATGTACAATAGGAGCTGAACAGCATAAAAAGAAATAAATGATAGAATCCATCTTCAGCTCCAGCTATCCAGAAAGAACCAGCTAAACCTGAATACAAGGCTGCCCGTGTAGAAAAAGGGGCACCCGAGTTTGAGAGTGAAACAAACTACGAGTCAGTCATGGGACTGGTATGAGAAATCTACTCAATACATATATAATATGGCTAATCACAGGACCACGCCACTTTCGTGGAACGGGTTTACTCCATTGGATTGCCAGTGCTTTAAAACAAATCTTTCTTTTAAACATCGCTATGTTTTTAACAAAAATGAAGCCGTTATAAGACTCAGTTCCCATCACACAATGCAACGCAAACCGGAGGATAGAGTTTTACCTTATAACGGCCAAAATATGCTTGATACGAATAAAACAAAGGCAATTGATATTATTGCTAGTGTTTATATGTTTTGAAAACAATTTCAAATCATAACTATCAATCATAGACGGCATGGGTACCATATATCATGTCGCCATATATATATACAATCAAAACCGCACGATGTCGTATTTGGAAATTGGATTTCCGTCATGAACCAAGGCAAAAGATAGTCCTTACCGAATTCGAGACAATCTAGCCTACCATGTCTCAGGAACAGCCGCAACTACCCCCTGGATCGTCAGGGCCGGTCCACCGATGTGGATTATTATACCTGAACAATACGTCTCCCCGCCCTTTGGGGCGCAAACGAGCCAACGAATGACTCCATCGGACCCGGATCGTCCGATCAAACCGAGGCGCCTCGCAACAGCAACAACCACATAGGTGAAAAGTATATAAATGTCAGGGCTGGTAGGTCACTGACACCACCCTAGCTAGAAAGAAACGCATGCCCTCCCTGATGTCCTTCTCCCGTTTTAGGTTCATACCGGGGTGTGAGGCTCGCGAATTTACGTTATACACAAAGCTACGCCACACAGGCGATGCTTTGATCATCACCACAAGACTTTGCTTTTCAACAGAAGCCCTGTTCACTGTATCTTAGCATGCCACACAGGCAATTCATACCGTGCAACTGATGGCTATCAATCACACAGAACAAATTCCAATGTCGGACACACAATCCATTTACAAGTCCGTTCTGGGTCTGAACGAAACCGGAGGCACTAAATACCTCGCAAACCCTTCGATCAACACGTACGTCTGAACGATCACCACTCATTATCCATATTTCGGGATGCCTCCCAATCAGGACTTCGGTTACCATCCAAACGAGGTGAAGATCTCCGGTCTTCGACCATCGTCTTCATCTTCGACTTTCAATCGTCGATCAATTATTTGAAATGAGAATTAACTCGGCCTTCTCAAATAATTCACGTATATTTAGAATTTCAATTCAATTTATTTCAATGGTTAAATTATTCGACATCACCAATTTTGTCCTTTAATGTAATTTCACACCAAACGCATTCAACCATCAAACATCACATAAATCAAGCAAATTCAGTTTATTTCCATTCCATATCGCTTACGATATTTTATAACTATTTATCGCTATTTTTATTTATTTTAAAATAGCCATTTTATTTAAAACGACGCTTCGGGCCATAAGGCGGCCGTGGCGCTGTTTTTCTTCAGATTTGATTTACACATATCTGAAAATCTAACCGTTGGATCCTCACAAAATTTACATCATTAGAAAGGTCTTTTCAAAACGAATCCAACGGTTCCAGTTTCGGGAAAATCCGACGGTCGGATCTCCCGGTACAATCGTTTGAAATTTCGATTTCAAATTACGAACTGCAGCGTCGTTATTCGATTAAATATAATTATATTTATATATATAAATAAATATAATCGATTCTGGCGCTGTTTTTCTTCAGATTTGAATTAAACATTCCAGACAATCCAACCGTTGGATTTTTACAAGGTTGGTGCCGTTGGAAAGATTATTCCAAGGCGAACCCGACGGTTGAGGTTTCGGGAAAATCCAATGGTCGGATTTCCCGTACTAGTCGTTTGAAATCACGGTTTCAAAATACGAACTGCACGGCCTCGTTTCGTTTTAATTTTATTTATATTTATATAGTTATACAAATATAGTTCATTCAATGATTTCTATATCGTTTTCACTTCAAAAATTTTTCTAACTCCTTAAATTTTGGAAAAATTTCGCCATAACCTCCCCTGCACCGGGAGCGTCGGGAAATCGCAAATAGCGTCCCGGTCCTTCTAATCTCAAAAAGAAAAAGAAAAAGCCAAGCGGCTAGCCAACAGGCTCAAAATCATCACCCAAACAAATCAGTAAATGTGTACCTATTTGTCGGGCACAAATTTTATTCCTCTTCTCTAGCCCCTTTGCTATAACCTGTTCAATGAATATGCATATACATATATATACAGTTCTTATCATTTATCCTTTTCTATTCAACTTCATATTTAATTTCTATTTGGTTTAAAAACGCCATTCATTCTAATGCTACATAAATAGGTGCAAATCATTTCATTAGCTAATTAATGAATATTTCAACTCGTATATGTTTATTTTGAACAAGTGGCTATTTTTAACACTTCATATTTTAACGATTTATGCATACAATAAAAATGTGATTTTTATTGTAAAACAACTCATTTCAAAACACTATTTTTTTTTCTATATAGTTCATGTAGGTGATAAAATAGAATTTTTATCATAAAACAATTTATTTCAAAATATGAATACCATTCAACACATGAATTTCTAAACAACGAATGAATATCAATTCAACACATGAATGTTTTCAATAGTTTTTAGATATAGATAAAAATGTGATTTTTATTATCGAACAGTTTATTTCAAAATATGAATACCATTCAACACATGAATTTCTAAACAACGAATGAATATCAATTCAACACATGAATGTTTTCAATAGTTTTTAGATATAGATAAAAATGTGATTTTTATTATCGAACAGTTTATTTCAAAATATGAATACCATTCAACACATGAATTTCTAAACAACGAATGAATATCAATTCAACACATGAATGTTTTCAATAGTTTAAGCATATGAAAATAATTCAAACACACAAATATTATTCAAAATTTCGGCAGCATAACGGCAGGGTAGTTACACCGGCACCGTCCCTAGTACGGCTCCTCGCTCTACCTTAAAACCTCGCGGTTTTTGACAATGGGAATCATGCATCTAGTTCGCACGCAGGCGGCATGTATATATATTTATTTCAATTCCACAAACTAATCCTATGTGGTTTCAACCAAATATTTCACAACCACCAAAGGGTATTTTTCAACCACAATCAACCAATATCAATCACAAACAATCCCAAACAACTATTCGCTATCAATCAAATTTCCACAACAATTTCAACCAATAAATATCGTCCATGGTTTGTGGACGAGGGGCGTATATATATATATATATATATATATAGCAATTCACTTTTACTTCACACATATACATATAAATTTTAAATCAGAAATCTCACCAATAGCTATCCAACTGCACGACACTTCACTTATAGAAATCTTCGCCCTTTGTCGCTTTCGCCCGTATTCTCTACACATGTAAAAATAGAATTTTTACCATGCTATTCAATATATAAAAATATGATTTTTATTTTTGCTTTCAACATATAAAAATATGATTTTTATTTTTGCTTTCAACATATAAAAATATGATTTTTACTTCGCTTTTAAAATCAATTTTTCCTGGCTTTTTAAAATCAGTTTTTATCTTAAAAACAAAATCAGTTTTTATGCTCTCTTTACAAAAATCCAGTTTTAAAAATTCTTTTATAATCAGTTTTATACTTTATAAAATAAATCAGTTTTATTTCTTTATTTTTAAAACAGTTTCAGTTTTGCTTTTAAAACCAGTTTTTATTTTGCTTTTAAAATCAGTTTTTATTTTAAAAACAAAATCAGTTTTTATCTTTTTTAAAATTCAGTTTTAATCTTTTAACAAAATCAGTTTTTAAACTTTTTAACAAAAATCTGTTTTTACTTTAAACAGAACAGTTTTTATACTTTTTTTTAAAAAGAACAGTTTTAATACTTTTAAAAAGAACAGTTTTAATACTTTTAAAAAAGAACAGTTTTAATACTTTTAAAAAGAACAGTTTTAATACTTTTTTTTTTTTAAAAAGAACAGTTTTAAAATTCTTTTAAAAAATTTCAGTTTCAAAAATGCCTTTTTAAAAATTACTGTTTCAAAATCTATTTAAAAATTACAGTTTTAAAATCTTAAGAAAATAAAATAACAAAGCTAATAAAAAAAACTTACAAAAGGGGGGGGTGGCTCTGCGTCTTCGCGAGCTTCGAGGGGGGGTGGCTCTGCGTCTTCGCGAGCTTCGAGGGGGGGTGGCTCTGCGTCTTCGCGAGCTTCGAGGGGGGGGGGTGGCTCTGATTGAAGGAGGAGGAGGGCGGTCGGATTGAAGGAGGAGGAGGGCGGTGGGATTGATTTAGGGGGGGGCGGTGTCGTTGGAGTTCGTGCGAGGGGGGGGCTGGCTTCGTCGGAGTTCGTGCGAGGGGGGGGGCTGGCTTCGTCGGAGTTCGTGCGAGGGGGGAGGGGGCTGGCGATTTAGGTTTTTTTTTTTTATTTCTGAAGAATGAAATAGGATTGAACGGGGGGGCCAGGAGGAAGAATAAAGGGAGGGAGGGAATTAGATTTTTTTTTTTTTTATTTTATTTAATTATTTAAAGTTGACTTTTACCCACGACCACGAAACGAGGCCCACCACCTGTCGTCCATAGCGTTTAACCCCCATTCCGAACACAATGGGATATGTATCGCAAGCTGATTCGATTGTTACAATCAGTTTCCTTTTGAATTTTCATTTAAATCACTATATTGAATTTTAAACGCACATTTCAAATTACCGGGGCCACATACTAACTAGAAAAATTCCAGAAAAATATTTTCTAGCTTCGTATTGACGATACGGTCCTAACAAAACTAGTTTCGTCGAATTCTGAGACCGTTTGAAAAATGGCCAATTTCCATTCGATTAAAATCAACAGAAACTGGTCAAACGCGTTTTCTTTTGCCACGCTCACATATTGATTCGAAAAATTATGAAATTTGAAACCTAGCAATAACTTGACACTGCGGACCCAACAAAAGTGGTTTCGTCGCAATCCGAGGTCATTTGCAAAATGTCCATTTTTAAGGGCCTGAATTCCATAGCGACTATTCAGAATCTTCAATTGGACATACCTTTTGATTTCCGCTATCAAATTTCGATTGGTCATATTCGTTAGAAAGATATTCACTAACAGATTTAAATATTTTTGGTTTCACTAAAATCCGGATTGTTTTGCACTCGGTATATTCAATTGAAGTTTGAAATCAAATTATCGAACTACCGCGCCATTTTCAATTCTATATATAATTATAATTAATTATATTGGTTTTCAAATGTCGATTTCAACTCAGTTTTCATCGCCATTGTTTAAAATATTTATTTCAAATATTTAAAATCCATTATTTTAGCCATTTTAAAAATTTTAAATTGGTTCAGATTTTCTGGGTCGTTACATTTGGCGGGTATGACGATGTGGCATTCAAAGTGAATGGTGATCAGATGTTCTGAAGATAGACGTAGCTTCTAGCCTCACACCAGGAAGAAACAAAAGTTGGGCTAGGCAGCATGGCTAGTTGGGTCATCCCCAAGCAGGGTGTATTGTCACCGATCTAGAGAATATTCATATTTATACTTCTTTTTGATTCTGTATCTTCGGATGACGGTTTGATGGCCTATAACCGTGGTGGCAATATATTCGCGACACTCAAGCTAAATGAGTAAGCGGTCATGTGTGGCCGGGTTGCAAGACGTTCTTGTTGAACCCTGAGTGTATCACCTCTAGAGTACACTATTCAGAAGGTGCTCCCATACCTTGTCTGTTGGAATCCATTCTCCGATAAGCGCCCTGCGGTTTATGATTTTATACTATGTATGTAGAACGTGAGATGCAAGCGTTTCTGCTAGATTGATACCTATTTGTACTTAGACATTATTATAATATCAAAATGATATTGCTTGTCAAAGTTGTTTAGATACTCATAAGGAAAAACCCGTTCCGTATTCACGGCGTGGTCTTATGAGATATCATATACCTGTTCAATTGTTTTAAACTGTTTTACTCATACCAGTCCCATGACTGACCCGGAGTTTACTTTGTTGTTTTCCCTAAACTCTTGGGTGCCTAAATTTGTACGGGCAGTCAAGTAGTCGGGATTTACAGATATACTTGGAGAGCTTGGAGCAGGAGGCTACAAGATTCTATAGCTATAGTTATTTCCGCTGTGTTGTAAGTGTTGTACTCTGATAAGTGCTATTGTATATATATAACTGTTTACTTCAAAGTTATGTTATATATTATATGTTATTCGTTCCGCTGTGAGATTCGTGTTACTCTGATGATTCTGATGTTCTTCTTCTTCTTCTATTCTATTAGTTCTATCTTTTCTTTCTCACCTTCTAAATTCTTTCACTAACGTCTCGGAATTTCCGACTCTCGAGGAGTCGGAAATTTCCAGCCGTTACAGTTGGTATCAGAGCTTAAGTTAAGTGATTACCTTGGCTCTGTGGCATAACTCGATAGAGATGGGATTAGTAATATCCTAGATTGAGTTTGAGTGTATATATATGAGCGCGTAATTGTTATTCAATATAAAATGATTTTATATTGTGGAGATTTATTGGTTGAGTGGCTTATGAATTCTGGTCAATCAGTTTGATCGACTGTATCGATAAAGGTTACTAAACACTCGAATACGATGAACCGTCATGGTATGTTTTGGAAGAGGGTAAATGAAATAATTTTTCCCAAAATATATTTGTTTATAGAAGAAATATATATCTTGAAATTAATATAGTATATTGATTGTGTTGGTTGTTATTATAATCGAATAAGATTATAAAAGGGTGAAATGGTTATAAATGACCAATCAGAATTCATATGAATGTAATATATGAAATAGTTTGAATTAAATATGAATTTAAATCAGAATTTGGAATTTAAAATAAGGAAATTGTAAGTTCCTGGGAGATTTTAAAATGTTTTCAAGCAGTATGAAAAAGATTTTGAAATGTTTTCAAACTGGAAGTATTTAGTAATGGTTTTGAAAATAATATAGTATTGAAATCACTTGGGTCGCTGGAAAATAATTCCGATGATGACTGCGCAGTATCATCGGTGTGATTTTCGAGTTCTAAGTGGTGGATTACTACCAAAGATTTTATTTTGAATTATTTTGAGAAAACAAGTTGTTTTAGACATTCAAAAGTTTTGAATTGGTATGTGGTTTCAAATTAATTTGAAATAAGACGCAGGAACTTAAGTTCTAGAATTAAAATTTAACTAATGAAGTTAAATAAAATGAGATGGTAAAAATAAATTGAAATTTAACTTGAACCAAGTTAAATAAAATTGAATTGGATTAGAGATAATCTAGAATGGAACCAAATTGATAAGTCAATAATTTGGAATTTGATATTAGAGTTCGAATGAAATTCGATTTGGATTTGAGGATATGAACTGATTGGAGATCAATTGGAATGGATAACATTGGTATATGTTGAAGTGGTAGCAGATGCAAGGGATAGAGTTAAATGCCCGACAAAAGGTACAAGTTTATATCATATATGAGTTTGGATTTTATGAGCCGAATTGGCAAGCCGCTTGGCTATTTTGATTTCTTTTGGATTGGAGGAGGCCTAGAGAGGCGAACTGTGGTTTGTCATATTGACCAATACAAAGGAGGTTATCGCGAAATTTTTCGGAAATTCCAGGCGTTAGAACATTCTCATGATTTATGGAAATTCAGTTAGCCAGAATGAATTAATAATTTAATTGAAAATTTAATGGTTCAGTTGAAACTGGGGTTGAGAAGTAAACTAAAAGATATTTGAATCTAGTTAGTAAAGTTGGTAGCATTTTCCTAGCTTAGCAATTTCGAGGACGAAATTATTTTAAGGGGGGAAGTCTGTAATGGCGCGTTTTGTAAGGTATAATAATTAAGTTATTTAATTATTTAAATAACGAATATATTAAATAAACGATAGTTGAACGTATAAATTATAATAATAATTATAATCGAGCCCGTAACGACGCGGCAGTTCGTTATTTGGCGAGTTGAACTTCAACTGAATATACAAGATTCGTTATAAGCCGGATTTCTGTGAAACAAGAAACATGTGGAGCTGGTGGAGCATATTTTTCTAATGGAAGAGAAAAATGAAGATTTCGTCGTGTAGATTTTGAGTTATGTCCACATAAAATTTCAGAAAAGTCGCTGTAGAATTCCTTTATAATTTGCGACGCTTTATATACGTTATAAATCGATTTTTCGATACGAACTGAATATCGGGATAATCTGGAGTCTGGAAATCAAGTCATAAAATCTGAGGTGATATTCTGGAGCCGGACGACATTGTATATGGATATATACGATAATATTAATTTATTAATATTTAATTTAATAATATTTAAATATATGTATATATTTAAATGGGTCATCCAGAGCTTTAAAAATACGCAGTTTGAGCAGACGAAGTCAGAATTCGACGAAACCAGTTTCGTTGGGACCGTAATGTCGAATACTTGTTAGAGTACCAGTTTGGTGATTTTTGGATATCATATATGGCCGTACGTGATTTTTGACTGAGAAACAGACGAGAAATCGACCTTTAAAAATATGTAGTTTGAACATACGGAGTCGGAATTCGACGAAACCAGTTTCGTTGGGACCGTAATGTCGAACTCTAGCTACATGATCAGTTTCGTGATTTTTAGACATCGTATGTGATCGTGGGGATTTTTAAGGACCGGAGATAAGTATTTAAATCGATAAAATAAAATATCCAACATTTTTCTTGGACCATAGGAGGCCACGCAGCACTGTATCTCAACCACAAACAACACCTACCACAGCACAACTTATAAATACGAATACAACCGAACACAGTAAAAGATTTATCAAAGAAAAAATCAAAATAAAATAGAAAACAAAGTATATAAAATCCAAGAAGAAAGTGTATGGGATTCCTGTGTGTTTCTCTACAATTCCATACCCTTCATATAGGGTGCGACGCCATCATCTGATGCCCAAAGTTTTCCTGCGAAGGGTGTTTAAAAACTAGGGTTCCTAGATTCACAAATTTCAAGCGTTTATGCCTCGAACGGTCACTAGACTTCGATTCAGAGGATGGAGCAGCACCTTCTCGCGGAAATTGGTGGAGTTCGACGCTGAAACCCGTCGATGCCTGCTACTGTGACACGGCGACAGGATCTCGACAGCCAAGCTCGAGTCGAGCTTTATGGGTATGACGAGGAAGAGGGGATCATGAGGATGAGAGCGGTGGTGGTTGCAGGTCGGAGCGATGGTCATGGAGGCGGGGATGGAAGGTCAACGATGGGTTGGTGAGCGTTTTCTTTTTCTGGAGTGGAGAATCGATTTGGGAAGGAAATGAGGACCGGGGAAGGATTTAAAGTAGCGGGTTGGGCTGAATATATGGGCCGGGTTTTGAAAAAAAGGGGTAAGGCCTTTATAGGAATTAAAATCCATGTTTTAATTTAAATTCAAATAGTGTAATAACTTCTAAATAGTATATCTCGGTCATATGAAGTCAGAATCGAGAACCGTAAGTTGCGTTGGGATCGTATGGACGAGAGCTTCACAATGGAGCTGACTAGGAGTGAATCCGAGCTCGTTACAATTTATGGCGAAATAAATTGTCCAACTGAGTCAAATAACGCAAACCGATTATTTAACGGTTTATCATTCTTTAAAGATGAACTGCAAAGGTGAGTAAAACTCACCAACTCTTAATAGTTCTATTTATACAGTGTATTCTTAGGACTGTTAGTTATTGTCTGTTGACTGTGGTTTGACTGTGTGTTGACTGTTCGCTTGAACTGCTAGTCAGTTAGTAGAAATTATATATATATATATATACGTATATATATATATATAAACTGTTAAATAATTTTACGTTGATTCTGCTTAACAGAATATTATACCGGTGTTGTCTAACATCTGTGATGCAGGGAAACAGGTTGGAGGAATCCAACTGGATTCCTCAACAGTTATTTTACTGTGATTTATATACGGTGATATATAAATGTGATATATAATCTGATGTTGATTATGTGTGGTCGGACGATATTTATCGTTGATACGTGGTATGTTAAATACCATCAGAAATACCAAAAGGTAGAACAAGATATTTTCAAAGTATATTTTGAAACAATTTATTTATATAAAATCGATAGATTTTATATATATATATATATAAGGAAAAAGGATTTGAAATCAAACATAAAGGAAATATATTTGAAACCAAATATAAAGGAAATATATTTGAAAGAAAATATATAGGAAATATATTTAAAAGCAAATATAAAAGGAATTATTTATTTGGGGAATAAATAAAGGATTTAAAAGGAATTATTTATTTGAGGAATAAATAAAGGATTTAAAAGGAATTATTTATTTAGGGAATAAATAAAGGATTAAAAGGAATTATTTATTTAGGGAATAAATAAAGGATTAAAAAGAATTATTTATTTAGGAAATAAATAAAGAGTTAAAAGTATTCATTTAGGGAATAAATAAAAGTATAAAGGAATATTTATCTGATAGAATAAATTAAATAAAAGAATATTTATTTGATAAAATAAATAGAATCAAGGAATATTTATTTGATAAATAGATAGAATTAAACTAAAGGAGAAATTTATTTGTGGAATAAATAGGAATAAATCCAAGTAAATTGGTTAAGTTGATCCAAGTGAATGGGTTAAGTTAAACAAAGCAAACTGGTTAGATTAATCATAATGAATTAGTTAAGTTAAACTAAGTAGATTAGTTAAGTAACCAAAATGAATTGGTTAAGTTAATCAAAGTAAATTGGTCGAGTTGATCGAAGCGATTAGTTCAGCTAATCAAAGATAAGTAAAATCAAGTGAGGTAAATCGAAAGGAATTAGTCAGTCGAGTTAATCAATTGAGTCAGTCAAGCCAAGTAAATCATGTTAGGCTAAACCATTAGAGTTAACCAGTTAGAAATTACCAGTTGAGTTAACCAGTTAGGTTAAACCATTAAGGTTAACCAGTTATAAATTACCAGTTAAAGTGACCAGTTAGAGTGGATCGGTTAGAGTTATCGAATATCACTTATTCAAAGTAGAGTTGTCGAATATGGTGTATTCGAGAGAAGAGTAATCGAATATAGTTTATTCGAATAGAGCTCGAGGAGTTAGTCGAATATAGTTTATTCGAACAGTGTTGGAAGGGTTAATACAAAGGAGTTAGTCGAAGAGTCAATCCGAAGGAGTTATTCGAAGTTAGTTAATCCGAAGGAGTTACTCAAGTTAGTTAATCCAAAGGAGTTAGTCGAAGAGTTAATCGAATATAGTTATTCGAAAGAAAGTGTTAATCGAATATAGTTTATTCGAGTAAAGTTAAAAGAGTTAATCGAATATAATTTATTCGAATAGAGTTAGAGAAGTTAATCAAGTATAGCTTATTCGAATAGTGTTGGAGGAGATATCGAATATGGTTTATTCGCCAGGAGTTAGGTGAATAGAGTAAATCAAATAGAGTTTATCGAATGTAAGTTATTAAAAAGAGAGAGTTAATCGAATAGAGATTACTCGAAAGAGAATTATACGTCAAATTCGATTATATCGAATTCGGGAAAGAACCCTTTACTTTCCGAGTTTAAATCAAGATTTAGTTATTGATTAAGAAATTAGGTGTCGGTAAATTTATTCGAGTTAATAAAGTTATAACTTAGGTTAGATATTTTAGAAGTAGGAATTATAACGTTACAGTTATAATCAAACGTTGTCATATAAGAAGTGGATTCGTAACCTGAATCCGAGAATTTGCGTAAACAGATGATTGGAAAAAGTGAGTGACGAGCTTCATCTATTTCACAGTAAAGGACGTTGTTCAATTAAGGTCTGAGAGGTAATTATACCCCAACTTGATTGACTTCAGAATTGACAAAGTAATAGTTGTGGTTCGATAGGAAAGGTTGATTTGAAATATAGAAGTAATAAGCGATTAATGGATTAAGCATAACGATGTTTTATACAACGTTCATTTGAAATCCGTAAATGAGTTTTGGAAACGTTTTCCAAATATAGTCAGATATGTTTTCTAAACATAGAAAATGAAATGTTTTCATGATAAGAATTTAAGAAATAGAGTTAAGCAAATTCAGAAACTGACTGGAGAGGGTAAGTTGAACGGTTTTCTAAGTGACGACCTGATGTTGGTTTCGACCTTCCGGATTGATACTTAGAGAATTGTTCTCGTACTAGTTACAGTTAGGGACTGATAGTTGCGAAATAATAGTGATGTGAAAATAAGCTATGGAAATGTTTTCCAATGATTAACAACATATATTTTCTAAATATATGAAATAAGGAAATATGAACATATGATGATTGATCGATCGAATTTCCATTTGGAAATAAGATCGTTGTTTGTACACCGACATGTTTCCATTTGATAGTTGAATCACAGACTATCAAAGTTTTTACCATTTTAACGTTGTTAATATGGAGAGACCGGTTGGATTATTATCCAAAGAACCACTCTGTATTGGCATAAGCGTTGCGAGCAATATCTGCCAAAGATAAATTGAAGACGGAGTAAAGTGCAAGGGCTGTTGTATAAGTCTTAGATAACAGTGACTAAGATGGATATACTGAATAGTGCCTTCGGTTTGTCCAGTCCCAGGACAACGTATATGGAAGAAGGTCTGACAGAGTATATCCAGTGGATCGCGTAAGTTGATCTGTTCAAACGTATTCACGTTTGGTGGCGGAGGAATTCGTTTCTCTTAGCTGTATACCCGTGTTATTTTTGGATAAGTCAATTTGTGATTTGGCGGGTATGACGATGTGGCATTCAAAGTGAATGGTGATCAGATGTTCTGAAGATAGACGTAGCTTCTAGCCTCACACCAGGAAGAAACAAAAGTTGGGCTAGGCAGCATGGCTAGTTGGGTCATCCCCAAGCAGGGTGTATTGTCACCGATCTAGAGAATATTCATATTTATACTTCTTTTTGATTCTGTATCTTCGGATGACGGTTTGATGGCCTATAACCGTGGTGGCAATATATTCGCGACACTCAAGCTAAATGAGTAAGCGGTCATGTGTGGCCGGGTTGCAAGACGTTCTTGTTGAACCCTGAGTGTATCACCTCTAGAGTACACTATTCAGAAGGTGCTCCCATACCTTGTCTGTTGGAATCCATTCTCCGATAAGCGCCCTGCGGTTTATGATTTTATACTATGTATGTAGAACGTGAGATGCAAGCGTTTCTGCTAGATTGATACCTATTTGTACTTAGACATTATTATAATATCAAAATGATATTGCTTGTCAAAGTTGTTTAGATACTCATAAGGAAAAACCCGTTCCGTATTCACGGCGTGGTCTTATGAGATATCATATACCTGTTCAATTGTTTTAAACTGTTTTACTCATACCAGTCCCATGACTGACCCGGAGTTTACTTTGTTGTTTTCCCTAAACTTTTGGGTGCCTAAATTTGTACGGGCAGTCAAGTAGTCGGGATTTACAGATATACTTGGAGAGCTTGGAGCAGGAGGCTACAAGATTCTATAGCTATAGTTATTTCCGCTGTGTTGTAAGTGTTGTACTCTGATAAGTGCTATTGTATATATATAACTGTTTACTTCAAAGTTATGTTATATATTATATGTTATTCGTTCCGCTGTGAGATTCGTGTTACTCTGATGATTCTGATGTTCTTCTTCTTCTTCTATTCTATTAGTTCTATCTTTTCTTTCTCACCTTCTAAATTCTTTCACTAACGTCTCGGAATTTCCGACTCTCGAGGAGTCGGAAATTTCCAGCCGTTACAGTTAGTGACTGATGATTTGGAATGAGGCGTATGTTGTGTTTGTGTAACATTTATTCTTAATATACGCGGGTTGTTCGGAAAGGCCGGGTTTATACCCATTCTGAATAATCAATTCGACGATATGTCGAAGATGAAGACGGTGGTTGAAGACCGGAAGTCTTCACATCGTTGGGATAATTACTGACGATCCTGATTGGGCTGTACACCCAAGAGGATGGAAAGAGTTGGTGGTCGTCCAGACGTACTTGGAGATGGATGGATATGCGAGGAAAGTGCCTCCGGTTTCGTTCAGACCCAGAACGGACTTGTAAATGGATTGTGTGTCTGACGTTGTATTCCTTTATACTGTATTTGGTGATCTCTGCTAAATATATATCTGTTTGGTGGCAGAGAATTTATTCTCTTGCTATACACCCTTCTCTGAGACGTACGAGCCTAGAGGTTATATATTGGCAAAAATCAGTGGTACAGTATGGACTGACAATATGGCATGCTGAGTTGCATGGATCAAGGCTTTTGTTGAAAAGCAAAGTCTTGTGGTTGATGATCAAAGCATGGCCTTGTGTGGCGTAGCTTTGTGTAACGTTGATTCGCAAGTATCACACCCGGTATGAACCAAAAACGGGAGACGGACATCAGGGAGGACATGCGTTTCTTTCTAGTTAGGAGTGGCGTCAGTGCTTGAACTGGCTGACGAGTTTGACTCATGTGGATGTTGCTTATTATTACTTGCTGAAAAGCGAGGCGCCTCGTGATATCGGTTTCGGCCGATGCTTCTGGTCGGCTGACGGGCCAGGCTTACGCCCCAAAGGGCGGGGAAACGCAGTGTTTAGGCATAATAATCCATATCGGTGGACCGACCCTGACGATCCAAGGCTTGCCTGCGCGCTTGCCTGTGGCTCGGGCTAGAGAGTCACAAATCGGTAGAGGATCTTGCCCCTAGCCTCGGTTCATACCATAAATGATAACCCAACTTCCAATACGACATAGCGGTTTTGATTGTAAACCTATATATGGCGACATAGTGGGATGGGGCGCTTATGCCGCCTATGATTGATACTTATGATTTGAAGTTGTTTTATACACTATGCACTTATAATAGTATCAAATGATTTCTTTTAAACGTATCAAGCATTCTTGGCTATTATAAGGTAAAAACCCTATCCTCCGGCTTGCGTTGCATTGTGTGATGGGAACTGGGTCTTATAATAGCTTCATTTTTCTTTATTTAGCATTGCGCTGTTGTTTTATGCACTGGTATTCTTGGGAGGAAACCCGTTCCGTGTTATACGGCGTGGTCCCTTGATTTACCTAACTTTAAAAATAAATATTAATAACTGTTTTAGTTCTCACACCAGTCCCATGACTGACCTGGAGTTTATTGTTTTAACCTAAACTCTGGGTGCCCCTATTTTGACACGGGCAGCTAGTAGTTTTGGTTTTGGAGATTTATATTCACAGGATCCTGGTTTACAGCTGGAACGATATCCGGAAAGCTTTGTATCCGTATATCTCCTTCAGTTGTGTATCGTATTATTTTCCGCTGCTATGTAATTTAAATCTCTGATATTTCTGTGTAATATTCATTTATACTCTGTATATTCTTGTAATCTTATATATTGTTGTAATATACAATGAAATGTTCTTCCATCTGCGTTCTATTTTGTCGTGTTCTCAAAACAATTTGTTCTTTCTCTTCTCTTCGGAGACCGGGGAAGTTCAGGTCGTTTCATCGTGGTATCAGAGCCAGGTTTACCAAGCCCATAGAACAAGACACGTTAGAACCATACGAAAGAATTCATCAGATATTGGATTAGTAGTATCCAATGAGAATGACTCGTTAGAAATGGGATCAGTAGTATCCTAGAACGAGTGTGAAGAGTATATTTTTAAAATGAAAACAAATTTTGTTTTAAAAATCTAAATCAATTATTCGTATTTGATTTATTTGTATAGATTTGGACAGTCCAGTATATAAAGATTTTTCATATACTCCTTGCAAACGTGTATTTGAAGTTTTAATATACTGGATAGATATAGAATTACATCCTAATCGGCCGGAGATGATTTTGATGATGGAGCTCCATCATTAGAATTTATGTTCGTGCGACGAAAGTGGGATTTCTATATATTACCAACTGACTGGTGTGAGAACCAAAGCTATATAGGATTTATTGTTGTGATTTGGCATCAAAAACATGATTTTTGTATATGTATCAAAATTATGAATTTGAAACTCTAATTCACTAATTGACTGATGTTTGGGTTGCTTGTTTATTGGTTTGCTAATTTTTAGCCATTTAGCCTAATTGAATCAAATATTGAATTATATTGAAAATTGGTCGCATTTGCTTGCATATACATGTGCTTACATTGAATAGGTCATAGCAAGGAGGCTAGAGCAGAGAATAAAATTTGTTTGCCCGACAAATAGGTACATGTTTATTACATAATTTACTGTTTTGTTTGGGTGATGATGATTTTATGAGCCTATTGGCTAGTCGCTTGGCTTTTTCTTTTTCTTTTTGAGATCAGAAGGCCTGCATGGCAATTTCGGGATTTTCCCGTGGCTCCCGGTGCAGGGGAGGTTATGGCGAAATTTTTCGAAAATTTAGGGTGTTAGCCAAATTTTTGAAGAATTTGAAAATTCTCAGAAACTGAAAAGTTGGAGAATGGAAGCCAGATCGAACGTAGAGTTGATTAATCAAACCACTTTCGACTTTGTTCCTTTTCGGGGACGAAAAGTTTTAAGTGGGGGAGATTGTAATAACCCGAAAATCTGGGCCAGTTTAAATTTTTTTATTTCGGCAATTTTAGCGAATTTTGATTATTTAAAATGAATTATTTTAAATAATATCGATGAGAAATTTATTTAGAATATAATTAGAACGTATATATTATATACGTCGTCGTTAGAATATAAATAATTATATATAATTATAAATAGGAATTGAAAATGGCGCGGTAGTTCGATAATTCGATTTCAAACTTCAATTGAATGTACTGGGTGCAAAACAATCCGGATTTTAGTGAAACCAAAAGCATTAGGATCTAATTGATAATATGTTTCCAACGAATCCGAAAAATCAAAATTTCATAGCGGGAATCAAAAGATATGTCCAGTTGAAAATTCTGAATAGTCGCTATGGAATTCAGGCCCTTAAAAATGGAAATTTTGTAAACGGCCTCGGAATTCGACGAAACCACTTTTGTTGGATCCATAGTGTCAAGTTATTGCTAGATTCCTAATTTCATAATTTTTCGAATCAATAGGTGAGCGTGGCAAAGGAAAACGCGTTTGACCAGTTTAAGTGGATTTTAATCGACTGGAAATTGGCCATTTTTCAAACGGTCTCAGAATTCGACGAAACTAGTTTTGTTAGGACCGTATCGTTAATACGAAGCTAGAGAATATTTTTATTGAATTTTTAGAGTTAGTATGTGACCCCGGTAAATTGAAATGCGTGTTCAAAATCAATATATGGAGTTATATGTTGATTTTGACGGAAACTGATTGTAATTATCGAATCAGCTTGCGATACATATCCCATTGTGTTCGGAATGGGGGTAAAACGCTAGGGACGACAGCCGGTGGGCCTCATTTTGAAGTCAAAAATAAAAGTTGCTTTTTGTGGAAAATTAAATAATAAAATAAAAAAAAACCTTTCTCCCCCTTTTACCCGTTCTGCCCCCCCCCCTATTTCATTCGTTCATCTCAGAAAAAAAAAAAAGAAGGAGGCGACGAAGACGGAGAGGAGCCGCCGCCCTCCCCAAGGACCACCGCGCCTCATCGAAGACCCCCCCTCTTCCACCTCGACCTCGCGACGAAGATCTCCCCCCCCCCCCTCTCGTTTCAGAAATCGCGACAGCAGCCCCCCAAACCCGCATCCAACCGCCGCCACCTGAGCCGCTCCGATCACCACCTCCTAGCGCCGCAGCCCCCTGCTTCTCTCTCCTCTCCCCAATTCGAAGGCCAGCGCTGAAACCCTCCCCCCTAAAACACGAAGCCGACACCTCCTAAAGCCGCCCCCCTTCTCTGAAATGAAAGTATGTTTTTAGATTAATTTGATTCCTTTAATTTCAGTTTTTTTTAGTATTTAAATCAGTTTTTGTTTAAATATTATTTACATAGGAAAATCAGTTTTTGTTTAAATATTATTTACATAGGAAAATCAGTTTTCGTTTAAATATTATTTACATAGAAGAATACGATTTTTATAAGTAGAAAAATACGATTTTTATAAGTAAAAATGTGATTTTTATATATTGAACATCGAAGTAAAAATGTGATTTTTATATATTGAACATCGAAGTAAAATTTTGATTTTTATATATTGAATAGCGAAGTAAAAATTCGATTTTTACATATGTAGTGGCTACGGGCAACGAAGATGACAAAAATGCGATAACGATGAAGATTCCTATCAAAAAAAGAGTCAAGATGTTTGGATAGCTATCGGTGAGAATTTCTCACCTTTCAATTTCTTTTTCTAGTTATATATATATATATATATACTAGGATGCAGACGGTGTTTAGTAGCACCCGACACAATCGTCCACAGACCGTGGACTTGTTTGTTTGATTGCAAAATTTGGTTAGATTATTTGATTGAAATTTGAGTTGTTTGGTGAAATGGAATGGATTGATTGATGTGTGAATGGCGTGGGCCTTCACTAGACCGGGGATAAGGCTAGGCCTCGTCCCGTTTCTAGTATCGTGCCGTTATGCCGCCGAAATTTTCTAAAATATGTTAGAAAAATAAAAATATCATTTTATTGAATAAATGAACCGAATAGAATATTCATAGTTTGAATAAAATATTTTGGTCGTTAAAAATATAATTTTTAACGTGAATGTGAATAAATAAATATTCATTTACAAACCGGACGGTTTGTTTATGTACACCTATTTGAAGGACATTGATTGGGACGATAAATTTTACACATCGCCCAACTGCACAAATAAAATCTGTGTTCGATTGTTTGAAACCCCACACGGGTATTGGGATGATATTTGACGTACACTAATCCCAATAATTAGTTGTATGTCGATCGATTGATTGACAGGCTGCTATAAGCGTTGAATATTTATCTTTGATGCTTATACAGTGTAGAATGCACTTTGGATGATGGTTGATTATTCATCGTTGTTGATATATACATGTGTTGTAGAAAATCCATATAACTAACTTTATATGGTAATTGATTGGGCCTCATTCCAGTTTCGAAAAAGAAATATTTGAAATAGAAATATCTGAAATAGAAATATTTGAAATAGAAATATTTGAAATAGAATATTTGAAAATAGAAACATATGAAGCCGTGTTGGTTAGATTGACGCCATTTTGACGTGAACGATATTTGTATCGATTTTATTCATTCTTCAATGAAAATTGAATAAATTTGAAATTGAATAGATTTGAAATTCGAACTATATAGAAGTGAATTCGAATTGAATATATATAGAAATGAATTCGAATTGAATTTGAATATAAATGAATTCGAATTGAAATCGATTTGAAAAGTATTTAAAACGAATTTATATTGGAATATTCAATTTTGATTTGAAATTGAATATGAAGTTAAAACCGTTTTGAAAATGAATTTAAAACGATTTATAAAGCACATTTTGAATTGAAATCGACGAAGTATATAGTATATATATTATATATATAATATAATGGCTTGAATAGAACGCGCTGCGCCGCGGCAGTTCGCGAATTTCGACCATTGACTTCGAATGGATATTGCGGGAGATCCGATCGTCGGATTCTCCTAAAACCGGAACCGTTGGGTTCGTATCGAAAAGTGATTTCTAATGAATATTAGAAATTAGAAATCTAACGGTTGGATTTGGAATTATGTCCAAATCAAATTTGAAAAAGGTCGCTGTAAGTGCAGTTCGATGACCGTTGATGGAAATCGACTGTACGGGCCTTGATAAAATTATTAAAAATAGTAATAATTTGTGTAAAATCATAAGAAATGATTTAGAAAGGATTGGGATGAAAAACTCCATATTTGAAAAGATAAAAATAGATTCTTATCGAAATGAATTTGTTTTGAACTAGAATTATAATTCTATTTATTTTTAAATAAATAAATTGAATTTGAAAAGGGTTTTAAAAATAACCAGAATTTCCAATGATTGCATTGGAGTGGATTTGAATCGAAATTGTCTTCGGAATATTTCGATGTTGGAATTCGTGATTATACAGATGTTGTTATGGAAATTTGAAAGATATATATTTATATCGTTATTCCCAATACGACATTTGTTAATCGTAGAATTTGATATTGAATATAAGCCGATATATTTTCTATTCAGAGCCTTGTATTGAATATCAAATGTGATTTGGGGTTTGTCGTGGATGGTGTCTTCATTAACACTGTTCTTGAACCCAGTTGAGAAAAGATTAAATCTTTTTATTTAGATTTAATGAAGTGTACCAATTAAATAATATTTAATTGAATTGATATTGATTTTTGGGTTTATCGTGGACAGTGTTTTAAATAACACTCGTTCTTTAACCCGATAATTATTGGAATGTGATTTTAGGTTTATCATGAACCGTGTTTTAAATGACACTAATTCTTTAACCCAGTCAAAGATTAAAACTAAGTGGAGTTTTAATGAATCTTTAATTAGATTGAAAAGATCGAAAATGGAGTACCACCAGTTTTGCTCCAGGCAATAGTTAAATCTTTAATTAGATTTGAACGTGAAATGGTAATTGAATTTACCGATAACACCGTGGTGTTAGATTTGAAGTATAACCAGTTTTACTTCATGGGATGAATAGGTTGGGATTGGGAAATTAAAACAAATGATTACTTCGGTAAGGTTCGCTAATCCCGACTAGTTTGAATTGATATTCAAAAATAGATTAAAGAATAAATTCAAGAAATTTATCTTGGATAAAATTAATGGGAACCTTTCCCTATGAATGTGAAATTTAGAAACTAACTGTCGGTTAGCTAAGCAGAATGGTTTTCTGGATATTGATCTGATGTTGGTTTCAGCCTTCGGGGTTAATATTTCGGGAATTATTCTCTTGATTAATTTACAGTTAGTGACTGATGAATTGGAATGAGGCGTATGTTGTGTTTGTGTAACATTTATTCTAAATATACGCGGGTTGTTCGGAATGGCCGGGTTTATACCCATTCTGAATAATCAATTCGACGATATGTCGAAGATGAAGACGGTGGTTGAAGACCGGAAGTCTTCACATCGTTGGGATAATTACTGACGATCCTGATTGGGCTGTACACCGAAGAGGATGGAAATAGTTGGTGGTCGTCCAGACGTACTTGGAGATGGATGGATATGCGAGGAAAGTGCCTCCGGTTTCGTTCAGACCTAGAACGGACTTGTAAATGGATAGTGTGTCTGACGTTTATTCCTTTATACTGTATTTGGTGATCTCTGCTAAATATATATATGTTTGGTGGCAGAGAATTTATTCTCTTGCTATACACCCTTCTCTGAGACGTACGAGCCTAGAGGTTATATATTGGCAGAAATCAGTGGTACAGTATGGACTGACAATGTGGCATGCTGAGTTGCATGGATCAAGGCTTTTATTGAAAAGCAAAGTCTTGTGGTTGATGATCAAAGCACGGCCTTGTGTGGCGTAGCTTTGTGAAACGTTGATTCGCGAGTATCACACCCGGTATGAACCAAAAACGGGAGACGGACATCAGGGAGGACATGCGTTTCTTTTTGTTAGGAGTGGCGTCAGTGCTTGAACTGGCTGACGAGTTTGACTCATGTGGATGTTGCTTATTATTACTTGCTGAAAAGCGAGGCGCCTCGTGATATCGGTTTCGGCCGATGCTTCTGGTCGGCTGACGGGCCAGGCTTACGCCCTAAAGGGCGGGGAAACGCAGTGTTTAGGCATAATAATCCACATCGATGGACCGACCCTGACGATCTAAGGCTTGCCTGCGCGCTTGCCTGTGGCTCGGGCTAGAGAGTCACAAATCGGTGGAGGATCTTGCCCCTAGCCTCGGTTCATACCATAAATGATAACCCAACTTCCAATACGACATTGCGGTTTTGATTGTAAACCTATATATGGCGACATAGTGGGATGGGGCGCTTATGCCGCCTATGATTGATACTTATGATTTGAAGTTGTTTTATACACTATGCACTTATAATAGTATCAAATGATTTCTTTTAAACGTATCAAGCATTCTTGGCTATTATAAGGTAAAAACCCTATCCTCCGGCTTGCGTTGCATTGTGTGATGGGAACTGGGTCTTATAATAGCTTCATTTTTCTTTATTTAGCATTGCGCTGTTGTTTTATGCACTGGTATTCTTGGGAGAAAACCCGTTCCGTGTTATACGGCGTGGTCCCTTGATTTACCTAACTTTAAAAATAAAGATTAATAACTGTTTTAGTTCTCACACCAGTCCCATGACTGACCTGGAGTTTATTGTTTTAACCTAAACTCTGGGTGCCCCTATTTTGACACGGGCAGCTAGTAGTTTTGGTTTTGCAGATTTATATTCACAGGATCCTGGTTTACAGCTGGAAAGATATCCGGAAAGCTTTGTATCCGTATATCTCCTTCAGTTGTGTATCGTATTATTTTCCGCTGCTATGTAATTTAAATCTCTGATATTTCTGTGTAATATTCATTTATACTCTGTATATTCTTGTAATCTGATATATTGTTGTAATATACAATGAAATGTTCTTCCGTCTGCGTTCTATTTTATCGTGTTCTCAAAACAATTCGTTCTTTCTCTTCTCTTCGGAGACCGGGGAAGTTCGGGTCGTTTCAGATTGCGGTGATATTGGTTTGATTTTTAGTGGAGAGACGTTGGGGTTTGAGCCTGGGAAGTGACGAAAATGTCTGGAGACGATGGAGCAGCCATCACGTGTTCTATTTGGAGAAGAAAGAATGACAGAGCGGGTCGGGTTCTCAAGTGTAGTATTGGGCCGGAGGGAAAAGGGTAAAGCCCATTATTTTAAAATCCAAGTTTTAATTCGATTTAAATGATCGTATAATTTGTAAATGGTATAAATTTTTCATACATTATCAAAATTCAGCGAAACAAGATCCAACAGGATCGTATGGATAGTGGCTACCTAATGGAACTAACTGGAAGTGGATTGAGACTCGTTTGAATTTATAGCGAATTTAATTGTTTAATTCAAATCAAACAAACAGTTTATCGTTATTAACGATGAACTGCCAATGTGAGTAAATCTCACTAACTCTGAACAGTTTATAATTTCATGTTGTATTTTTTGAACTGTTAAATATTGGTTGATTGATTGTGTGTTGACTATTTGATTGAACTGCTAGTCAGTTAGTTGAATTTCTATATTGATTATGTTTAACAGAATATATCATATGGAACTGAAAGTGATGTTGATTACACTGTGTAACATCTGTGGATGCAGGGAGACAAGTTGGAGGGATCCAACTGGATTCCTCAACATTTATTTTACTGTGATTCATATATTGTGATATATGATGTGATATATAATCTGTTGTCGATTATATGTGTTTGAACGATATTGGTCATCGTGATTTGATGTGTTAAATACCATAATACCGGAATGGTGAAAAGGAATTTTTCAAAACGAATATTGAAATAGATTTATTTACGAAATCAGAGGATTTTACAAAAGGAATTATTTATAAATGGAATATTTATAAATAGAAATTTATTTATAAATGGATTATTTATAAATAGAAAATACTTAGAAATGAAACCCTAAAGGAATTTTTTTACAAACCATTTGCAAATAGATTAGAACGAGAAATGTTTGTAAACCATTTACTAATCAATTAGGAAGAGGAATATTTGTAAAACCTTTACAAATGAAATTGAAAAGGAGATATTTGTAAAACCATTTACAAATAGAATTAAAAAGGAAATATTTAGAAAATAAATAGAGTTATAAAAAGGAAATTTGTTTATAACCGAATAGGATGTTATAGAAAGGAAAACGTTATAAAAAGGAAATTTGTTTATAACCGAATAGGATGTTATAAAAAGGAAAACGTTATAAAAAGGAAAACTTTACTAAAAAGGAAATCATTTGTAAAGTGAAGAACCGTTACTAAAAGTAAATCTTTATAAATGAATAGTTTATTCAAAAAGGAGTTAATCGAATTTAGTTACTCGAATAGAGTTAGATCGAATATGGTATTCGAAAGGGAGTCAATCGAATAAGGTATTCGAAAGTTAGTAAATCGAATATGTTATTCGAAAAGGGGTTAGTCGAGTCGAGTTAGCTGAACAGAGTTAATTAAATATTTGTTATTCGAATAAGAGTTAACCAGTTAGAGTTAATCAATTAGAGTTAACTAGTTAGATTAAACCAGTTAGAATTAATCAGTTAGAGTAAAATCGAACTAGAGTTATTCAAATGGAGTTTATCGAATATTAGTTTATTCGAATAGAGTTAAAGGAACGGAATTAAAGGAGTTATCGAATATTATTTATTCGAATAAGAGATAAATAGAGTTATCGAATATTAGTTATTCGAATAGAGTTAAATGGAGTTAAAGGAATAAATCGAATATAGTTTATTCGAATGGAATTAAAGGAGTTAATAGAATTTGGTTTATTCGAATAGAGTTAAAGGAGTTATCGACTAGAGTTAAATCAAACAGAGTTAGTCCAATAGCATTAGTCCAATAGAGTTAATTGATAAGGGTTAATCGAATAGAGTAAATTGAATAGAGTTATCGAATATACCTTATTCGAAGGAAAGGATTTTCGAATAGAGATGATTCTAAAGAGAGTTACATAAGGAAGTTAGTTAAAGAAATATAAAGTGAACTTTGCCTATTTCAAAGTTAGAAATGTTGTGCAGTTAAGGTCTGAGAGGTAGTTCTACCCCAACTTGATTGGCTTCGTTTTTAACTAAGGAATGGTTAAGGTTCGACAGTAAAGGATGGTTAAGTAAATTTAGTAATTAAAGGATATGGTTTGAGTTGGCATAGCGATGTTTTATCTAAACATCTGTTTAATCCAAACGTAGGAGTTTTGGAAATGTTTTCCCAAACAAGAATCAGAAATGTTTTATAATACAGAAAACAAGAAATGGAAATGTTCCCAATGTAAATAACATATATTTTCTAAATTTAGAAAATAACAAATGTTGAATATAGGGAAACAGGAGATGAAAAATGAACTTAAGAGATAAAATGTTAAAAGATGTTTGATCGATATAATTTCCATCTGGAAATAATATCGTTGTTTGCACACGTATTTTTCTTTGATATTTAACTCACCGACTATCGAAGTTTTGACCATTTTAACGTTGTTAATATGAAGACCGGTTGGATTTTTATACAGAGAACCACTCTGTATTGGCATAAGCGCTGCGAATCATATATGCCAAAGATAATTAAAGACGGAGTAAAGTGCAAGGGCTATTGTATAAGTCTAAGATAACAGTGCCTAAGATGGATGTACTGAATAGTACCTTCAGTTTATCCTGTTCCTGGATGACTTGTATGGATGGATGTCTGACAGAGTATTTCCAGAAAGGTCACGTACATTGATTTCTTCAACCGTACCAAGAGTGGAAGCAGAAAGGAAACTTCTTTAGCTAACACATAATGTACTGTTGTAGACGTCAATTAGTTATTTTCGATGGATCTGACAATGTGGCATTCGAAGTGAATCTGATGTGATGATGAAGCGTAACCTCAAGCCTCATCAATCCGTAAATGACAGAAATCAGGCAGGCAGCATGGCTAAGTCGGTCGCTCCGAAGTAGGGTGTATAATCACCTGATCTAGAGTTTCATTTACTTCTAAAAATCTATTGTTAATGATGTCCCATTCGGGAAACAGTTGTTGATCCCAATCGTTGGTGATATACATTCGATATACTCAAGCGAAATGAGTGGTCGGTCATGTGTGGCCGGGTTGCAAGATGTTCTTGTTGAACCCAGTGTATTCCTTTCTAGAGGTACACTAGCGAAAGGTGGTTCCATACCATGTCATAGTTGGAAATCCATTACCCAATACATGCTTGCGGTTTTGATTGTATACTATATATGTAGAACGTGAGATGAAAGCGTTTCTACTAGATGATTATTATATTGTGGTTGATAGACATTATTATAATATCAAAAGGTTTTTGATATAAAGATATTTTGGATTCTCATAAGGGAAAAACCCGTTCCGTTATACGGCGTGGTCTTATGAGATATCGTTCACCTGTTCAAACTGTTTTAAACTGTTTTACTCATACCAGTCCATGTTGCGTTCTTGGGGCATGTGTCGCATGATAGGGGGTTCTCGCTTTTCGTTAGGTGGAGAACGGGAGACTCTTACCCCTTCATGTCCCGAAAATGAGGGTTGGTTGTGAAGTCGAAAGGGTGGCCATAAAACGTGGTGCTAGGGTACCAATGTAAGCCACAGTGGGGTATTACCTGCTGCTTCGGGAGGATGAGGAGAGGATGGTTGTAAAGCCTACTTGAACCAAATTTCTGGGTCATTACAGTTGGTATCAGAGCTTAAGTTTAAGTATTACCTTGGCTCTGTGGCGTGACTCGGTAGAGATAGGGTTAGTAATACCCTAGATTGAGTTTGAGTGTATATATACGAGTGAACATGTTTGTTATTTGATATAAAATAATTTATATTGTGGAGATTTATTGCTTGAGTTGTTTATGGGTTCTAGTCGATCAGTTTGATCCACTGTATCAGTAGGAGTTTATAAACACTCGAATACGATGGGTCGATACGATATGTTTTGAAAAGAGGGTAAATTAAAATAAGTTTACCCAAGGTATATCTTGATATAGAGAAGATATATATATCAAAATTATAATATAGTGGATATATTGGTTGCTATTATAATCGAGTAAGATTATAAATTAAATGGTTATGTAAATAACCAATCAGAATTCATATAAGTGAAATACGTGAAATCAAATGAGTTAAATCTGAAATTTAAACCAAAAATTGAACTAAAATTCTGGAAAATTGGATAAGTGTTTGTAAATGGATTTGGATTAAAAATAAGGAAAATTTAAGATCCGGGGAGATTTTAAATTGTTTTACAAGCAGTGTGAATTATATTTTTGAAATGAATTTCAAAGTGGAAATGTTTAGAAATGGTTTTATAATATTGAACTCACTTCGATCGCCAGAAAATAGATTCCGATGATGACAGCTGCATCATCAATATTCATTTTCGAGTTGTAAGTGACGAATTACTACTAGAGATACTGTTTTGAATTTGTTTTGGGAAAGACAAGTTGTGTTGAATTTCAAAATGGGATTTATAATATAGAATTCGATATATAGATTTGAATAATAGAAGTAATATAAAATTTGAATAGAAATTGAATAGAATTAACTAAGTTGAAGAGGAATTAGTTAATCGAGTTTTGAATTTGAAGTTGAACTTTGAAAGGTGAATTGGATTTATAAATGGATATTCGAAATCGAATAAAGAACTTAAATTTGAAATTTGGATTCAAATTAGTTAATAAGCAAGTTAAAATATATTTGAACATGTCATGTTCAAATATAAAAGTGAAATAGACTAAAGAGTTAATTAACAAATTTATTAACGAATTGAGTTAAAACAATCAGGTATAGTTAAAATAGATTGGGCAAGTACAAATATACGTGAGATAGGTATGGATAAGGTATGAAGGTATATAAATAGAATGCTCGACGAAAAGTTATGTTTTTAATTCATATATGAGATTTTATGCACCGTATCGGCTAGCCGCTTGGCTTTTTCTTCTTCTTTTGAATTGGTGAGGGCCATGGGAGGCTATTTGAAATATCCCGATGCTCCTGGTACAAAGGAGGTTATGGCAAATTTTTCCGGGAATTTAAGGAGTTAGAATATTTTTAAGATAATTTGATAATTAGAAATCAACGTATCGTATATATATATATATATATATATATATATATATATATAGAAGTCGATAAGGAAACGAACTTAGAAATAGAATAGTAAAATTAAAAAGGAAGACTAAGAACAAAATCTAGTAAGAATAGAAAGAGGAAGTGTATACGTGTTTAAAAGTGAATAAGTAGTTGTATGGTATTGATTATTCGAGTAAGTAGTCATATCTGTTTTGATATTATAAATGTTATTCAGTCAAGGTCTGAGAGGTAGTTATACCCCAACTTGATTGATTTCATTATTAACAAATAAATAGTAAGATTTCAGGCTCGAAGATCAATGTTGAATAAGAGTTAGTTGAATATAGTATTTGGGTTGTCGTAACGATGTTTTACACAACATCCTTTTTAACCCAAATAAGTGTAAGCTTGGAAATATAATAAAGAATATTTCCTAAGTATAGGAATAAACGAGATCGAAAAAGAGATAAGTAATTGGAATAGTTTCCAATTATAAATAGCATATATTTTCTAAAGTTTAGAAAATAAAGGAAGGCGATATTCGGAAATGTTTTCCAAATAACATAACAGGCCAATATGGTTATTGAAAATATTTGGTTAACAAATATTGATAAAGAAACAGAGAAGTGATTTAACTAGTGGAATATTAATTAAGGGCTCTGTGACATGTTCAAAAGGAAAATTTGATTACTGAAAAGAGTAAACTGTTTAAAAACTCCTAGTGAAAGATTAGTTGAATTAAAACCAATTTTAGCAGAAATTTGTGAAAGAAAAATTGAAATAAAGTAAAGCCAGTAAAGTGGTAACTGAGATTGAATTAGAATAATATCAAGACAAATTGGATTGTGAGATTAAAATTTGAAGTGTGATGTGATAATTAAGTTAGTAGTTGAGAATCAAAACGAAACTTGAGTTTGAAATGGTATTTGGCCCAGATATAAGCGAATGGTTGTATGTGGATAAAAGCAGATTGGAATTTGATTGGGATGACCCTTGTATCCGCTGAATTGATAACAGGTGGAAAGGATATAAGGATATGCCAACAAAAGGTACAAGTTTATATTTCTATTGGATTAAGATTTATGAGCTGAATTAGCAAGCCGCTTGGCTGTTTGATTTTCTTTTGGGTTGGAGATGGCCCAGAGAGGCGAGTTGGAGTTTGACCTATCGACCAGTACAAAGGAGGTGCTGGCGAAATTTTTCGAAAAGTTAAGGTATTAGAAAATTTTCAGGATTTTTGAAAATTTTCGTTGATAAGAATTAATTAATATTTTAATTGAAATTAAATTGGTTCAATTGAAACTGAAGTTAAGAAGTGAACAAATAAGTTCTAACCAGTAGATAAGGTCGTCTTCTAGCTTTAGCAATTTCGAGGACGAAATTATTTTAAGTGGGGAAGAATGTAATGACCCGCATTTGCAGAGGTATTATAATTAATTTATTCAATTATATAAATAGTGATACAGCGAATCAAATGGTCGTGGAATTAAATAATGATGAATATTTAATTAAAATAATATATTAAATAATATATTTAATTCTGAAATAATCAGAATTGACTGAAATGGCGATATGGTGTGAACTGGATCATCTGTGATATTTAATTCAGCTTGGAATTGAATTTGAATAACGAATATAGTATATAAACGACAGTTTGAACATATAAATTATAATATAATTATAAACGAGCTCGAAATGGCGCTGCAGTTCGTAAATTGGCGATTCGAACTTCAACTGAATGTACAGGATTCGTTTTAAGCTGGATTTCTATGAAATAAGAAACGTGTTGAGCTGGTGGAGTATATCTTTCTAGTGGAAGAGAAAAATCCGGATTTTGTCGGGTGGATTTTGATTTACGTCCAAATTAAATTTTAGAAAAGTCACTGTGGAATTCCTTTATAATTTATAAAGGAATTATTTATATTTTAAAAAGGAATTTCATTTTTTAATCGAATATCGATTTAATCAGGATTTGAAATATCAAGTTATAAATCCCAGTAGAGCTGTATGGTATTCCACGGTGGATATATACGATAATATTTATTTTTAAATATTAAATTTAATTTTTATTTAAATATATTTATATAATTAAATGGGTCATCCAGAGCTTTAAAAATAGTCACTTTTGCAAACGAAGTCGGAATTCGACGAAACCAATTTTGTTGGATCCGCAATATTAAATTTTTGCTAGATTTAAATTTCCGTGATTATTGAATTCAGTATGTGGCCGTATGGATTTTTAGAGTGAAAAACAGTCAATATTTCGACGGTTAAAAATACGATGTGTGAGCAAACGGAGTCGGAATTCGACGAAACCAGTTTCGTTAGGACCGAAATGTCGAACTTAAGGTGCATGTCCAGTTTGGTGATTTTTGGGTATCGTATGTAATCACTGGGATTTTCAGAAGGCAGATACAAGGAGAAAATCGATAAAATAAAATATAAAAATCAAATATAAAAATATCCTAATCTAATTCTTGGACAATATGGTGGCCACGCAACATTTCATTTCTGACTCAAGTGCTACCCACCCAAACAAACATATACATACCATATAAAAACCATCACATCAAGAAAATTTCAAAAGTAGAAAAATCCTATAATGCAAATAAAATGTCTAAAATCCTAAAACCAAGTTTATTGATCTTCTATGGACTTGTACTTCAAGCGCGTATCAGTTTTGGGGTGTTCGAAACCGTTTGTGTTCGCTGATTTTTCCAGCAACGCGATTAGCGAACCTAGGGTTGGGTTTAGTGAGGATTTTATACTTCGATTTGCGAAACGAAGTTCATAATGGGATTGAGGAGAGTGAGGGGCTTGTGTTTGCAAAGTCTGAGGGTTAACTGTGGATAAAGATGTCGATCATCTACTGTGTTGCATGAAGGAAGTAGTGTCGACGGGTTTGGGAGGAAAGGTGCAAATTTCTCATTAAGGGGGTGAGGAAAGAGAGGATTCGATGAGGAAGATTGCGGTGATATTGGTTTGATTTTTAGTGGAGAGACGTTGGGGATTTGAGCCTGGGAAGTGACGAAAATGTTTAGAGACGATCGAGCAGCCATCACGTGTTCTATTTGGAGAAGAGAGAATGACAGAGCGGGTCGGGTTCTCAAGTGTGGTAGTGGGCCGGAGGGAAAAGGGTAAAGCCCATTATTTTAATATCCAAATTTTAATTCGATTTAAATGATCGTATAATTTGTAAATGGTATAACTTGTTCATACATTATCAAAATTCAGCGAAACAAGATCCGATAGGATCGTATGGACAGTGGCTACCCAATGGAACTGACTGGAAGTGGATTAAGGCTCGTTTGAATTTATGGCGAATTTAATTGTTTGATTCAAATCAAACAAACAGTTTATCGTTATTAACGATGAATTGCCAATGTGAGTAAATCTCACTAACTCTGAACAGTTTATAATTTCATGTTGTATTTTTAGAACTGTTAAATATTGGCTGATTGATTGTGTGTTGACTGTTTGATTGAACTGCTAGTCAGTTAGTTGAATTTCTATATTGATTATGTTTAACAGAATATATCATATGGAACTGAAAGCGATGTTGATTACACTGTGTATCATCTGTGGATGCAGGGAGACAGGTTGGAGGGATCCAACTGGATTCCTCAACATTTATTTTACTGTGATTCATATATTGTGATATATGATGTGATATATAATATGTTGTCGATTATATGTGTTTGATCGATATTGGTCATCGTGATTTGATGTGTTAAATACCATAACATACCGGAATGGTGAAAAGGAATTTTTCAAAACGAATATTGAAATAGATTTATCTACAAAATCAGAGGATTTTATAAAAGGAATTATTTATAAATGGAATATTTATAAATAGAAATTTATTTATAAATGGATTATTTATAAATAGAAAATACTTAGAAATGAAACCCTAAAGGAATTTTTTGCAAACCATTTGCAAATAGATTAGAACGAGAAATGTTTGTAAACCTTTTACAAATCAATTAGGAAGAGGAATATTTGTAAAACCTTTACAAATGAAATCGAAAAGGTGATATTTGTAAAACCATTTACAAATAGAATTAAAAAAGAAATATTTAGAAAATAAATAGAGTTATAAAAAGGAAATTTGTTTATAACCGAATAGGATGTTATAAAAAGGAAAACGTTATAAAAAGGAAAACGTTGCTAAAAAGGAAATCATTTGTAAAGTGAAGAACCGTTACTAAAAGTAAATCTTTATAAATGAATAGTTTATTCGAAAAGGAGTTAATCGACTTTAGTTATTCGAATAGAGTTACATCGAATATGGTATTCGAAGGGAGTCAATCGAATAAGGTATTCGAAAGTTAGTAAATCGAATATGTTATTCGAAAAGGGGTTAGTCGAGTCGAGTTAGTTGAACAGAGTTAATCAAATATTTGTTATTCGAATAAGAGTTAACCAGTTAGAGTTAATCAATTGGAGTTAACCAGTTAGAGTTAAACCAGTTAGAGTTAATCAGTTAGAGTAAAATCGAACTAGAGTTATTCAAATGGAGTTTATTGAATATTAGTTTATTCGAATAGAGTTAAACGAATGGAATTAAAGGAGTTATCGAATATTAGTTATTCGAATAAGAGTTAAATAGAGTTATCAAATATTAGTTATTCGAATAGAGTTAAATGGAGTTAAAGGAATAAATCGAATATAGTTTATTCGAATGGAATTAAAGGAGTTAATAAAATTTGGTTTATTCGAATAGAGTTAAAGGAGTTATCGACTAGAGTTAAATCAAACAGAGTTAATCCAATAGTGTTAGTCCAATAGAGTTAATTGATAAGGGTTAATCGAATAGAGTAAATTGAATAGAGTTATCGAATATACCTTATTCGAAGGAAAGGATTATCGAATAGAGATGATTCGAAAGAGAGTTACATAAGGAAGTTAGTTAAAGAAATATAAAGTGAACTTTTCCTATTTCGAAGTTAGAAATGTTGTTCAGTTAAGGTCTGAGAAGAAGTTCTACCCCCAACTTGATTGGCTTCGTTTTTAACTAAGGAATGGTTAAGGTTCGGCAGTAAAGGATGGTTAAGTGAATTTATTAATTAAAGGAAATGGTTTTAGTTGGCATAGCGATGTTTTATCTAAACATCTTTTAAATCCAAACGTAGGAGTTTTGGAAATGTTTTCCCAAACAAAAATCAGAAATGTTTTCTAATACAGAAAACAAGAAATGGAAATGTTCCCAATGCAAATAACGTATATTTTCTAAATTTAGAAAATAGCAAATGTTGAATATAGGGAAACAGGAGATGAAAAATGAACTTAAGAGATAAAATGTTAAAAGATGTTTGATCGATATAATTTCCATCTAGAAATAATATCGTTGTTTACACACGTATTTTTCTTTGATAGTTAACTCACTGACTATCGAAGTATTGACAATTTTAACGTTGTTAATATGAAGACCGGTTGGATTTTTATTCAGAGAACCACTCTTTATTGGCATAAGCGTTGCGAATCAGATATGCCAAAGATAATTAAAGACGGAGTAAAGTGCAAGGGCTATTGTATAAGTCTTAGATAACAGTGCCTAAGATGGATGTACTGAATAGTACCTTCGGTTCATCCTGTTCCTGGATGACTTGTATGGATGGATGTCTGACAGAGTATTTCCAGAAAGGTCACGTACATTGATTTCTTCAACCGTACCAAGAGTGGAAGCTGAAAGGAAACTTCTTTAGCTAACACGTAATGTACTGTTGTAGACATCAATTAATGATTTTCGATGGATCTGACAATGTTGCATTCGAAGTGAACCTGATGTGATGATGAAGCGTAACCTCAAGCCTCATCAATCGGTAAATGACAGAAATCGGGAAAGCAGCATGGCTAAGTCGATCGCTCCGAAGAAGGGTGTATAATCACCTGATCTAGAGTTTCATTTACTTCTAAAAATCTATTGTTGATGCTGTCCCATTCGGGAAATGGTTGTTGATCCCAATCGTTGGTGATATACATTCGATACACTCAAGCAATATGAGTGGTCTGTCATGTGTGGCTGGGTTGCAATATGTTCTTGTTGAACCCAGTGTATTCCTTTCTAGAGGTACACTAGCAAAAGGTGGTTCCATACCTAGTCATAGTTCGAAATCCATTACCCAATACATGCTTGCGGTTTTGATTGTATACTATATATGTAGAACGTGAGATGAAAGCGTTTCTGCTAGATGATTATTATATTGTGGTTGATAGACATTATTATAATATCAAAAGGTTTTTGATATAAACATATTTTGGATTCTCATAAGGGAAAAACCCGTTCTGTTATACGGCATGGTCTTATGAGATATCGTTTACCTGTTCAAACTATTCTAAACTGTTTTACTCATACCAGTCCATGTTGCGTGCTTGGGGCATGTATCGCATGATAGGGGGTTCTCGCTTTTCGTTAGGTGGCGAATGGGAGACTCTTACACCTACATGTCCCGAAAATGAGGGTTGGTTGTGAAGTTGAAAGGTTGGCCGTAAAACGTGGTGTTGGGGTACCAATGTAAGCCACAGTGGGGTATTACCTGCTGCTTCTGGAGGATGAGGAGAGGATAGTTGTAAAGCCTACTTGAACCAAATTTCCAGGTCATTACATTTGGTATCAGAGCTTAAGTTTAAGTATTACCTTGGCTCTGTGGCGTGACTCGGTAGAGATAGGGTTAGTAATACCCTAGATTGAGTTTAAGTGTATATATACGAGTGAACGTGTTTGTTATTTGATATAAAATAATTTTATATTGTGGAGATTTATTGGTTGAGTTGTTTATGGGTTCTGGTCGATCAGTTTGATCCACTGTATTGGTAGGAGTTTATAAACACTCGAATACGATGGGTCGACACGATATGTTTTGAAAAGAGGGTAAATTAAAATAAGTTTACCCAAGGTATATCTTGATATAAAGAAGATATATATATATATATATATATATCAAAATTATAATATAGTGGATATATTGGTTGCTATTATAATCGAGTAAGATTATAAATTAAATGGTCATGTAAATAACCAATCAGAATTCATATAAGTGAAATACGTGAAATCAGATGAGTTAAATCTGAAATTTTAACCAAAAATTGAATTAAAATTCTGGAAAATTGGATAAGTGTTTGTAAATGGATTTGGATTAAAAATAAGGAAAATTTAAGATCCTGGGAGATTTTAAATTGTTTTACAAGCAGTGTGAATTATATTTTTGAAATGAATTTCAAAGTGGAAATGTTTAGAAATGGTTTTATAGTATTGAACTCACTTCGATCGCTGGAAAATAGATTCCGATGATGATAGCTGCATCATCAGTATTCATTTTCGAGTTGTAAGTGACGAATTACTACTAGAGATACTGTTTTGAATTTGTTTTGGGAAAGACAAGTTGTGTTGAATTTCAAAATGGGGTTTATAATATAGAATTTGATATATAGATTTGAATAATAGAAGTAATATAAAATTTGAATAGAAATTGAATAGAATTAACTAAGTCGAAGAGGAATTAGTTAATCGAGTTTTATATTTGAAGTTGAACTTTGAAAGGTTAATTGGATTTGTAAATGGATATTCGAAATCGAATATAGAACTTAAATTTGAAATTTGGATTCAAATTAGTTAATAAGCAAGTTAAAATCTATTTGAACATGTCATGTTCAAATATAAAAGTGAAATAGACTAAAGAGTTAATTAACAAATTTATTAATGAGTTGAATTAAAACGATCAGGTATAGTTAAAATAGATTGGGCAGGTACAAATATACATGAGATAGGTATGGATAAGGTATGAAGGTATATAAATAGAATGCTCGACGAAAAGTTATGTATTTAATTCATATATGAGATTTTATGCGTCGTATCGGCTAGCCGCTTGGCTTTTTCTTTTTCTTTTGAATTGGTGAGGGCCATGGGAGGCTATTTGAAATATCCCGATGCTCCTGGTACAAAGGAGGTTATGGCAAATTTTTCCGAGAATTTAAGGAGTTAGAATATTTTTAAGATAATTTGATAGTTAGAAATCAACGTATCGATATATATATATATATATATATAGAAGTCGATAAGGAAACGAACTTAGAAATAGAATAGTAAAATCAAAAAGGAAGACTAAGAATAAAATCTAGTAAGAATAGAAAGAGGAAGCGTATACGTGTTTAAAAGTGAGTAAGTAGTTGTATGGTATTGATTATTCGAGTAAGTAGTCATGTCTGTTTTGACGTTATAAATGTTATTCAGTCAAGGTCTGAGAGGTAGTTATACCCCAACTTGATTGATTTCATTATTAACAAATAAATAGTAAGATTTCAGGCTCGAAGATCAATGTTGATTAAGAGTTAGTTGAATATAGTATTTGGGTTGTCATAACGATGTTTTACACAACATCCGTTTTAACCCAAATAAGTGTAAGCTTGGAAATATAATAAAGAATATTTCCTAAATATAGAAATAAACGAGATCGGAAAAAAGATAAGTAATTGGAATATTTTCCAATTATAAATAGCATATATTTTCTTAAGTTTAAAAAATAAAGGAAGGCGATATTCGAAAATGTTTTCCAAATAACATAAAAGGCCAATATGGTTATTGAAAATATTTGGTTAACAAATATTGATAAAGAAATAGAGAAGTGATTTAACTAGTGGAATATTAATTAAGGTCTCAGTGACATGTTCAAAAGGAAAATTTGATTTTTGAAAAGAGTAAACTGTTTAGAAACTTCCAGGGAAAGACTGTTTGAATTAAAAACAATTTTAGCAGAAATTTGTGAAAGCAAAATTGAAATAAAGTAAAGCCAGTAAAGTGGTAACCGAGATTGAATTAGAATAATATCAAGGAAAATTGGATTGTGGGATTCTAATTTGAAGTGTGATGTGATAATCAAGTTAAGAGTTGGGAATCATGACGAAACTGGAGTTTTAAATGGTATTTGGCTCGGATATAAGCGAATGGTTGTGTGCGGATAAAAGCAGATTGGAATTTGATTGGGATGACCCTTGTATCCGCTGAATTGATAATAGGTGGAAAGGATATAAGGATATGCCAAAAAAAGGTACAAGTTTATATTTCTATTGTATATAATATTTATGAGCCGAATTAGCAAGCCGCTTGTCTGTTTGATTTTCTTTTGGGTTGGAGATGGCCCAGAGAGGCGAGTTGGAGTTTGACCTATCGACCAGTACAAAGGAGGTGCTGGCGAATTTTTTCGAAAAGTTAAGGTGTTAAATTTTTTTCAGGATTTTTGAAAATTTTCGTAGATAAGAATTAATTAATATTTTAATTGAAATTAAATTGGTTCAGTTGAAACTGAAGTTAAGTAGTGAACAAATAAGTTCTAACCAGTAGATAGGGTCATCTTCTAGCTTTAGCAATTTCGAGGACGAAATTATTTTAAGTGGGGAAGAATGTAATGACCCGCATTTGCAAAGGTTTTATAATTAATTTATTTAATTATATAAATAGTGATATAGTGAATTAAATGGTCGTGAAATTTAATAATGATAAATATTTAATTAAAATAATAAATTAAATAATATATTTAATTCTGAAATAATCATAATTGGATGAAATGGCGATATGGTGTGAACTGGATCATCTGTGAAATTTAATTCAGCTTGGAATTGAATTTGAATAACGAATATAGTATATAAACGACAGTTTGAACGTATAAATTATAATATCGTTATAATCGAGCTCGAAATGGCGCTGTAGTTCGTAAATTGGCGATTCGAACCTCAACTGAATGTACAGGATTCGTTTTAAGCCAGATTTCTATGAAACAAGAAACATGTGGAGCTGGTGGAGTATATCTTTCTAGTGGAAGAGAAAAAACAGGATTTCGTTGGGTAGATTTTGATTTACGTCCAAATCAAATTTTAGAAAAGTCGCTGTGGAATTCCTTTATAATTTATAAAGGAATTATTTAAATTTTAAAAAGGAATTTCATTTTTTAATCGAATATCGATTTAATCGGGATTTGAAATATCAAGTTATAAATCCTAGTAGAGTTGTATGGTATTCCACGGTGGATAAATACGATAATATTTATTTTTAAGTATTAAATTCAATTTTTATTTAAATGGGTCATCCAGAGCTTTAAAAATAGCCTGTAACAACCCGCATTCTACACATCGGAGGATCGTAGAATATTTATTTCTTTCCCATATGAAGTCATATGGTCTTGTAACTTTGGGAAACAACCATTAGAGTCATTTTCCATGTTCATGATTTCTGTCGATTTTTAAATGACTGTTTTGCCCCTAGCTGATCTTGTTTCGACCATAACTTTTGATTGGAAAGGAATTTTGACTTGAAATCACTTCCATTTGATTCATTTGATGGTTTACCTTTCCGTACAGTGGTCAGAATAGCCAAACGGACTTACCATTTGGGAGATATGGCTGAAATAAGGTTTGGAAGGTGAAAAATTGCTTAACCGGGCCAAATAGGGTGATTAGTGAATGGGCCCATAACCCATTTCAGGATTACGGTTATGGGGAGGCTGAAAAGGGTTAGAGATTCATTCCATTTCAGTTTTCTAGCCTCCACTTACCTCCTAGAAACCCTAAAAATGGCCTCCAACCTCTAAATCACCTCCAAATCATCTTTTAATCAAGGATTAAGCTTAGCAACATCAAATCAAGGGAGAACTTCACCAAATCAACGTTAGAGCTGCTGTTTAGCATTGGGATTCGCACCAAATCAGAGAATTATTTCAGATCTAAGTTTTATTTGTGGCTAAGGTGAGTGATTTGCATAGTTCCTCACTAATTATGGCTAATTAAGGGTAATTAGTGTTAATTAGCGAATTTAAACATGATAAAATTCTGGAAAAATATTTATAAAATTCGAAATGATGTTTTAGACCTCTGATATGAATTTGGGTTAATTTGGTTAAGTTTTGCTAATCCTATCATTAGTTTCACCTAAACATGCTTAAGGGGAAATATGGGGTTTTGGGTAAGTTTGGTCCATTTTAACCTATCATATTGATGTTTTGGTGTTTGAGGTCACTTCTACTTGTTGTTATGATTGTATGGTATGCTTTGTGATTGATTAAAATAGGTAGAATGGTCGAAAATGTCGTCGAGTGGCGTAAATTGCTTGCTGGAAGAAGTGCAGGAAGGCATCCGAACCGGATCGGATCGGTAGGAGGACCCGATCCGCTCTCACATTCCACACTTCGATTCATTTGTACTTCTCGTGGCACGCATCATCCAATCCGACCCGCCTGGTGTTCTCCGACCTGATCTGCCATGGTACCCCGACCCGAACCTATGTACATCGACGAGGCTTGGAGACTACGACCCAACCCGGGTTGATTAGAAGGAGCCGATTCGAACCGTGCCAAATTGGAGGACTCCGACCCGAACCGATGATGGCGACTGGACATGGAGACTCGATCCGATCCGCTGAGGTGACAGTGACCCGATCCGATCCAGCGAAGGAGTAGCACTCCGATCCGAACCGAACTGATGACTAGGGGGAATCCGAACCGATCTGGTGATGACCAATAACCCGAGATGCAAAGGTAGTCCAAATGGAAGTTAGAGCTCAGGATCCAGTTGGGAATCAATGAGTTCACTTCATGGTTGGGCTTTGCTGCGGAACATGTGCTAAGGAGTTGTCGACATTCATAACTTCGATTCACCACTGAAAATGGATGATGGGCTACTTATCAGTGCAGTAGAGTCATTATGACTCGAGAGGCAAGGTGATGGTAGCAAGACTACGTTATCAGTGCAGTAGAGTCATTATGACTCGAGGGGCAAAGTGATGCATAGTAAGACTATGAGCCAGTGCAGTGGGGTCATTGTGACTCCATGGGGCGGAGTGGACATAGTAAAGGATTAGTGAGGCTATGAGCCAGTGCAGTGGGGTCATTGTGACTCCATGGGGCAAAGTGGACATAGCAAAGGATTAGTGGTTATGTATCAGTGCAGTGAAGCCATTTATGACTTCATGGGGCAAAGTGACCATAGCAAGGTATGTTGGGTGATCGAAGTGGTGAATATCGTATACTTTATGCACTGAGTGAGAGATGTGAGGATGGTTGTTATTCATGATTGTTTGTCATCACTATGACATGCACACCCCCACCTCTGTTACCTTTACACCATTTGAAATGGCACCTTAGAGTGTTGTACAGTATGTAGTGCTAACTCTTTGGTTGCAGGTCCAGGTTCAGGTATGTTTTAGTCTACCTATTATTGTTCTGTTTAGATGCTTATCGCTCATACTAGGCTTTATGTCTGACCCAGAGTTTTATGTCTCCTCTTATTACTCTGGGTGCTCACACGAGCAGACTAGAGACAGGTTAGCTGGTGATGCGTGAGTAGCTGATTCGGAGGCGAGCAGGAGGCTTCCACGTATGATATATAGATATTCTCCCTGTGTCGTTGGTGGTCGCTACTTGGGCATTAGTAGTGTACCTCCTTTATCTTACTTTTGCTTTTTGAGACAGTTTGAAAAGTTGTAATAATGTTAACTTTGGATCATAAGCTGTACTTGGATTTTCCGCTGCTATGTTAGTTGTTTCAACTTATGCACTGTCTCACCTATTTTATGTCAAGTATGTTATTATTATATTTTGTTCTATGCGCTGTGAGACATTCTACAGGTTCCTTGTTAGTTCATTTCCTTCTTCCCTTTTTCTTCTGACGACCCGTCCCATGCTAACTGGACATGTGTACAGCGCACTTTTGGAGTAAATGTCGGTTGGTGTAGGGCGGGCCGTCACATTTGGTATCAGAGCTCTAGGTTGCGTAGTTAACCTAGGGAAAGGCACTAGGGAGAGATAGTACGTATATGAGAGAGCGTATTTGTGATTACTTTTGGTTTTCAAAAGCTATATATGTATATACTATTAGTAGTATAAGAATGAAGTCGTACTGCACTAGCACCAATATGGGGTCGTTAATCGTTTCCCCTTTTACAGATTGATGATGAGCCGATATGCTAGAGGTGCTGGTAGGGGAGCCAATAATGGGAATGCTGCTGACATGAGGGCGATGTTTACTGACCTCATGAGAGACATGCTTAGGGAGGTGCAAGGGGCAGTTCCCAATCCCGGAATTGGTGGTGGCCCAGTAGTGCAGGCGCCTAGGGTCGATTTCGCCAAGTTGTGCAAGGATTACACTAACCTTGGTGGGAAGCCATTCCATGGAACAGAGTCGGCCATAGATGTTCAGGATTGGTTGGATAGCTGTGATCGTATCTTCGACGATTTGGGTATCGAGGATGCGATGAAGAGAAGGCTAGCGTCTTGTCAGCTGCAAGGGTGAGCGATGAATTGGTGGAATGCCATTAGAACAGCTACTCCAGAAGATCAGGTTACTTGGGATCAGTTCAAGGCTCGCTTTAGCGAGAAGTTCATTCCAGCTGCCCAGAAGTCAGTGTTGTTTAAAAGATTCTTGGAACTCAAGCAGAATGGTCGGGTAGTCTCTGACTATATTGTTGAGTTCGACACTTTGTTGAAGTATGGACTATCTCTTATCGATACTCCTGAGAAGACGAATGAGAAGTTCATTACTGGTTTGGATGGATACTTGGGGGAAAGGCTTATCAACCACATCGATGAGACTTTTGAATCGATTGTGCGGAAAGCTTTGAGATCAGAGAGTCTTTACCCTAAGCCAAAGATTGAGGCTGCATCCGCAGAAGGGCTGAAGTCGCAAGCAGGCGGTGGAGGCAAGAATAACTCTCAGAATAAGAGGAAGCAGAGCCAATTTAAGGATGGCCAGAAAAAGAGCAAGAAAGATGTTGAGTGCTTCAGCTGTGGTAAGAAGGGCCATTATGCTAAAGAATGTCGGGCCAAGCCAGCGGAAAGGAAGTGCTACAACTGTGGCCAAGTGGGACATCATAAGGATAAGTGTACGCAACCTCTTAAGGAGAAGCAGATTGTGAAAGCATATGTTATTGATGTTGTTCCTTCTTCGTCGAATGCCCCAACTGCGGCGGAGAAAGGAAAGAATGTTGTTATTCAAGGTATGCTTTCTATTTATGATGTACCAGTTCGAGTTTTGTTTGATACTGGGGCTTCCCGTTCCTTCATATATAGCGACCTGGTAGATAGGTTGGGACTGGAACCCGAGATAGTCGATAGACCGTTGGTTGTGACGAACCCGATCGGTGGTTCGACTAGCCTTAGTATGATTTGCCAAAATTTGGTCTTATCGAGTCATGGATGTATGTTTGTTTGTGATTGCTTTGTTTTGGGCTTTACTGGGTATGGTATTATATTGGGAGTCGATTGGCTCCAAAGATACGAGGTGGTGGTAGACTGTGAGGGCTTTTTGGTGACAGTTAGGGTGGACGATGGGCGGAGGATAGTGTTTGGTAGTCTACCTAGTGATGGGGTAATGGCTAGTTTTATAAATTCCCTTGACATCCCGCATGATGAGTTGTCAGACGTGCCCGTGGTTGGCTAGTATCCGGACGTCTTCGAGGAGGTGACCGGGTTTCCACCACACCGAGAGATTGAGTTCCGTATTGATTTAGTGAAAGATGCCAGACCTATAGTGATGCCACTTCGTCGTATGGCACCAAGGAAGCAGCGAGAGCTCGGGGTGCAAGTCAGCAATCTTTTGAAGAAGGGACTGATTAGAAGAAGTGTCTCTGAGTGGGGAGCACCAGTTGTGTTTGCCACTATGGCAGATGGTTCCCTTCGTTTGTGTGTGGACTATCGCGAGTTGAATAAGGTAACGAGGAAGAATAAGTATCCTCTACCACGGAGAGATGATTTGTTTGCTCAACTGGAAGGAGAAAGAGTGTTCTCCCAGTTGGACCTCGCGACAGGATTTCATCAGCTCCGAGTAGCGGATGAGAGTATTCCGAAAACGGCATTTAGGACGCCGTCTGGATTCTATGAGTGGTTGGTCATGCCATTTGGGTTGACCAATGCACCAACGTACTTTGTGGATCTTATGAATCGAGTATTCAGAGATCAGCTGAATAAGTTTGTTCTTGTGTTCGTAGACGATATCCTTGTTTACTCGAGGACAGAGGAGGAACACAAGGGACACTTGAGGATAGTGATGGAGGTGTTGAGGAAACACCAACTGAAAGTGAAATTCTCTAAGTGTCACTTTTGGAGAAGGGAAGTGAGATTCTTGGGCCATGTTGTTTCAGAAAATTGTATTGCCGTGGACCCTGCGAAGGTGGATACGGTACAGGATTGGCCTACGCCCAAGAATGCAAAAGATGTAAGAAGTTTCTTGGGGTTAGCTGGATATTATCGTAAGTTTATCCAGGACTTCTCCAAGATAGCAGCACCGTTGACTCAATTGACTAAGAAGAATCAGGCCTTCGTCTGGGACAGAGTGTGTGAGAATGCATTCAAGAGTCTAAAAGAAAAGTTGACGCATGCGCCAGTATTAGTCATTCCTAGAGGGAATGAAGAGATGACGGTATACACGGATGCTTGTGGTACCGGACTAGGAGTTGTATTGATGCAAGGAGGTAGGGTTGTAGCTTATGCTAGTTGGAAACTAAAGCCGCATGAGAAGGAGTATCCTACCCATGATTTGGAACTGGCAGCGATTGTGTTCGCATTAAAGATGTGGAGACATTATCTCTTGGGAGAAAGATTTGAGTTTTTTACCGATCATAAATCATTAAAGTATCTCTTCTCTCAGAAAGATCTGAATCTCCGTCAGCAGAGATGGTTAGAGTTCTTGGCTTCGTATGATTTTGATAACGCATACACACCTGGGGAAAGGTAATGCGGTAGCGGATGCCTTGAGTAGGAGACATGCCAGTTTGGGGGCATGTTTCTTGAATGGAAGCAACTGGAGTATATTGCGGGGTTTGATTTCAGACCAAAGTGCGAATTGGATCCAGACATGCTAGCTAGTTTGACGATCAGACCCACTTTGATAGAGCGGATTGGTTCCAGCCAGAGGGACGATCCTAATCTATTGGAAATCATCTCCAGGTTAGAGATGAATATCGACGGTGAGGAGATGAATTTGTATGGGCTTGATCGAGATGGATGGCTTAGAAATAATGGAAGACTAGTTGTACCCAACGTGAATGGTTTGAGAGATGAAGTGCTTAGAGAAAGTCATCACTCAAAACTGATTATACATCCCGGTGGTAATAAGATGTATCGAGACATGAAGCAGACTTACTACTGGGAAGGGATGAAAAGAGACGTTGGGAAGTTTATATCCAAATGCATGAATTGCCAGCTAGTTAAAGCCGAGCAAAAGAAGCTTAGTGGGTTGTTGCAACCATTAGAAATTCCCGAATGGAAATGGGAGCAAGTCTCGATGGATTTCATCGATGGTTTACCAAGGACTAGATCGGGATATGATAGCATTTGGGTAATTGTAGATTGATTGACTAAGAGTGCAAGATTTATACCAGTCAAATCGACCAGAATGGCAGCTAAGTTAGCAGAATTGTATATGAAGTGGGTAGTGAGATTTCATGGAGTACCTAAAAGCATTGTGAGTGATCGAGACCCATTGTTTACTAGTGGGTTTTGGAAGAGCTTACAAGAGGCTCTAGGGTCAGAATTACTTCTCAGTACCGCATATCATCCTCAGACCGACGGTCAGACGGAGAGGGTGAATCGTATATTGGAAGATCTCTTGAGAGCTTGTATATTGGATTTTGGTGGATCATGGGATGACCATTTGCATCTAGTAGAGTTTGCATATAATAATAGCTACCAATTCAGTATCGGTATGGCTCCATATGAAGCTTTATACGGAAGACCGTGCAACTCACCATCATGTTGGATAGAGACTGGCGAGAAGTTTATGCTTGGACCAGATGTGGTGAGGGAAACTTCAGATAAGATTAAAATCATTCGACAACGAATGAAAGCTGCCCAAGATAGGCAGAAGAGTTATGCTGATAAGAGGAGAAGAGACTTAAAATTCTCCGTTGGTGACTTGGTGTTTGTCAAGATTTCTCCGTTGAAGAGCGTGATACGATTTGGAAGGAGAGGCAAGTTAGCACCAAGATTTGTTGGCTCATTCCCTATTCTTGAACTAGTCGGGAATTCGGCATATACAGTTGACTTACCAGAGAAGATGGCGGGAGTTCACAACGTATTTCATGTTTCCCAACTAAGGAAGTTCGTTCACGACCCAGATATGACTATTTCACCTGATCAGTTGGAGGACTTCGAAGTAGAACCCGAGGCGGTTGGGAACCGCAAGCCGATCCGTATTGTCGAGCACGATACGAAGCAACTTCGAAGGAAGGCGGTGAGGCTAGTCAAGGTTCAGTGGGGCGAGAACGAGAATGACTGTACTTGGGAGACAAAGGAGAGCATTAGAAAGACGTATCCAGAACTCTTTGCCTGGTAAGATTTACCTTGTAATTTAGTTATTCTGCATGCTAGGATAGACTTGTTTTGCTTGTTTTGCGTGTTTGATTGTTGTTTTATGGTTGATAGGCATGCGGGACCCTTTGTGTGTTTTGGTTAGGGAATTTCGGGGGCGAAATTTCTTAGGGGGGAGAATGTAACAACCCGCATTCTACGCATCGGAGGATCGTAGAATATTTATTTCTTTTCCATATGAAGTCGTATGGTCATGTAACTTTGGGAAACAACCATTAGAGTCATTTCCCATGTTCATGATTTTTGTCGATTTTTAAATGACCATTTTGCCCCTAGCTGATCTTGTTTCGACCATAACTTTTGATTGGAAAGGAATTTTGACCTGAAACCACTTCCATTAGATTCGTTTGATGGTTTACCTTTCCGTAGAGTGGTCATAATAGCCAAACGGACTTACCGTTTGGGAGATATGGCTGAAATAAGGTTTGGAAGGTGAAAAAACTGCTTAACCGGGACAAATAGGGTGATTAGTGAATGGGCCCATAACCCATTTCGGGATTAGGGTTATGGGGACCCTGGAAAGGGTTAGAGATTCATTCCATTTCAGTTTTCTAGCCTCCACTTACCTCCTAGAAACCCTAAAAATGGCCTCCAACCTCTAAATCACCTCCAAATCATCTTTTAATCAAGGATTAAGCTTAGCAACATCAAATCAAGGAAGAACTTCACCAAATCAACGTAAGAGTTGCTGTTTAGCATTGGGATTCGCACCAAATCAGAGAATTATTTTAGATCTAAGTTTTATTTGTGGATAAGGTGAGTGATTTGCATAGTTCCTCACTAATTATGTCTAATTAAGGGTAATTAGTGTTAATTAGCGAATTTAAACATGATAAAATTCTGGAAAAATATTTATAAAATTCGAAATGATGTTTTAGACCTCTGATATGAATTTGGGTTAATTTGGTTAAGTTTTGCTAATCATATCATTAGTTTCACCTAAACATGCTTAAGGGAAATATGGGGTTTTGGGTAAGTTTGATCCATTTTAACCTATCATATTGATGTTTTAGTGTTTGAAGTCACTTCTACTTGTTGGTATGATTGTATGGTATGCTTTGTGATTGATTAGAAAAGGTAAAATGGTCGAAAATGCCGTCGAGTGGCATAAATTGCTTGCTGGAAGAAGTGCAGGAAGGCATCCGAACCAGATCGGACCGGTAGGAGGACCCGATTCGCTCTTACATTCCACACTTTGATTCACTTGTACTTCTCGTGGCACGCATCATCCGATCCGACCCGCCTGGTGTTCTCCGACCCGATCTGCCATGGTACCCCGACCCGAACCGATGTACTTCGACGAGGCTTGGAGACTACGACCCGACCCGGGTTGATTAGAAGGAGCCGATCCGAACCGTGGCAAATTGGAGGACTCCGACCCGAACCGATGATGGCGACTGGACGTGGAGACTCGATTCGATCCGTTGAGGTGATGATGACCCGATCCGATCCAGCGAAGGAGGAGCACTCCGATCCGAATCGAACTGATGACTAGGGGGAATCCGAACCGATCCGGTGATGACCAATAACCCGAGATGCAAAGGTGATCCAAATGGAAGTTAGAGCTCAGGATCCAGTTGGGAACCAATGAGTTCACTTCATGGTTGGGCTTTGCTGCGGGACATGTGCTAAGGAGTTGTCGACGTTCATAACTTCGATTCACCACTGAAAATGGATGATGGGCTACTTATCAGTGCAGTAGAGTCATTATGACTCGAGAGGCAAGGTGATGGTAGCAAGACTACGTTATCAGTGCAGTAGAGTCATTATGACTCGAGGGGAAAAGTGATGCGTTGTAAGACTATGAGCCAGTGCAGTGGGGTCACTGTGACTCCATGGGGCAGAGTGGACATAGTAAAGGATTAGTGAGGCTATGAGCCAGTGCAGTGGGGTCATTGTGACTCCATGGGGCAAAGTGGACATAGAAAAGAATTAGTGGTTATGTATCAGTGCGATGAAGCCATTTATGACTTCATTGGGCAAAGTGATCATAGCAAGGTATGTTGGGTGATCGAAGTGATGAATATCGTATTCTTTATGCACTGAGTAAGAGATGTGAGGATGGTTGTTATGCTTGATTGTTTGCCATCACTATGACATGCACACCCCCACCCCCGTTACCTTTACACCATTTGAAATGGCACCTTAGAGTGTTGTACAGTATGTAGTGCTAACTCTTTGGTTGCAGGTCCAGGTTCAGGTATGTTTTAGTCTACCTGTTATTGTTCTGTTTAGATGCTTATCGCTCATACCAGGATTTATGTCTAACCTAGTGTTTTATGTCTCCTTTTGTTACTCTGGGTGCTCACACGAGCAGACTAGAGACAGGTTAGCTGGTGATGCGCGAGTAGCTTATTCGGAGGCGAGCAGGAGGCTTCCACGTATGATATATAGATATTCTCCCTGTGTCGTTGGTGGTCGCTACTTGGGCATTAGTAGTGTACCTCCTTTATCTTACTTTTTCTTTTTGAGACAGTTTGAAAAGTTGTAATAATGTTAACTTTGGATCATAAGCTGTACTTGGATTTTCCGCTGCTATGTTAGTTGTTTCAGCTTATGCATTGTCTCACCTGTTTTATGTCAAGTATGTTATTATTATATTTTGTTCTATGCGCTGTGAGACATTCTACAGGTTCCTTGTTAGTTCATTTCCTTCTTCCCTTTTTCTTCTGACGATCCGTCCCATGCTAACTGGACATGTGTACAACGCACTTTTGGAGTAAATGTCGGTTGGTGCAGGGCGGGCCGTCACATAGCCACTTTTGCAAACAAAGTCGGAATTCGACGAAACCAATTTTGTTGGATCCGCAATATTAAATTATTGCTAGATTTCAATTTCCGTGATTTTTGAAGTCAGTATGTGGCCGCACGGATTTTTAGAGTGAAAAATAGTCAGTATTTCGATGGTTAAAAATACGCTGTGTGAGCAAATGGAGTCGGAATTCGACGAAACCAGTTTCGTTGGGACCGAAATGTTGAACTGAAGGTGCATGTCCAGTTTGGTGATTTTTGGGTATAGTATGTAATCACTGGGATTTTTAGAAGGCAGATACAAGGAGAAAATCGATAAAATAAAATATTAAAATATCCTAATCTAATTCTTGGACAATATGGAGGCCACGCAACATTTCATTTCAGCCGCAAGTGCTACCAACCCAAACAAACATATACATACTGTATAAAAACCATCACAGCAAGAAAATTTCAAAAGTAGAAAAATCCTATAATCCAAATAAAATGTCGAAAATCCTAAAACCAAGTTTATTGATCTTCTATGGACTTGTACTTCAAGCGCGTATCAGTTTTGGGGTGTTCGAAACCGTTTGTGTTCGCTGATTTTTCCAGCAACGCGATTAGCGAACCTAAGGTTGGGTTTAGTGAGGATTTTATACTTCGATTTGGGAAATGAAGTTCATAATGGGATTGAGGAGAGTGAGGGGCTTGAGTTTGCAAAGTCTGAGGGTTAACTGTGGATAAAGATGTCGATCATCTACTGTGTTGCGTGAAGGAAGTAGTGTCGACAGGTTTGGGAGGAAAGGTGCGAGTTTCTCATAAAGGGGGTGAGGAAAGAGAGGATTCGATGAGGAAGATTGCGCTGACATAGGTTTGATTTTTAGTGGAGAGACGTTGAGGATTTGAGCATGGGAAGTGACGAAAATGTCTGGAGACGATGGAGCAGCCATCGCGAGTTCTATTTGGAGAAGAGAGAATGACAGAGCGGGTCGGGTTCTCAAGTGTGGTAGTGGGCCGGGGGGAAAAGGGTAAAGCCCATTATTTTAAAATCCAAGTTCTAATTCGATTTAAATAATCATATAATTTGTAAATGGTATAACTTGTTCATACATTATCGAAATTCAGCGAAACAAGATCCGACAGGATCGTATGGACAGTGGCTACCCAATGGAACTGATTGGAAGTGGATTGAGGCTCGTTTGAATTTATGGCAAATTTAATTGTTTGATTCAAATCAAACAAACAATTTATCGTTATTAACGATGAACTGCCAATGTGAGTAAATCTCACTAACTCTGAACAGTTTATAATTTCATGTTGTATTTTTTGAACTGTTAAATATTGGTTTATTGATTGTGTGTTGACTTTTTGATTGAACTGCTAGTCAGTTAGTTGAATTTCTATATTGATTATGTTTAACAGAATATACCATATGGAACTGAAAGTGATGTTGATTACACTATGTAACATCTGTGGATGCAGGGAGACAGGTTGGAGGGATCCAACTGGATTCCTCAACATTTATTTTACTGTGATTCATATGATGTGATATATAATCTGTTGTCGATTATATGTGTTTGAACGATATTGGTCATCGTGATTTGATGTGTTAAATACCATAACACAACCGAATGGTGAAAAGGAATTTTTCAAAACGAATATTGAAATAGATTTATTTACAAAATCAGAGGATTTTATAAAAGGAATTATTTATAAATGGGAATATTTATAAATAGAAATTTATTTATAAATGGATTATTTATAAATAGAAAATACTTAGAAATGAAACCCTAAAGGAATTTTTTTGCAAACCATTTGCAAATAGATTAGAACGAGAAATGCTTGTAAACCATTTACAAATCAATTAGGAAGAGGAATATTTGTAAAACCTTTACAAATGGAATCGAAAAGGAGATATTTGTAAAACCATTTACAAATAGAATTAAAAAGGAAATATTTAGAAAATAAATAGAGTTATAAAAAGGAAATTTGTTTATAATCGAATAGGATGTTATAAAAAGGAAAACGTTATAAAAAGGAAAACGTTACTAAAAAGGAAATCATTTATAAAGTGAAGAACCGTTACTAAAAGTAAATCTTTATAAATGAATAGTTTATTCGAAAAGGAGTTAATCGAATTTAGTTATTCGAATAGAGTTACATCGAATATGGTATTCGAAGGGAGTCAATCGAATAAGGTATTCGAAAGTTAGTAATTCGAATATGTTATTCGAAAAGGGGTTAGTCAAGTCGAGTTAGCTTAATAGAGTTAATCGAATATTTGTTATTCGAATAAGAGTTAACCAGTTAGAGTTAATCAATTAGAGTTAATCAGTTAGAGTTAAACCAGTTAGAGTTAATCAGTTAGAGTAAAATCGAACTAGAGTAATTCAAATGGAGTTTATTGAATATTAGTTTATTCGAATAGAGTTAGAGGAATGGAATTAAAGGAGTTATCGAATATTAGTTATTCGAATAAGAGTTAAATAGAGTTATCGAATATTAGTTATTCGAATAGAGTTAAATGGAGTTAAAGGAATAAATCGAATATAGTTTATTCGAATGGAATTAAAGGAGTTAATCGAATTTGGTTTATTCGAATAGAGTTAAAGGAGTTATCGACTAGAGTTAAATCAGACAGAGTTAATCCAATAGCGTTAGTCCAATAGAGTTAATTGATAAGGGTTAATCGAATAGAGTAAATTGAATAGAGTTATCGAATATACCTTATTCGAAGGAAAGGATTATCGAATAGAGATGATTCGAAAGAGAGTTACAAAAGGAAGTTAGTTAAAGAAATATAAAGTGAACTTTGCTTATTTCAAAGTTAGAAATGTTGTTCAGTTAAGGTCTGAGAGGTAGTTCTACCCCAACTTGATTGGCTTCGTTTTTAACTAAGGAATGGTTAAGGTTCGGCAGTAAAGGATGGTTAAGTGAATTTAGTAATTAAAGGAAATGGTTTTAGTTGGCATAGCGATGTTTTATCTAAACATCTGTTTAATCCAAACGTAGGAGTTTTGGAAATGTTTTCCCAAACAAAAATCAGAAATGTTTTCTAATACAGAAAACAAGAAATGGAAATGTTCCCAATGCAAATAACGTATATTTTCTAAATTTAGAAAATAGCAAATGTTGAATATCGAGAAACAGGAGATGAAAAATGAACTTAAGAGATAAAATGTTAAAAGATGTTTGATCGATATAATTTCCATCTAGAAATAGTATTGTTGTTTTCACACGTGTTTTTCTTTGATAGTTAACTCACCGACTATCGAAGTTTTGACCATTTTAACGTTGTTAATATGAAGACCGGTTGGATTTTTATTCATAGAATTACTCTGTATTGGCATAAGTGTTGCGAATCATATATGCCAAAGATAATTAAAGACGGAGTAAAGTACAAGGGCTATTGTACAAGTCTTAGATAACAGTGCCTAAGATGGATGTACTGAATAGTACATTCGGTTCATCCTCTTCCTGGATGACTTGTATGGATGGATGTCTGACAGAGTATTTCCAGAAAGGTCACGTACATTGATTTCTTCAACCGTACCAAGAGTGGAAGCAGAGAAGGAAACTTCTTTAGTTAACACGTAATGTACTGTTGTAGACGTCAATTAGTGATTTTCGATGTATCTGACAATATGGCATTCGAAGTGAATCTGATGTGATGATGAAGCATAACCTCAAGCCTCATCAATCGGTAAATGACAGAAATCGGGCAAGCAGCATGGCTAAGTCGGTCACTCCGAAGCAGTGTGTATAATCACCTGATCTAGAGTTTCATTTACTTCTAAAAATCTATTGTTGATGCTGTCCCATACGGGAAACGGTTGTTGATCCCAATCGTTGGTGATATACATTCGATACACTCAAGCGAAATGAGTTGTCGGTCATGTGTGGCCGGGTTGCAAGATGTTCTTGTTGAACCCAGTGTATTCCTTTCGAGAGGTACACTAGCGTAAGGTGGTTCCATACCTTGTCATAGTTGGAAATCCATTACCCAATACGTGCTTGCGGTTTTGATTGTATACTATATATGTAGAACGTGAGATGTAAGCGTTTCTGCTAGATGATTATTATATTGTGGTTGATAGACATTATTATAATATCAAAAGTTTTTTGATATAAAGATATTTTGGATTCTCATACGGGAAAACCCGTTCCGTTATATGGCGTGGTCTTATGAGATATCGTTTACCTGTTCAAACTATTTTACTCATACCAGTCCCATAACTGACCTGGAGTTTTTTTTCACCTAAATTCTTGGGTGCCCAATTTTGTACGGGTTGTCAAGTAGTCGGGATTTACAGATACTTGAAGAGCTGTAGCAGGAGGCTTCAGGATCATATAGCTATAGTTATTTCCGCTGTGTTGTAAGTGTTGTACTTTGATAATGATGTATATTCAAATACAAATGTATATTTCAAAGTTATGTTCCATATATTATATGTTATTCGTTCTGCTGTGAGATTCGTGTTACTCTGATTTTGTGTTCTTCTTCTTCTATTCTAAGTTTCTATCTTATCTTTCCTCACCCTCTAATTTCTTCTATTAATTTCCTGATTTCCTGTACAATTTGGGTTGGACGTGTGTTATTTAGTCAGCTCAAATTAGACCAGGATTTTCGGGTCATTACAAACGAACTATCTTTAGTTATATAAGTTTTTTAAAGAATTATTACATGTTTTTCGCTAATGAATTAGTAGTCGAGTATAAGTTAAAGAGAACGTGATAAGTAAAAATGGTTTTGAAATAAAATTTGTAACGTTTGTTATAGATGATGAGTTTTATCGTTTTGATAAATATCAATATAAGAATTTGAAAAGATAAAAATATAATAATGGTATAAGATATTAAGATATGATTTATAAAAGCTTTGTTTTAAACAAATGGAATTGAATTGTTTGTAACATAGTAATAAAGAAATATTAAGGAAATTTTATTGGAATTCTATTTATAATAGAATTAAAGCTCGTATATAATATCATAAAGTGTTGTTAACATAAATCGTAAGAGTTTAATAAGAGTTTACTTAATAATTAGTTAAGTAAACATGGTCGAGATTTAAATAAGATTTTCAAAGGAAACGGGTGGGTTTATAAACTTCTATCTATTCTGAAGATGAGAATGTTGTCGATCAAGGTCTGAGAGGTAAATAGAATACCCCAACTTGGACGCCTTCATGATTTTCCAAGGATAGTGCTAGTTTATAAATGAGAGGAGGTGAGGGAAATAAGTTATGATTTCCATAAATGACATTATAAACTATTTCGAAAAGTTATAAGTGAACAAAATGAAGTTGGGAAATATTCTCATTCTTAATAAGAAGTAAAAGCGATGTTTCAAGTATTGGGAAATTTAAAGAATATAATAAACAGATGGTTCGTTAAAGAGGCTAATGATACTGAGTAGTGAATCAGTGAATACATTTTAACATGGATGAATGGTTGTTTTATTTGATAGTTAAATAACCGATTATCAAATTTGGCCCATATGGTTGTTGGTACGGAAAGACCGGGATCGAGTATATATTTGAAAACCATTCCGTCCAGCAAATACGAGTATGTTGAAGACGCTGATACAAGATAGAGCTGTTGAAGACCGTTGATCCTCATAAGCGGAAGAATTTCTTAAAATCTTTGATTACAAGTAGAGATATACTGTGATTCTGTCGTGGTTGGGATCTACGGATTTCAAGGACTTCTCGCTACTGATTCTCAGCGTGATTCTTAGAATGCAGTAGGAGGTTGCCTTTGGTTCATCTTGTTCCTAAATGACTTGTATGAATGGATGTCTGACAGAGTATTTCCAGGATGGTCACGTACATTGATTTCTTCAACCGTACCAAGAGTGGAAGCAGAGAAGGAAACTTCTTTCAGCTAACACGTAAAGTATTGTTGTGGACGTCAATTAGTGATTTTGATGGATCTGAAGATGTGGCATTCGAAGTGAATGTGATGTGCTGATAAAGCGTAGCTACAAGCCTCATCAACCGGGAAATGACAGAAATCGGGCAGGCAACATGGCTATGTGGGTCGCTCCCATTAGGGTGTATAATCACCTATGTAGAAAAAATCCATTTCCTTCTTAAATCTTTCGATGTTGTCCCTTTCAGGAAATGGTGGTTTGAGCCCAACCGTTGGTGATATACATTCGATACACTTAAGCGAAATGAGTGGTCGGTCACGTGTGGGCCGGGTGACGTTCTTGTTGAACCCAGTGTATTTCCCTCTAGAGATACACTATCGGCAGGTGGTCCCATACCTTGTCATAGTTGGAATCCAATCTCCAATAAGAGCCCGCGGTTTTGATTGTATACTATATATGTGGAGCGTGAGATGCAAGTGTTCTGCTAGATTGATATTTATTTGTATTTAGACATTATTATAATATCAGAATAAGATATTGTTTTCAAAGTGTATTGGGTTATCATAACGTAAAAACCGTTCGTATTTATGTGTGGATTTGGTCTTACGATTATCCTTTTCTTTCGAAAAGATTTTTGAACTTTAAAATCAAGTTGGATGATTCCCTTTAAAGCTTTACGAGTTTTATTTCTCACTCTGGTACACTAGAATGACCCGGTGTTTTGTAAATGCTCGGGTCAGACCGAGGTATACAGGTCCAGGTTATCGGAAGCTGCTTGTAACACCCCGTATTTTCTGTGAACATTAATGTAACAAATTAAAGCATACTTAATTTTTAAGAGAATAATTAAGGAAAACGGGCTACACCATTGCGTTTGTCTCGAAATTCTGCTTGAGATAGAGTCCGAGTTATGAAGAAGTTATGACCTTCAGAAGTTTCGGGAATTAATTAAAATCAAAACAGCTCAGATTAAAAGTTCAAAATTCGAAATTCAAACACCAAGGCCTGGATGACACTAGGGTCGACCTGGGGGTCGACCTGCCCTATACAGGTCGACACTAGGGTCTACCTCCCCCCTTTTTCTAGATCCGTGGACAGATTCGCTTTTCTGCATTTAGACGCCCGTTCTGACCAGATTCGTTGCTCCTAAGCTATTTAAACACCCCCAAACCTCACTTTCTCTCCACACAACTTCATTTTTCCTATACTCTACCCTAAGTCATATCAAAAATATATCAAAGACGGGGTTATGCTACTCAAGTCCTTCGTAGAAATCAAGTTAGAATTATAGTAGAGATTCAAAGGCTAATTCAACGACTTCAGCAACTATTTCTAAGAATCAAATCAAATCTAAATATAAAGACCAAATAATCTACTTAAAGGAGAGCTATTCAGTTTCAGAATACATATCCCAGAATTCAAGACCCTTCTGTAATTTGTAAGTTTACGTTACTTTCAGAAATAAAAGTTAATTGTGATTCTGACATTGTAATAAATCTGGATCTGAGATTATGCCTGTCTTTCTATATCCTTTGGATCTATCTCATTAATAATATTATGTCTGTTCTTTGTCTCTTCTTTACTTCTTCCTTTTTTTGTTTTATAGCCAGGCTACTGCGACCCTATGCTATATCTCATAAGATATGAACGTACGTTGGAAATAAAATTGGGCATAAATTATGACATTGGACATGACCAGCGCTAACATTTGGGAAAAGAGTTAAATTGTGTATAATTGGGCATAATTGAGTTATAACTGATTTGAGGACATAACACATTCAAAACATAAAGTATTGGACATATGCCTTGAGATTTTAGGCATAAAATATATTGGACATATAACTTGGGATTTGGGCCGTAAATTGAACTGTAAACATGTAAGTTCAAGTCATTTTCAGATTTAAACACCTAATAGTGATTTTGGCACGTAATGAAATGGATCTAAGTCCATTCTTGATGATAAGACAAATCTTTTAGGTTAATTCCTACCTTTTTATTGAATCAATGATTTACATGCATAGGAAGTTATTATTCAATCATGCCTGTCTTTGTTGGACATCTGATATATAATCCTTTTAGGTTCGTGATGTTATTTATATCAGATCTATCTTTGTTATACCCCAACTCTAACAGATCTGCAATCCTCTTAGGTCCAAAATATTATATTTGACAGATCTACCATTTTAATGCCGGTTTTATGCCTACTCTCATTTATGTTCTTCTTTCGTCCCCTTTATTTTATGAATCTAGATTAACCTCTAATCTAGACCGAAACTTATTATACGTGCGAGTGGAATGCGGGGGTATTAGGGAATAGTCTATTTGGTAATGATGGAACATAATTTTTTAACTTATGATTTGGGGCATAATTGTCTTTGGTGCGAACTTAGGGGTAAATTGAAATATTAAATCTAGATTTGGCACAAACTGTAAATTGGAATATTAATCTAGATTGGGCATAACCATTGGTTGAGACACCAAAGAATAATGTATATTAGGGTATTGGGGCGTGACTATTAGTACAAACATGGGAAGATTAGATGTAGCCAAATTCGAGTAATAACTCGAAACTTGAATTTGGGGGCCATAACTTGCAATTAGCTTTGTTAGGCATAACTTGAGAATTAGAACATGACTAGTTTTGACGAATTTGGTAATTAGCATGGAAAATCTAGAATTAGGTATATATGGTAATTGTGAATAATTTGCATATAAACTGTAAATATGTGAACTAGTGAAAGATGAATATGCCTAACTCGAGGTTAGATTGAGTTGTGGTGTAAAACTGCCCGGAACCGCCCGGCACATTCAATAACCACAACAACACCTATCTAATGTGAGAGGTTAGTGCATCATGCCAAAGAAAAACCTGAGGTTAGATTGAGTTGTGGTGTAAAACTGCCCGGAACCGCCCGGCACATCCAGTAACCGCAATAACACATATCTAATGTGAGAGGTTGGTGCATTAATAAATCAATTAACGCTAATGAACAAGACATGCTAAGAAATGAGTAGGGTTATGTAGTAAGAACACTTAACCAATATGACAAGATGGATGACTGTGACGGCCGAGAATATCGCTCGATCCGAATCAGTCGTTAAACTGATCTAGACCGTTCGAAACCCCTGATCGTTTGAGAACAAGACAAATCAGAACACAGACGGAAGAACATTTCATTGTTATTACAACAATTCCATCAGATACAATAATATACCGAGTATAATTGAATAAATTACATTCGATAAATATCAGAGATTACAATAAATTACATAGCAGCGGAAAATAATACAAAGCACAACTGAAGGTGATATACGGATACAGAGCTTTCCGGATATCATTCTAGCTGTAAACCAGGATCCTGTGAATATAAATCTGCAAAACCAAAACTACTAGCTGCCCGTGTGGAAAATAGGGTCACCCAGAGTTTAGGTTAAAACAATAAACTCCAGGTCAGTCATGTGACTGGTGTGAGAACTAAAACAGTTATTTAAAGCTTTACTTTAAGAGAGAGTGATTCAAGGGACCACGCCGTATAACACGGAACGGGTTTCCTCCCAAGAATACCAGTGCGTAGAACAAACAGCGCAATGCTAAATAAAGAAAAATGAAGCTGTTATAAGACCCAGGTCCCATCACACAATGCAACGCAAGCCGGAGGATAGGGTTTTCCCTTATAACAGCCAAAGCATGCTTGATACGTTTAAAACACATTATTTGATACTATTATGGGTGTATAGTATCAAAACAATTTCAATCATAAATATCAATCATAGGCGGCATAGCTACCATCTACTATGTCGCCATACTAGTTCTACAATTAAAACCGCAATATCACGTATTGGAAATTGGATTCCGTCATGAGTCGAGGCAAGGGGCAAGCTCCTCTCCGCTTTCGAGACACTCTAGCAAATGCCTCAGGACTACACACTCTGGGAAATCCTTGGATCTTCAGGGCCGGTCCTCACTTACGTTAGAGGATTATTTATGCCTGAACACACGTTTCCCGGTCCTTACAGACCTATAATCGAGGCGCCTCATCCAACAACCACATAGGTGAAAAGTATATAAATGTCAGGGCTGGTAAGTCACTGACACCACCAAAGCTAGAAAGAAACGTCGTGCTCTCCCTGCAGTCCGTATCCCGTTTTTGACTCATACCGAGGTGTGAGGCTCGCGAATTCACGTTATACACAAAGCTGCCACGTAGGTCGTGCTTTGATCATCAACCACAAGACTTTGCTTTTCAACAGAAGCCTTGATCTATGCAACTCAGCATGCCACACAGGCAATTCATGCCATGCGATTGATATCTATCGATATATAACCTCTAAGCTCGTATGTCTCAGAAAAGGGCGTTAAGCAAGAGAATAAATTCTCCGCTGCCAAACAGATATATATTTAACAGAAATCAATCAACATAGAATAAAATCCAATGTCAGACACACAATCCATTTACAAGTTCGTTCTGGGTCTGAACGAAACCGGAGGCACTTTCCTCGCATATCCATCGATCTCCAAGTACGTCTGGACGACCACCAACTATTTCCATCCTCTTGGTTGTACAGCCCAATCAGGATCGTTAGTAATTATCCAAACGATGTGAAGACTTCCGGTCTTCAACCACCGTCTTCATCTTCGACATATCGTCGAATCGGTTATTCAGAATGGGTATAAACCCGGCCTTTCCGAACAACCCGCGTATATTAAAAACAAATGTTACACAAACACAACATACGCCTCATTCCAATTCCACATTCTTAGGGAAAGGTTCCCATTAATTTTATCCAAGATAAATTCTTTAAAATTTATCCTTTAATCTTCCTTTGGATGTCATTTCAAACCAAATTATGGTTTTCCAAACTAGTCGGGATTAACGAACCACACCGAAGTAATTATTTATTTTATTTCCCAATCCCAACCTATTCATCCCATGAAGCAAAACTGGTAATACTCCATATCTAACACCGTGGTGTTATCGGTAAAATTAATTACCATTTCACGTTCAAATCTAATTAAAGATCTAACTATTGCTTTGGAGCAAAACTGGTGATACTCCATTCTCGCTCAATTTCTAAATTTGATAATTTAAATTATCAATTCCCCATTTCAATCTAATTGCAGATTCGCTAAAACTCCTTTTACTGGGTTAAAGAACTAGTGTTATTTAAAACACAGTTCACGATAAATCCAAATCACATTCTATTTATTATCGGGTTAAAGAAAAAATGTTATTGAAAACACCGTTCACGATAAACCCACAAATCAATTCTATTTAAAACCCATTTCAAATCCAATTTATTTATTTAAAAATAAATGGGTTTTAATATTAGTTCAAAACTAGTTGATTTTGATAAATATCTATTTTTATCTTTTCAAATATGGAGTTTTTCATCCCAATTTTTCCCAATTGATTTCTTATGATTTTAAACAAATTATTACTATTTTTAATAATTTTATCAAGGCCCGTACAGTCGATTTCCATCAACGGCCATCGAACTGCACTTACAGCGACCTTTTTCAAATTTGATTTGGACGTATCTCCAAATCCAACTGTTAGATTTCAAATTTCTAATATTCCTTAGAAAGCTCTTTTCGATACGAACCCAACGGTTCCGGTTTTAGGAGAATCCGACGGTCGGATCTCCCGTAATGTCTGTTTGAAATACATGGTCGAAATTCACGAACTGCCACGGCGAGGCGCGTTCTATTCCGGCCATTATATTATATATATAATATATATTTCATCGATTTCTATTCAAAATGAATTTTATAAATAGGTTTAAATTCGTTTCAAAAACAATTTCAACTTCCATTTCAATTCAAATCAAAATTGAATTCTTCCTTATAAATTCATTTTAAAATTCCTTTCTATTCAATTCAAATTTCAATTTAATTTGAATTCATTTCAATTCGGTTTCAATTCAATTCGTTTTCAATTCAATTCAAATTGGTCTTCAATTCAATTCAATTCAAAATTGGTTTTCTATTCAATTCAAATTCATTTCGTTTTCTATTCGATTCAAATTCAAATTGGTTTTCTATTCAATTCAAATTCATTTCGTTTTCTATTCAATTCAAATTCATTTCGTTTTCTATTCGATTCAAATTCAAATTAGTTTTCTATTCAATTCAAATTCATTTCGTTTTCTATTCAATTCAAATTCAAATTGGTTTTCTATTCAATCCAAATTCATTTCGTTTTCTATTCAATTCAAATTCAAATTGGTTTTCTATTCAATTCAAATTCATTTCGTTTTCTATTCAATTCAAATTCATTTCGTTTTCTATTCGATTCAAATTCAAATTGGTTTTCTATTCAATTCAAATTCATTTCGTTTTCTATTCGATTCAATTTAAATTTGTTATATATTCAATTGAAATCAAATTCGTTATATATTCAATTGAAATCAAATTCGTTATATATTCAATTGAAATCAAATTCGTTATATATTCAATTGAAATCAAATTCGTTATATATTCAATTGAATTCAAATTCTTTTCGTTTTCTATTCGATTCAATTCAAATTTGTTATATATTCAATCAAAATCAAATTCGTTATCTAATCAATTTAATTCAAATTTCATTTCAAAATATTCGATTTCGAAATCACTTTTCAATATTCATTTTAAAATGAATAAAATCGATATAAATATCGTTCACGTCAAAATGACGTCAATCCAATCAACACGGCTTCATATATTTCTATTTTCAAATATTCTATTTCAAATATTTCTTATTTAAATATTTCCTATTCAAATATTTCTATTTTTAAAATATTTCGTTCAACACATGACTAATCTCAACGGATGAGTACTGTCAACACATGAACCTTTATTTTATATTGGTAAAGATGTAAATTTTATTATTAAAATATTTCGTTCAACACATGACTAATCTCAACGGATGAGCACGGTCAACACATGAACCTTTATTTTATAATATTCTTTATTTTCTAAATTGGAATGAGGCCCAATCAATCACCATATAATATTAATTATATGGATTTCCATACATTACACGTATATAATAGCATTGAAAAATAATCAACCATCAACCAAAGTGCACTACACTGTATAAGCATCAAATATAGTTATCTAACGCTTATAACAGCCTGTCAATCAATCGATCTACATATTTAATCAATCAGGATGAATGAACTTCAAATTTCATCCCAACACCCGTGTGGGGTTTCAAACAATCAAACACAGATTTTATTTGTGCAGTTGGGCGATGTGTAAAATTTATCGTCCCAATCAATGTCCTTCAAATAGGTGTACATAAACAAACCGTCCGGTTTGTAAATGAATATTTTATTTTATTCACTTCCACGTTAAAAATTATATTTTTAACAATAAAATATTTTATTTCAACACATGAATTTCTATTCAGTTCATTTACACAACAAAAATGATATTTTTATTTTTCTAACATATTTTAGAAAATTTCGGTGGCATAACGGCACGATACTAGAAACGGGACAAGGCCTAGCATTATCCCCGGTCTAGTGAAGGCCCACGCCATTCACACATCAATCAAATCCATTTTATTTCACCAAACAATTCAATTCAAACCAAATAGTCTAACCAACTACACAACCAAACAGTTAAACAAACAAGCCATCCATGGTCTGTGGATGACGGGTGTCGGGTGCTACTAAACACCGTCTGCATCCTAGTATATATATATATTACTAGAAAAAGAGATTGAAGAGTGAGAAGTTCTCACAGATAGCTATCCAACTTCACGACACTTCAAATGTAGAAGTCTTCGTCATTCTCGCCTTTTGTCACTTTCATTGCCCGTAGCCACTACATATGTAAAAATCGAATTTTTACTTTGCTATCCAATATATAAAAATCGAATTTTTACTATGCTATTCAATATATAAAAATCGAATTTTTACTATGCTACTCAATATATAAAAATCGAATTTTCACTATGCTATTCAATATATAAAAATCGAATTTTTACTATGCTATTCAATATATAAAAATCGAATTTTTACTATGCTATTCAATATATAAAAATCGAATTTTTGCTATGCTATTCAATATATAAAAATCGAATTTTTACTTTGTTATTCAATATATAAAAATCGAATTTTTTACTATGCTATTCAATATATAAAAATCGAATTTTTACTTTGTTATTCAATATATAAAAATCGAATTTTTACTTTGTTATTCAATATATAAAAATCGAATTTTTACTATGCTATTCAATATATAAAAATCCTATCTTTAACGGACTAAAATCTTTTCTATTTTAAAAATCTATAATTTTCACAAACAAAACTGATTTACAAAGCAATGATTTTTACAACCAAAAACTGATTTACAAAGCAATGATTTTTACAAACTAATTTCATTGAATAAACAAAGACAAATAAATTATTTAAAATTACCTTTTCTTCTTCATGGTTTATCACGCCGGGGGGGAGGGAGGAGTCTGCGCGGAGGAGGGGGGCTGAGGTGGCGTCACTTAGGTGAGGAGGGGCAGCGGGCGATGGGGGTCCCGTTGGTGGTTGCAGCAGGAACGGAGGTGGGGTGGTGGGCCAGCGCGTCAGCGATTGGGAGGGAGGGGCGGCTCGCGTCGGTTGACATCAGGAGGGGGGTCGTTCGGCAGCAGGAGGAGGGGGGCTCGAGGGGAGGTCGGCGGTCGCGGTTGAGGGCGGCGGTGGGCGTGGTCTGGGGGCAGTCGCGATTAGGGTTTTTTTCTTTTTTTTCCGTTTGAAATGATTTCACGGGGGGGGGGGGGCAGAGTTAAAGGGGGAGAGATATATTTTTTTTATTTATTTTATTATTTTATTATGAAAAAGTTGACTTTCACATATGACCTCTAAACGAGGTCCACCGCCTGTCGTCCATAGCGCTTTACCCCCATTCCGAACACAATGGGATATGTTTCGTAAGCGGATTCGATCGTTTCGATCAATTTCCATCAAAATCAACATATAACTCTATATATTGAATTTGATCGCGTATTTCAATTTACTGGGGTCACATACTAACTCGAAAAATTCCAGAAAAAAATATTTTCTAGCTTCGTATTGACGATACGGTCCTAACAAAACTAGTTTCGTCGAATTCTGAGACCATTGGAAAAATGGCCAATTTCCAGTCGATTAAAATCAACTGAAATTGGTCAAATGCGTTTTCCTTTGCCACGCCCACATATTGATTCAAAAAATTATGAAATTTAAAACCTAGCAATAATTTGACATCGCGGACCCAACAAAAGTGGTTTCGTCGAAATCCGAGGTCGTTTGCAAAATTCCCATTTTAAGGGCCTGAATTCCATAGCGACTATTCAGAATTTTCAACTGGACATATCTTTTGATTCCCGCTATGAAATCTCAATTTTTCGGATTCGTTGGAAAGATATTCTCAATTAGATCCAAATGTTTTTGGTTTCACTAAAATCCGGATTGTTTTGCACCCGGTACATTCAATTGAAGTTTGAAATCGAATTTTCGAACTACCGCGTCATTTTCAATTCCTATTATAATTATATATAATTATCTATATTCTAACGACGGCGTATATAATATATACGTTCGAATTCCATTAAAAATAAATTCCTGGTCGTTTTTATTTAAAATAATCTATTTTAAATAATCAAAATTCGCTAAAATTGCCAAAATAAAAATTTTAAACTGACCCAGATTTTCGGGTTATTACAATCTCCCCCACTTAAAACTTTTCATCCCCGAAAAGGAACAAAGTCGAAAGTGGTTTGATTAATCAACTCTACGTTCGATCTGGCTTCCATTCTGCAACTTTTCAGTTTTTGAGAATTTTCAAATTTTCAAAAATTTGGCTAACGCCCTAAATTTTCGAAAAATTTCGCCATAACCTCCCCTGCACCGGGAGCCACGGGAAAATCCCGAAATTGCCATATAGGCCTTCAGATCTCAAAAAGAAAAAGCCAAGCGGTTAGCCAGTAGGCTCATAAAATCATCATCACCCAAACAAAACAGTAAATTATAGTAAACATGTACCTATTTGTCGGGCAAACAAATTTTATTCTCTGCTCTAGCCTCCTTGCTATGACCTGTTCAATGTAAGTACATGTATATGCAAGCAAATGCGACCAATTTTCAACACAGTTCAATATTTGGTTCAATTAGGCATAATGGTTCAAAATTATCAAACAAATAAACAACCAACACAAACATCAATCAGTTAGTGAATTAGAGTTTCAAATTCATAACTTTGATACATATACAGAAAAACATGTTTTAGATGTCAATTCACAACAATGTGTTCTAGCTATATTAGTTTTGGTTCTCACACCAGTCTAAAGGAAATATATAGAAAATCACACCTTCGTCACTCCAAAATAAATGTTGATGATGTTTCGAACCACCATCAGAACATCTCCGGGCTACTAGAGTGCGGTTCTATATCTATCCGGTATATTAAAACTTCGAATATACGTTCATGATGTGTATATGCAAAATCTTTGTATATCGGATTGTCCAAATTCAAAATAAATAAACTATTCAAATACGTATAAAACGATTTAGATTTCAAAACAAAATTGTTTTCTTTTGAAAATATACTCTTCACACTCGTTCTAGGATACTACTGATCCTATCTCTAACGAGTCATTCTAATTGGATATTACTAATCCAATATTTGATGAATTCTTTCGTATGGTTCTAATGTGCCTTGTTCTCGAGCTCTGTAAACCAAGGCTCTGGTACCAAATGTGACGGCCGAGAATTTCGCTCGATCCGAATCAGTCATTAAACCGATCTAGACCGTTCGAAACCCCTGATAGTTTGAGAACAAGACAAATCAGAATACAGACAGAAGAACATTTCATTGTTATTACAACAATTCCATCAGATACAAGAATATACAGAGTATAATTGAATAAATTCTATTTGATAAATATCAGAGATTACAATAAATTACATAGCAGCGGAAAATAATACAAAGCACAACTGAAGGTGATATACGGATACAGAGCTTTCCGGATATCATTCCAGCTGTAAACCAGGATCCTGTGAATATAAATCTACAAAAACAAAACTACTAGTTGCCCGTGTGGAAAATAGGGGCACCTAGAGTTTAGGGTAAAACAATAAAATCCAGGTCAGTCATGTGACTGGTGTGAGAACTAAAATAGTTATTTAAAACTTTACTTTAAAAGAGAGTGATTCAAGGGACCACGCCGTATAACACGGAATGAGTTTTCTCCCAAGAATACCAGTGCATAGAACAAATAGCGCAATGCTAAATAAAGAAAAATGAAGCTGTTATAAGACCCAGGTCCCATCACACAATGAATGCAAGCCGGAGGATAGGGTTTTCCCTTATAACAACCAAAGCATGCTTGATACGTTTAAAACACATTATTTGATACTATTATGGGTGTATAGTGTCAAAACAATTTCAATCATAAATATCAATCATAGGCGGCATAGCTACCATCTACTATGTCACCATACTAGTTCTACAATTTAAACCGCAATATCACGTATTGGAAATTGGATTCCGTCATGAGTCGAGGCAAGGGGCAAGCTCCTCTCCGCTTTCGAGACACTCTAGCAAATGCCTCAGGACTACACACTCTGGGCAATCCTTGGATCTTCAGGGCCGGTCCTCACTTACGTTAGAGGATTATTTATGCCTGAACACACGTTTCCCGGTCCTTACAGACCTATAATCGAGGCGCCTCATCCAACAAACACATAGGTGAAAAGTATATAAATGTCAGGGCTGGTAAGTCACTGACACCACCAAAGCTAGAAAGAAACGTCGTGCTCTCCCTGCAGTCCGTATCCCGTTTTTGACTCATACCGAGGTGTGAGGCTCGCGAATTCACGTTATACACAAAGCTGCCACGTAGGTCGTGCTTTGATCATCAACCACAAGACTTTGCTTTTCAACAGAAGCCTTGATCTATGCAACTCAGCATGCCACACAGGCAATTCATGCCATGCGATTGATATCTATCGATATATAACCTCTAAGCTCGTATGTCTCAGAAAAGGGCGTTAAGCAAGAGAATAAATTCTCCGCTGCCAAACAGATATATATTTAACAGAAATCAATCAACATAGAATAAAATCCAATGTCAGACACACAATCCATTTACAAGTTCGTTCTGGGTCTGAATGAAACCGGAGGCACTTTCCTCGCATATCCATCGATCTCCAAGTACGTCTGGACGACCACCAACTATTTCCATCCTCTTGGTTGTACAGCCCAATCAGGATCGTTAGTAATTATCCAAACGATGTGAAGACTTCCGGTCTTCAACCACCGTCTTCATCTTCGACATATCGTCGAATCGGTTATTCAGAATGGGTATAAACCCGGCCTTTCCGAACAACCCGCGTATATTAAAAACAAATGTTACACAAACACAACATACGCCTCATTCCAATTCCACATTCTTAGGGAAAGGTTCCCATTAATTTTATCCAAGATAAATTCTTTAAAATTTATCCTTTAATCTTCCTTTGGATGTCATTTCAAACCAAATTATGGTTTTCCAAACTAGTCGGGATTAACGAACCACACCGAAGTAATTATTTATTTTATTCCCCAATCCCAACCTATTCATCCCATGAAGCAAAACTAGTAATACTCCATATTTAACACCGTGGTGTTATCGGTAAAATTAATTACCATTTCATGTTCAAATCTAATTAAAGATTTAACTATCGCCTTGGAGCAAAACTGCTGATACTTCATTCTTGCTCAATTTCTAAATTTGATAATTTAAATTATCAATTCCCCATTTCAATCTAATTGCAGATTCATTAAAACTCCTTTTACTGGGTTAAAGAACTAGTGTTATTTAAAACACAGTTCACGATAAACCCAAATCAAATTCTATTTATTATCGGGTTAAAGAACAAATGTTATTGAAAACACCGTTCACGATAAACCCACAAATCAATTCTATTTAAAACCCATTTCAAATCCAATTTATTTATTTAAAAATAAATGGGTTTTAATATTAGTTCAACACTAGTTGATTTTGATAAAAATCTATTTTTATCTTTTCAAATTTGGAGTTTTTCATCCACATTTTTCCCAATTCATTTCATATGATTTTACACAAATTATTACTATTTTTAATAATTTTATCAAGGCCCGTACAGTCGATTTCCATCAACGGCCATCGAACTGCACTTACAGCGACCTTTTTCAAATTTTATTTGGACGTATCTCCAAATCCAACCATTAGATTTCAAATTTCTAATATTCGTTAGAAAGCTCTTTTCGATACGAACCCAATGGTTCCGGTTTTAGGAGAATCCGACGGCAGGATCTCCCGTAATGTCTGTTTGAAATAAATGGTCGAAATTCACGAACTACCGTGGGGCGGCGCGTTCTATTCAGGCCATTATATTATATATTTAATATATATAATATATATTTCGTCGATTTCTATTCAAAACGAATTTTATAAATAGGTTTAAATTCGTTTCAAAAACAATTTCAACTTCCATTTCAATTCAAATCAAAATTGAATTCTTCCTTATAAATTCGTTTTAAAATTCCTTTCTATCCAATTCAAATTTCAATTTAATTTGATTTCATTTCAATTCGGTTTCAATTCAATTCGAATTCGTTTTCAATTCAATTCAATTCAAATTGGTCTTCTATTCAATTCAATTCAAATTGGTTTTCTATTCAATTCAAATTCATTTCGATTCAAATTCAAATCGGTTTACTATTCAATTCAAATTCATTTCGTTTTCTATTCAATTCAAATTTATTTATTTTCTATTCGATTCAAATTCAAATTGGTTTTCTATTCAATTCAAATTCATTTCGTTTTCTATTCAATTCAAATTCAAATTGGTTTTCTATTCAATTCAAATTCATTTCGTTTTCTATTCAATTCAAATTCAAATTGGTTTTCTATTCAATTCAAATTCATTTCGTTTTCTATTCAATTCAAATTCATTTCGTTTTCTATTCGATTCAAATTCAAATTGGTTTTCTATTCAATTCAAATTCATTTCGTTTTCTATTCGATTCAATTCAAATTTGTTATATATTCAATTGAAATCAAATTCGTTATATATTCAATTGAAATCAAATTCGTTATATATTCAATTGAAATCAAATTCGTTTTCTAATCAATTTATTTCAAATTCATTTCGTTTTCTATTCGATTCAGTTCAAATTTGTTATATATTCAATTGAAATCAAATTCGTTATCTAATCAATTGAAATCAAATTCGTTATATATTCAATTGAAATCAAATTCGTTTTCTAATCAATTTATTTCAAATTCATTTCGTTTTCTATTCGATTCAGTTCAAATTTGTTATATATTCAATTGAAATCAAATTCGTTATCTAATCAATTTAATTCAAATTTCATTTCAAAATATTCGATTTCGAAATCACTTTTCAATATTCATTTTAAAATGAATAAAATAGATATAAATATCATTCACGTCAAAATGGCGTCAATCCAATCAACACGGCTTCATATATTTCTATTTTCAAATATTCTATTTCAAATATTTCCAATTCAAATAATTCTATTTTTAAAATATTTCGTTCCCACATGACTAATCTCAACGGATGAGTACTGTCAACACATGAACCTTTATTTTATATTGGTAAAGATGTAAATTTTATTATTAAAATATTTCGTTCAACACATGACTAATCTCAACGGATGAGCACGGTCAACACATGAACCTTTATTTTATAATATTTTTTATTTTCTAAATTGGAATGAGGCCTAATCAATCACCATATAATATTAATTATATGAATTTCCATACATCACACATATATAATAGCATTGAAAAATAATCAACCATCAACCAAAGTGCACTACACTGTATAAGCATCAAATATAGATATCTAACGCTTATAACAGCCTGTCAATCAATCGATCGACATATTTAATCAATCAGGATGAGTGAACTTCAAATTTCATCCCAACACCCGTGTGGGGTTTCAAACAATCAAACACAGATTTTATTTGTGCAGTTGGGCGATGTGTAAAATTTATCGTCCCAATCAATGTCCTTCAAATAGGTGTACATAAACAAACCGTCTGGTTTGTAAATGAATATTTTATTTTATTCACTTCCACGTTAAAAATTATATTTTTAACGATAAAATATTTTATTTCAACACATGAATTTCTATTCAGTTCATTTACACAATAAAAATGATATTTTTATTTTTCTAACATATTTTAGAAAATTTCGGCGGCATAACGGCACGATACTAGAAACGGGACAAGGCCTAGCCTTATCCCCGGTCTAGTGAAGGCCCACGCCATTCACACATCAATCAAATCCATTTTATTTCACCAAACAATTCAATTCAAACCAAATAGTCTAACCAACTACACAACCAAACAGTTAAACAAACAAGCCATCCATGGTCTGTGGATGACGGGTGTCGGATGCTACTAAACACCGTCTGCATCCTGGTATATATATATTACTAGAAAAAGAGATTGAAGAGTGAGAAGTTCTCACAGATAGCTAGCCAACTTCACGACACTTCAAATGTAGAAGTCTTCGTCATTCTCTCCTTTTGTCACTTTCGTTGCCCGTAGCCACTACATATGTAAAAATCGAATTTTTACTTTGCTATCCAATATATAAAAATCGAATTTTTACTATGCTATTCAATATATAAAAATCGAATTTTTACTATGCTACTCAATATATAAAAATCGAATTTTTACTATGCTATTCAATATATAAAAATCGAATTTTTACTATGTTATTCAATATATAAAAATCGAATTTTTACTATGCTATTCAATATATAAAAATCGAATTTTTACTATGCTATTCAATATATAAAAATCGAATTTTTACCTTGTTATTCAATATATAAAAATCGAATTTTTACTATGCTATTCAATATATAAAAATCCTATCTTTAACTGAATAAAATCTTTTCTATTTTAAAAATCTATAATTTTCACAACAAAACTGATTTACAAAGCAATGATTTTTACAACCAAAAACTGATTTACAAAGCAATGATTTTTACAAACTAATTTCATTGAATAAACAAAGACAAATAAATAAATAAATAATTTAAAATTACCTTTTCTTCTTCATGGTTTATCTCGCTGGGGGGGGGGTGTCTGCGCGGAGGAGGGGGGCTGAGGTGGCGTCACTCAGTGAGGAGGGGCAGCGGGCGATGGGGTCCCGCTGGTGGTTGCGGAAGGAACGGAGGTGGGGTGGTGGGCCAGTGCATCAGCGATTGGGAGGGAGGGGCGGCTCGCGTCGGTCGACATCAGGAGGGGGGTTCGATCGGCAGCAGGAGGAGGGGGGCTCTAGGGGAGGTCGGCGGTCGCGGTTGAGGGCGGCGGTGGGCGTGGTCTGGGGGCAGTCGCGATTAGGGTTTTTCTTTTTTTCCTTTTTTTTCCGTTTGAAATGATTTCACGGGGGGGGGGGGGGGGGCAGAGTTAAAGGGGGAGAGATATATTTTTTTATTTAATTATTTTATTATGAAAAAGTTGACTTTCACATACGACCTCTAAACGAGGTCCACCGCCTGTCGTCCACAGCGTTTTACCCCCATTTCGAACACAATGGGATATGTATCACAGGCGGATTCGATTGTTTCGATCAATTTCCGTCAAAATCAACATATAACTCTATATATTGAATTTGAACGCGTATTTCAATTTACTGGGGTCACATACTAACTCGAAAAATTCCAGAAAAAAATATTTTCTAGCTTCGTATTGACGATACGGTCCTAACAAAACTAGTTTCGTCGAATTCTGAGACCGTTGGAAAAATGGCCAATTTCCAGTCGATTAAAATCAACTGAAACTGGTCAAACGCGTTTTCCTTTGCCACGCCCACATATTGATTCAAAAAATTATGAAATTTAGAACCTAGCAATAATTTGACATCGCGGACCCAACAAAAGTGGTTTCGTCGAAATCCGAGGTCGTTTGCAAAATTCCTATTTTTAAGGGCCTGAATTCCATAGCGACTATTTAGAATTTTCAACTGGACATATCTTTTGATTCCCGCTATGAAATCTCAATTTTTCGGATTCGTTGGAAAGATATTCTCAATAAGATCCTAATGTTTTTGGTTTCACTAAAATCCGGATTGTTTTGCACCCGGTACATTCAATTGAAGTTTGAAATCGAATTTTCGAACTACCGCGTCATTTTCAATTCCTATTATAATTATATATAATTATCTATATTCTAACGACGGCGTATATAATATATACGTTCGAATTCCATTAAAAATAAATTCCTGGTCGTTTTTATTTAAAATAATCTATTTTAAATCATCAAAATTCGCTAAAATTGCCAAAATAAAAATTTTAAACTGGCCCAGATTTTCGGGTTATTACAATGACTAGGGTTAAGTTAATAGGAAACACTTAACCTGTATAGCATGATAAATGGAAAGGGTTAAGTTAACACTTAACCAATAAACTTGATTTGTGGTAGGGTTAAGTTAACACAAGAAGGCGACACTTAACCAAAGTAACATGACATGGTGAGTAGGTGGGTTAAGTTAACTTGAATTGACTAATGACACATAACCAATACCACAAGGCGAACACGTGGTGTTAAGTAACAAGGAAACACTTAACCAATATAACTTGATAAACAAAAGGGTTAAGTAAATAACGAATACTTAACCAACATGACACGATGAATGGGTAGGTTGAGTTAACATGAATGGACAACACTTAACCAATATGACATAATGTGCGGGAGGGTTAAGTACACATCGGGTTGGTGGGTAATATTAGTAAATATAGGCCCATAAAACTTAACCGTTTAATAAACATGCTTGAATCGATGGGAGGGTTAAGTATATCTCGTGTAGGTGGGAAATATTAGTACATATATGCCTACAAACTTAATTGTTAAATAAACATGCTTGAGTCAGTGGGAGGGTTAAGTACATATTGGGTTGGTGGGTAATATTAGTAAATATAGGCCCACAAACTTAACCAATACGAAACCCTAGTAACGGGGACCCATTTCAGTAGTAACCCACATAGATGTATCATGGTACCCTGAACTAGGCAGGGTGGGGCACGATTACTGGGCTGGTTGTAAGCGGTCAAAGCAGCGGTAGGGGGTACGTCAGTGTAGGTTCTGACGGTTTACGGGCGTGCACGTACTCCGAAGTGTGAAAAAGCAGGCACTGAGTACTAGTAGTTATACACTGTGCATCTTGAACCGTGTCAGGTCGCTATCATAAGGATTGATACACCTTATGGTGGGACCAGCACAGGGTATCTACACGCAAGAGAGGGTCGATTGACACAGACACAAGAGAAATGAATACAAGTAGGGAACCGATCGATAGGGTAATAAGGGTACATCTAACATGTTCATGGCAATTAGGATGATTGAGGTGGATTCCTCACGATAGATGTACACCTGAAGGCTACCACAATTACGGGGATTGGGATCACGTTATCATGTCATCATTTTATACAGATTACTAGTTGGGACACTAGTTAGGTAGTGCAGAGATATATATGAAAATCAGAATTGCAAGGTAGTAGCGAAGCAGAGATAGAGTAGAAGCACATTCAGTTTATCTGGCCTTTCATACCTTATGCTTATCCTACGTTATCTTGTTATCCCTGTTATCACGGTATTGTCTTATATTCAGTTTATTCATGTCATTATGCCTTTGCCTGTTTACATGCTGAAAGTCACTAGACTTACCAGACATATGTCTGACCTAGTTTTGTTTCGCCTCTTTTCTCCCCCCCCCCCCCCAGGTTCACAGTGAGGAAATGTTACCACTTAGCTCAGTTTTCTTTTCAAGCTCGAAGATAGTCAATGTATTGCTTTGAACTCTCTCTTCCACTGCTTGGCTGGTTCATGCTTTATTGGGGAATATCATTGTTGTTTTTATGCTTCTTTTATAGTTAGAAGTTTTTGAATCAAGACAGAAGTTCTATGTATTACTTTTAAGTATGATTAAGATAACTGTTGTAAAACCTTGACTGAATTAAGTTGTTAATAAAATGACTTTATTTTCCGCTGCTTTATTTGTCTGTCTTGTAATTTATCTGCATCTTTTACCTATAATGCTCCACTGAAGTTAAGGCATTCCCTTTGTGAGTGACCTTAACGAAGGTAGGGTGTTTCACTTGGTATCAGAGTGTAAGGTTACCGGATCAGATAAAAGATTTGAAAATTTATTTTCAAAACGGTTTCAAACTAAGAATTTTCAAAAGAAAAGTTTTTGTTTTAAAGGCATATTCCCCAAAGCAATATGCACTATTTTTTATCCTCTGTTTGAATCCTTGCTTCCTTCTTTCCTGAGTCTCTAGGGCTCCTGGCTTTCTGGGAGGTAACCTCATCGCGTCGTGGTCCCGTAGGATTGAAGAGACTATGACACCTGTCAAAGGGCAAATAAGCGCCCAACTTCCATATATAGCCGTAGTAGTTTCACCTACAGCTAATTCTCCTTCAATCTTTGTAGGATTTTCTGTGCGATGGAGGCAGCTTTCAAGAGACTTGTCAGCAAGTTACACAAGGGTAGCAAAGATAAGAATGAGGGAGTTTGGCTAAGGAGCACAACACAACGATGAAGGACTCATGGATATAGACTTGGTTCACAAAGGAGGGGAGGAAAGAATAGTAAAACTTAAAACAAGAGAAAGTATCTTTATTATGGTATAACGCGTCGTATAATTAAGGGCAAGGGCAAGGGCAAGAACAAATGACAGGATTTTCAGAAGAGCAAATGCATGCTCTCACCACCAGCATACCTGAGAGTGGTAGTAAAGTTTCTTTTGAAAAAGTCTAGTTTTTCTTTTGATCATCCTGTTAGTAATCTTTTGATTTTAGCACTTCTTATTCGTTTAAGTCTGCTTCCGTAGTTGAGTCTCTGCACCCTAGAGCTTCTATAGTAGGGGATCCCATTATTGTCTCAAGTTCAATTTGTGGTTCGGCTCATTTATCTTTGGTTTGTAAACATCTAAGATACTTATGTTTTTGGTTTCATGGGCTATGGGTTGATTCCAGGCATGGATTAGTTAGCTAGTAATCGTGAAAGGAGGGTAGTTAGACTTTCGTCTTGCCTCGGGAATACCCTCGAAATTTTGTGCGATCCTAAAGGGGTCAGTTTATCTTAGCTACCTCGAATCACTTTATGTATTTATCAATGATTTTCGATCCATTGGAGTAGTCCATGAGTACGCAGATGTTTTATATTTAGGTTAGGGGTTAGTCCCCTAAATCGTGAGGTAGACTTCCACATATATCTAGTTGACAATGCAAAGCCCGTTATGTGATCAACGATAGTTTTGGAGCAGGATTGGCAAGGATAGCCAGAGTCGGTTAAGTGCTCAATTGTTTGGTTGTTTTGCTAGTATCATCTCATATAAATCATCCAAATTTGTAGGAGGTATTCCTTGGGTAATTGTCTGATATTGGTTTAGGCCTTTGGGGCTAGTACTTGAGGGATGCCAAGTTCGGCTAGGATGGTTTGCGTGAGAGATATCTACCCTCAGATTTGTGACATGAGGGATAAGCTAAGTAGAAGAGAGACCTTTAATCATCTTAGTATATACACTTGGTATCATGGTTAACATCTGTTTATGTTGGAAAGATAGTTCGACAACATTGGATACCCTCTAGCATAGTAAGTGATCAAGGTCCTATCTTTACTAGTGGGTTTTGGAAATGGAGGTCAAGAAGCTTCGCAATCGTGAAGTTAAATTATTTAAGGTACATTGGAGTGAAGCTCAAAGAAGATGCGACTTAGAAGACTGAAGACTAGATATGCGCATCATACCCTCTTTAAGGGTATATCCTTGATTCCTCCTTTTTCTGCAATATTTATTTGCATGCTAGTTTTTATCTTTTAAGTATATCCTCTCGGTCCTATCCTCGATCCTTAGGTAGAAGCCAATGGGTGAAAACATGTGTTTGAGACATGTTATGATTGATGGTTGCAAGTGTTTGCTAATGGTTGCTCGTGGATGCATATACACACATTAGGCACTAGATCGGCTCAGTCACTTTCGTATTGCATATGCATATGAATGTATTTGTATATGGATTGAAACTTGATGTGCTATCATATGGATGTTGCATATAGATGAGTGAATATGCACACATATAGTATTTACATGATTAGGGATATTTTCACACATATTGGACGCATGACACTCTCATGATTCGCATTAAGGAGGTCAACTGGATCAGTAGACCATCTGATTTTGCATTAGATAAGAGACATATACACACACTCTGCATATGTTCATACGACATTAGAAACCTTTTTAAGGACAATGTGATTGAATTGTTGAGTAGATGGATGTTGGATGTTAGGATATACGTTCTTCCTAACTTAAATATTTCGGGGACGAAATCCTTTAAGAAGGGGAGAATGTAACACCCTGTATTTTCTATGAACATTAATGTAACAAATTAAAGAATACTTAATTTTTAAGAGAAGAATAAAGGGAAACAGGCTACGGCATTACGTTCGTCTTGAAATTCTGCTTGAGATAGAGTCTGAGTTTGCATAAATCGGACTCCGTATGAAGAAATTATGAACTTCAGAAGTTTCGGGAATTAATTAAAATCAAAATAGCTCAGATTAAAAGTTCAAAATTCGAAATTCAAACACCAAAGCGGGCTGGGCAGGAATTTACCCGCCTAAGGGCAGGTCGACACTAGGGTCGACCGAGGGGTCGACCTGCCCTATACAGGTCGACACTAGGGCCGACCTGGGGGTCGACCTCGCCCCTTTTCCAGATCCGTAGACAGATTCGCTTTTCTGCATTTAGACGCCCGTTCTGAGCAGATTTGTTGCTCCTAAGCTATTTAAACACCCCCAAACCTCACTTTCTCTCCACACAACTTCATTTTACCTATACTCTACCCTAATTCATATCAAAAATAAATCAAAGATAGGGTTATGCTACTCAAGTCCTTCATAGAAATCAAGTTAGAATTCTAGTAGAGATTCAAAGGCTAATTCAACGACTTCAACAACTATTTCTAAGAATCAAATCAAATCTAAATCTAAAGACCAAATAGTCTACTTCAAGGGAGAGCTATTCAGTTCCCGAATACAGATCCCAAAATTCAAGACCCTTCTGTAATTTGTAAGTTCACGTTACTTTTAGAAATAAAAGTTAATTGTTATTCTGACATTGTAATAAATCTGGATCTGAGATTATGCATGTCTTTCTATATCCTTTGGAGCTATCTCATTAATAATATTATGTCCGTTCTTTTTCTCTTCTTTCCTTCTTCCTTTTTTTGTTTTATAGCCAGGTTACTGCGAGCTTGTGCCATATCTCATAAGAGATGAATGTACGTTGGAAATAAAATTGGGCATAAATTATGACATTGGACATGACCAGCGCTAAAATTTGGGAAAAGTGTTAAATTGTGTATAATTAGGCATAATTGAGTTATAACTGATTTGAGGACATAACACATTCAAAACATAAAGTATTGGACATATGACTTGATATTTGAGGCATAAAATATATTGGACATATAACTTGGGATTTGGGCCATAAATTGAACTGTAAACATGTAAGTTCAAGTCATTTTCAGATTTAAACACCTAATAGTGATTTTGGCACGTAATGAAATGGATCTAATTCCATGCTTGATGATAAGACAAATCTTTTAGGTTAATTCCTACCTTTTTATGGAATCAATGATTTACATGCCTAGGAAGTTATTATTCAATCATGCCTGTCTTTCTTGGACAGCTGATATATAATCCTTTAAGGTTCGGGATGTTATTTATATCTGATCTATCTTTGTCATGCCCCAACTCTAACAGATCTGCAATCCACTTAGGTCCAAAATATTATGTTTGATAGATCTACCATTTTAATGCATGTTTTATTCCTACTCTCGTTTATGTTCCTCTTTCGTCCCCTTTATTTTATGAATCTAGATTAACCTCGAATCTAGAATGAAACTTATTATACGTGCGATTGGAATGCGGGGGTATTGGGGAATAGTCTATTTGGTAATGATGGAACATAATTTTGTAACTTATGATTTGGGGCATAATTGTCTTTGGTGCGAACTTCGGGGTAAATTGAAATATTAAATCTATATTTGGCGCAAACTATAAATTGGAATATTAATCTAGATTGGACATAACAATTGGTTGAGACACCAAAGAATAACGTATATTGGTGTATTGGGGCATGACTATTACTACAAATTTGGGAAGATTAGATGTAGCCTAATTTGAGTAATAACTCGAAATTTGAATTTGGGGGCCATAACTTGCAATTAGCTTTGTTACGCATAACTTGAGAATTGGAACATGACTAGTTTTGGCGAATTTGGTAATTAGCATGAAAACTCTGGAATTGGGCATGTATGGTAATTGTGAATAATTTGCATATAAACTGTAAATATGTGAACTAGTGAAAGATGAATATGCCTAATCCGAGGTTAGATTGAGTTATGGTTTAAAACTGCCCGGAACCGCCCAGCACATCCAGTAACCACAACAACACCTATCTAATGTGAGAGGTTAGTGCATCATGCACAAGAAAAACCTGAAGTTAGATTGAGTTGTGGTGTAAAACTGCTCGGAACCATCCGGCATATCCAGTAACCACAACAACACATATCTAATGTGATAAGTTGGTGCATCAATAAATCAATTAATGCTAATGAACAAGACATGCTAAGAAATGACTAGGGTTAAGTAATGAGAACACTTAACCAATATGACAAGATGGATGACTAGGGTTAAGTTAATAGGAAACACTTAACCTGTATAGCATGATAAATGGAAAGGGTTAAGTTAACACTTAACCAATATAACTTGATTTGTGGTAGGGTTAAGTTAACACAAGAAGGCGACACTTAACCAAAGTAACATGACATGATGAGTAGGTGGGTTAAGTTAACTTGAATTGACTAATGACACTTAACCAATACAACAAGGCGAACACATGGGGTTAAGTAACAAGGAAACACTTAACTAATATAACCTGATAAACGAACGAGGTTAATAAAATAACGAATACTTAACCAACATGACACGATGAATGGGTGGGTTAAGTTAACATGAATGGACAACACTTAACCAATATGACATAATGTGCAGGAGGGTTAAGTACACATCGGGTTGGTGGGTAATATTAGTAAATATAGGCCCACAAAACTTAACCGTTTAATAAACATGCTTGAATCAATGGGAGGGTTAAGTACATATCATGTAGGTGGGAAATATTAGTACATATAGGCCCACAAACTTAACTGTTAAATAAACATGCTTGAGTCAGTGGGAGGGTTAAGTACATATCGGGTTATTGGGTAATATTAGTAAATATAGGCCCACAAACTTAACCAATACGAAACCCTAGTAACGGGGACCCATTTCAGCAGTAACTGACATAGATATATCACGGTATCCTGAGCTAGGCAGGGTGAGGCACGATTACTGAGCTGGTTGTAAGCAGTTAAAGTAGCGGCAAGGGGTACGTCAGTGTAGGTTTCGACGGTTTACGGGCGTGCACATACTCCGGAGTGGGAAAAAGCAGGCACTGAGTACCAGTAGTTATACACTGTGCATCTTGAATCATGTCGGGTTGCAATCATAAGGATTGATACACCTTATGGTGCGACCAACATAGGGTATCTACATGCAAGAGAGGGCCGATTGACACAGACACAAGAGAAATGAATACAAGTAGGGAGCCAATCGATAGGGTAGTAAGGGTACATCCAACATGTTCATGGCAATTAGGCTGATTAAGGTGGAATCCTCACGATAGATGTACACTTGAAGGCTACCACAATTACGGGGATTGGGATCACGTTATCATGTCATCATTTTATACAGATTACTAGTTGGGACACTAGTTAGTTGGTGCAAAGATATATATGAAAATCAGAATTGCAAGGTAGTAGCAAAGCAGAGATAGAGTAGAAGCGCATTCAGTTTATCTGGCCCTATCATACCTTATGCTTATCCTATGTTATCTTGTTATCCCTATTATCACGGTATTGTCTTATATTCAGTTTATTCATGTCATGATGCTTTTGCCTGTTTATATGCTAAAAGTCACTAGACTTACCAGACGTATGTCTGACCTAGTTTTGTTTCGCCTCTTTTCTTCCATCCCCCCCCCCCTCCCCAGGTTCACAAGGAGGAAATGTTACCACTTAGCTCTGTTTTCTTTTCATGCTCAAAGATAGTCAATGTATTGCTTTGAACTCTCTCTTCCACTACTATGGCTGGTTCATGCTTTATTAGGGAATATCATTGTTGTTTTTATGCTTCTTTTATACTTAGAAGTTTTTGAATCAAGACAGAAGTTCTATGTAATACTTTTAAGTATGATTGAGATAACTGTTGTAAAACCTTGACTGAATTAAGTTCTTAATAAAATGACTTTATTTTCCGCTGCTTTATTTGTCTGTCTTGTAATTTATCTTCATCTTTTACCTATAATGCTCCATTGAAGTTAAGGCATTCCCTTTGTGAGCGACCTTAACGGAGGTGGGGTGTTTCACTGCTAATTTCAGAAGACGTGTTGGAGGAGTTCAGATGCATGATATATCTTATAGTTATGATTCCGTTGTGATGTATACGAGGACAGGTTATTATAACTGTCCAAATGTGTGATGGTCTCTGATGATTATAAGTATCTTCCATATTATATTTTGTCCCGCTGCGATGTGAGACTCTGCGTTGTGTTGGTTCTTCTTCTTCTTCTATTCTAATATTTCTTTCTTATCTCACCCTCTAACTTCTTTCCAATAACTATCTGGTAGTTTTGATACTTGAGTTCTGGCAATTAATACAGGATAAGTGTATTATTGTCAGAATTCGGACGTCGAATTCACTAGGTTGTTACAATGAAGATCAAAATCAATATCAATAGTAACAATTTTATCCACAAGCATATAACTAATCACAATGGATAGAGAAGTTAAATGAGACCAGTGGCGACATATTTCATTATTCAAATCATAAAATGAGCAATCCACAGACAACTAAGTGCTAAAAGAAATATCATTGGAAACAAACAAAAAAGGCTATTGTCACCACTGCAAAAGAAATTTTATAAATATAAAGTACTCAACAAAAAAATTATTTGTTTATACCTACATTAAACAATACCGATACATACCGATATAAAACTGATACCTACTTAATATAAAATTGATATCAAAAAACTGCTACTATATTTTAAAACAGAAAAGATACACAACCAAAGATCATAGATTATCGAATTAGAAAACAGCAGTTTAATTCAAATGATTACAATGAATGTAACTATATGAATTATATAACAAATGCAGTTTGATAATTAAAAATGAAAACAATTTTAAAATAATTATGCTCTTCATTTAATTTAAATTAATACTTAAAAAAACACAAGCTGGTACCCAAAACCTGAAATAAACCAAACTAAACACAGCAATACAATTTCTTTGAATGCAACGTAAATCATGCAACTGACTATAGAACACCTAAACAACATTCAAATAAAAAATTAAAAAGTAACATTTCTCCGTCAATAACAAATAAAAATACCAGACTTGCTGTTCCTACCCAAAGACGCCATTAATCGTCAAAAATGAATATAAACCACAAAAAACTCAATAAATAATATTAATTCTATAGTTATAAAACTGATACTTATATAATATAGAACCGATACTTAAAAGCCACTAAGAATGTTTAAAAAATGACCAAATATCATGGATTGTTGGATTGAAAAATCAACAGCTCAATTCATAAAATTATAATGAATGCAAGTGTATGAACTATTTATCAACTACAAATCCAAAACTAAAAGAAAAACAATTTAAAAAAATTGTACTCATCGTTTATTTAAAATTGCTACTTAAAAAAAAAATGAGACCCAGTACCCGAAATAAACAAAAAAAAAAAAATTTGAAGGAAAAGGTAGTGAATTAACATGATTCACGCCTAAAATATATAGCATCCATCAAGTAACATAAAGTAGCAGTGCGTGTATGTACAACATATATACAACCAAAACAGGCCATCACTACATACGGCCATACAAAAAGGAACCATACATCATAATTAACATTACATAGCATTAAACATAACAGTAAAACAACAAAAGCCAAGGCCAGTGAACATCATCATCAAGCGTGTGGACCAGTGATGCTCCGCACCCGCTTGCGCACTCGGTCTGCAATGCTTTCAACTTGTCTCTTGCGCTCCATGCCTGCCCAGTCATAGACAAAATTAAGGATAGAGTAAATAATACTGTTAGGAGCTTTCTTTTTGCGGTTAAATTTTCTGGAGTTGCGTTCATGCCAAAGCAACCAAGTGTAAGCAAAGTTCAACAAAGCGAAAAGAAAACTATCATGAGAGGCATGCAAGGTCGGGTAAATTGAATGCCAAAAAAACAAATTGGTCAGCAATGAAGTCACTCCAGTGCAAATCAAGGTAAAGCGCAACCAAACATTTCGTCCAAATATAAAAAGCAAAGTCGCAAGCCACAAATAGATGATGATAGTCCTCGTCGTCGTGACCACAAAAAACACAGCCATCCATAACATGCACACCTCTCTGACGAATTCTACTAACCGTATTCAATCTACCATGTATCACAACCCACATATGAATTTTGACTTTATCAGGGATTTTGAACCGCCACATGTGCTCGAACCCCAACCTCCTAACCCCAGCAAAATTGAACAACTTGTAAATGCTACGAATGCTAAACAACTTCCTCTCCCCCTCCAACATCCAAATAAACTCATCCCTCTCATTATTCAAACTCACCGCTTGGAGCAAATCAAACAAACTGCATAGTTGAATCAATGCATTACCAGCCACTAACCTTGACAAAGTCAATCTAAATTTGAAACCCGCTGCATCATTATCGTACATCTCTCTAACAGTGAAGTTTTTGTTGCAAGCAATACCAAAAAGCTCTGGAAACTCCACACGCAAAGGGACATTAGTTAGCCAGCTATCCAACCAAAATGATGTGTTGTGTCTGTTCTTCACCACAATCTTAGTACCCAACTTCATCCACTGCGCATGAACCATAACATTGCGCCAAAACACAGAGCATCTTGAGAAATCAGTGTTCCAACCAAAATTGCCATTGTAACATGTACTAATGATCCATTTCTTCCATAAAGCGTGCTTGTCAGAGATCATAAACCACAACCACTTACAAAGTAGAGCAGAATTCATTGTCTTCAAGTTTATAACATCAAGTCCCCCTTGCTCTTTAGACTTGCAAACTTGGTTCCAAGATATCAAACAACTAAGCTTCTTCGTCTCTTTAGAACCAGTCCAGAAAAAGTTACGACGAATTGCGTCAATCTTCTCCAACACCCACCCTAGAAAGTGATAGAAGGACATCCAATACAGTGGAATCGACGAAAGGACAGAATTGACAAGCACAAGACGACCAGCTCTGGATAATGAGTTTCCTTTCCACCTCGCCAGTCTAGTGTCCACCTTCTCGATCAAGTGCTGCCAGTCTTTCTTCATTAATTTCTTGGGGCGAATGCACATACCCAGATAATTCAAAGGAAAAACTTCAGCCTTGCAATTAAACATTTCAGCACATGACCTGCGTAAATCATCACTACAACCCAACGTGTAAACACTGCTCTTATGAAAGTTGATTTTTAAGCCAGATAAACTTTCAAAAGCATAGAGAATAAATTTAAGTGCAGCAAGGTATTTACAGTCAGGTTTGTCGAAAATGATGGTGTCATCAGCATATTGCAAAGAGTTGATGCCCCCGACCACATGGTCACTGCCAAAACCGCTAATAATCCCCTCTGCACAGCCCAGCTTCAGAATTTTTGAAAAAACATCTGCCGCCAAATCGAAAAGAAGAGGGGAAAGTGGATCGCCCTGTCTCAGTCCACGCTTAATGGATAGTAGAGCCAGCAACTCCGTTAACACAAATGTTGGACCTACTTGATGAAAGAATCATGGAAATCCATTCAATCCACCTGGTGGGGAAGCCTCTTGCCTTCAGCACTTCAATCATAAATCGCCAGTCAACTGTGTCAAAAGCTTTGGCGAAGTCCAGCTTAAGGATAACACAAGGGACATCAAATCTATCACAATGAGAAATCACTTCGCCTACCAACGCAGCACCATCCAGAATGTTTCTTCCTTTAATAAAAGCAGTTTGGGATATATCAATCAGCGAATCCATCTTAGTTTTCAGCCTATTGGCCAAAACCTTCGTGATTAGTTTGAAACTAGTGTTGAGGAGGCTAATCGGTCTGAAATCAGCGGCAGAAACGTTACCTTCCTTTTTGGGGATTAAAACTACGTTAACATAGCTAATCAAATCCAACCTCAAAGAGCCTTTGTGGAACTCGTCAAACAAACGCAAAACATCATCTTTTAACATGCCCGAGTATTGTTTGAAGAAAAAAGTGGGGAATCCATCAGGTCCAGGTGCTCTGTCACCAGGCATCTCCAATCCATCAGGTCCGAAGTAAACAGAAATAAACATAGCAAAACAATTTCAATGAATGCAATGTAAATCACAAAGCTAAACAACATTTGAATCAAAATAAAAAGTAACATTTCTCCGTCAATAACACAAAAGGAGATATCGTACCGGTTGCTACTGCCTAAATACGCCATTAATCATAAAAAAACATAAACCTCAAAACCCAATCACAATTTTTCAAAACGAATTAAAACGCTGATGAAAAAATAATCTTAACTTTAAAATTTTAAACTTGCATCTGACATAATTCGGCTTGAAGTCGAAATCGATGAACCTTGAAGATTGAATATGAAGACGAGAAGAAGAAAAGATCAACCAAGAAATACGATGAAGGAAAAAGAAGAAACAATGCACAGAAACGTGATCCAAAAAGAAGATATCAGAGCGATCAAAGAGGAAGACAAGGAATAACACGTGACATTATAGCTCGTTAAATAGTTCGATGTTTTTTTCCTTTTGAATATATTTAAGATGGGTAGACATTTGGCTTGAAAAAGCCTACAACTTTGTTCTTATCAATATTTTCCAATTTCTAAATTTAGTCATGAAGTTTTCAAAGTTTAGCATTGAAACAACTAACTTGCGTAAACAGTTCTCCATCGTCTCACCAATTATTAGGGCTTGTTTGATATTGATTACAGTTTTGAATTTAGGTAAATATATGATAATTAGTTTTAAATTTATGATCTTAATGTGTAACAACCCGAAAATATACCGCTTGAATTTACGGATATTAAATAAAATATAAATATTGACGTTATGAGTCATAACTAAAATGAAGCTCTTTTAAATAATAAAGAGTGATAGTGAAATAGTTTTTAAAACTAGTGTACAAAAATACTTAATTTGATGTAAAATTGAAATTGTGACCGGAATTCGTTTATCAAATTGACGACCTTTCATCAACTAAAACTTATCAGAAAGGTCATAATGCTCTCGTGCATGCTAACACACATTATATATTAAGTTAGCATAGTTGTATGTATTCATGTGAGGGAAAATAAATTTAATATGAGGAGGCTTATTATGTAAACTAAAAAATATAAATTTAAAAAGAGAAGCTTATCATGCAAGCTAAACGATATGAATTTAAAATGAGAAGCTTATCATGTAAGGTAAAAGATATAAATTTAAAAAGATAAGCTTATCATATAAGCTAAATGATATAAATGTAAAATGAGAAGCTTATCATGTAAGCTAAAAGATATAAATTTAAAAAGAGAAGCTTATCATGTAAGCTAAATGATATAAATTTAAAATGAGAAGCTTATCATGTAAGCTAAAAGAAAAAGAAAAAAAAAGGTCCTATAACCCTCTCAGGTGTCCATGCGTAGAAACATCTTAGGACACCTAAGTAGGCATGTGTTATCATCTTATGGTTTGCATGAACGATGAAGGACAAGTGTCCAAAACTAAATTACCAAACTAGCCTTGAAAACTACTATATAAAGGGTGGAAAAAATCATTTTTTTTATGCATTCACAAACATAAAACCAAGATAAGAAAAAGAAGAGAGATTTGGGAGAATCCTAGAGGACAAATACAAGATCAAGGCACAAGTACACGGTGAGAAAAATTATTTAAGTTCATGTATTCATTTCATATTTTGAAGAAAAGTTGAGAAATTTATGAATGAATGATTGGACTTAAAACCCTGAAAATGACGTTCAGTATGTTGGGTATAAATTTTGCAATTCTTAATGAAATTATGACTTCTCTATCAATTTGGAATGCAAATTCAAAGGGCTAAAACTTTCGCCTATGGCATTTTTTTAATTTGGCCGTTTGCATGCCTGAAAACTGAATGCAAAGTGAGGTAAAAATCGGCCTGAAATGGACATGTTAAAAATGCCTCATGATGTTTGATTTTATATATTAAATTGGTAAATTATTTTGAGGTTTTCTTTTGATGATAATTAAGTAAACAAAGAGAGCTTATTGCTGTAACAAAATTTGGAGTCAAAATCAATTTTTATCATAGAGACATAACGTCAAACATTCTACCCAAAAACATGCTAAAACCTGATTCTTGGAACATTTTATAGCACTCTATAACGTTATCTTTTCTATTAATGATGCACAAAACCAAGCGAGAACCTTTCTATAGCGCCTAGAAACGCTTAGTAGCTGATTTTAGTCTAAAATCATTATAAACCACCCAGAACTTGTCATAGCATTCTGGAAGTGATGTCTTTTCTCTGAATTGACTATGAAGTGTTTTAAAACGAGCAGAACTTTTCATAGCATGACTGAAACGCTATTATAGATGTTTTGAGTATAAAATCATGGTAAACTATTCTATATCCTCTCAAATTTGTACTTGAGTTTCCATATAGTATCATAAACAAACTGATAAAATCGAGGATGTTAAATCAAAGTAAAAGTGAGTCAAAACGTGTTAAAATTGAGAACAAGGAAGGTTGACGAATTTCGATGATCTGAGGAAAATAATTGATTACTTGGGGGTGATGGTAAGTACTATATGATCTTCTACGAGACTTTTGCATGAAGATAACAAGGAATACTGTAAGTATACTTATCATCTAATTCATTATTATTTCATAAGCTTGTGTTTTAATTTAAAGATGCCTATGACTTTAACATACTATATTGGTTGCAATTTTTACTTTGACAAGCAATCAACCTATATGAATGATGATTGAGGACATTTATGATTAATGTTTAAATGAGGTTAATCGAGGTATGATTAGTGTTTTAAACAAGGAATGATTAGTGTTTAACCAAGGTTTGATTGGTGTTTAAACGGGGTATGATTAGTATGAATAGTGTGTAAACGAGGTATGAATACTATTTAATTGAGGCATGAATAGTATGTGTTTATACGAGGTATGATTAGTGTTTTAAACAAGGTATGAATTGGGTATGTTTTAACGAGATAATGAATGGTGTTGAACTTAACTATTTCAGTACAATCTTTGAAAATCTTTCCAAACATATATTAGAGAAATATCAAGGTGGTTTGAGATTTGTTTGTGAAGAAATTTTTGCATAAAGAAGATGATTAGTATTTATAAAAAAAAATGTTTGTCTTTTGAAAGAAAGTTCTACAAGAGATATATAGATGTCAATTAAAATGAGTATTTACAAAAGGTATTTTACCCCCATATGATATATAGAGTATTTTGGAAGTAAACATTGATTTTAAATGTTTTGTGTAAAGAAGAACTATGTTGGCTTGATCCTTTATCTAATTGCTTACTCAATTGGATATAGGTGCGTAGGCGGTCACAAGGGGGTAGTGATGCAGCTGCTTTACTAAAAAAAATGTTTTTCGTTGCTATTACATCTTCTGTTGGTGCATCTTTCATTTTTGTTATTTAAGCCATGCTAACGTGTTTATCAAGTGTGCATGAATGAATATCGATGTCCATCTCATTAGAGTTGCACTAGGGTAGATTTACAGTAATTGTGTTTGATTCATGTTTAAGCACAAACGGTTAATTAGATAAGTGGTATTTATTTAAATTTTATCCAGAGCATTTAGTGATGTTGTATATTTATCAAATAAAATGGCAAATGTCATTGTTTGTTTTGGAAGGAAGAATTTTCAGCAATATTTTTATGGTCCGAAATTCCGGGGCGTTACAAGTGGTATCAGAGCTTAGGATAGGTGCCTAAATAAAATTTCATATAAGAATAGAAAATCATTTTTAGAAAATTTACAATTAAGTTACTTTAATTTGATGAATAAAATTGGATAAGGTAAGACACCATTCCTTTAACTAGATGTATGAGTATTATTTATTTGTTTTTCTTTTTTTATAGAATGCTGTATTGATTCATTTTTAAGGACCACATAAAGAGGTTTAACGAAGTTGTAAGTGCATATGACTAGCTATAAAGTAACGAGGAAATGAATGAAGTGGCTTGTAAAGGAAGGAATGTTGCAACTTGAAATGGATAGGAGGAATGAGGTATTGCAACTTATCGAGGAATGAGTTAAATGAGCTTGGATAAATAAACTAGAGGAAGGCCAAGGAGAGTAAAATTGAGCAATACATTCATGCAAAATCGTGGTGAGAAATTTTTATATAATAAGATATTAGAATTGTTTAGCATTAATGGTGTTAGCTTAAAAAGCTGCTGAAACATCTCTCCGCAATTCAGTCATAGCTACTGATTCCTTGATTTGGCTTTAGTCGAAGTTAATCTTATAGGGAAGCTAGATTAATTATCTAGAATACTTACATCATATATATTTTGAAATTTTGTAAGTTTTCTATCTCAAAACATTTTTGCAAACTGAACTATATGTTTGACCAAAAAAGAAGGGAGGGTCATACTTAAGATAATTTCAAAGTTGAAAGTGTGGATTTTCCAAAATAAAATGGTTATCCATATGAGAGTAATGATTACCAAGTATAGAAGTTTTTTGAGAGTATACTTTGTTTAAACTTACTAAAGATTTTTATTGATTATCTCATCAATGATGGATACCCTCGGGTAACGATGACGATGTGCGGTATAAGACAATAGATCTTGGGTAGTGCACTATTTCTCTATGTTGGTATCGAGCCGAGTAGAGTACATCCTATTTGATGACGGGATGCCGACATAAGACAATAGATCATGGATAGTACTACTATTACTCTATGTTGGTATCGAGCCGAGTAGAGTACATCTTATTTGATGACGGGATGCCAACAGCAATGGGATAAAATATCCTAAATTGAGTGTGGATCCACTTTGATGAATATAATCATATTATATATAAAAAAAATTGAAGATATTATTTGAGATGTCTATTTTGAAAATATTACTCTCTGTTACATTTTGATGGGTACTGCAACGAGGAGAGTAACTCTGTAACAACCCGCATTCTACACATCGGAGGATCGTAGAATATTTATTTCTTTCTTATATGAAGGCGTATGGTCATGTAACTTTGGGAAACGACTATTGGGGTCATTCCCCATGTTCATGATTTTTGACGATTTTTAAATGACCGTTTTCCCCTAGCTGATACTGTTATGGCCATAACTTTTGTCTGGAAAGGAATTTTGACTTGAAACCACTTCCAGTTAGATTCGTTTGATGGTTTACCTTTCCGTTGAGTGGTTATAATAGCCAAACGGATTTAACGTTTAGGAGATATGGCTGAAATAAGGTTTGGAAGGTGAAAAACTGCATAATCGGGCCAAATAGAGCGATTAGTGAATGGGCCCATAACCCATTTCGGGATTAGGGTTATGGGGAGGCTGAAAAGAGTTAGAGATTCATTCCATTTCCGTTTTCTAGCCTCCACTTACCTCTTAGAAACCCTAAAAATGGCCTCCAACCTCTAAATCACCTCCAAATCACTTTCTAATTAAGGATTAAGCTTAGCAACATCAAATCAAGGGAGATCTTCACCAAATCAAGATTAGAGCTAATGATTTGCATTGTTATTCGCGCCCAAATAGAGATTTATTTCAGATCTAAGGTTTATTTGTGGCTAAGATGAGTGATTTGCATAGTTCCTCACTAATTATGGTTAATTAAGGGTAATTAGTGAAGATTAGCGAATTTATACATTAATAAATTCTGGAAAAATACTTATAAATTCTTAAATAATGTTTTAGACCTCTGTTAGAAATTTGGTTTAATTTGATTAAGTTTTGCTAATCATATCGTTAGTTTTGCCTAAACATGCTTAAGTGAAAATATGGGATTTTGGGTAGGTTTGATCCAATTTACATGCTATGGTTGTTGTTTTGATGCCTATGGTTGATTCCCTATGTTGCTATGACTGTATGTTATGATTTGTGGTTGTTTAGAAAAGTTAGATTGGTCGTAAACATCGTCGAATGGCGTAAACAAGTCGCTGGAAAAAGTTGCAGAAAGTTATGCAGGGTTACGAATCGGATCGGATTGGGGGCTCGGATCGGATAGGAGAGCTGGGCAAGGAAATCCAAACCGGACCGAAGTTTAGCATAAAGGAAGCTTGGAAAGAACGAAGGCCATTCGCATAGAGTTGGAGTTAGGTTTGGACCAGGAGCAAAGAAGAGAGGATCGGATCGGAGCTGAGCATGAGGATCGGATCGGATCGAACTATGGAGTGGGATCAGATCGGAGTAGGCAAGCTGGAGCAGGAAGGACGAACCGAACCGAATGGAGCATGGAACCCGACCCGAACCAAATGGAGCGTGATACTCGAGTCGAACCCAAAGTGGAGCACCGAACCGAATGGGAAGCCTGGAGATGATTTATCCGAACCGAATGACCAAATGTTCTACTATCACGCGACGATTCTTCTGAAGACCAACTCCAATTCGACCAAAACCCGAGATGCAAAGGAAGTCCAAATGAGGAGCTTTGACTCAGGATCCAGTTGGGAACCAATGAGTGGGCTTCATGAGTCGGGCTTTGTTGTAGGACGTGTGTTAAGGGGTTGTCGATGTCCATAACTTTGGATCACTATGTGTAGGAAGTACGTGAACGGATTCAGGGCCATAGTGGCCTAGGTACGACTAAAGGGCTATAGACCAATGAAGTGGGGTCATTTGTAAAGATTTGGTCATGACCCCATGTGATAAGCTTGGTAGTAGCAGTAGTTGTACAAGTCGAACTCCGCCACTACTTCGATGGGTCTAGTGATTGACAGTGGTTGACATCGTATGCTTTATGCACTGAGTGAGAGATGTGAGATTGGTTGCTATGTTTGATTTGTTTGCCATCACTATGACATGCACACCCCCACCCCCGTATGCTCGTACACCATATGCTAGTGGCACCTTAAAGTGTTGTACAGTATGTAGTGCTAACTCTTTGGTTGCAGGTCCAGGCTCAGGTATGGATTAGTATACCTGTTATTGTTCTGTTTAGTTGCTTATCGCTCATACCAGACTTTTTATCTGACCCAAAGTTTTATGTCTCTTCTTATTACTCTGGGTGCTCACACGAGCAGACTAAAGACATTTTAGCTAGTGATGCGCGAGTAGCGGATTTGGAGGCGAGCAGGAGGCTTCCACGTATGATATGTATAGATATTCTCCCTGTTTCATTGTTGGTCACTACTTTGGGCATTAGTAGTGTAACTTTCTTGTTTAACTCTTGAGACAGTTTAAAAGTTGTAATAATGTTGGCTTTGGATCATAAGCTGTACTTTGGATTTTCCGCTGCTATGATAGTTGTTTTCAGCTTATGCACTGTCTCACCTGTTTTATGTCAAGTATGTTATTATTATTATATTTTGTTCCATGCGATGTGAGACATTCTACAGGTTCCTTGTTGATTCTTCATCTTCTTCCTTTCCTTCTGACGACCATTCCATGCTAACTGGACATGTGTACAGCGCACTTTTGGAGTAAATGTTAGTTGGTGCGGGGCGGGTTGTCACATTTGGTATCAGAGCTCTAGTTTGCGTAGTTAACCTAGGGAAGTCATCAGGGAGAGATAGTACGTATATGAGAGAGCGTATTTGTGATTACTTTGGTTTTCAAAAGCTATATATATTATTAGTATAGCTAAGGATGAAGTCACACTGCACTAGCACCACAATGGAGATGGTTAATTGTTTCTCTTTATAGATTGAACGATGAGCCGATACGCAAGAGGTGCTGGTAGAGGAGCCAATAATGGGAATGCTGCTGACATGAGGGCGATTTTTACTGACCTCATGAGAGACATGCTTAGGGATGTGCAAGGGGCAGCTCCTAATGCTGGTAATGGTGGTGGTCCAATAGTGCAGGCGCCTAGGGTCGATTTCGCCAAGCTATGCAAGAAAAACTAGCCTTGGTGGGAAGCCGTTCCACGGAACGGAGTCGGCCACAGATGTTCAGGATTGGTTGGATAGCTGTGATCGTATCTTCGACGACTTAGGTATCGAGGATGCGATGAAGAGAAGGCTAGCGTCTCGTCAGCTGCAAGGGCGAGTGATGAATTGGTGGAATGCTATTAAGACTGCCACTCCAGAGGATCAGATTACTTGGGAGCAGTTTAAGGCTCGTTTTAGTGAGAAGTTCATTCCAGCTGCTCAGAAATCAGTGTTGTTTAAGAAATTTTTGGAGCTCAAGCAGAATGGCAGAGCTGTCTCGGAGTATATTGCTGAATTCGACACTTTGTCGAAATATGGGTTATCTCTTGTTGATACTGCTGAGAAGAAGAACGAGAAGTTCATAACTGGCTTGGATCAGTACTTGGGGGAAAGGCTCATTAACCACATCGATGAGACTTTTGAATCGATTGTTGGGAAAGCTTTGAGATCAGAGAGTCTTTACCCTAAGTCAAAGACTGAGGTTGCATCTGCAGAGGAGCCAAAACCACAAGCAAGTGGTGGAGGCAAGAGTGGTTCTCAGAATAAGAGGAAGCAAAACCAGAGCAAGGATGGCCAAAAGAAGAATAAGAAAGATGTTGAGTGCTTCAGCTGTGGTAAGAAGGTCCATTATGCTAGTAATTTTGGGCCAAGCCAGCGGATAGGAAGTGCTTCAACTGTGGCCAAGTGGGACATCACAAGGACTAGTGTCTGCAACCCCCTAAAGAAAAGAAGATGGTGAAAGCATATGCCCTTAATGCTATTCCTCCTTCGTCGAATGCCCCAACCGCTGCGGAGAAGGGAAAGAATGTCGTCATTCAAGGTATGCTTTCTGTTTATGATGTTCCAGTAAGAGTTTTGTTTGATATCAGGGCTTCCAGTTCTTTCATATCTAGTGGCCTGGTAGATAGGTTGGGATTGGAACCCGAGATTGTCGATAGACCTTTAGCAGTGACGAACCCGATTGGTGGTACGACTAGCCTTAGCATGATTTTTCATAATGTGGTCTTATCGAGTCATGGATGCATGTTTGTTTGTGATTGCTTTGTTTTGGGCTTTACTGGGTTTGGCATTATTTTGGGAGTCGATTGGCTCTAAAGGTACGGGGTGGTGGTAGACTGTGAGGGCTTTTTGGTGACAGCTAGGGCGGATGATGGGCGGAGGGTAGTGTTTGGTGGTCTACCCGGTGATGGGGTAATGGCTAGTTTTCTAAATTCCCTCGACATCCCACATGGTGAGTTGTCGGGTTTGCCTGTGGTTGGCCAGTATCCAGACGTTTTCGAGGAAGTGATCGGGCTTCCACCACACCGAGAGATTGAGTTCCGTATCGATTTAGTGAAAGATGCTAGACCTATAGTGATGCCACTTCGTCGTATGGCACCAAGGGAGCAGCGAGAGCTCGGGGTGCAAGTCAGCAATCTTTTGAAGAAGGGATTTATCAGAAGGAGTGTTTCTGAATGGGGAGCACCAGTTGTGTTTGCTACCAAGGTGGATGGTTCCCATCGTTTGTGTGTAGACAACCGCGAGTTGAATAAAGTGACGAGGAAGAACAAGTATCCTCTACCGCGGATAGACGATTTGTTTGATCAGTTGAGTGGCACGAGAGTATTTTCTCAGTTGGATCTCGCGACAGGCTTTCATCAGCTTAGAGTGGAAGCTGAGAGTATAGCTAAAACGGCATTTCGGACGCCGTCTGGGTTTTATGAGTGGTTGGTCATGCCATTCGGGCTGACCAATGCCCCAGCATATTTTGTAGATCTTATGAATAGGGTATTCAGAGATCAGTTGAATAAGTTTGTTCTTGTGTTCGTGGATGACATTTTGGTCTATTCGAGGACAGAGGAAGAACACAAGGAACATTTAAGAATAGTGATGGAGGTGTCGAGAAAACACCAGTTGAAAGCAAAGTTTTCTAAGTGTCACTTCTGGAGGAGGGAAGTGAGATTCTTGGGCCATGTTGTTTCAGAGAATGGTATTGTCGTGGACCCTGCGAAGGTGGCTATGGTACAGGATTGGCCTACGCCCAAGAATGCAACAGACGTAAGAAGCTTCTTGGGGTTAGCTGGATATTATCGTAAGTTTATTCAGGACTTCTCCAAGATAGCAACATCGTTGACTCAGTTGACTAAGAAGAATCAAGCCTTCATCTGGGATGGAGTGTGTGAGAATGCATTCAAGAGTCTAAAAGAAAAGTTGACACGGGCGCCAGTGTTAGTCATTCCTAGAGGGAATGAAGAAATGACGGTATACATGGATGCTTGTGGTACCGGACTAGGTGATGTATTGATGCAAGGAGGTAGGGTTATAGCTTATGCTAGTCGGCAACTAAAGCTGCATGAGAAGAAGTATCCTACCCTTGATTTGGAACTGGCAGTGATTGTGTTCGCATTGAAGATGTGGAGACATTATCTCTTGGGAGAAAGATTTGAGTTGTTTACCGATCATAAATCGTTAAAGTATCTCTTCTCTCAGAAGGATCTGAATCTTTGATAGCAGAGATGGTTAGAGTTCTTGGCTTCGTATGATTTTGATATCGCATATACACCTGGGAAAGGCAATGCGGTAGCCGATGCCTTGAGTAGGAGACATGCCAGTTTAGGGGCTATGTTTCTTGAATGGAAGCAACTGGAGTATATCGCAGGGTATGATTTCAGACCAAAGTGCGAATTAGATCCAGAGATGTTAGCTAGTTTGACGATCAGACCCACCTTGATTGAGCGGATTGGTTCCAGTCAAAGGGACGATCCTAATCTATTGGAAATCGTCTCCAAGTTAGAGATGAACATCGACGGTGAGGAGATGAATTTGTATGGGCTTGATCGAGAAGGATGGCTTCGAAAGAATGGAAGACTTGTTGTACCCAACGTGAATGGTTTGAGAGATGAAGTGCTTAGGGAATGTCATCACTCAAAACTGACTATACACCCCGGTGGTAATAAGATGTATCGAGACATGAAGCGGACTTACTACTGGGAAGGGATGAAAAGAGACGTTGGGAAGTTTATATCCAAGTGCATGAATTGCCAGCTAGTTAAAGTCGAGCAAAAGAAGCCTAGTGGTTTGTTGCAACCATTAGAAATTCCTGAATGGAAATGGGAGCAAGTCTCAATGGATTTCATTGATGGTTTACCAAGGACTAGATCTGGACATGATAGCATTTGGGTAATTGTTGATCGATTGACTAAGAGTGCAAGATTTATACTAGTCAAATCGACCAGAACGACAGCTAAGTTAGCAAAATTGTATATGAAGTGGGTAGTGAGATTTCATGGAGTGCCTAAAGGCATTATGCGTGACCAAGACCCGTTGTTTACTAGTGGGTTTTGGAAGAGCTTACAAGAGGCTCTAGGGTCAGAAGTACATCTCAGTACCGCGTATCATCCTCAAATTGACGGTCAGACAAAGAGGGTGAATCATATATTGGAAGATCTCTTGAGAGCTTATACATTGGATTTTGGTGGATCATGGGGTGACCATTTACATCTAGTAGAGTTTGCATATAATAATAGCTACCAATCCAATATCGGTATGGCTCCATATGAAACTTTGTACGGAAGACCGTGCAACTCACCATCATGTTGGATAGAGACTGGCGAGAAGTTTATGCTTGGACCAGATGTGGTGAGGGAAACTTCAGATAAGACTAAGATCATTCAACAACAGATAAAGACTGCCCAGGATAGGCAGAAAAGTTATGCTGACAAGAGGAGAAGAGACTTAAAATTCTCCGTTGGTGACTTGGTGTTTGTAAAGGTTTCTCCGTTGAAGAGCGTGATACGATTTGCCAGGAGAGGCAAGTTGGCACCAAGATTTGTTGGCCCATTCCCAGTTCTCGAGCAAGTTGGGAATTTGGCATATAGAGTTGACTTACCTGAAAAGATGGCGGGAGTTCACAATGTATTTCATGTTTCTCAGTTAAGGAAGTTCGTGCACGACCCAGATATGACTATTTCACCTGATCAGTTAGAGGACTTCGACGTGGAACCAGAGGCGGTTGGGAACCGCAAGCCAACTCGTATTGTCGAGCACGATACGAAGCTACTTCGAAGGAAGGCAGTGAAGCTAGTCAAGGTTCAGTGGGGCGAGAATGGGAATGACTGTACTTGGGAGATAGAGGAGAGCATTAGGAAAATGTATCCAGAACTCTTTGCCTGGTAAGATATACTTTGCAATTTCGTTATTCCGCATGCTAGGATAGACTTGTTTTGCTTGTTTTACATGTTTGATTGTTGTTTTATGGCTGATAGGCATGTGGGACCCTTTTGTGTGTTTTAGTTAGGGAATTTCGGGGACAAAATTTCTTAAGGGGGGAAGAATGTAACAACCCGCATTCTACACATCGGAGGATCGTAGAATATTTATTCCTTTCTTATATGAAGGCGTATGGTCATGTAACTTTGGGAAACGACTATTGGGGTCATTCCCCATGTTCATGATTTTTGCCGATTTTTAAATGACCGTTTTTCCCCTAGCTGATACTGTTTTGGCCATAACTTTGGACTGGAAATGAATTTTGACCTGAAACCACTTCCATTAGATTCGTTTGATGGTTCACCTTTCCGTAGAGTGGTTATGATAGCCAGACGGACTTACCGTTTAGGAGATATGGCTGAAATAAGGTTTGCAAGGTGAAAAACTGCTTAGCCGGGCCAAATGGGATGATTAGTGAATGGTCCATGTAACAACCCAGAAATGCGGGCCAGTTTAAAATTTTTATTTTGGCAATTTTAGCCAATTTTGAATATTTAAAATGGATTATTTTAAATAATATAGACGAGAAATTTATTTTGAATATAATTCGAACATATATTTATATACGTCGTCGTTAGAATATAAATAATTATATATAATTATAAATAGGAATTGAAAATGGTGCGGTAGTTCGATAATTCGATTTTAAACTTCAATTGAATGTACCGGGTGCAAAATAAACCAGATTTTAGTGAAACCAAAAATAATGGAATCTAATTGAGAATACCTTTCCAACGAATCCGAAAAATCAAATTTTCATAGCGGGAATCAAAAGATATGTCCAGTTGAAAATTCTGAATAGTCGCTATGGAATTCAGGCCCATAAAAATGGGAATTTTGCAAACGACCTCGGATTTCGACGAAACCACTTTTGTTGGATCCGTGATGTCAAGTTATTGCTAGGATTCAAATTTCATAATTTTTCGAATCAATATGTGAGCGTAGAAAAGGAAAACGTGTTTTGACCATTTCAGTTGAATTTAATCGACTGGAAAATGGCCATTTTTCCAACTGTCTCAGAATTCGATGAAACTAGTTTTGTTAGGACCGAATCGTCAATACGACGCTAGAAAATATTTTTCGGGGATTTTTAGAGTTAGTATGCGACCCCGTTAAATTGAAATGCGCGTTCAAATTCAATATATAGAGTTATATTTTGATTCTGACGGAAACTGATCGAAACAGTCAAATCAGACTACGATACATATCCCATTGTGTTTGGAATGGGGGTAATTGGCTATGGACGACAGGCGGTGGGCCTCGTTTTGAGTTCGAATGAAAAAGTTACTTTTTAAAAATAAAATGAAATATAAATAATTATATTCATATACCCCCCTTTTTCATTCTTCTCAGATCAGAAATAATAAAAAAAACCTAATCTAACGCCGCCGCCACGATTGGAGCCTGGCCATCCAAGGCCGCCGCCCCCCTTCTGCGCCGTCCTCCTCCCCTCTTCTTCACCCCGCTCCGCCTCTCTCCTCTCCTCCTTGAACCGAGACCCCACGACCAGCCTTGAAACCGACCACCCAAGCCGCGCCCTCCGCCACTCCATCGCACCCGCCAGAGGACCCCGACGCGACCCCCTGCCTCCCCTCCACCTTTCCTCCCTCCTCCCTTCGATGAAGACAACCGCCATAGCCCCCCAGTCACGAACCCCGATCGCCGTGAATGCCTCCCTAACACCAGACCTCTGGAGCGACGGATTTCCCCCTCCGATGATGCCAAATAGTAAGTTTTACTGTTATGGATATTTATTTATTTTTGCTATCATTTATTCAGGTCTATAAAAATTTGGTTTTTCATATAAATTTTATAGCATATAAGTTTCGATTTTTATAGAAGTAGCAGAATAAAAATATAATTTTTATTATAGAAGAAGAATAAAAATATAATTTTTATTATAGAAGAAGAATAAAAATATAATTTTTATTATAGTAGAAGAATAAAAATATAATTTTTATTATAGTAAAAGAATAAAAATATAATCTTTATATTAGTAGAAGGTTAAAAATATAATTTTTATAATATAGAAAGGTTAAAAATATAATTTTTATATAATATAGATATCGTTCTTTATTATGTAGAAGGAATAAAAATATAATTTTTGTAAAGTAGAAATATTAAAGATGGGATTTTTATATTAGTAGATGAATAAAAATACGTTTTCTGTAATATATAGGTAGTAAAGATTTGATCTTTATATATGTAGCGAGATAAAAATCTAATTTTTATTATATATACGTTGAAATAAAGTGGTGATTTTTATAGTGATGTAATAAAAAGATGAAATCTTTATATTTGAAAAGGTGAAATCTTTATATTTGAAAAGGTGAAATCTTTATATTTGAAATCTTTATATTTGAAAAGATGAAGTCTTTATATTTGAAAAGATGAAATCTTTATATTTGAAAAGGCGAAATCTTTATATTTGAAAAGGTGAAATCTTTATATTTGAAAAGGCGAAATCTTTATATTTGAAAAAGCGAAATCTTTATATAGGGAATAGCGTGATAAAAATATAATCTTTATTATATGAACATCGATGTAAAAATAGAATTTTTATCTATATAATAGCGAAGTAAAAATTCGATTTTTATATATTGAATAGCAAAGTAAAAATTCGATTTTTATATATGTAGTGAATACGGGCAACGAAAGTGAAGAAAGGCGAGGACGAAGAAGAGTCGAGATGATTGGATTAGCTATCGGTGAGAACTTCTCACTGTAAATTTCTTTTTCTAGTTATATTATAATATATGCTAGGATGCAGACGGTGCTTAGCAGCACCTGACACCCATCATCCACAGACCATGGATGGCTTGTTTGTTTGATTGATGTGTTGTGAAATTTGGTTGTGTTGTTGACGTGAAATCGATAATATAAATTAATGTGTTGAAAGGAAATAAAATTTTTATATAGTTAAAAATATTTTATCGTTAAAAATATAATTTTTAACGTGAATGTGAATAAATAAATATTTATAAACAAATCGGCCGATTTGTTTATATACACTGATTTGACTGATATTGATTGGGTCGATAAATTTTACACATCGCCCAACTGCACAAATAAAATCTGTGTTTGATTGTTTGAAACCCCACACGGGTATTGGGATAACATACGACATACACTAATCCCAATAATTAGTTGTTTGTCGATCGATTGATTGACAGGCTGCTATAAGCGTTAGATATCTATATTTGATGCTTATACAGTGTAGTGCACTTTGGATGATGGTTGATTATTTCTCGTTGCTATTATATACATGTGTTGTATGGAATCCATATAGTTAACGCTATATGGTGATTGATTGGGCCTCATTCCAATTTAGAAAATAAAGAATATTATAAAATATATTGAATAACAAAATTAGTCACACGTGGACAGTACTCATTCGTTGAGATTAGTCATGTGTTGAACGAAATATTTTAACAATAAAATTTACATCTTTATCATTATAAAATAAAGGTTCATGTGTTGACAGTACTCATTCGTTGAGATTAGTCATATGTTGAACGAAATATTTTAACAATAAAATTTACATCTTTATCATATATAAAATTAGAAACTAATTGGAAAATAGATAAGATGAGTGGTCTCCTTGATATTGATCTGATGTTGGTTTCGACCTTCGGGGTTAATATTCAGGGAATCGTTCTCTTACTAATTTACGGTTGGAATCTGATTTAAATCAAACGATAGATACCATAATTTTTGTAAAATATATTGAATAAAAAAATTAGTCACACGTAGACAGTACTCATTCGTTGAGATTAGTCATGTGTTGACAAAAATATAGATTCATTAGTTGAATAGAATAATGGAATTATTGAAATATATAAAGCCGTATTGATTAGAGATGCGCTATTTTGACGCGAACGATATTTATATCGATTATATTCGTTTTTAAATTTGAATTGGATCGAATAGAAAACCAATTTGAATTGAATCGAATAGAAAACCAATTTGAATTGAATCGAATAGAAAACCAATTTGAATTGAATTGAATAGAAAACCAATTCGAATTGAATTGAATATAAAACCAATTTGAATTGAATCGAATAGAAAACCAATTCGAATTGAATTGAAAAGAAAACGAATTCAAATTGAATTGAAAAGAAAACGAATTCGAATTAAATTGAATATAAAACCAATTTGAATTGAATCGAATAGAAAACCAATTCGAATAGAATTGAAAAGAAAACCAATTCGAATTGAATTGAATATAAAACCAATTTGAATTGAATCGAATAGAAAACCAATTCGAATTGAATTGAATATAAAACCAATTCGACTTGAATTGAAAAGAAAACGAATTCGAATTGAAAAGAAAACGAATTCGAATTGAATTGAATATAAAACGAATTCGAATTGAATTGAATATAAAACCAATTCGAATTGAATTGAAAAGAAAACGAATTCGAATTGAATTGAATATAAAACGAATTGGAATTGAATTGAATAGAAAATGAATTCGAATTGAGTTGAATATAAAACGAATTGAAATAGAATACAAATTGATTTGAAATGAATTCAAATTGAATTGAAATTTGAATTGAATAGAAATGAATTTTAAACTGAATTTATAAGGAAAAATTCAATTTTGATTTGAATTGAAATGGAAGTTGAAATTGTTTTTGAAACGAATTTAAAACTATTTGTAATATTCGTTTTGAATAGAAATCGACGAAATATATATTATATATATTATATATATAATATAATGGCCTGAATTGAACGCGTCGCGGCAGTTCGCGAATTTCGACCATTAACTTCGAACGGACATTACGGGAGATCCGACCGTCGGATTCTCCTAAAATCGGAACCGTTGGGTTCGTATTGAAAAGATCTTTCTAACGAATATTAGAAATTTGAAATCTAACGGTTGGATTTGGAGATACGTCCAAATCAAATTTGGAAAAGGTCGTTGTAAGTGCAATTCGATGGCCATTGATGGAAATCGACTGTACGGGCCTTGATAAAATTATTAGAAATAGTAATAATTTGTGTAAAATCATAAGAAATGATTTGGGAAAAATTGAGATGAAAAACTCCATATTTGAAAAGATAAAAATAGATTTTTATCGAAATGAACTAGTTTTGAACTAAAATTAAAACCCATTCATTTTTAAATTAATAAATTGGATTTGAAATGGGTTTTAAATAGAATTGATTTGTGGGTTTATCGTGAAGGGTGTTTTAAATAACACTTGTTCTTTAACCCGATAATAAATAGAATGTGATTTGGGCTTATCGTGAACAGTGTTTTAAATGACATTAGTTCTTTAACCCAGAAAAAGGAGTTTTAAGGAATCTGCAATTAGATTGAAAGGTGAATTGATAATCTAAATTATCAAATTTAGAAAGTGAGCGAGAATGGAGTATCACCAGTTTTGCTCCAAAACGATAGTCAAATCTTTAATTAGATATGAACGTGAAATGGTAATTAAATTTACCGATAACACCACGGTGTTAGATATGGAGTATTACCAGTTTTGCTTCATGGGATGAATAGGTTGGGATTGAGAAATAAAATAAATAATTACTTCGGTGTGGTTCGCTAATCTCGACTAGTTTGGAAAACTATAATTTGGTTTGAAATGACATCCAAAGGAAGATTAAAGGATAAATTTTAAAGAATTTATCTTGGATAAAATTAATGGGAACCTTTCCCTAAGAATATGAAATTTAGAAACTAGTTGTAGGTTAGTTAAGAAGAATGATTTCTTGGGTATTGATCTGATGTTGGTTTCGGCCTTCGGGGTTAATATTTAGGAAACGGTTTTCTTGCTAATTTGCGGTTAGTGGCTGCTGAATTGGAATGAGGCGTATGTTGTGTTTGTGTAACATTCGTTTTAATATACGCGGATTGTTCGGAAAGGCCGGGTTTATACCCATTCTGAATAATCGATTCGACGATAAGTCGAAGATGAAGACGGTGGTTGAAGACCGGAAGTCTTCACATCGTTTGGGTGATTACTGATGATCTTGATTGGGCTGTACACCCAAGATGAGGGAATCAGTTGGTGGTCGTCCAGAGGTACTTGGAGATCGATGGATATGCGGGGAAAGTGCCCCCAGTTTCGTTCAGACCCAGAACGAACTTGTAAATGGATTGTGTGTCTGACATTGGATTTTATTCTGTGTTGATTGATTTCTGTTAAATATATATCTGTTTGGCGGCGGAGAATTTATTCTCTTGCTTAACGCCCTTCTCTGAGACATACAAGCTTAGAGGTTATATATTGATAGATATCAATCGCATGGCATGAATTGCCTGTGTGGCACGCTGAGTTGCATAGATCAAGGCTTCTATTGAAAAGCAAAGTCTTGTGGTTGATGATCAAAGCACGGCCGACGTGGCAGCTTTGTGTATAGCATGGATTCGCGATCCTCACACCTCGGTATGAGTCAAAAACGGGATACAGACCCCTGGGAAAACACGACGTTTCTTTCTAGCTTTGGTGGTGTCAGTGACTTACCAGCCCTGACATTTATATACTTTTCACCTTTGTGGTTGTTGGAATGAGGCGCCTCGATTGTAGGTCTGTAAGGACCGGGAAACATGTGTTCAGGAATAATTAATCCTCAAACGTAAGAGAGGACCGGCCCAACCGATCCAGGGGTTACCTAGAGTGTGTAGTCCTGAGGCATTTGCTAGAGGGTCTCGAAGTGGAGAGGAGCTTGCCCCTTGCCTCGACTCATGACGGAAATCCAATTTCCAATACATGTATTGCGGTTTCAATTGTAGAACTAGGATGGCGACATGATATATGGTACCCATGCCGTCTATGATTTATATTTATGATTGAAATTGTTTTGACACTATACACTTATTATAGTATCAAATGATTTGTTTTAAACGTACCAAGCATGTTTGGCTATTATAAGGGAAAACCCTATCCTCCGGCTTGCGTTGCATTGTGTGATGGTACCTGGGTCTTATAATAGCTTCATTTTTCGAAAAAGCATTGCGTTGTTTATTCTAAGAACTGGTATTCTTGGGAGGAAACCCGTTCCGTGTTATACGGCGTGGTCCCTTGAATTACTCTCTTTTTAAAGTAAAGTTTTAAATAACTGTTTTAGTTCTCACACCAGTCACATGACTGACCTGGAGTTTATTGTTTTAACCTAAACTCTGGGTGCCCTTATTTTCGACACGGGCAGCTAGTAGTTTTGGTTTTGCAGATTTATAGTCACAGGATCCTGATTTACAGCTGGGACGATGCTCGGAAAGCTCTGTATCCGTGTATCACTTTCAGTGGTGTTTTGTATAATTTTCCGTTGCTATGTAATTTATTGTAATCTCTGATATTTATCGAGTGTAAATTATTCAATTATACTCTGTATATTCTTGTATCTGATGGAATTGTTGTAATGGCAATGAAATGTTCTTCCGTCTGCGTTCATTTGTGTGTTTTTCTCAAAGTATCCGCTCTTTCCTTCACGGGGAAGTTACGGGTCCTCACAGTGGTATCAGAGCTTTGGTTTACAGAGCTCGAGAACAAGACACATTAGAACCATACGAAAGAATTCATCAGATATTGGATTAGTAATATCCAATTAGAATGACTCGTTAGAGATAGGATCAGTAGTATCCTAGAACGAGTGTGAAGAGTATATTTTTCAAATGAAAACAATATTGTTTTGAAATTTAAATCACTTTATACATATTTGAATATTTATTTATTTTGAATTTGGACAATCAAGTATATATAGATTTCGCGTATAAGCGTCATGAACATATAGTCGAAGTTTTAATATACTGGATAGATATAGAATCACATTCTAGTCGCCCGGAGATGGTACTGATAATTGTCATGACATCATCAGTATTTATGTTCGTGTTTCGAAGGTGTGATTTCTATATATTTCCATTTAGACTGGTGTGAGAACCAAAACTAATATAGCTAGAATACATTGTTGTGAATTGGCATCAAAAACATGATTTTTGTATATGTATCAAAATTATAAATTTGAAACTCTAATTCACTAATGGATTGATGTTTGTGTTGTTTGTTTATTTGTTTGATAATTTTTAGCCATTATGCCTAATTGTACCAAATATTGAACTGTATTGAAAATTGGTTGCATTTGCTTGCAAATACATGTACTCACATTGAACAGGTCATAGCAAGGAGGATAGAGCAGAGAATAAAATTTGTTTGCCCGACAAATAGGTACATGTTTACTACATAATTTACTGTTTTGTTTGGGTGATGATGATTTTATGAGCCTATTGGCTTTTTCTTTTTCTTTTTGAGATCAGAAGGCCTATATGGCAATTTCGGGATTTTCCCGTGGCTCCCGGTGCAGGGGAGGTTATGGCGAAATTTTTCGAAAATTTAGAGTGTTAGCCAAATTTTTGAAGAATTTGAAAATTCTCAGAAACTAACAAGTTGGAGAATGGAAGCCAGATCGAACATAGAGTTGATTAATCAAACCACTTTCGACTTTGTTCCTTTTCGGGGGCGAAAAGTTTTAAGTGGGGGAGAATGTAACAACCCGGAAATGCGGGCCAGTTTAAAATTTTTATTTTGGCAATTTTAGCGAATTTTGAATATTTAAAATGGATTATTTTAAATAATATCAACGAGAAATTTATTTTGAATATAATTCAAACATATATTTATATACGTCGTCGTTAGAATATAAATAATTATATATAATTATAAATAGGAATTGAAAATGGCGCGGTAGTTCGATAATTCGATTTCAAACTTCAATTGAATGTACCGGGTGCAAAATAAACCGGATTTTAGTGAAACCAAAAATAATGGAATCTAATTGAGAATACCTTTTCAACGAATCCGAAAAATCAAATTTTCATAGCGGGAATCAAAAGATATGTCCAGTTGAAAATTCTGAATAGTCACTATGGAATTCAGGCCCATAAAAATGGGAATTTTGCAAACGACCTCGGATTTCGACGAAACCACTTTTGTTGGATCTGTGATGTCAAGTTATTACTAGGTTTCAAATTTCATAATTTTTCGAATCAATATGTGAGTGTGGCAAAGGAAAACGTGTTTTGACCATTTCAGTTGAATTTAATCGACTGGAAAATGGCCATTTTTCCAACGGTCTCAGAATTCGACGAAACTAGTTTTGTTAGGACCGAATCGTCAATACGACGTTAGAAAATATTTTTGTGGGGATTTTTAGAGTTAGTATGCGACCTCGGTAAATTGAAATGCGCGTTCAAATTCAATATATAGAGTTATATTTTGATTCTGACGGAAACTGATCAAAACAGTCAAATCAGACTACGATACATATCCCATTGTGTTTGGAATGGGGGTAATTAGCTAAGGACGACAGGCGGTGGGCCTCGTTTCGAGTTCGAATGAAAAAGTTACTTTTTAAAAATAAAATAAAATAAAATATAAATAATTATATTCATATACCCCCCCTTTTCATTCTTCTCAGATCAGAAATAAATAAATAAAAAACTAATCTAATGTCGCCGCCATGATCGGAGCCTGGCCATCCAAGGCCGCCGCCCCCCTTCTGTGTAATAACCCGGAATTTCTGAACCAGTTTAAAAAAATTATTTTGGCAATTTTAGCGAATTTTGAATATTTAAAATAGATTATTTTAAATAATATCGACGATAAATTTATTTTGAATGTAATTCGACGTACATATTATATACGCCGTCGTTAGAATATAAATAATTATATATATAATTATAAATAGAATTGAAAATGGCGCGGTAGGTCGATAATTCGATTTCAAACTTCAATTGAATGTATCGGGTGCAAAACAATCCGGATTTCAGTGAAACCAAAAACATTAGGATCTAATTGGTAATATCTTTCCAACGAATCCGAAAAATCAAGATTTCATAGCGGGAATCAAAAGATATGTCCAGTTGAAAATTCTGAATAGTCGCTATGGAATTCAGGCCCTTAAAAATGGGAATTTCGCAAGCAACCTCGGATTTCGACGAAACCACTTTTGTTGGATCCGCAGTGTCAAATTATTGCTAGATTCCAAATTTCATAATTTTTCGAATCAATATGTGAGCGTGGCAAAGGAAAACGCGTTTGACCAGTTTCAATTGATTTTTATCGACTGGAAATTGGCCATTTTTCAAACGGTCTCAGAATTCAACGAAACTAGTTTTGTTAGGACCGTATCGTCAATACGAAGCTAGAAAATATTTTTCTGGAATTTTTAGGGTTAGTATGTGACCCCGGTAATTTGAAGTGTACGTTTAAAATTCAATATAGTGATTTAAATGTAAATTTAACGGAAACTGATCGAAACGATCAAATTAGCTTGCGATACATATCCCATTGTGTTCGGAATGGGGGTAATTAGCTATGGACGACAGGCGGTGGGCTTCGTTTCGAGGTCGATAGAAAAAGTTACTTTATGTGAATAAAAAATTGAAATTAAATAATAAAAAAAAAGGTCAACCCTTCTCCCCCTTAAATCACTCTGCCCCCCCCCCCCAATATTTCAAAACCGAAATCGATTCAGAATTTAAAAAAAATGGCAGGGGGGGAAATCGCGATCGCCCCCCCCCCCCCATTTACTCGTCGCCGGCGACTCCATCCGTCACCACCCCCACCCCGCATCCCCTCCGCCTGCTCGAGAGCCCCCCTTCCAATGAAACCAACGCCCTAACCCAACCCCCAAACCAATCGAAGCCGCCATCACCAGGACCCGCCAGACCCTCCACCACCAAGTCGCAGCCCATGCCGCCGCTACAGGTCGAGCCGCCCCCTATGGCACCAACTCCGGTGATGAAGCCCCCCCCCCTTGAGCAAAAACCAACGTGAAACTCCTCTTCCCTCCTAGATCCGAAAATTGTAAGCTTTTACTTTTATTTACATTGTTTTTGCGAATTCTTTTATGAAATAGGTTTAAAGCAAAGATGAATGATTTTTATAAAGCAAAAATGAATGATTTTTATAAAGCAAAAATGAATGATTTTTATAAAGCAAAAATGAAGGATTTTTATAAAGCAAAAATGAATGATTTTTATAAAACAAAAATGAATGATTTTTATAAAGAAAAAATGAATGATTTTTATAAAGCAAAAGGAATGATTTTTGTATAAGTAACGAGTCAAAAATATGATTTTTGTTTATGTAGAGGAGTAAAAATATAATTTTTACATGATAGTAATATTAGAAATATCATCTTTGTATGTGTAGCAAAGGCGAAATCTTTAAAAATTGAAAAGGCGAAATCTTTATATTTGAAAAGGCGGAATCTTTATATAGAGAATAGCGAGGTAAAAATATAATTTTTATCTATATAGTAGTAATGTAAAAATAGAATTTTTATCCATATAGCGTGATAGTAAAAATTCGATTTTTATATATTGAATAGCGAAGTAAAAATTCGATTTTTACATATGTAGAGAATACGGGCAACGAAGGTGATAAAAAGGCGAGAACGATGAAGATTTCTATCAATGAAGAGTCGTGGTATTGGATAGCTTTCGGTGAGAATTTCTCACCTTTCAATTTCATTTCTATATATATATATATATACTAGGATGCAGACGGTGTTTAGTAGCACCCGACACAATCGTCCACAGACCATGGACTTGTTTGTTTGATTGCAAAAATTAGTTAGATTATTTGATTGAAATTGAATTGTTTGGTGAAATGAATGGATTTGATTGATGTGTGAATGGCGTGGGCCTTCACTAGACCGGGGATAAGGCCAGGCCTCGTCCGTTCCTAGTATCGGGCCGTTATGCCGCCGAAATTTTCTAAAATAAGTTAGAAAAATAAAAATATCATTTTATTGAATAAATGAATTGAATAGAAATTCATATGTTGAAATAAAATGTTTTATCGTTAAAAATTTAATTTTTAACGTGAATGTGAATAAATAAAATATTCGTTTACAAACCGGACGGTTTGTTTATGTACACCTATTTGAAGGACATTGATTGGGTCGATAAATTTTACACATCGCCCAACTGCACAATTAAAATCTGTGTTTGTTGATTTGAAACCCCACACGGGTGTTGGGATGAAATATGAAGTCCACTCATCCTGATTGATTAAATATGTCGATCGATTGATTGATAGGCTGTTATAAGCGTTGAATATCTATATTTGATGCTTATACAGTGTAGTGCACTTTGGTTGATGGTTGATTATTTTTCAATGCTATTATATACATGTGTTGTATGAAAATCCATATAATTAATTTTATATGGTAATTGATTGGGCCTCATTCCAATTTAGAAAATAAAGAATATTATAAAATAAAGGTTCATGTGTTGACTGTACTCATCCGTTGAGATTAGTCATGTGTTGAACGAAATATTTTAATAATAAAATTTACATCTTTATCAATATAAAGTAAAGGTTCATGTGTTGACTGTACTCATCCGTTGAGATTAGTCATGTGTTGAACGAAATATTTTAATAATAAAATTTACATCTTTATCAATATAAAATAAAGGTTCATGTGTTGACTGTACTCATCCGTTGAGATTAGTCATGTGTTGAACGAAATATTTTGATAATAACAAATATTTTGATAATAGGAAATATTTGAAATAGAATATTTGAAAATAGAAATACATTAAGCCGTGTTGATTAGATTGACGCCATTTTGACGTGAACGATATTTATATCGATTTTATTCATTTCGAAATGAATTGAATTGAAAACGAATTCAAATTGAATTGAAAGCGAATTGAAATGAATTCAAATTGAATTGAAATTTGAATTGAATAGAAATTGATATATATCGAATTTGATTTCAATTGAATATATAATGAATTTGAATCGAAGAGAAAACCAATTTGAATTGAATTGAATTGAAAACGAATTCAAATTGAATTGAAAGCGAATTGAAATTAATTCAAATTGAATTGAAATTGGAATTGAATAGAAATGAATTTATAACGAAGAATTCAATTTTGATTTGAATTGAAATGGAAGTTGAAATTGCTTTTGAAACAAATTTAAAACTATTTATATAATTCGTTTTAAATAGAAATCGACGAAATATATATTTTATATATATATAATATAATGGCCTGAATAGAAGGCGCCGCGGCAGTTCGTGAATTTCGACCATTTATTTCAAATGGACATTACGGGAGATCCGACAGTCGGATTCTCCTAAAACCGGAACTGTTGGGTTCGTATCGAAAAGAGCTTTCTAACGAATATTAGAAATTTGAAATATAACGGTTGGATTTGGAGATACGTCCAAATCAAATTCGAAAAAGGTCGTTGTAAGTGCAGTTCGATGGCCATTGTTGGAAATCGATTGTACGGGCCTTGATAAAATTATTAAAAATAGTAATAATATGTGTAAAATAGTAAGAAATGATTTGGGAAAAAATGGGGTGAAAAAACACCATATTTGAAAAGATAAAAATGGATTTTTATCGAAATGAACTAGTTTTGAACTAAATTTAAAACCCAATTATTTTTAAATAAATAAATTAGATTTAAAAAGGGGTTTTTAATAATCGGAATTTCTAATATATTTGATTGGATTTGAAATGGGTTTATCGTGAACGGTGTTTTAAATAACACTAGTTCTTTAACCCGATAATAAATAAAATGTGATTTGGGTTTGTCGTGAACTGTGTTTTAAGTAACACCTAGTTCTTTAACCCAGTAAAAGGAGTTTTAACGAATCTGCAATTAGGTTGAAATGTGAATCTATAATCTAAATTATCAAATTTAGAAATGAGCAAGAACAGAGTATCGCCAGTTTTGCTCCAAAGCGATAGTTAAATCTTTAATTAGATCTGAACGTGAAATGGTAATAAATTTTACCGATAACACCATAGTATTAGATATGGAGTATTACCAGTTTTGCTTCATGGGATGAATAGGTTGGGAGTGGGAAATAAAATAAATAATTACTTCGTTGTGGTTCGCTAATCTCGACTAGTTTGGAAAACCATAATTTGGTTTGAAATGACATCCAAAGGAAGATCAAAGAATAAATTTAAAGAATTTATCTTGGATAAAATTAATGGGAACCTTTCCCAAAAGATGTGAATATTTAAATAACAGAATATTCAGAATTGGAATGAGGCGTATGTTGTGTTTGTGTAACACTTGTTTTTAATATACGCGGGTTGTTCGGAAAGGCCGGGTTTACACCCATTCTGAATAACCGAATCGACGATATGTCGAAGATGAAGACGGTGGTTGAAGACCGGAAGTCTTCACATCGTTTGGATAATTACTGACGATCCTGATTGGGCAGTACACCCAAGAGGATGGAAATAGTTGGTGGTCGTCCAGACGTACTTGGAGATGGATGGATATGCGAGGAAAGTGCCTCCGGTTTCGTTCAGACCCGGAACGGACTTGTAAATGGATTGTGTGTCTGACATTGGATTTTATTCTATGTTGATTGATTTCTATTAAATATACATCTGTTTGGCGGCGGAGAATTTATTCTTTTGCTTAACGCCCTTCTCTGAGACGTACGAGCTTAGAGGTTATATATCGATAGATATCAATCGCATGGCATGAATTGCCTATGTGGCACGCTAAGATGCAATGATCAAGGCTTCTGTTGAAAAGCAAAGTCTTTTGGTTGATGATCAAAGCACGGCCTACGTGGCAGCTTTGTATATAACGTGAATTCGCGAGCCTCACACCTCGGTATGAGTCAAAAACGGGATACGGACTACAGGGAGAGCACGACGTTTCTTTGTAGCTTTGGTGGTGTCAGTGACTTACCAGCCCTGACATTTATATACTTTTCACCTATGTGGTTATTGGATGTGGCGCCTTGATTTTAGGTCTGTAAGGACCGGGAAACGTGTGTTCAGGAATTGCCAATCCTCTAACGTAAGTGAGGAGCGGCCCAGAAGATCCAGGGTTGCCCAGAGTGCGTAGCCCTGAGACATTTGCTAGAGTGTCTCGAACGCGGAGAGGAGCTTGCCCCTTGCCTCGACTCATGACGGAAATCCAATTTCCAATACGTGTATTTCGGTTTTATTTGTAGAGCCTAGTATGGCGACATAGTGGTATGGGGCACTTATGCCGTCTATGATTTATATTTATGATTGAAATTGTTTTGACACTATACACCTATTATAGTATCAAATGATTTGTTTTAAACGTACCAAGAATGTTTGGCTGTTATAAGGTAAAACCCTATCCTCCGGCTTGCGTTGCATTGTGTGATGGGACCTGGGTCTTATAATAGCTTCATTTTTCGAAAAGCATTGCGCTGTTTATTCTATGCACTGGTATTCTTGGGAGGAAACCCGTTCCGTGTTACACGGCGTGGTCCCTTGAATTACTATCTTTAAAAAAAATAAAGTTTTAATAACTGTTTTAGTTCTCACACCAGTCACGTGACTGACCTGGAGTTTATTGTTTTAACCTAAACTCTGGGTTTCCTTATTTTCCGCACGGGCAGCTAGTAGTTTTGGTTTTGCAGATTTATATTCACAGGATCCTGATTTACAGCTGGAACGATGCCCGAAAAGCTCTGTATCCGTGTATTACTTTCAGTTGTGTTTTATATTGTTTTCCGCTGCTATGTAATTTATTGTAATCTCTGATAATTATCGAATGTAATTTATTCAATTATACTCTGTATATTCTTGTATCTGATGGAATTGTTGTAATAGCAATGAAATGTTCTTCCGTCTGCGTTCTTTTGTGTGTTGTTCTCAAAGTATCCGCTCTTTCCTTCACGGGGAAGTTCGGGTCGTGTCAGTTTGGTATCAGAGCTTTGGTTTACAGAGCTCGAGAACAAGACACATTAGAACCATACGAAGAATTCATCAGATATTGGATTAGTAATATCCAATTAGAATGACTCGTTAGAGATAGGATCAGTAGTATCCTAGAACGAGTGTGAAGAGTATATCTTTCAAATGAAAACAATTTTGTTTTGAAAATCTAAACCATTTTGAAGCGTATTTGAATATTTATTTATTTTGAATATGGACAATCTAATATATAAAGATTTTGCATATACGTGTCATGAACGTATATTCGAAGTTTTAATATATTAGATAGATATAGGATCACATTCTAGTCGCCCGGGCCTGATTCTGATGATTGACGCGTCATCATCAGTAATTAGTTTCGTGTTTCAAAGGTGTGCTTTCTATATGTTTCCATTAGACTGGTGTGAGAACCATAACTTATATAGTTAGAACACATTGTTGTGAAGTGGTACCAAAACATGATTTTTGTATATGTATCAAAATTATACATTTGAAACTCTAATTCACTAATTGATTGATGTTTGTGTTGTTTGTTTATTTGTTTCATAATTTTTAACCATTATGCCTAATTGAATCAAATATTGAATTATATTGAAAATTGGTTGCATTTGCTTGCATATACATATACTTATATTGAACAGGTCATAGCAAGGAGGCTAGAGCAGAGAATAAATTTTGTTTGCCCGACAAATAGGTACATGTTTACTACATAATTTACTGTTTTGTTTGGGTGATGATGATTTTATGAGCCTATTGGCTTTTTCATTTTCTTTTTGAGATCAGAAGGCCTATATGGCAATTTCGGGATTTTCCCGTGGCTCCCGGTGCAGGGGAGATTATGGCGAAATTTTTCGAAAATTTAGGGTGTTAGCCAAATTTTTGAAAATTTGAAAATTCTCAGAAACTGAAAAGTTGGAGAATGAAAGCCGGATCGAACGTAGAGTTGATTGATCAAACCACTTTCGACTTTGTTCCTTTTCGGGGACGAAAAGTTTTAAGTGGGGGAGATTGTAATAACCCGGAAATTCTGAACCCGTTTAAAAATTTTATTTTGGCAATTTTAGCGAATTTTGAATATTTAAAATAGATTATTTTAAATAATATCGACGATAAATTTATTTTGAATGTAATTCGACGTACATATTATATACGCCGTCGTTAGAATATAAATAATTATATATATATAATTATAAATAGAATTGAAAATGGCGCGGTAGGTCGATAATTCGATTTCAAACTTCAATTGAATGTACCGGGTGCAAAACAATCCGGATTTCAGTGAAACCAAAAACATTAGGATCTAATTGATAATATCTTTCCAACGAATCCGAAAAATCAAGATTTCATAGCGGGAATCAAAAGATATGTCCAGTTGAAAATTCTGAATAGTCGCTATGGAATTCAGGCCCTTAAAAATGGGAATTTTGCAAGCAACCTCGGATTTCGACGAAACCACTTTTGTTGGATCCGCAGTGTCAAATTATTGCTAGATTCCAAATTTCATAATTTTTCGAATCAATATGTGAGCGTGGCAAAGGAAAACGCGTTTGACCAGTTTTAGTTGATTTTTATCGACTGGAAATTGGCCATTTTTCAAACGGTCTCAGAATTCGACGAAACTAGTTTTGTTAGGACCGTATCGTCAATACAAAGCTAGAAAATATTTTTCTGGAATTTTTAGGGTTAGTATGTGACCCCGGTAATTTGAAGTGTACGTTTAAAATTCAATATAGTGATTTAAATGTAAATTTAACGGAAACTGATCGAAACGATCAAATCAGCTTGCGATACATATCCCATTGTGTTCGGAATGGGGGTAATTAGCTATGGACGACAGGCAGTGGGCTTCGTTTCGAGGTCGATAGAAAAAGTTACTTTATGTGAATAAAAAATTGAAATTAAATAATAATAAAAAAAAAGGTCAACCCTTCTCCCCCTTAAATCACTCTAACCCCCCCCCCCATTATTTCAAAACCGAAATCGATTCAGAATTAAAAAAAAATGGCAGGGGGGAAATCGTGATCGCCGCCCCCCTTCCATTTACTCGTCGTCGGCGCCTCCATCCGTCACCACCCTCACCCCGCATCCCCTCCGCCTGCTCGAGAGCCTCCCCCCCCCCCGCTTCCAATGAAACCAACGCCCTAACCCAACCCCCAAACCAATCGAAGCCGCCATCACCAGGACCCGCCAGACCCTCCACCACCAAGCCGCAGCCCATGTCGCCGCTACAGGTCGAGCCGCCCCCTATGGCACCAACTCCGGTGATGAAGCCCCCCCTTGAGCAAAAACCAACGTGAAACTCCTCTTCCCTCCTAGATCCGAAAATTGTAAGCTTTTACTTTTATTTACATTGTTTTTGCGAATTCTTTTATGAAATAGGTTTAAAGCAAAAATGAATGATTTTTATAAAGCAAAAATGAATTATTTTTATAAAGCAAAAGGAATGATTTTTGTATAAGTAACGAGTCAAAAATATGATTTTTGTTTATGTAGAGGAGTAAAAATATAATTTTTACATGATAGTAATATTAGAAATATCATCTTTGTATGTGTAGCAAAGGCGAAATCTTTAAAAATTGAAAAGGCGAAATATTTATATTTGAAAAGGCGGAATCTTTATATAGAGAATAGCGAGGTAAAAATATAATTTTTATCTATATAGTAGTAATGTAAAAATAGAATTTTTATCCATATAGCGTGATAGTAAAAATTCGATTTTTATATATTGAATAGCGAAGTAAAAATTCGATTTTTACATATGTAGAGAATACGGGCAACGAAAGTGATAAAAAGGCGAGAACGATGAAGATTTCTATCAATGAAGAGTCGTGGTATTGGATAGCTTTCAGTGAGAATTTCTCACCTTTCAATTTCTTTTCTATATATATATATATATATACTAGGATGCAGACGGTGTTTAGTAGCACCCGACACAGTCGTCCACAGACCATGGACTTGTTTGTTTGATTGCAAAAATTAGTTAGATTATTTGATTGAAATTGAATTGTTTAGTGAAATGAATGGATTTGATTGATGTGTGAATGGCGTGGGCCTTCACTAGACCGGGGATAAGGCTAGGCCTCGTCCCATTTCTAGTATCGTGCCGTTATGCCGCCGAAATTTTCTAAAATAAGTTAGAAAAATAAAAATATCATTTTATTGAATAAATGAATTGAATAGAAATTCATATGTTGAAATAAAATGTTTTATCGTTAAAATTATAATTTTTAACGTGAATGTGAATAAATAAAATATTCATTTACAAACCGGACGGTTTGTTTATGTACACCTATTTGAAGGACATTGATTGGGTCGATAAATTTTACACATCGCCCAACTGCACAATTAAAATCTGTGTTTGTTGATTTGAAACCCCACACGGGTGTTGGGATGAAATATGAAGTCCACTCATCCTGATTGATTAAATATGTCGATCGATTGATTGACAGGCGGTTATAAGCGTTGAATATCTATATTTGATGCTTATACAGTGTAGTGCACTTTGGTTGATGGTTGCTTATTTTTCAATGCTATTATATACATGTGTTGTATGAAAATCCATATAATTAATTTTATATGGTAATTGATTGGGCCTCATTCCAATTTAGAAAATAAAGAATATTATAAAATAAAGGTTCATGTGTTGACTGTACTCATCCGTTGAGATTAGTCATGTGTTGAACGAAATATTTTAATAATAAAATTTACATCTTTATCAATATAAAGTAAAGGTTCATGTGTTGACTGTACTCATCCGTTGAGATTAGTCATGTGTTGAACGAAATATTTTAATAATAAAATTTACATCTTTATCAATATAAAATAAAGGTTCATGTGTTGACTGTACTCATCCGTTGAGATTAGTCATGTGTTGAACGAAATATTTTGATAATAACAAATATTTTGATAATAGGAAATATTTGAAATAGAATATTTGAAAATAGAAATACATTAAGCCGTGTTGATTAGATTGACGCCATTTTGACGTGAACGATATTTATATCGATTTTATTCATTTCGAAATGAATTGAATTGAAAACGAATTCAAATTGAATTGAAAGCGAATTGAAATGAATTCAAATTGAATTGAAATTTTAATTGAATAGAAATGAATATATAACGAATTTGATTTCAATTGAATATATAATGAATTTGAATCGAATAGAAAACCAATTTGAATTGAATTGAATTGAAAACGAATTCAAATTGAATTGAAAGCGAATTGAAATGAATTCAAATTGAATTGAAATTTGAATTGAATAGAAATGAATTTTAAAACGAATTTATAAAGAAGAATTCAATTTTGATTTGAATTGAAATGGAAGTTGAAATTGCTTTTGAAACGAATTTAAAACTATTTATATAATTCGTTTCAAATAGAAATCGACGAAATATATATTATATATATATAATATGATGGCCTGGATAGAACGCGCCGCGCCGCGGCAGCTCGTGAATTTCGACCATTTATTTCAAACGGACATTACGGGAGATCCGACCGTCGGATTCTCCTAAAACCGGAACCGTTTGGTTCGTATCGAAAAGAGCTTTCTAACGAATATTAGAAATTTGAAATCTAACGGTTGGATTTGGAGATACATCCAAATCAAATTCGAAAAAGGTCGCTGTAAGTGCAGTTCGATGGCCATTGTTGGAAATCGATTGTACGGGCCTTGATAAAATTATTAAAAATAGTAATAATTTGTGTAAAATCAAAAGAAATGATTTGGGAAAAATTAGGGTGAAAAAACTCCATATTTGAAAAGATAAAAATGTATTTTTATCGAAATGAAAGTTTTGAACTAAATTTAAAACCCAATTATTTTTAAATAAATAAATTAGATTTAAAAAGGGGTTTTAAATAATTGGAATTTCTAATATATTTGATTGGATTTGAAATGGGTTTATCGTGAACGGTGTTTTAAATAACACTAGTTCTTTAACCCGATAATAAATAAATTGTGATTTGGGTTTGTCGTTAACTGTGTTTTAAATAACACCTAGTTCTTTAACCCAGTAAAAGGAGTTTTAACGAATCTGCAATTAGGTTGAAATGTGAATCTATAATCTAAATTATCAAATTTAGAAATGAGCGAGAACGGAGTATCACCAGTTTTGCTCCAAAGCGATAGTTAAATCTTTAATTAGATTTGAACGTGAAATGGTAATTAATTTTACCGATAACACCATAGTATTAGATATGGAGTATTACCAGTTTTGCTTCATGGGATGAATAGGTTGGGATTGGGAAATAAAATAAATAATTACTTCGTTGTGGTTCGCTAATCTCGACTAGTTTGGAAAACCATAATTTGGTTTGAAATGACATCCAAAGGAAGATCAAAGAATAAATTTAAAGAATTTATCTTGGGTAAAACTAATGGGAACTTTTCCCAAAAGATGTGAATATTTAAATAACAGAATATTCAGAATTGGAATGAGGCGTATGTTGTGTTTGTGTAACACTTGTTTTTAATATACGCGGGTTGTTCGGAAAGGCCGGGTTTTCACCCATTCTGAATAACCGAATCGATGATATGTCGAAGATGAAGACGGTGGTTGAAGACCGGAAGTCTTTACATCGTTTGGATAATTACTGACGATCCTGATTGGGCAGTACACCCAAGAGGATGGAAATAGTTGGTGGTCGTCCAGACGTACTTGGAGATGGATGGATATGCGAGGAAAGTGCCTCCGGTTTTGTTCAGACCCAGAACGGACTTGTAAATGGATTGTGTGTCTGACATTGGATTTTATTCTGTGTTGATTGATTTCTATTAAATATACATCTGTTTGGTGGCGGAGAATTTATTCTTTTGCTTAATGCCCTTCTCTGAGACGTACGAGCTTAGAGGTTATATATCGATAGATATCAATCGCATGGCATGAATTGCCTATGTGGCACGCTAAGATGCAATGATCAAGGCTTCTGTTGAAAAGCAAAGTCTTGAGGTTGATGATCAAAGCACGACCTACGTGGCAGCTTTGTTTATAACGTGCATTCGCGAGCCTCACACCTCGGTATGAGTAAAAAACGGGATACGGACTGCAGGGAGAGCACGACGTTTCTTTCTAGCTTTGGTGGTGTCAGTGACTTACCAGCCCTGACATTTATATACTTTTCACCTATGTGGTTGTTGGATGAGGCGCCTCGATTTTAGGTCTGTAAGGACCGGGAAACGTGTGTTCAGGAATTGCCAATCCTCTAACGTAAGTGAGGAGCGGCCCAGAAGATCCAGGGTTGCCCAGAGTGCGTAGCCCTGAGACATTTGCTAGAGTGTCTTGATCGTCGCTAATCTATGAATTAGAAAAGCGCGATATTTTAAATAATTACTGCAAGCGTACAGGTGTGTAGCATACAGGTCGAACACAGGGAGGTGTAATTAAAAATTATTATCTATTTATTCTTGGGCGAGTTAGACGAATTCTGAGGATGTTTTTAGCGCTAATGATTCTACTGTTGATCTGAATCTAATCAGATCAACACCAAAATTTAACAACTGAAACTGAAAGACAATTAACTAGAAAGAAAACAACAATTAACAACTACAACAACAGAAATTAAACTTAGAATTGTCGTTGAATCTAATCGAACGACTAATTCTAATATGCAAATAGAAATAACAATAACAATTCGTGTTCTATCAAAACTAATTGAATAGAAACACAAATTGTTAGAAAAGAGCAATAAAACTGAATGGGAAAAAAATTTGTTTAGAATAAAAGAGAGTGCAGAAGAATGAATGATTTTTACACTGGTTACAACACATATTTATAGATGAGAATGGGAAAACCATAATTAGGTCTATGAATAAATGGGCCTCCTCATTCATGAATATCTCTTGCCTTCCTTGACTCAGCTTGATTGGAGAAAATCTGGGCATATCATGGTAAATATTTTCCATATCTCTCAATTCTCTCATGTGGCTAATTGATTGATAAAAGATTGCATATAATTAATTCTTCCAAACAAGGATGCTTATTAGACTCCAAAGGCAACAAAGGATAAAATCTTCACAATGGATCTTTTCTTGGCAGCAATTCAATCAGAAATTCTTCTAATTGAAATTGAATGATTTGAATTTAATTCCATGATAAGAATATGGCTATTGCTGAAATGTTAATTGGTGCACATCATAAATACATGCACATGAATATGTGTATGTATATATATATATATAACATAACACTAATCCAAATATTCCTCAAAGCAAAGGGGCCAGTGTGAACGCGTTCTGTTCTTTGGCAAAAAGTGAGCTCGATGGGGATCGAACTCAGGTCTCTCAGTACAAACTTCCATGCAATTACCAGTGAGCTACAACGTCTTTTGTAGTTGAGATGGCTTTAATACGGGGAAGTAGCTTTTTATCTGTAGTTGGCCTTTAATTTGAAATGGAGGAGGCATTTCTTGACATCCTGTAAAAACATACAAAAGTAACCAAAGTATCATTTATTTATTTACAAAAGATAAAATATAAGAGCATAAAATAAACACATTTCTATGTTAATCAAATACCCCCACACTTATCTTTTACTCGTCCTCAAGTAAAAAGAAAATGAAAAACTAACTAGATAGGTCGCACTTTCGTAGGAAACACGATTGCATTGAGCGTATGCAACAAGCCGTTAAACCTCTAGGTGTCCCCAGTAGGACGAGTGGTGTCTCGTGAGGGTTTTCAGCGGATACTACCCACAAAATTCAAATGCATTATGCTATGATTCTAATGAAACTACATGAATGCAATGGACATATGCAAATAAAAACGAAAAAATGAAAACACGACTTGTTTCAGGAAAGTGGTACAACAAATTAAGTTAACAATTTCTAGTCAGTTGATTTTATTTTAGATACCTCGACTTGTCACAAATTTTCAATATAAATCAAGTTTTCAAATATTAAATTCCAGTTTGGCCAGTTAGTTCGGTCGATAACATAGTGCAGCCATGAAATAATTTCTTAGTTTGCTTGGCACAGTTTGCAAAGTGGTATTCTAATTTTCTCGTGTATGGCTAGTCAAATCAATAAGGTCAAGAAGTGTTTGGGTATCATCGCTTATTCTTTATTCTATAAAATTTTAAGATTTATGATTAAGTACATACACCTAACAAAAAAGACCAAGGTTTACCACCCATGCACTGCCTCGCGGACTAACGGAGAGTAGGTAAAGAGCTTGGCGGATTGTGCAGGCCGACTTTGACTTTGTCAACAACGTGTCGGTAATCCTTAGGTGTCCAATCTCATAAAATGAGACCAAGATATTCCAACGCTGACTTTGTCAACAACGTGTCGGATAGAGCTTGGCGGGTTTGCACACCAACGCTCGATATACAAGCAATGTTGGATACCCTTGGAATACTATTATTATTATTATCGAAAATATAAGCACAAAAGAGAGTTACGTGAATTCAACTTAACACAACTTAGTTTTAAAGATTTGAAAAGCCAATATAAGTATTTTAAGTCCTCCACTTATTTAAACAAAGTCTACAATAGATTTCATGGCCATCACCTAAGAATCTCCCTATGTACCGGTTACATTATTATCCCTCAAAATTAAACTTTTCATTATATTTCCTATTCGATCTAAGTTGAGAGAGAAAAATACTATCAACTGGCTAAAATTTGTAAACTTATTTTGCTGTATCAATTGAAAATGTGTCGTATTTCAAAAAAAAAAAATTTATGGTATGTTACTACAATCTAAAATGTATGATGGTCCTACTTAAATGGCTGAAAATAAAAAGAAATAAGAACAAAGAAAAATGAAAATGGATGAAATGCAGACTCCCCCCCACACTTGATTGAGACAGTGTCCCAACTGTCTAAGGCAGAAAAACAAAAATAAAATAAAAAAATGAAAAAGAAAAATAAAAGAAAAAGAACGTGTACCACCTGATTTCATGGTGGATGATCATGCAGATCGATAGAGTCATCTTCGTCATATTGCTCGAATTCCAAAAATGGTTTCAGTCGTTGACCGTTTACTTTGAAGACTTTTCCATCCCTAGGATTTTCAATTTCAACCGCTCCATGAGGGTATACTATTTTCACGACATAAGGTCCAGTCCATCGAGATCTGAGTTTTCCTGGAAACAAGTGAAGTCTAGAGTCGTATAAAAGAACTTTTTGACCTACGTTGAATTCCTTAAGAAGTATGTTTTTATCGTGTTGGGCTTTGTTTCTTTCTTTGTAGATTTTCGCATTTTCATACGCCTCATTTCTTAATTCCTCTAATTCCGAAATTTGTAACTTCCTATGTGAGCCGGCTTTTTCTAAGTCAAAATTCAAAAATTTTATGGCCCAAAGAGCGCGATGCTCTAATTCAAGAGGTAAGTGACAGGCCTTTCCAAAGACTAATCGATATGGTGACATCCCTAGATTGGTTTTATAAGCAGTGCGAAAAGCCCAAAGTGCATCAATTAGCTTTACGGACCAATCTTTTTTATTGGAATTCACGGTTTTCTCAAGAATTTGTTTGATTTGTCTATTGGAGACTTCTACTTGCCCACTAGTTTGTGGGTGGTAGGGGGTCGACAGCTTGTGTGTGATTGAGTATTTCTTGAGCAAGGACTCAAAAGCACGATTACGGAAGTGAGTGCCATTATCGCTAATGATAGCTCGAGGTGTGCCAAAGCGTGAAAAGATGTTTTCTTTGAGGAATTTGACAACAACCTTGTTGTTGTTGGTTTTGGTCGGAATGGCTTCAACCCATTTTGAGACATAATCTACCGCAAGTAAGATGTAAAGATTCCCAAATGAATTAGGGAATGGTCCCATGAAATCGATGCACCAAACATCGAATAACTCAATCACTAAAATGGGGTTGAGAGGCATCATGTTTCGCTTAGAGATTCGACCCGTTCTTTGACATCGCTCACATTTAGAGAAAAATTCGAAAGCGTCACGGAAGAGTGTGGGCCAATAAAAACCGCTTTGCAAAACTTTTGCAGCAGTTTTTCTAGCTCCAAAATGACCGCCACAAGCATGGTCATGTGAGAAGGAGAGAATACTTTGGTGTTCATGATCGGGCACACACCTTCGAATGATTTGGTCTGGATAGTATTTGAAAAGATATGGGTCGTCCCAATAGAAGTTTCGAACTTTCGAGAGAAATTTTTGTTTATCTTGTTTCGACCATTCAGCGGACATTTGTTGTGTGACAAGATAATTCACAATGTCAGCGTACCAAGGGGTGTTAGAGATGGAAAGAATTTGTTCGTCAGGAAAATAGTCATCGATTTGGGTGTCGTTATCATTCTCGTGCACAATTCAAGAGAGATGATCAGCTACGACATTTTCAGAACCCTTTTTATCTCGTATTTCTATATCGAATTCTTGAAGAAGAAGGATCCAACGAATCAAGCGGGCCTTGGCATCCTTTTTAGAAAGCAAATATCGTAGGGCAGCATGGTCAGTGTAAACTATGACTTTGGATCCTATGAGATATGGTCTGAATTTCTCAAGAGCGAAGACAACTGCCAAAAATTCCTTTTCAGTAGTTGAGTAATTCAATTGGGCCTCGTTCAAGGTTTTGCTAGCGTAGTAAATGACTCGAGGGAGTTTATCAATTCGCTGACCCAAGATGGCTCCAATTGCAAAGTTAGAAGCGTCGCACATAAGTTCAAAGGGTTGAGTCCAATCAGGAGGTTGAATGATGGGAGTTGTGGTCAAGATTGACTTAAGAGTTTCAAAAGATGTTTTGCAATCATTGGAAAATTCAAACTTTACGTCTTTGGCAAGTAGATTCGAGAGAGGTTTTGAAATTTTCGAGAAATCCTTAATGAATCTTCTATAGAATCCCGCATGGCCAAGAAATGAACGAACATCTTTGACAGACTTGGGAGGAGGTAAATTAGCAATCAAATCGATTTTGGATTTATCGACTTCTAGGCCATCTTTGGAGACGACATGACCTAGAATTATCCCCCTTTTTACCATAAAGTGACATTTTTCCCAATTAAGCAGGAGTGATTTCTCCTTACAACGCTTAAGGACGAGTTCTAAATGAGTGAGACATTGGGAAAAAGATGATCCATATATTGAAAAATCGTCCATGAATATTTCCAAGAATTCTCCCACCATATCAGAGAAGATGCTCATCATACACCTTTGGAAAGTCGCGGGGGCATTACAAAGACCAAAAGGCATGCGACGATAAGCAAAGGTTCCAAAGGGACAAGTAAAGGTGGTCTTATGTTGATCTTCTAAAGCAACAGGAATTTGGTTATAGCCAGAGTATCCATCGAGAAAACAGTAGTACTCATATCCCGCTAAGCGTTCGAGCATTTGGTCAATAAAAGGCAAGGGAAAATGGTCTTTTCGTGTGGCTGAGTTAAGCTTCCGATAGTCGATACACACACGCCATTTGGTTTTGATTTTTGTTGGGACGAGTTCATTACTGTCGTTTTTGATCACTGTGACTCCCGACTTCTTTGGTACAACTTGTACTGGACTCACCCAAGTACTATCAAAGATGGGATAGATGATGTTATTGTCTAGACATTTGATTATCTCCTCCTTGACCACTTCTCTCATGTTTGGGTTTAATCGCCTTTTAGCCTCACGGGTGGGTTTAGCCTCATCAACTAAATGTATGCGATGTTCCACAATTGATGGGCTAATTCCTTTTATATCGCTAATTTCCCATCCCAAGGCATCCTTATTTTCCCGCAAGATATCCAAAAGTTTTTCTTCTTGGTCCTCGGTAAGATCGGAGGCCAAGATTACGGGAAAAGTTTTTGAAGAGTCTAGGTAGGCATACTTAAGGTCTGGTGGCAAGGGTTTGAGATCTAACTTAGGAAGTTCTTGTGTATCAACATTGGTCAACATTCCTTGGTTAGATTCAGGTGACGAGGTGTCGGAGTCAAGAATTTTGTTTAGTTCAGAAATGTATTCGAGTTCGTCGAAATCAGAGTCGAAATGGTCAAGACACATTTTCAAGGCTTCAGAAGTGTCACTAGAGGTTTCATCAACTGTGGTTTGAATCATGTCAATTTCATCGATCTCAAAATCCCTAGGTTGTTTGTTGAGATTAAAGATGTTTAGCTCAATGGTTAGGTGCCCGAAGGAAAGTCGAAGCTGACCATTCCTACAATTAATGACAGCATTAGAGGTTGCTAAGAAAGGGCGTCCTAAGATCAATGGTATTTGAACTCTGGGATTTGAGACAGGCTCTGTTTCTAGAACTATAAAATCGACAGGGAAGTAAAACTGTTCGATCTATATCAAGACGTCTTCGATAATTCCCAATGGCTTTTTGACAGATCAATCGGCTAATTGAAGTGTGATGTTTGTTGGTTTAATCTCCCCTAGTCCAAGTTGACGATAGACAGTATAAGGGAGAAGGTTGACACTGGCACCAAGGTCGAGGAGGGCACGAGAGATGTGAGTGTTTCCTATTTTACAATCAATCGTAGGGCAGCCAGGGTCTTTATACTTGATTGGGGCAAGATTCGAAAGAACGGAGCTTGTATTTGCAGTTAGAAAAGCGGTTTTTGGGACATTGGTCGCACGTTTTTGTGTGCACAATTCCTTAAGACATTTAGCATATTGAGGGATTTGTTCAATGGTGTCTAAAAGAGGAATGTTCACACGGACTTGTTTGAAAATTTCCAAGATTTTATCGAAATTTGCCGCTTTCTTCTTATTATTGAGTCTATGAGGAAAAGGAACTACTGGTTTTTCGACTCTGTGATGAGTTTCATCATTCGAAGAAGAAGGTTTATCCAAGGGAAGAGAAGGTGGTAAGGTTGTAGAAGATGGAATGTTGGTATTGCCAACATTAATTTTCGAAGGTGGGTCGGGTTTGCCGACACTGGGAGAAGAACTGTTGGGATTGCCAACATTTAAGGGAACTTGAGGTTTAGAAGAATTGGCATTCGAAGCCAATGGGTGATCAACAAGATTAGGGATTGGGGTCGAGTTAGAAGGTTCGTCAGGGTTGCCCACGTTATTATCAATCCTCTTACCAGATCGAAGGGTTGTAATTGCGTTGACTGGATTATGATTTTCGTCCTCACAAGAATTTATAGCACGAGAGTTATATTTTGGATTCACCTCAGGTTGACTAGGTAACTTTCCCCTCTCATTATTTTTCGCCATTTCCTTTATCATATTCATCATTTGGTCCATTTTAGCGTCTTGCGAGTTTATTTTGGCTTCGTAAGAGCTCAACTGTTTTTCTAGACGCAAAATTTCTTGTGATGGTTGAGAAGATTGAAAGGATGAGTTCGATGATTGAAAATTGGGGTGCCTATAGGGTTGTTTGGATTGAGGTGCAGCTTGAGAGGTTTGAGAATTGGGAGGTGGAGCTTGGTAATTTGGATTGGGGATAAAGGGTTGCATGTGAGATGTGTTAGCCGAACTATTGGGGTTCGACCAAGAAAAATTTGGGTGGTTCCTCCAGCCAGGATTGTACGTGGCTGAGTAAGGGTTATTTTGAGCTATAGCATTGGCTTGGTCTTGAGAGTAATAGTGGGGTGACCCTTCTTCGGCTTGAGGAGTTTGATTTTCTAAGGGAATTTGACTTGGGTCCACGACATGCACTCCTCTAGTAGAAGTACGAATGGGAACACGAATTGATTCCCATTGCATGTCCTTTTCAGAATAATCTTCTAAGAATTGCCAAGCTTCATCAGCTGTCTTAGACATAAAATCTCCTCCACACATTGATTCTAGTTGGGTTCTAGTCTGATAGTTTAGCCCTTCATATGCAATTTGACACAAGTGATCTTTTAGAATTCCATGATGAGGACAACTATATAATAGCTGGTTAAATCTCTCAAAGTATTTTGAAAAAGTTTCCCCCTCATTTTGACAAAATTGGTTTATCTCAGTTCGAATTTTTAGAGTTTTATGGAAAGGAAAGAGCTTTTTCAAGAATGCAGTGACAAATTCATCCCAACTTCTTATGGAATGTCGTGGAAGAGAATTTAGCCATCTTTTAGCGCTTTCAAGTAGTGCAAATGGGATTAGCCTTAGCTTGATCGATTCGTTAGATAATTGTTGCATTTTTGTTGTGGAGGCATACAATTCAAATTCACTCAGAAATTCATAAGCATTTTCAGATCCCGTAAACTTTGGTACCCCTTGGATAAAAGAATGTTTTTGCTCAAAATTGTTTCCTTCAGCTGGTGGGAACACAATGACAGATGGTTGAACGGTCCTAGTAGGATAACATCGATCACGAAGAGACAAGGGTCTATCCACTTGGATATTGAGATTTTGAAAATTTTGATTTATTTGATTTTGATCCCCAAAGTTTGGAAAATTTTGATTCACTCGATTTTGATCCAATTCGGTTGGAAAATTTTGGTTGATTCGAGAACCCCTAGGAGAATTTGGTTGGCTAACACTTTTTTCACTCATTGTTGTTAAATGCAAGCACAGAAATTAGCTACAATGAAATTTTCTGTCCTTATTGGCTCCTAACCCAAAATTATAAAGTGATGCGTTTGATTACTTAGATCAAAAGATTTCTCAGCCAGTTAACGGACAGGAGTTATCGGTGCACCAAGAATCACCCTAGCAATGCAGCCGAAGGTTTAAGTACCTTCAGAGTAACAACCGATATAATATTTACGAATCACCGTAATATTTATAAACGGTTATTTCTCTGCCGTAGTCTAGACACCAAGAAATAATTCGTTCCAAATGAATCAATTATCACAATATAATTAAGCCCTAGATGAGCCCGTGACTCCCTTAAGTCCAACGTCTAACCGTTATTATTATTCAGATTCTACGATGAAATGCAATTTGTGGGCTAAGGAAAGGGTGATGAAATCCCTCACCTTATGTGAATTGGGGTATTGCCCTTAACAGAATGAATAAAAATTTCAGAAATCACACAAAATAATTGCAAAAATTAAATTTGTACATTCAAAGCCGCTGCCCCTGCAGAAATTTTTTTACAACAATTTCTATTTTTTTTTTCAAAACAGCTTCAGCACCTGTAGAGTTTAGAATAATTTTACCGCGGGGTATGGCTGTCCGTCCAGTGCTATGAGATTTTACTGTTTGTTTCGTTCGACCTCTATATCGTGGCTTGAACTCTTTCTTCGTGTTGATCCCTGAAATTCTTGTTCTACTTCTTGAACACTTTTCGCTTTTGTCTTGACTGAATTTGATTTCTTTTTTTTTTTTTTGAAAAGAAATTGAAAATAGAAGGAGAAAAAAGGAAAGAAAAAAAATAACAACTCAAACAAAGGCAATTAAAACAAATGGCAAAATAAAAATAAAAAAAAAGATAAATTCTCAAAACACACACGTCCTAAATGATTTCTAGTGGCAATTTGAACCCTCTCACTAAAATAAAGGAAGCTAACATTCACGCGCCTCCTCTCAGATCACACAGACTTTGATTGGTTTCTCTGAAATATACAATTTCCGAAATAGAATAAAATAAGGGTGCACTTAAACCCAACAAAAATTGCAGAAAGGCAGTCAAGCTCAAAACAAAATCGCCCTTTCATTCGTTCTGTCTACAAAAGACCACATACCAAATCTCAGAAACCAAATTAGTCGACTCGCACCCCCCTTATTTCTTTCCCAGAATTGATCAAGAAATTCGAAAGTTCCCTAAATCGCTTCGAATTAGGGTTTCGATTAGAAGCACTTCATTCGGGCTTTGCTGGTATTCGGTTCGTAACGGGGTTGATGATGTATCGGAGTGTCGGATGCGAAGTTGATGAGTGGGGAGGCTGTTGATTTGAACGGTGATTGGTTGGGAGGATTGAAGAAGAAGATGGCAAACGTGGGATTATTGTTGGGCTGGTTGCGGTGCAGGGGAGTTTAAACAGATGCGGTGTGAAAATCGGTTTCGGGAAGATGAGGCTGCGATGAAAAAGTGGATGGACGTTGGAAGTTTGGCAAGGGGAATTTGGTGTTGGGGGGTTTGCGAGGGATTTATGGATTGGTGAACTTGCTGTGGGCTTGATGGTGTGCGTGAATCAGATGGGAGGAGAAGAAGTGAGATTTGTTTGAAGAGGGTGAACTTGAGGTGGAAGGGCTGTGTAAACAGAAGCAGACGTGATGGATGTTGCTGTAAGGGTAATGAACGTGAAGCTGTTGGGATATGGACTTGTGGGTAGTGTTTGTATGATGAAGGTTAGGTGATGATCAAGGGAAATGGTGTGGGTTTGGAGAATTCGGGAGTTGGTGGTCTTCGAATTTTTGGTGTGATGAAGACCGAATTGGTGAAGGACGTGAAAATGAGGAAAGAAAGGAGTGGAATAAAAATGGCAACAAGATTTTTTTTTTTATTGTTGAAAGTGGGATTGAATTTGTAAGAAGGAAGAAAATAAAAAAAAAGAAAGGATAAAGAGGATGAAATCAGGAAAGAATTAAAAGAAAAATGGGAAGATATTTTTTTTTACAGAAAGGATACAATGTAAAAGGGGAAGAAAAGGAAAAAAAAGGAAGGTCTTGAAAAGAAAGCAAAGAATCAGTAAAAAGTGGCAAAAATTTTTTTCTTAATTAGGAGATTATAGCATCATTGAATAATACCAAATCTTTCCAATCAAGAGTTTTTTTTTATAAACAAGAAAACAAAAGGAAAAATAAAAAAATAAAACTAACACGAATCGGAAATTAAATAAATAATTAAATTCAATCGTTACCTCCCCGGCGACGGCGCCAAAAACTTGATCGTCGCTAATCTATGAATTAGAAAAGCGCGATATTTTAAATAATTACTGCAAGCATACAGGTGTGTAGCATACAGGTCGAACACAGGGAGGAGTAATTAAAAATTATTATCTATTTATTCTTGGGCGAGTTAGACGAATTCTGAGGATGTTTTTAACGCTAATGATTTTACTGTTGATCTGAATCTAATCAGATCAACACCAAAATTTAACAACTGAATCTGAAAGACAATTAACTAGAAAGAAAACAACAATTAACAACTACAACAACAGAAATTAAACTTAGAATTGTCGTTGAATCTAATCGAACGACTAATTCTAATATGCAAACAGAAATAACAATAACAATTCGTGTTCTATCAAAACTAATTGAATAGAAACACAAATTGTTAGAAAAGAGCAATAAAACTGAATGGGAAAAAACTTTGTTTAGAATAAAAGAGAGTGCAGAAGAATGAATGATTTTTACACTGGTTACAACACATATTTATAGATGAGAATGGGAAAACCATAATTAGGTCTATGAATAAATGGGCCTCCTCATTCATGAATATCTCTTGCCTTCCTTGACTCAGCTTGATTGGAGAAAATCTGGGCATATCATGGTAAATATTTTCCATATCTCTCAATTCTCTCATGTGGCTAATTGATTGATAAAAGATTGCATATAATTAATTCTTCCAAACAAGGATGCTTATTAGACTCCAAAGGCAACAAAGGATAAAATCTTCACAATGGATCTTTTCTTGGCAGCAATTCAATCAGAAATTCTTCTAATTGAAATTGAATGATTTGAATTTAATTTCATGATAAGAATATGGCTATTGCTGAAATGTTAATTGGTGCACATCATAAATACATGCACATGAATATGTGTATGTGTGTGTATATATATATATATATAACATAACACTAATCCAAATATTCCTCAAAGCAAAGGGGCCAGTGTGAACGCGTTCTGTTCTTTGGCAAAAAGTGAGCTCGACGAGGATCGAACTCAGGTCTCTCAGTACAAACTTCCATGCAATTACCAGTGAGCTACAACGTCTTTTGTAGTTGAGATGGCTTTAATACGGGGAAGTAGCTTTTTATCTGTAGTTGGCCTTTAATTTGAAATGGAGGAGGCATTTCTTGACATCCTGTAAAAACATACAAAAGTAACCAAAGTATCATTTATTTATTTACAAAAGATAAAATATAAGAGCATAAAATAAACACATTTCTATGTTAATCATGTCTCGAACGCGGAGAGGAGCTTGCCCCTTGCCTCGACTCATGACGGAAATCCAATTTCCAATACGTGTATTTCGGTTTTATTTGTAGAGCCTAGTATGGCGACATAGTGGTATGGGGCACTTATGCCATCTATGATTTATATTTATGATTGAAATTGTTTTGACACTATACACCTATTATAGTATCAAATGATTTGTTTTAAACGTACCAAGCATGTTTGGCTGTTATAAGGTAAAACCCTATCCTCCGGCTTGCGTTGCATTGTGTGATGGGACCTGGGTCTTATAATAGCTTCATTTTTCGAAAAGCATTGCGCTGTTTATTCTATGCACTGGTATTCTTGGGAGGAAACCCGTTCCGTGTTACACGGCGTGGTCCCTTGAATTACTATCTTTAAAAAAAATAAAGTTTTAATAACTGTTTTAGTTCTCACACCAGTCACATGACTGACCTGGAGTTTATTGTTTTAACCTAAACTCTGGGTGCCCTTATTTTCCGCATGGGCAGCTAGTAGTTTTGGTTTTGCAGATTTATATTCACAGGATCCTGATTTACAGCTGGAACGATGCCCGGAAAGCTCTGTATCCGTGTATTACTTTCAGTTGTGTTTTATATTGTTTTCCACTACTATGTAATTTATTGTAATCTCTGATAATTATCGAATGTAATTTATTCAATTATACTTTGTATATTCTTGTATCTGATGGAATTGTTGTAATAGCAATGAAATGTTCTTCCGTCTGCGTTCTTTTGTGTATTGTTCTCAAAGTATCCGCTCTTTCCTTCACGGGGAAGTTACAGGTCCTTACATTCTGTGTCATCCTCCTCCCCTCTTCTTCACCCCGCTCCGCCTCTCTCCTCTCCTCCTTGAACCGAGACCCCACGACCAGCCCTGAAACCGACCACCCAAGTTGTGCCCTCCGCTACTCTATCGCCCCCGCCAGAGGACCTCGACGCGACCCCCTGCCTCCCCTCCACCTTTCCTCCCTCCTCCCTTCGATAAAGACAACCGCCATAGCCCCCCAGTCGCGAACCCCGATCGCCGTGAACGCCTCCCTAACACCAGACCTCCGGAGCGACGGATTTCCCCCTCCGACGATGCCAAATAGTAAGTTTTACTGTTATGGATATTTATTTATTTTTGCTATCATTTATTCAGGTCTATAAAAATTTGGTTTTTCATATAAATTTTATAGCATATAAGTTTCGATTTTTATAGAAGTAGCAGAATAAAAATATAATTTTTATTATAGTAGCAGAATAAAAATATAATTTTTATTATAGTAGAAGAATAAAAATATAATTTTTATTATAGTAGAAGAATAAAAATATAATTTTTATTATAGTAGAAGAATAAAAATATAATCTTTATATTAGTAGAAGGTTAAAAATATAATTTTTATATAATATAGATATCGTTCTTTATTATGTAGAAGGAATAAAAATATAATTTTTGTAAAGTAGAAATATTAAAGATGGGATTTTTATATTAGTAGTTGAATAAAAATACGATTTCTGTAATATATAGGTAGTAAAGATTTGATCTTTATATATGTAGCGAGATAAAAATCCGATTTTTATTATATATACGTTGAAATAAAGTGGTGATTTTTATAGTGATGTAATAAAAAGATGAAATCTTTATATTTGAAAAGGTGAAATCTTTATATTTGAAAAGATGAAATCTTTATATTTGAAAAGGTGAAATCTTTATATTTGAAAAGGTGAAATCTTTATATTTGAAAGGGCGAAGTCTTTATATTTGAAAAGAAGAAATCTTTATATTTGAAAAGATGAAATCTTTATATTTGAGAAGGTGAAATCTTTATATTTGAAAAGGTGAAATCTTTATATTTGAAAAGGCGAAATCTTTATATTTGAAAAAGCGAAATCTTTATATAGAGAATAGCGTGATAAAAATATAATCTTTATTATATGAACATCGATGTAAAAATAGAATTTTTATCTATATAATAGCGAAGTAAAAATTCAATTTTTATATATTGAATAGCAAAGTAAAAATTCGATTTTTATATAAGTTGTGAATACGGGCAACGAAAGTGAAGAAAGGCGAGGACGAAGAAGGGTCGAGATGATTGGATTAGCTATCGGTGAGAACTTCTCACTCTAAATTTCTTTTTCTAGTTATATTATAATATATGCTAGGATGCAGATGGTGCTTAGCAGCACCTGACACCCGTCATCCACAGACCATGGATGGCTTGTTTGTTTGATTGATGTGTTGTGAAATTTGGTTGTGTTGTTGACGTGAAATCGATAATATAAATTAATGTGTTGAAAGGAAAAAAAATATTTATATAGTTAAAAATATTTTATCGTTAAAAATATAATTTTTAACGTGAATGTGAATAAATAAATATTTATAAACAAATCGGCCGATTTGTTTATATACACTGATTTGACTGATATTGATTGGGTCGATAAATTTTACACATCACCCAACTGCACAAATAAAATCTGTGTTTGATTGTTTGAAACCCCACACGGGTATTCGGATAAAATACGACATACACTAATCCCAATAATTAGTTGTTTGTCGATCGATTGATTGACAGGCTGTTATAAGCGTTAGATATCTATATTTGATGCTTATACAGTGTAGTGCACTTTGGATGATGGTTGATTATTTCTCGTTGCTATTATATACATGTGCTGTATGGAATCCATATAGTTAACGCTATATGGTGATTGATTGGGCCTCATTCCAATTTAGAAAATAAAGAATATTATAAAATATATTGAATAACAAAATTAGTCACACGTGGACAGTACTCATTCGTTGAGATTAGTCATGTGTTGAACGAAATATTTTAACAATAAAATTTACATCTTTATCATTATAAAATAAAGGTTCATGTGTTGACAGTACTCATTCGTTGATATTAGTCATGTGTTGAACGAAATATTTTAACAATAAAATTTACATCTTTATCATATATAAATTTAGAAACTAATTGGAAAATAGATAAGATGAGTGGTCTCCTGGATATTGATCTGATGTTGGTTTCGGCCTTCGGGGTTAATACTCAGGGAATCGTTCTCTTACTAATTTACGGTTGGAGTCTGATTTAAATCAAACGATAGATACCATAATTTTTATAAAATATATTGAATAACAAAATTAGTCAAACGTAGACAGTACTCATTCGTTGAGATTAGTCATGTGTTGACAAAAATATAGATTCATTTGTTGAATAGAATAATGGAATTATTGAAATATATAAAGCCGTATTGATTAGAGATGCGCTATTTTGACGTGAACGATATTTATATCGATTATATTCGTTTTTAAATTTGAATTGGATCGAATAGAAAACCAATTTGAATTGAATCGAATAGAAATCCAATTTGAATTGAATCGAATAGAAAACCAATTTGAATTGAATCGAATAGAAAACCAATTCGAATTGAATTGAATATAAAACCAATTTGAATTGAATCGAATAGAAAACCAATTCGAATTGAATTGAAAAGAAAACGAATTCGAATTGAATTGAAAAGAAAATGAATTCGAATTGAATTGAATATAAAACCAATTTGAATTGAATCGAATAGAAAACCAATTCGAATTGAATTGAATATAAAACCAATTTGAATTGAATCGAATAGAAAACCAATTCGAATTGAATTGAATATAAAACCAATTCGAATTGAATTGAATAGAAAACGAATTCGAATTGAAAAGAAAACGAATTCGAATTGAATTGAATATAAAACGAATTCGAATTGAATTGAATATAAAACCAATTCGAATTGAATTGAAAAGAAAACGAATTCGAATTGAATTAAATATAAAACGAATTCGGATTGAATTGAATAAAAAATGAATTCAAATTGAGTTGGATATAAAACGAATTGAAATAGAAAACAAATCGATTTGAAATGAATTCAAATTGAATTGAAATTTAAATTGAATAGAAATGAATTTTAAACTGAATTTATAAGGAAAAATTCAATTTTGATTTGAATTGAAATGGAAGTTGAAATTGTTTTTGAAACGAATTTAAAACTATTTGTAAAATTCGTTTTGAATAGAAATCGACGAAATATATATAATATAATGGCCTGAATAGAACGCGTCGCGCCGCGGCAGTTCGCGAATTTCGACCATTAACTTCGAACGGACATTACGGGAGATCCGACCGTCGGATTCTCCTAAAATCGGAACCATTGGGTTCGTATCGAAAATAGCTTTCTAACGAATATTAGAAATTTGAAATCTAACAGATGGATTTGGAGATACGTCCAAATCAAATTTGGAAAAGGTCGTTGTAAGTGCAGTTCGATGGCCATTGATGGAAATCGACTGTACGGGCCTTGATAAAATTATTAGAAATAGTAATAATTTGTGTAAAATCATAAGAAATGATTTGGGAAAAATTGGGATGAAAAACTCCATATTTGAAAAGATAAAAATAGATTTTTATCGAAATGAACTAGTTTTGAACTAAAATTAAAACCCATTTATTTTTAAATTAATAAATTGGATTTGAAATGGGTTTTAAATAGAATTGATTTTTGGGTTTATCGTGAAGGGTGTTTTAAATAACACTTGTTCTTTAACCCGATAATAAATAGAATGTGATTTGGGCTTATCGTGAACAGTGTTTTAAATGACATTAGTTCTTTAACCCAGAAAAAGGAGTTTTAAGGAATCTGCAATTAGATTGAAAGGTGAATTGATAATCTAAATTATCAAATTTAGAAAGTGAGCGAGAATGGAGTATCACCAGTTTTGCTCCAAAACGATAGTCAAATCTTTAATTAGATATGAACGTGAAATGGTAATTAAATTTACCGATAACACCACGGTGTTAGATATGGAGTATTACCAGTTTTGCTTCATGGGATGAATAGGTTGGGATTGAGAAATAAAATAAATAATTACTTCGGTGTGGTTCGCTAATCTCGACTAGTTTGGAAAACTATAATTTGGTTTGAAATGACATCCAAAGGAAGATTAAAGGATAAATTTTAAAGAATTTATCTTGGATAAAATTAATGGGAACCTTTCCCTAAGAATATGAAATTTAGAAACTAGCTGTAGGTTAGTTAAGAAGAATGGTTTCCTGGGTATTGATCTGATGTTGGTTTCGGCCTTCGGGGTTAATATTTAGGAAACTGTTCTCTTGCTAATTTGCGGTTAGTGGCTGCTGAATTGGAATGAGGCGTATGTTGTGTTTGTGTAACATTCGTTTTAATATACGCGGATTGTTCGGAAAGGCCGGGTTTATACCCATTCTGAATAATCGATTCGACGATAAGTCGAAGATGAAGACGGTGGTTGAAGACCGGAAGTCTTCACATCGTTTGGGTGATTACTGATGATCTTGATTGGGCTGTACACCCAATATGAGGGAATCAGTTGGTGGTCGTCCAGACGTACTTGGAGATCGATGGATATGCGGGGAAAGTGCCTCCAGTTTCGTTCAGACCCAGAACGAACTTGTAAATGGATTGTGTGTCTGACATTGGATTTTATTCTGTGTTGATTGATTTCTGTTATATATATATATCTGTTTGGCGGTGGAGAATTTATTCTCTTGCTTAACGCCCTTCTCTGAGACATACGAGCTTAGAGGTTATATATCGATAGATATCAATCGCATGGCATGAATTGCCTGTGTGGCACGCTGAGTTGCATAGATCAAGGCTTATGTTGAAAAGCAAAGTCTTGTGGTTGATGATCAAAGCACGGCCTACGTGGCAGCTTTGTGTATAGCGTGGATTCGCGATCCTCACACCTCGGTATGAGTCAAAAACGGGATACGGACCATTGGGAAAACACGATGTTTCTTTCTAGCTTTGGTGGTGTCAGTGACTTACCAGCCCTGACATTTATATACTTTTCACCTTTGTGGTTGTTGGAATAAGGCGCCTCGATTATAGGTCTGTAAGGACCGGGAAACGTGTGTTCAGGAATAATTAATCCTCAAACGTAAGAGAGGACCGGCCCAACCGATCCAGGGGTTACCCAGAGTGTGTAGTCCTGAGGCATTTGCTAGAGTGTCTCGAAGTGGAGAGGAGCTTGCCCCTTGCCTCGACTCATGACGGAAATCCAATTTCCAATACGTGTATTGCGGTTTTAATTGTAGAACTAGGATGGCGACATGATATATGGTACCCATGCCGTCTATGATTTATATTTATGATTGAAATTGTTTTGACACTATACACTTATTATAGTATCAAATGATTTGTTTTAAACGTACCAAGCATGTTTGGCTATTATAAGGGAAAACCCTATCCTCCGGCTTGCGTTGCATTGTGTGATGGGACCTGGGTCTTATAATAGCTTCATTTTTCGAAAAAGCATTGCGTTGTTTATTCTAAGCACTGGTATTCTTGGGAGGAAACTCGTTCCGTGTTATACGGCGTGGTCCCTTGAATTACTCTCTTTTTAAAGTAAATTTTAAATAACTGTTTTAGTTCTCACACCAGTCACATGACTGACCTGGAGTTTATTGTTTTAACCTAAACTCTGGGTGCCCTTATTTTCGACACGGGCAGCTAGTAGTTTTGGTTTTGCAGATTTATATTCACAGGATCCTGATTTACAGCTGGGACGATGCTCGGAAAGCTCTGTATCCGTGTATCACTTTCAGTTGTGTTTTGTATATTTTTCCACTGCTATGTAATTTATTGTAATCTCTGATATTTATCGAGTGTAAATTATTCAATTATACTCTGTATATTCTTGTATCTGATGGAATTGTTGTAATAGCAATGAAATGTTCTTCCGTCTGCGTTCAATTGTGTGTTGTTCTCAAAGTATCCGCTCTTTCCTTCACGGGGAAGTTACGGGTCCTCACAGTGGTATCAGAGCTTTGGTTTACAGAGCTCGAGAACAAGACACATTAGAACCATACGAAAGAATTCATCAAATATTGGATTAGTAATATCCAATTAGAATGACTCGTTAGAGATAGGATCAGTAGTATCCTAAAACGAGTGTGAAGAGTATATTTTTCAAATGAAAACAATATTGTTTTGAAATTTAAATCACTTTATACGTATTTGAATATTTATTTATTTTGAATTTGGACAATCAAGTATATATAGGTTTCGCGTATACGCGTCATGAACATATAATCGAAGTTTTAACATACTGGATAGATATAGAATCACATTCTAGTCGCCCGGAGATGGTACTGATAATTGTCATGACATCATCAGTATTTATGTTCGTGTTTCGAAGGTGTGATTTCTATATATTTCCATTTAGACTGGTGTGAGAACCAAAACTAATATAGCTAGAATACATTGTTGTGAATTGGCATCAAAAACATGATTTTTGTATATGTATCAAAATTATGAATTTGAAACTCTAATTCACTAATGGATTGATGTTTGTGTTGTTTGTTTATTTGTTTGATAATTTTTAGCCATTATGCATAATTGTACCAAATATTGAACTGTATTGAAAATTGGTTGCATTTGCTTGAAAATACATGTACTCACATTGAACAGGTCATAGCAAGGAGGCTAGAGCAGAGAATAAAATTTGTTTGCCCGACAAATAGGTACATGTTTACTATATAATTTACTGTTTTGTTTGGGTGATGATGATTTTATGAGCCTATTGGCTAGCCGCTTGGCTTTTTCTTTTTCTTTTTGAGATCAGAAGGCCTATATGGCAATTTCGGGATTTTCCCGTGGCTCCCGGTGCAGGGGAGGTTATGGCGAAATTTTTCGAAAATTTAGGGTGTTAGCCAAATTTTTGAAGAATTTGAAAATTCTCAAAAACTAAAAAGTCGGAGAATGGAAGCCAGATCGAACGTAGAGTTGATTAATCAAACCACTTTCGACTTTGTTCCTTTTCGGGGACGAAAAGTTTTAAGTGGGGGAGAATGTAACAACCCGGAAATGCGGGCCAGTTAAAAATTTTTATTTTGGCAATTTTAGCGAATTTTGAATATTTAAAATGGATTATTTTAAATAATATCGACGAGAAATTTATTTTGTATAATTCGAACATATATTTATATATGTCGTCGTTAGAATATAAATAATTATATATAATTATAAATAGGAATTGAAAATGGCGCGATAGTTCGATAATTCAATTTCAAACTTCAATTGAATGTACCGGGTGCAAAATAAACCGGATTTTAGTGAAACCAAAAATAATGGAATCTAATTGAGAATACCTTTCCAACGAATCCGAAAAATCAAATTTTCATAGCAGGAATCAAAAGATATGTCCAGTTGAAAATTCTGAATAGTCGCTATGGAATTCAGGCCCATAAAAATGGGAATTTTGCAAACGACCTCGGATTTCGACGAAACCACTTTTGTTGGATCCGTGATGTCAAGTTATTGCTAGGTTTCAAATTTCATAATTTTTCGAATCAATATGTGAGCGTGGCAAAGGAAAACGTGTTTTGACCATTTCAGTTGAATTTAATCGACTGGAAAATGGCCATTTTTCCAACGGTCTCAGAATTCTACGAAACTAGTTTTGTTAGGACCGAATCGTCAATGCGACGTTAGAAAATATTTTTGTGGGGATTTTTAGTGTTAGTATGCGACCTCGGTAAATTGAAATGCGCGTTCAAATTCAATATATAGAGTTATATTTTGATTCTGACGGAAACTGATCGAAACAGTCAAATCAGACTACGATACATATCCCATTGTGTTTGGAATGGGGGTAATTAGCTATGGACGACAGGCGGTGGGCCTCGTTTCGAGTTCGAATGAAAAAGTTACTTTTTAAAAATAAAATAAAATATAAATAATTATATTCATATACCCCCCCTTTTTGATTCTTCTCAGATCAGAAATAAAAAACCTAATCTAACGCCGCCCCCACGATCGGAGCCTGGCCATCCAAGGCTGCCGTCCCCCTTCTGCGCCGTCCTCCTCCCCTCTTCTTCACCCCGCTCCGCCTCTCTCCTCTCCTCCTTGAACCGAGACCCCACGACCAGCCCTGAAACTGACCACCCAAGCTGCGCCCTCCGCCACTCCATCGCCCCCGCCAGAGGACCTCGATGCGACCCCCTGCCTCCCCTCCACCTTTCCTCCCTCCTCCCTTCGATAAAGACAACCGCCACAGCCCCCCAGTCACGAACCCCGATCGCCGTGAACGCCTCCCTAACACCAGACCTCCGGAGCGACGGATTTCCCCCTCCGACGATGCCAAATAGTAAGTTTTACTGTTATGGATATTTATTTATTTTTGCTATCATTTATTCAGGTCTATAAAAATTTGGTTTTTCATATAAATTTTATAGCATATAAGTTTCGATTTTTATAGAAGTAGCAGAATAAAAATATAATTTTTATTATAGTAGGAGAATAAAAATATAATTTTTATTATAGTAGAAGAATAAGAATATAATTTTTATTATAGTAGAAGAATAAAAATATAATTTTTATTATAGTAGAAGAATAAAAATATAATCTTTATATTAGTAGAAGGTTAAAAATATAATTTTTATAATATAGAAAGGTTAAAAATATATTTTTTATATAATATAGATATCGTTCTTTATTATGTAGAAGGAATAAAAATATAATTTTTGTAAAGTAGAAATATTAAAGATGGGATTTTTATATTAGTAGATGAATAAAAATACGATTTTTGTAATATATAGGTAGTAAAGATTTGATCTTTATATATGTAGCGAGATAAAAATCTGATTTTTATTATATATACGTTGAAATAAAGTGGTGATTTTTATAGTGATGTAATAAAAAGGTGAAATCTTTATATTTGAAAAGGTGAAATCTTTATATTTGAAAAGATGAAATCTTTATGTTTCAAAAGGTGAAATCTTTATATTTGAAAAGGTGAAATCTTTATATTTGAAAGGAAGAAGTCTTTATATTTGAAAAGATGAAATCTTTATATTTGAAAAGATGAAATCTTTATATTTGAAAAGATGAAATCTTTATATTTGAAAAGGTGAAATCTTTATATTTGAAAAGGTGAAATCTTTATATTTGAAAAGGCAAAATCTTTATATTTGAAAAAGCGAAATCTTTATATAGAGAATAGCGTGATAAAAATATAATCTTTATTATATGAACATCGATGTAAAAATAGAATTTTTATCTATATAATAGCGAAGTAAAAATTCGATTTTTATATATTGAATAGCAAACTAAAAATTCGATTTTTATATATGTAGTGAATACGGGCAGCGAAAGTGAAGAAAGGCGAGGACGAAGAAGAGTCGAGATGATTGGATTAGCTATCGGTGAGAACTTCTCACTCTAAATTTCTTTTTCTAGTTATATTATAATATATGCTAGGATGCAGACGGTGCTTAGCAGCACCTGACACCCGTCATCCACAGACCATGGATGGCTTGTTTGTTTGATTGATGTGTTGTGAAATTTGGTTGTGTTGTTGACGTGAAATCGATAATATAAATTAATGTGTTGAAAGGAAATAAAATATTTATATAGTTAAAAATATTTTATCGTTAAAAATATAATTTTTAACGTGAATGTGAATAAATAAATATTTATAAACAAATTGGCCGATTTGTTTATATACACTGATTTGACTGATATTGATTGGGTCGATAAATTTTACACATCGCCCAACTGCACAAATAAAATCTGTGTTTGATTGTTTGAAACCCCACACGGGTACTGGGATAAAATACGACATACACTAATCCTAATAATTAGTTGTTTGTCGATCGATTGATTGACAGGCTGTTATAAGCGTTAGATATCTATATTTGATGCTTATACAGTGTAGTGCACTTTGGATGATGGTTGATTATTTCTCGTTGCTATTATATACATGCGTTGTATGGAATCCATATAGTTAACGCTATATGGTGATTGATTGGGCCTCATTCCAATTTTGAAAATAAAGAATATTATAAAATATATTGAATAACAAAATTAGTCACATGTGGACAGTACTCATTCTTTGAGATTAGACATGTGTTGAACGAAATATTTTAACAATAAAATTTACATCTTTATAATTATAAAATAAAGGTTTATGTGTTGACAGTACTCATTCGTTGAGATTAGTCATGTGTTGAATGAAATATTTTAACAGTAAAATTTACTTCTTTATCATATATAAAATTAGAAACTAATTGGAAAATAGATAAGATGAGTGGTCTCCTGGATATTGATCTGATTTTGGTTTCGGCCTTCGGGGTTAATATTCAGGGAATCGTTCTCTTACTAATTTATGGTTGGAGTCTGATTTAAATCAAACGATAGATACCATAATTTTATAAAATATATTGAATAACAAAATTAGTCACACGTAGACAGTACTCATTCGTTGAGATTAGTCATGTGTTGACAAAAATATAGATTCATTTGTTGAATAGAATAATGGAATTATTGAAATGTATAAAGCCGTATTGATTAGAGATGCGCTATTTTGACGCGAACAATATTTATATCGATTATATTCATTTTTAAATTTGAATTGGATCGAATAGAAAACCAATTTGAATTGAATCGAATAGAAAACCAATTTGAATTGAATCGAATAGAAAACCAATTTGAATTGAATCGTATAGAAAACCAATTCGAATTGAATTGAATATAAAACCAATTTGAATTGAATCGAATAGAAAACCAATTCGAATTGAATTGAAAAGAAAACGAATTCGAATTGAATTGAAAAGAAAACAAATTCGAATTGAATTGAATATAAAACCAAATTGAATCGAATAGAAAACCAATTCGAATAGAATTGAAAAGAAAACCAATTCGAATTGAATTGAATATAAAACCAATTTGAATTGAATCGAATAGAAAACCAATTCGAATTGAATTGAATATAAAACCAATTCGAATTGAATTGAAAAGAAAACGAATTCGAATTGAATTGAAAAGAAAACTAATTCGAATTGAATTGAATATAAAACGAATTCGAATTGAATTGAATATAAAACCAATTCGAATTGAATTGAAAAGAAAACGAATTCGAATTGTATTGAATATAAAATGAATTCGAATTGAATTGAATAGAAAACGAATTTGAATTGAGTTGAATATAAAACGAATTGAAATAGAATAAAAATCGATTTGAAATGAATTCAAATTGAATTGAAATTTGAATTGAATAGAAATGGATTTTAAACCGAATTTATAAGGAAAAAATCAATTTTGATTTGAATTGAAATGGAAGTTGAAATTGTTTTTGAAATGAATTTAAAACTATTTATAAAATTCGTTTTGAATAGAAATCGACGAAATATATATTATATATATTATATATATAATATAATGGTCTGAATAGAACGCGCCGCGCCGCGGCAATTCGCGAATTTCGACCATTAACTTCGAACGGACATTACGGGAGATCCGACCGTCGGATTCTCCTAAAATCGGAACCGTTGGGTTCGTACCGAAAATAGATTTATAAAATATTAGAAATTTGAAATCTAACGGTTGGATTTGGAGATACGTCCAAATCAAATTTGGAAAAGGTCGTTGTAAGTGCAGTTCGATGGCCATTGATGGAAATCGACTGTACGGGCCTTGATAAAATTATTAAAAATAGTAATAATTTGTGTAAAATCATAAGAAATGATTTGGGAAAAATTGGGATGAAAAACTCCATATTTGAAAAGATAAAAATAGATTTTTATCGAAATGAACTAGTTTTGAACTAAAATTAAAACCCATTTATTTTTAAATTAATAAATTGGATTTGAAATGGGTTTTAAATAGAATTGATTTGTGGGTTTATCGTGAAGGGTGTTTTAAATAACACTTGTTCTTTAACTCGATAATAAATAGAATGTGATTTGGGTTTATCGTGAACAGTGTTTTAAATGACATTAGTTCTTTAACCCAGAAAAAGGAGTTTTAAGGAATCTGCAATTAGATTGAAAGGTGAATTGATAATCTAAATTATCAAATTTAGAAAGTGAGCGAGAATGGAGCATCACCAGTTTTGCTCCAAAATGATAGTTAAATCTTTAATAAGATTTGAACGTGAAATGGTAATTAAATTTACCGATAACACCACAGTGTTAGATATGGAGTATTACCAGTTTTGCTTCATGGGATGAATAGGTTGGGATTGGGAAATAAAATAAATAATTACTTCGGTGTGGTTCGCTAATCTCGATTAGTTTGGAAAACCATAATTTGGTTTGAAATGACATCCAAAGGAAGATTAAAGGATAAATTTTAAAGAATTTATCTTGGATAAAATTAATGGGAACCTTTCCCTAAGAATATGAAATTTAGAAACTAGCCGTAGGTTAGTTAAGAAGAATGGTTTCCTGGGTATTGATCTTGTAATAACCCGTAAAATGTGAACCAGTTTAAAATTTTTAAAGTTAGGTTATTAACAAGAAATTTGAATGATTAAAATAGCCTATTTCCATAAAATATAGAATTGTGTATAATATGGCAGTTTGAAATTTTGAATACCAACTTTGTCTGACAGTACCGGGTGGAAAATATAACGGATTTTAACGAAACTGAAAATATTTAAATCTGTTTAGCAATACCTTTCTAACGAATCTGAAAAATCGAAATTTCATAACGAAAGTCAAAAGTTATGGCCAAATGAATTTTCAGAAAGGTCGCTATATAGTATATATAGCCCTTGAAAATTGAGATTTTGCATACGACCTCGGAATTCGACGAAACCACTTTTGTTGGGTCCGGGATGTCAAATTATTGCTAAGTTTCAAATTTCGTAATTTTTGAAGCTAGTATGTGAGCGGGGCAAAAGATAACGTGTTTGGTCAAATTCTGTTAAAATGGGTCGACCTAAAAAGGGCCGTTTTTCAAACGAGCTCAGAATTCGACGAAACTGGTTTTGTTAGGACCGTATCGTCAAAACAAAGCTAGATTTATTTTTCTGGAATTTTTCTATTCAGTTTGTGGCCCTGGCAAATTGAAATGTACGTTTAAATTAATTATCGAATGTTTTATATTTTAAATTGAAAAATAACTGACTGTAACAGTCGAAATGGCCAACGAAACATATCCCATTGTGTCCGGAATAGGGGTAATTAGCTAGGGGCGACAGTCGTTGGGTTTAAAAAGGAGTCCGTTTGCAAAAACACTATTTAAAAATTTCCTATAAATTCTGGCCAATAGGAAATTTTCTTTTAAAAAAAAAAAAAAAAACCTAAAAACCCTAAGCCGCCAGAACTATCGACGACGCACGTCGTTCGCTCCTTCCCGACGAAAATCCCGCCGCCACAGGCGACGCCAGCCAACGCCACCACCCTTAATCGACGCCGCCCACCTCCTTCTTCAAATCCGACCAACCCCCGCTCTTCCTCCCTTCGCCAGCGTCGAGAACGACGCCCAGGAAGTCGCCGACTTCACGTCGACGCCACGATCGCCAGAGGCGATCGCACCTGCTCCTCCGACCACCGATAGGACCGCCTCGCTCCCCTCTTTCAAGTCCCACTCTCTGATCGGAGGATAGATTCACGGATTTTCTGAAAATCCGAACCCTAGTTTCGAAATCAAAAAGGGGTATACGGCTAAACTGATTTTTACACTTTAAAGCGTCGCAAACTTGTAAAAATCATATCTTTTTGCTATGTTAACGAAATTCGATGAAACAGGAGACAGCGTGACCGCAAGGAGGCTCTCTACGTTCTAGAAGAAGCCGCGGATTTTTCTGACCTTCCTACGATTTTTAGCACCGCAAGAACCAATGTGAGGAATCTAAACTGTTTGTGTGAATGTAATCGCGTTGTATAAATTATATAAGCAAAGTGTAAATTATATACGCATTGTATACCTCATGTACATGTGTTGTATAAGTTATATTAGCGATGTATAAATTATACAAGCGTTGTTTGAAACATATATGCTTTGAATTGTGATGAAATGCAAGTGAATTATTATACTATATATATATATATACTCCCCTCGTCCACAAACCATGGACGATATTTATTGCTTGTGTTTGACGTGATATTATATGGTATGACGAATGGTTGGAAATAATTGTTTGTGGTTGATATTATGGTTGAAAAATACCCTCTTGTGGTTGAAACAAAATAGAATAGGATTGTGGAATTGAAAATAAAACATGCCGCCTGCGTGCGAACTAGATGCATGATCCCCATTGTCAAAAACCGCGAGGTTTTAAGGTAGAGCGAGGAGCCGTACTAGGGACGGTCCCGGTTTTAACTACCATGCCGTTATGCTGCCGAAATTTTCTGAAATATTTATGTGTTAGAATAATTTTCCTTCATTGAAATTATTTACATATGCTATATCGAATATTCGTGTGTTGAGTTGCAATTCATTCGTTGAGTTGAAATTCATGTGTTGAATATTATTCGAATTTAAACAAATGGCTTTAGCAATAAAAATCATATTTTTATATATATACAAACGATATAGAATATTCATGTGTTGAGTTGCAATTCATTCGTTGAGTTGAAATTCATGTGTTGAATATTATTCGAATTTAAACAAATGGCTTTAGCAATAAAAATCATATTTTTATATATATACAAACGATATAGAATATTCATGTGTTGAGTTGCAATTCATTTGTTGAGTTGAAATTCATGTGTTGAATATTATTCGAATTTAAACAAATGGCTTTAGCAATAAAAATCACATTTTTATATATATACAAACGATATCGAATATTCATGTGTTGAGTTGCAATTCATTAGTTGAGTTGAAATTCATGTGTTGAATATTATTTGAATTTAAACAAATGGCTTTAGCAATAAAAATCACATTTTTATATATATACAAACTATATAGAATATTCATGTGTTGAGTTGCAATTCATTCGTTGGGTTGAAATTCATGTGTTGAATATTATTTGAATTTAAACAAATGGCTTTAGCGATAAAAATCACATTTTTATATATATACAAACTATATAGAATATTCATGTGTTGAATTCCAATTCATTCGTTGGGTTGAAGTTCATGTGTTGAATGTTATCATCTTTTAAAAATAAAATGAATCGACATTGAAAACTATATTTTTATGATAAATATGAAGTGTTAAAAATACACATGCGTCGAATAAATATTTTTGATGATAAAAATATTCCTTTTATCATGTATACGCTTAGTTAAAAATACACATGCGTCGAATAAATATTTTTGATGATAAAAATATTCCTTTTATCATGTATACGCTTAGTTAAAAATACACATGTGTCGAATAAATATTTTTGATGATAAAGATATTCCTTTTATCATGTATACGCTTAGTCAAAAATACACATGTGTCGAAAAAATATTTTTGATGATAAAAATATTCCTTTTATCATGTATACGCTTAGTTAAAAATACACACGTGTTGAAATAAATAATAGTTTGCTAGAAATATTATTATTAGCTTTGTTCTGCATATATATACATGTGTTGAACAGGAAAAATGGATTAGCTGTTGAGTAAAGAAATTATTTGCGTGCCCGACAAATAGGTAAACCTTGATGAGTTGGCTGCGCAATTTTATTTATATATCAACTCCTGTGAATGCCATTGGATGCGGAGTGCTGGTTTTTCTGTGTGAAATAATAAACAATGCCATAGGATAGTAACAATTAATTTTGAACTACACTACATGGCATACTTCTTGATGATAGGCATACTTCATCATATTCCACATAAGCAATTGGAGCTTGTGTGACGAGGTGGAAGATTTACCATATAAGCAAGAGGCTTGTATGGCGATGACTATATACTACAGGTTGAACTGATGACTGATATGGACTATATAAATTATAACGATAAATTGCCAGATTAATAAAAACCCCACACGGGTCTGGAGTTGACAATAATCACGTCGCTCTAGTTATTAGATACGGCACATGGACTATTTATTTCCACACGGAAACGGGGTGACGGGAATTTATTCTCTGGAGTGATTATCAGTACATGCTCCCCCGTAAACACCAGAATATATCACTAAAAATATGTGAATGCTTTTTAGGATTTATTGGGTACCTAATACGGCCCAATAAATTTCCAAACCCCTCCCCGTACAAAGGAGGTTATGGCGAAATTTTTCGAAATATTAAGGCGTTAGTGAAATATTTGAAGTGAAACGAAGTTGGAAATATAAAATAAACTATAGTTGAAATTATAGATTGAACTATATTTATATATATAAATATAGATATAATTAAAAGGAATAGAGGCCGTGCAGTTCGCGTTTCGGAATCGTAATTTGAAACGATTAGTACGAGAAATCCGACCATCGGATTTTCCCGAAACCGCAACCGCTGGGTTCGCCTTGGAAATACCTTTCCAACGGCACCAACCTTGTAAAAATCCAACGGTTGGATTGTCCGGAATGTTTAATTCAAATCTGAAGAAAAACAGTGCCAGAATCGTTTATATTTATATATAAATATAAATATAATTAAATTAAATCGAATAACGACGCTGCAGTTCGAATTTTGAAACCGTAACTTCAAACGACTAGTGTGGAAGATCCGACCGTCGGATTCTCACGAAACTGGAACCGTTGGGTTCGCTTTGGGAATATCTTCCCACTAATATAGACTTTGTGGAAATCCAACGGTTAGATTTTCCGATATGTGTAAAACAAATTAAGGGAAAAACAGCGTCAATGACACGAAACGACCTGAAACGTCGTTTAATTAAATATGGCCATTTTAAAATAAATAAAAATGGCGAAAAATCGTTATAAAATATTATAAGCAACATAGGTTGCAAATAAACCAATTGGGCTTGAATTGTTTGATATTTGATGGTTGTATGTGTATGACATGAAAATAACACTAAATAACTGAAAGATGGATGTCGAATAACACAACCATAAAATGAATCGATTTAAATTCTAATGACGTGGATTATTTGAAAAGGCCGAGCTAACCCTCATTTCAAATAATTTATCGAGCGATTCGAATTGGAAAATGCAAAGACGATTCAAGACCGACAATCTTCGTATCGGTTGGATGGGCGCTACTGAGGTTCCTAACCGGAGTAGCTACCGGAAAGGGACGGAAGTAGTAGCCGTCTGAACGTATGTGTTGATTGGACGGATATACGAGGAATTTGACGCCTCCGGTTTCGTTCAGACCCAGGACGGACTTGTAAATGGACTGTGTGTCTGACATTGGATTTTGTTCTATACTGATTGATCTCTGTTAAATATATATCTGTTTGGCGGCGGAGAATTTATTCTTTTGCTTAACGCCCTTCTCTGAGACGTACGAGCTTAGAGGTTATATATCGATGGAAGTCAATCGTATGGAGTGGACTGCCTATGTGGCATGCCAAGATGCTATGATCAAGGCTCCTGTTGAAAAGCAAAGTCTTGTGGATGATGATCAAAGCAAGGTCTACGTGGCCTGGCTTTGTGTATTTCGTAGATTCGCGAGTCTCACACCCCGGTATGAGTTAAAAACGGGATACGGACTGCAGGGAGAGCACGACGTTTCTTTCTAGCTATGGTGGTGTCAGTGACTTACCAGCCCTGACATATATATCTACTTTTCACCTTTGTGGTTGTTGGAATGCGAGGCGCCTCGATTATAGGTCTGTAAGGACCGGGAAACGTGTGTTCAGGCATAATTAATCCTCTAACGTAAGTGAGGACCGGCCCTGAAGATCCAGGATACCCAGTGTGCGTAGTCCTGAGGCATTTGCTAGAGTGTCTCGAAGCGGAGAGGAGCTTGCCCCTTGCCTCGACTCATGACGGAAATCCAATTTCCAATACAAGATAATGGATTTGATTGTAGAACTAGTATGGAGACATAGTAGATGGTAGCTATGCCGCCTATGATTGATATTTATGATGCTATTCGTTTTTGAAACATATATGCACTAGTAATAATATCAAATGACTTTGCTTTATACGTATCAAGCATATTTGGCCCTTATAAGGTAAAACTCTATCCTCCGGCTTGCGTTGCATTGTATGATGGGACCTGAGTCTTATACTGGCTCCATTCTTTCTAAAAGCATTGCGTTGTTTTAAAAAAGAATTTACTTTGTTTTAAATGCACTAGCAATCACAGGAGTAAACCCGTTCCGCGAAAGTGGCGTGGTCCTATGATTTGCTATTACTGTTGTTTAACTGTTAAATAGATTCCTCATACCAGTCCCCATGACTGACTCGTTGTTTGTTTCACTTTGCAAACGCGGGTGCCCTTATTTTCACACGGGCAGCCTAGTACACAGGTGACAGGTGGTTTTTGGTTCTGCACTGCTGCACAGCGTGCACTTTTGGCTCATGGCGAGGCTGACTTCATAGAGATGACTTAGATATTTTCCGCCATTACTGTATTTATATTATGATTCCGCCACTGGCGATGCAGACTGATTTACTTTCCGTATTTCTCACTATATGTATATGTATTCCGCCTCTGGCGATGATGACTGGTCACTTTCCTTTTATTTACTAAGTATATCCCACGTTCTGCTATTCTGATATTCCTACATGTTGTGATTCCGCTGTCATATCCATGTAAAAATTATTTTATTTATTGTTTCTGCTATTTTCTGTACTCTGCTATGATGATTAATGTGTTATTTCCTAATGATTATCCTTAATACCGCCCCTCGGATTTTGGGATCGTCACAGTTGGTATCAGAGCCTTGGTTAACCTTAGTTCCGGGATCTAACACATTAAACACCTCGTCAGAATAGAATCAGTAGTGTTCTAATGCGAGTAGCTCATTAGAGATAGGATTTGTAATGTCCTAAAATGAGCTAAGCAGATTAGCAAAACAATTTGATCAGTACATCATCATTATCTTTCCTTGTATTCCCTTGCTTTATCATTTATGAAAATTATCAAATCTGTGAGCTTGACTCTTTTCTTGCTTATACAGTATTCTCTTAGATGGCTACACGAGCAGCAACAGCTAGAGGAGGCCGTGGAGGCCGAGGAGTTGCAGCAGGAGGACGGGGGAATATCCTCGTAGCTGTGGAGATCCCCATTGTTCAGCCACCAATACCTGAAGACTTTGAGTTAGATAAAGTGGCAAAGAGATACAGAAACCTTGGAGGGAAACCTTTCACTGGCACTGGCACAGTGACCGAGGCAATAGCTTGGCTAAAAACCTGTGAGAAGATCTTCGAAGGTATGGGCATGGGAACTAACAATAAAGCCCGACTTGGCATTTGGCTCCTTCAGGAGGAAGCAGAGCTATGGTGGGATGCCATTACCTCTGAAGATGCAGCTGGTACTATCCGGACTTGGGAGCAGTTCAAAGCTTTGTTCAATGAGAAGTTTGTACCAGAACAAGCTCTTGAGAGGATGCGAGAGCAATTTGCTAATCTCCAGCAGGGAGACCTCTCTATTCAGGACTATCTAAATAAGTTCACCCAGCTATCGCGCTATGCTCCAGAGCTGATTATGACAAACAAAGCGAAGAATAAGAGGTTCATATTTGGGCTGAAGCGCAAGTATCACGATAGAGCTATGAGAAACATCAAACTCTCCTTTACAGAACTAGTAGAGATGGCTTGCAACTACGAAGACATGGATGAGAGGCATGCTAGCCAAGACCGCGCTAAAAGCCAAGCAGGGAATAAGCGCAAGACTTCAACAGACCAACACGAATCTAGCATTACCGCGGCCGCTACTCAAAAACCCACAAAGATCCCGAAAGGAAACTGCTACAATTGCGGGAAGCCCGGTCATTTCTCTAATGTATGCAAAGCCCCAAAGAAGCCAAAGGCAAAAGACTCAGCCGAGTGCTACAACTGCCACAAGAAGGGGCACTACAGCAGGAACTGCCCTCTGAAGCAGAATGCACTGGTGGCCCATGTCTATGACGGGAATACCCCGCCAGCTATCACCGATGGATTAGGTAAACCCGATGTCTTGGGAGGTACCCTTTCCATTAAAAATATTCCTGTTTCTGTACTTTTTGATACTGGTGCATCACGTAGCTTCATTTCTGGTAAAATTGTTCATAAGTTAAAATTGAAACAAAGAATTCTAAAGGAACCGATTAAAGTTCAAAACCCGATAGGAGGTTCTGTTAGTCTCAGTTTATACTGCAGAGTGCCTATCTCTTATTCATGTTACAAGTTTCCCATCCACTTAATTGTCATGGATTTATCAGAATTCGATGTTATTCTCGGTCTGGAATGGTTAACAAAATATAAGGCCGAAGTTAGATGTGCCGAAAGAATCGTGAAAGTTGAAACAAAATCGGGGCATATCACTATACCATGCCTCGGTGCAGAAATTAATAGAACAGAATTCTGGGCTTCTTTAGAAATTACTCCCCCTTCAATAGAAAAGATACCGGTCGTTAAAAATTATGCGGATGTGTTTGAAGAAGTAGAAAACTTACCGCCGCAATGAGAAATTGAGTTTAGAATTGATCTAATTCCGAATGCTCGACCAGTAGTTCATCCAATAAGAAGAATGGCCCCGAAAGAAAAAGAAGAGCTAAGTAGTCAAACCCGAGAATTACTTTGGAAAGGTCTGATCATACCAAGCTTTTCAGCGTGGGGAGCCGCAGTAGTATTTTTTCCTAAATCAGACGGTACTCTAAGACTTTGCGTCGATTACAGGGATCTCAATAAACAAACACTGAAGAACAAATATCCTTTGCCCCGAATAGACGATCTGTTAGATCAATTAAATGGAGCAACCGTATTCTCCCGAATGGACCTAGCTACAGGTTTCCACCAATTGCGTATAGCGGAAGACTGTGTTCCTTTGACAGCCTTCAGGGGTCCCGATTTATTTTACGAATGGTTAGTAATGCCGTTCGGCTTGTGCAATGCTCCAGCATACTTCGTTGATCTTATGAACAGAGTGTTCCGTGGTGTGTTGAATAAATTTGTTCTAGTCTTCATCGATGACATTCTAATCTACTCTAAGTCGGAAGAAGAGCATGCAAGACATTTAGAACAAGTGTTGAAAATTCTAAGAAGAAATGTCTTGAAAGCTAAATTTTCTAAGTGTGTCTTCTGGCAGAATGAAGTTAAATTCCTTGGCCATGTCGTATCAAAAGAAGGAATTGCGGTAGATCCAAGCAAAATTACAGCGATTCAGAACTGGAAACAACCTACTACGCCCACTGAAGTTCGAAGTTTCCTTGGATTAGCTAGTTACTATCGGAAATTCGTTCAGGATTTTTCCAAGATATCAGGAGTTTTGACGAAGCTTACAAAGAAGCATGAAAAATTCAAATGGACTCCCGAATGTGAAGAAGCTTTCCAGGAGCTGAAACTGAAATTGACAACCGCTCCAGTATTGACCATTATATAAGGCAACCAAGACTTGACTGTATGGACAGATGCTTCTATTAGAGGGCTAGGAGCAGTGTTAATGCAAAAAGGCCAAGTGATCGCTTATGCCAGCCGTCAACTAAAGCCGCATGAAAGAAACTATGCTACTCATGATCTTGAGTTATTAGCTATCGTGTTCGCTTTAAGAATATGGAGGCATTATTTATTGGGCAAGAAATTCGAACTATACACCGATCATCAATCCTTGAAATATCTGTTCACTCAGAAAGATTTAAACCTGAGGCAACAGCGTTGGTTAGAATTCCTTGCAGCATATGATTTTGAAATTATATACACCCCAGGGAAAGCCAATGTTGTAGCAGATGCGCTCAGCAGAAAGAATGAAATCATCGCCAGTTTTGTCATCACGTCTTCATTAATAGACAGGATCTCGACTCTTCAGAAAGACGATGAATTTATTCAAAGAATCAGTCAAAGAGTCAAAGGAGGTGAATCCACAAGTTTTCGACTCGATGACAAAGGAGTTCTAAGATTAAAGGGTAGAATCTGCATCCCAAACCTTCCCGAGCTCAGAAGAGAAATACTTGACAAGTGCCACAAGTCCAAATTAAGTATCCATCCCGGTGTGAGCAAAATGTATAACGACATCAAACGCACATTCTGGTGGAGAGCTATGAAAAGAGATATTTCAATATATGTTAGCAGATGCTCCACTTGTCAGCTAGTTAAGAGTGATCAGCAGAAATTGGCGGGATTATTGCAACCATTAGAAATTCCTGGATGGAAGTGGGAACAAATCTCGATGGACTTCATCGATGGCTTGCCTCGAACTAGAAAAGGAAACGACAGTATATGGGTAATCGTAGATCGCTTCACGAAGACTGCCCATTTCATACCTGTCCGATCCAACAGAACGGCTCAAAGTCTAGCACAGATTTACTTCAAAGAAATAGTTAAACTTCATGGAGTGCCGCTCAGTATAGTCAGCGATAGAGATCCCCTATTTACTAGCAAATTCTGGGAAGCATTCCAGACAGAATTGGGAACCAAATTAAATTTAAGCACCGCTTATCACCCTCAGACAGATGGCCAAACTGAACGGGTGAATAGAATTTTAGAAGATTTGCTGCGAGCTTGCGTTATTGATTTTGGAGGTTCATGGGAAGATCATTTGCATTTAGCAGAATTCTCTTACAACAATAGCTATCAAGCAAGTTTGGGAATGTCCCCATTTGAAGCACTATACGGTAGACCGTGCAGATCCCCCGCATGTTGGATAGAACCTGGCAACAGACTTGTGTTAGGGCCCGATATGATTCAAGAAGCATCGGATAAAGTCGATTCCATTAAGAAGCGATTAAAAACCGCACAGAGCCGACAGAAAAGTTATGCTGATGCGAGAAGAAGGGATATATCGTTTGCCGTTGGCGATTATGTTTATTTAAGAGTTTCTCCCATGAGAGGGGTAATCAGATTTGGCAAGACTGGGAAGTTGGCACCGAGATTTATTGGTCCCTTTCCTATACTTGAACGGATTGGAACTCTTGCATATAGGGTTTCATTACCTAATTGGTTGCCTGGTATACATGATGTGTTCCACGTATCTCAACTCAAAAAACATGTTCATGATCCCGACCTTATTGTGGAAGAAGCAGCACAACATGATATTGACATAACTCCAGAATTAGCACTCAGTAGAGAGCCATTAAAGATAGTTGGCAAAGAAACCAGAGAGCTAAGGAGGAAAAAGATTCATTTATTCAAAGTGCAGTGGAGTAGTGATCCTAGAGACTGTACTTGGGAGACTGAGGAAAGCATTAAACAAGCCTATCCCAAATGCAGAGTGGACATCTCTGACTAACTCCGGTGCAAGGTACGTTTACAATACTTTGCATTTACATTTTATTTCCTGCTTAACTGTTATTTCCTTTTCGAGGACGAAAAGTTTTAAGTGGGGGAGATTGTAATAACCTGGAAAATGTGAACCAGTTTAAAATTTTTAAAGTTAGGTTATTAACAAGAAATTTGAATGATTAAAATAGCCTATTTCCATAAAATATAGAATTGTGTATAATATGGCAGTTTGAAATTTTGAATACCAACTTTGTCTGACTGTACCGGGTGGAAAATATAACGGATTTTAACGAAGCTGAAAATATTTAAATCTGTTTAGCAATACCTTTCTAACGAATCTGAAAATTCGAAATTTCATAACGAAAATCAAAAGTTATGGCCAAATGAATTTTCAGAAAGGTCGCTATATAGTATATATAGCCCTTGAAAATTGAGATTTTGCATACGACATCGGAATTCGACGAAACCACTTTTGTTGGGTCCGGGATGTCAAATTATTTCTAAGTTTCAAATTTTGTAATTTTTGAAGCTAGTATGTGAGCGGGGCAAAAGATAACGTGTTTGGTCAAATTCTGTTAAAATGGGTCGACCTAAAAAGGGCCGTTTTTCAAACGAGCTCAGAATTCGACGAAACTGGTTTTGTAAGGACCGTATCGTCAAAACAAAGCTAGATTTATTTTTCTGGAATTTTTCGATTCAGTTTGTGGCCCTGGAAAATTGAAATGTACGTTTAAATTAATTATCGAATGTTTTATATTTTAAATTGAAAAATAACTGACTGTAACAGCCGAAATGGCCAACGAAACATATCCCATTGTGTCCGGAATGGGGGTAATTAGCTAGGGGCGACAGTCGTTGGGTTTAAAAAGGAGTCTGTTTGCAAAAACACTATTTAAAAATTTCCTATAAATTCTGGCCAATAGGAAATTTTCTTTTAAAAATAAATAAAAAAAAAACTAAAAACCCTAAGCCGCCAGAACTATCGACGACGCACGTCGTTCGCTCCTTCCCGACGAAAATCCCGCCGCCACAGGCGACGCCAGCCAACGCCACCACCCTTAATCGACGCCGCCCACCTCCTTCTTCAAATCCGACCAACCCCCGCTCTTCCTCCCTTCGCCAGCGTCGAGAACGACGCCCAGGAAGTCGCCGACTTCACGTCGACGCCACGATCGCCAGAGGCGATCGCACCTGCTCCTCCGACCACCGATAGGACCGCCTCGCTCCCCTCTTTCAAGTCCCACTCTCTGATCGGAGGATAGATTCACGGATTTTCTGAAAATCCGAACACTAGTTTCGAAATCAAAAAGGGGTATACGGCTAAACTGATTTTTACACTTTAAAGCGTCGCAAACTTGTAAAAATCATATCTTTTTGCTATGTTAACGAAATTCGATGAAACAGGAGACAGCGTGACCGCAAGGAGGCTCTCTACGTTCTAGAAGAAGCCGCGGATTTTTCTGACCTTCCTACGATTTTTAGCACCGCAAGAACCAATGTGAGGAATCTAAACTGTTTGTGTGAATGTAATCGCGTTTTATAAATTATATAAGCAAAGTGTAAATTATATACGCATTGTATACCTCATGTACATGTGTTGTATAAGTTATATTAGCGATGTATAAATTATACAAGCGTTGTTTGAAACATATATGCTTTGAATTGTGATGAAATGCAAGTGAATTATTATACTATATATATATATACTCCCCTCGTCCACAAACCATGGACGATATTTATTGCTTGTGTTTGACGTGATATTATATGGTATGACGAATGGTTGGAAATAATTGTTTGTGGTTGATATTATGGTTGAAAAATACCCTCTTGTGGTTGAAATACCTTTGTGGTTGAAAAATACCCTCTTGTGGTTGAAACAAAATAGAATAGGATTGTGGAATTGAAAATAAAACATGCCGCCTGCGTGCGAACTAGATGCATGATCCCCATTGTCAAAAACCGCGAGGTTTTAAGCTAGAGCGAGGAGCCGTACTAGGGACGGTCCCGGTTTTAACTACCCTGCCGTTATGCTGCCGAAATTTTCTGAAATATTTATGTGTTAGAATAATTTTCCTTCATTGAAATTATTTACATATGCTATATCGAATATTCATGTGTTGAGTTGCAATTCATTCGTTGAGTTGAAATTCATGTGTTGAATATTATTCGAATTTAAACAAATGGCTTTAGCAATAAAAATCATATTTTTATATATATACAAACGATATAGAATATTCATGTGTTGAGTTGCAATTCATTCGTTGAGTTGAAATTCATGTGTTGAATATTATTCGAATTTAAACAAATGGCTTTAGCAATAAAAATCATATTTTTATATATATACAAACGATATAGAATATTCATGTGTTGAGTTGCAATTCATTCGTTGAGTTGAAATTCATGTGTTGAATATTATTCGAATTTAAACAAATGGCTTTAGCAATAAAAATCACATTTTTATATATATACAAACGATATCGAATATTCATGTGTTGAGTTGCAATTCATTCGTTGAGTTGAAATTCATGTGTTGAATATTATTTGAATTTAAACAAATGGCTTTAGCAATAAAAATCACATTTTTATATATATACAAACTATATAGAATATTCATGTGTTGAGTTGCAATTCATTCGTTGGGTTGAAATTCATGTGTTGAATATTATTTGAATTTAAACAAATGGCTTTAGCGATAAAAATCACATTTTTATATATATACAAACTATATAGAATATTCATGTGTTGAATTCCAATTCATTCGTTGAGTTGAAGTTCATGTGTTGAATGTTATCATCTTTTAAAAATAAAATGAATCGACATTGAAAACTATATTTTTATGATAAATATGAAGTGTTAAAAATACACATGCGTCGAATAAATATTTTTGATGACAAAAATATTCCTTTTATCATGTATACGCTTAGTTAAAAATACACATGCGTCGAATAAATATTTTTGATGATAAAAATATTCCTTTTATCATGTATACGCTTAGTTAAAAATACACATGTGTCGAATAAATATTTTTGATGATAAAAATATTCCTTTTATCATGTATACGCTTAGTTAAAAATACACATGTGTCGAATAAATATTTTTGATGATAAAAATATTCCTTTTATCATGTATACGCTTAGTTAAAAATACACACGTGTTGAAATAAATAATAGTTTGCTAGAAATATTATTATTAGCTTTGTTCTGCATATATATACATGTGTTGAACAGGAAAAATGGATTAGCTGTTGAGTAAAGAAATTATTTGCGTGCCCGACAAATAGGTAAACCTTGATGAGTTGGCTGCGCAATTTTATTTATATATCAACTCCTGTGAATGCCATTGGATGCGGAGTGCTGGTTTTTCTGTGTGAAATAATAAACAACGCCATAGGATAGTAACAATTAATTTTGAACTACACTACGTGGCATACTTCTTGATGATAGGCATACTTCATCATATTCCACATAAGCAATTGGAGCTTGTGTGACGAGGTGGAAGATTTACCATATAAGCAAGTGGCTTGTATGGCGATGACTATATACTACAGGTTGAACTGATGACTGATATGGACTATATAAATTATAACGATAAATTGCCAGATTAATAAAAACCCCACACCGGTCTGGAGTTGACAATAATCACGTCGCTCTAGTTATTAGATACGGCACATGGACTATTTATTTCCACACGGAAACGGGGTGACGGGAATTTATTCTCTGGAGTGATTATCAGTACATGCTCCCCCGTAAACACCAGAATATATCACTAAAAATATGTGAATGCTTTTTAGGATTTATTGGGTACCTAATACGACCCAATAAATTTCCAAACCCCTCCCCGTACAAAGGAGGTTATGGCGAAATTTTTCGAAATATTAAGGCGTTAGTGAAATATTTGAAGTGAAACGAAGTTGAAAATATAAAATAAACTATAGTTGAAATTATAGATTGAACTATATTTATATATATAAATATAGATATAATTAAAAGGAATAGAGGCCGTGCAGTTCGCGTTTCGGAATCGTAATTTGAAACGATTAGTACGAGAAATCCGACCATCGGATTTTCCCGAAACCGCAACCGCTGGGTTCGCCTTAGAAATACCTTTCCAATGGCACCAACCTTGTAAAAATCCAACGGTTGGATTGTCCAGAATGTTTAATTCAAATCTGAAGAAAAACAGCGCCAGAATCGTTTATATTTATATATAAATATAAATATAATTAAATTAAATCGAATAACGACGCTGCAGTTCGAATTTTGAAACCGTAACTTCAAACGACTAGTGTGGAAGATCCGACCGTCGGATTCTCACGAAACTGGAACCGTTGGGTTCGCTTTGGGAATATCTTCCCACTGATATAGACTTTGTGGAAATCCAACGGTTAGATTTTCCGATATGTGTAAAACAAATTAAGGGAAAAACAGCGCCAGTGACACGAAACGACCTGAAACGTCGTTTAATTAAATATGGCCATTTTAAAATAAATAAAAATGGCGAAAAATCGTTATAAAATATTATAAGCAACATAGGTTGCAAATAAACCAATTGGGCTTGAATTGTTTGATATTTGATGGTTGTATGTGTATGACATGAAAATAACACTAAATAACTGAAAGATGGATGTCGAATAACACAACCATAAAATTAATCGATTTAAATTCTAATGACGTGGATTATTTGAAAAGGCCGAGCTAACCCTCATTTCAAATAATTTATCGAGCGATTCGAATTGGAAAATGCAAAGACGATTCAAGACCGATGATCTTCGTATCGGTTGGATGGGCGCTACTGAGGTTCCTAACCGGAGTAGCTACCGGAAAGGGACGGAAGTAGTAGCCGTCTGAACGTATGTGTTGATTGGACGGATATACGAGGAATTTGACGCCTCCGGTTTCGTTCAGACCCAGGACGGACTTGTAAATGGACTGTGTGTCTGACATTGGATTTTGTTCTATACTGATTGATCTCTGTTAAATATATATCTGTTTGGCGGCGGAGAATTTATTCTTTTGCTTAACGCCCTTCTCTGAGACGTACGAGCTTAGAGGTTATATATCGATGGAAGTCAATCGTATGGAGTGGACTGCCTATGTGGCATGCCAAGATGCTGTGATCAAGGCTCCTGTTGAAAAGCAAAGTCTTGTGGATGATGATCAAAGCAAGGTCTACGTGGCCTGGCTTTGTGTATTTCGTAGATTCGCGAGCCTCACACCCCGGTATGAGTTAAAAACGGGATACGGACTGCAGGGAGAGCACGACGTTTCTTTCTAGCTATGGTGGTGTCAGTGACTTACCAGCCCTGACATATATATCTACTTTTCACCTTTGTGGTTGTTGGAATGCGAGGCGCCTCGATTATAGGTCTGTAAGGACCGGGAAACGTGTGTTCAGGCATAATTAATCCTCTAACGTAAGTGAGGACCGGCCCAGAAGATCCAGGATACCCAGTGTGCGTAGTCCTGAGGCATTTGCTAGAGTGTCTCAAAGCGGAGAGGAGCTTGCCCCTTGCCTCGACTCATGACGGAAATCCAATTTCCAATACGAGATAACGGATTTGATTGTAGAACTAGTATGGAGACATAGTAGATGGTAGCTATGCCGCCTATGATTGATATTTATGATGCTATTCGTTTTTGAAACATATATGCACTAGTAATAATATCAAATGACTTTGCTTTATACGTATCAAGCATATTTGGCCCTTATAAGGTAAAACTCTATCCTCCGGCTTGCGTTGCATTGTATGATGGGACCTGAGTCTTATACTGGCTCCATTCTTTCTAAAAGCATTGTGTTGTTTTAAAAAAGAATTTACTTTGTTTTAAATGCACTAGCAATCACAGGAGTAAACCCGTTCCGCGAAAGTGGCATGGTCCTATGATTTGCTATTACTGTTGTTTAACTGTTAAATAGATTCCTCATACCAGTCCCCATGACTGACTCGTTGTTTGTTTCACTTTGCAAACGCGGGTGCCCTTATTTTCACACGTGCAGCCTAGTACACAGGTGACAGGTGGTTTTTGGTTCTGCACTGCTGCACAGCGTGCACTTTTGGCTCATGGCGAGGCTGACTTCATAGAGATGACTTAGATATTTTCCGCCATTACTGTATTTATATTATGATTCCGCCACTGGCGATGCAGACTGATTTACTTTCCGTATTTCTCACTATATGTATATGTATTCCGCCTCTGGCGATGATGACTGATCACTTTCCTTTTATTTACTAAGTATATCCCACGTTCTGCTATTCTGATATTCCTACATGTTGTGATTCCGCTGTCATATCCATGTAAAAATTATTTTATTTATTGTTTCTGCTATTTTCTGTACTCTGCTATGATGATTAATGTGTTATTTCCTAATGATTATCCTTAATACCGCCCCTCGGATTTTGGGATCGTCACAGATCTGATGTTGGTTTCGGCCTTCGGGGTTAATATTTGGGAAATTGATCTCTTGCAAATTTGCGGTCAGTGGCTGCTGAATTGGAATGAGGCGTATGTTGTGTTTGTGTAACATTCGTTTTAATATACGCGGATTGTTCGGAAAGGCCGGGTTTATACCCATTCTGAATAACTGATTCGACGATAAGTCGAAGATGAAGACGGTGGTTGAAGACCGGAAGTCTTCACATCGTTTGGGTGGTTACTGATGATCTTGATTGGGCTGTACACCCAAGATGAGGTAATCAGTTGGTGGTCGTCCAGACGTACTTGGAGATCGATGGATATGCCGGGAAAGTGCCTCCGGTTTCGTTCAGACCCAGAACGAACTTGTAAATGGATTGTGTGTCTGACATTGGATTTTATTCTGTGTTAATTGATTTCTGTTATATATATATCTGTTTGGCGGCGGAGAATTTATTATCTTGCTTAACGCCCTTCTCTGAGACATACGAGCTTAGAGGTTATATATCGATAGATATCAATCGCATGGCATGAATTGCCTGTGTGGCACGCTAAGTTGCATAGATCAAGGCTTCTGTTGAAAAGCAAAGTCTTGTGGTTGATGATCAAAGCACGGCCTACATGGCAGCTTTGTGTATAGCGTGGATTCGCGAGCCTCACACCTCGGTATGAGTCAAAAACGGGATACGGACCGTTGGGAGAACACGACGTTTCTTTCTAGCTTTGGTGGTGTTAGTGACTTACCAGCCCTGACATTTATATACTTTTCACCTTTGTGGTTGTTGGAATGAGGCGCCTCGATTATAGGTCTGTAAGGACCGAGAAACGTGTGTTCAGGAATAATTAATCCTCAAACGTAAGAGAGGACCAGCCCAACCGATCCAGGGGTTACCCAGAGTGTGTAGTCCTAAGGCATTTGCTAGAGTGTCTCGAAGCGGAGAGGAGCTTGCCCCTTGCCTCGACTCATGACGGAAATCCAATTTCCAATATGTGTATTGTGGTTTTAATTGTAGAACTAGTATGGAGACATGATATATGGTACCCATGCCGTCTATGATTTATATTTATGATTGAAATTGTTTTGACACTTTACACTTATTATAGTATCAAATGATTTGTTTTAAACGTACCAAGCATATTTGGCTATTATAAGGGAAAACCCTATCCTCCGGCTTGCGTTGCATTGTGTGATGGGAACTGGGTCTTATAATAGCTTCATTTTTCGAAAAAGCATTGCGTTGTTTATTCTAAGCACTGGTATTCTTGGGAGGAAACTCGTTCCGTGTTATACGGCGTGGTCCCTTGAATTACTCTCTTTTTAAAGTAAAGTTTTAAATAACTGTTTTAGTTCTCACACCAGTCACATGACTGACCTGGAGTTTATTGTTTTAACCTAAACTCTGGGTGCCCTTATTTTCGACACGGGCAGCTAGTAGTTTTGGTTTTGCAGATTTATATTCACAGGATCCTGATTTACAGCTGGGACGATGCTCGGAAAGCTCTGTATCCGTGTATCACTTTCAGTTGTGTTTTGTATATTTTTCCGCTGCTATGTAATTTATTGTAATCTCTGACATTTATCGAGTGTAAATTATTCAATTATACTCTGTATATTCTTGTATCTGATGGAATTGTTGTAATAGCAATGAAATGTTCTTCCGTCTACTTTCATTTGTGTGTTGTTCTCAAAGTATCCGCTCTTTCCTTCACGGGGAAGTTATAGGTCCTCACAGCCCATAACCCATTTCGGGATTAGGGTTATGGGAAGACTGAAAAGAGTTAGAGATTCATTCCATTTCAGTTTTCTAGCCTCCACTTGCCTCTTAGAAACCCTAAAAATGGCCTCCAACCTCTAAATCACCTCCAAATCACTTTCTAATCAAGGATTAAGCTTAGCAACATCAAATCAAGGGAGATCTTCACCAAATCAAGATTAGAGCTGCTGATTTGCATTGTTATTCGCACCCAAACAGAGATTTATTTCAGATCTAAGGTTTATTTGTGGCTAAGGTGAGTGATTTGCATAGTTCCTCACTAATTATGGTTAATTAAGGGTAATTAGTGAAGATTAGCGAATTTATACATTAATAAATTCTGGAAAAATACTTATAAACTCTTAAATAATGTTTTAGACCTCTGTTAGAAATTTGGTTTAATTTGATTAAGTTTTGCTAATCATATAGTTAGTTTTGCCTAAACTTGCTTAAGGGAAAATATGGGATTTTGGGTAGGTTTGATCCAATTTACATGCTATGGTTGTTGTTTTGATGCCTATGGTTGATTCCCTATGTTGCTATGACTGTATGGTATGATCTGTGGTTGTTTAGAAAAGTTAGATTGGTCGAAAACGTCGTCGAATGGCGTAAACAAGTCGTTGGAAAAAGTTGCAGAAAGTTGTGCGGGGTTTCGGATCGGATTAGGGGCTCGGATCGGATAGGAAAGCTGGGCAAGGAAATCCGAATCGGACCGAAGTCTAGCATAAAGGAAGCTTGGCAAGAAGGAAGGCCATTCGCATAGAGTTGGAGTTAGGTTTGGACCAGGAGCAAAGAAGAGAGGATCGGATCGGAGCCGAGCATGAGGACCGGATCGAATTGAACTATGGAGTGGGATCGGATCGGAGTAGGCAGGCTGGAGCAGGAGGGACGAACCAAACCGAATGGAGCGTGGCACCCGACCCGAACCGAATGGAGCATGATACCTGAGCCGAACCCAAAGTGGAGCACCGAACCGAATGGGAAGCCTGGAGATGATTTATCTGAACCGAACCGAATGACCAAATGTTCTACTATCACGCGACGACTCTTCTGAAGACCAACTCCAATTCGACCAAAACCGAGATGCAAAGGAAGTCCAAATGAGGAGCTTTAACTCAGGATCCAGTTGGGAACCAATGAGTGGGCTTCTTGAGTCGGGCTTTGCTACGGGACGTGTGCTAAAGGGTTGTCGATGTCTGTAACTTTGGATTACTATGTGTAGGAAGTACGTGAACGGATTCAGGGCCATAGTGGCCTAGGTATGACTAAAGGGCTATAGACCAATGAAGTGGGGTCACTTGTAAAGATTTGGTCATGACTCCATGTGATAAGCTTGGTAGTAGCAGTAGTTGTACAAGTCGAACTCCGCCACTACTTCGATGGGTCTAGTGATTGACAGTGGTGGACATCGTATGCTTTATGCACTGAGTGAGAGATGTGAGGATGGTTGCTATGTTTGATTTGTTTGCCATCACTATGACATGCACACCCCCACCCCTGTATGCTAGTGGCACCTTAGAGTGTTGTACAGTATGTTGTGCTAACTCTTTGGTTGCAGGTCCAGGTTCAGGTATGGCTTAGTATACCTGTTATTGTTCTGTTTAGCTGCTTATCGCTCATACCAGACTTTTTGTCTGACCCAGAGTTTTATGTCTCTTCTTATTACTCTGGGTGCTCACATGAGCAGACTAGATACAGGTTAGCTGGTGATGCACGAGTAGCGGATTCGGAGGCGAGCAGGAGGCTGTCACGTATGATATGTATAAATATTCTCCCTGTGTCGTTGCTAGTCACTACTTTGGGGATTAGCAGTGTACCTTTCTTGTTTAACTCTTGAGACAGTTTTAAAAGTTGTAATAATGTTGGCTTTGGATCATAATTTGTACTTTGGATTTTCCGCTGCTATGATAGTGGTTTTCAGCTTATGCACTGTCTCACCTGTTTTATGTCGAGTATGTTATTATTATTATATTTTGTTCCATGCGCTGTGAGACATTCTACAGGTTCCTTGTTGATTCTTCGTCTTCTTCCTTTCCTTCTGACGACCGTTTCGTGCTAACTGGACATGTGTACAACGCACTTTTGGAGTAAATGTAAGTTGGTGCGGGGCGGGTTGTCACAAACTCATTATTAGATGAGTTGACTTTGATGAATATAATCATATTATATAAAATATATATTTGAGGAGTGTATTACTCTCCGGTACATTTTGATGGGTACTACAATAAGGAGAGTAATTCATTATTAGACGAACTAACTTTGATGAATATAATCATATTATATAAAAATATATTTTAGGTGTGTATTACTCTCTGGTACATTTGATGGATACTGCAATAAGGAGAGTAACTCATTATTTGACGAGGTGACTTTGATGATTATAATCATCTTTTTAGAAAAAAGAAAAGAAAATAAAGATATTATATGAGATGTCTAACTTGAAAATATTACTCTCTGGTACATTTTGATGGGTACCACAACATGGAGAATACATCCTTGCTTGATGATGATGAGTCGGAAAAGCCGGAGTACCATGAATCTTTGGTGCATTCAGATGGGAACCACACAAGAAGAGTATGTCTGCACTGGATGATCTGAGTGTATGTTCATGGGATGGAAGCTGGGTACCGATGTGGATTGCAAAGAACATAATCCTGAATTTGGGCATAAAAAGAAACTATGGCGTGCCTGGTCCAGTAATAGCTTGCAGATTTGATGGAATTTTGGTCAAAAATTGAAAGGTTCAGGTACGTCTTAGAATCTCGATTTATGAAATTGTTTTGAAAGTATCCTTTCAATAAAATGCCTTAAATACAGAGTTTTATGTGTGGAACATTTGTCATTCTTTTGATTAAGTATTGCATAGAATTTCGGGGACGAAATTCCTTTTTAAGGGGAAAAGAATGTAACAACCCGAAAATATACCACTTGAATTTATGGATATTCAATCAAATATAAATATTGAAGTGATGAGTCGTAACTTAAATAAAGCTCTTTCAAATAATAAAGAGTGATAGTGAAATAGTTTTTAAAACTAGTGTACAAAAATGCTTAATTTGATGTGAAATTGAAAATGTGACCGGAAGTCGTTTATCAAATTGACTACCTTTCATCAACTAAAACTTATCAGAAAGGTCATGACGCTCTCATGCAAGCTAACACACATTATATATTAAGTTAGCATGGTTGTATGTATTCATGCGAGGGAAAATAAATTTAATATGAGGAGGCTTATTATGTAAGCTAAAAGATATAAATTTAAAAAGAGAAGCTTATCATGTAAGCTAAATGATATGAATTTGAAATGAGAAGCTTATCACGTAAGCTGAAAGATACAAATTTAAAAAGAGAAGCTTATCACGTAAGCTAAATGATATAAATGTAAAATGAGAATCTTATCATGTAAGCTAAAAGATATAAATTTAAAAAGAGAAGCTTATCATGTAAGCTAAATGATATAAATTTAAAATGAGAAGCTTATCATGTAAGCTAAAAGAAAAAGGAAAAAAAATACGGGCACATAACCCTCTTAGGTGTCCATGTGTAGAAACATCTTAGGACACCTAAGTAGGCATGTGTCATCATCTTATGGTTTGCATGAATGATGAAGGACAAGTGTCCAAAACTAAATTACCAAACTAGCATTGAAAACTACTATATAAAGGGTGGAAAAGTTCATTCTTTTTCATGCATTCACAAACATAAAACCAAGATAAGAAAAATAAGAGAAATTTAGGAGAAGCCTAGAGGATAATTGCAAGATCAAGGCATAAGTAAAAGGTGAGAAAAATTATTTAAGTTGATGTATTCATTTCATATTTTGAAGAAAAGTTGAGAAATTTATGAATGAATGATTGGACTTAAAACCCAGAAAATGACGTTCGGTATTTTAGGAATAACTTTTGCAATTCTTAATGAAATTACGATTTCTCTATCAATTTGGAAAGCTAATTCAAATGGATAGAACTTTCACCTATGGAATATTTTTTAATTCGGTCGTTTGCATACCCGAAAACTGAATGCAAAGTCCAGTAAAAATCAGCCCGAAATGGAGAAAATGCCTCATGATGTTTGATTTTATATATTAAATTGGTATACTATTTTGAGATTTTCTTTTGATAATAATTAAGTAGACAAAGAGAGCTTATTACTGTAAAAAATTTGGAGTCAAAATCTATTTTTATCATAGAGAAACAACGTCAAACATTCTTCCCAAAAACATGCTAAAATCTGATTTTCAGAACTTTTTATAGCACTCCGAAACGCTATCTTTTCTATTAATGAAGCACGAAACCAAGTGAGAACCTTTCTATAGTACCCAGAAACGCTGTAGTAGCTGATTTTTGTCTAAAATCAATATAAACCACCCAGAACTTGTCATAACATTCTGGAAGTAATGTCTTTTCTCTGAATTGACTATGAAGTATTTTAAAATGAGCAGAACTTTTCATAGCATGACTGAAACGCTGTTATAGGTGTTTTGAGTATAAAATAATGGTAAACTATTTCATATCCTCTCAAATTTGGACTTGAGTTTCCTTATAGTATCATAAACAAACTGATAAAATCGAGGATGTTAAATCAAAGTAAAAGTGAGTCAAAACGTGTCAAAATTGAGAATAAGGAAGGTTGACGAATTTCGATGATTCGAGGAAAATAATTGATTACTTGGTGGTGGTGATAAGTACTATATGATCTTCTACGAAACTTTTGCATGAAGATAACAAGGAATACTGTAAGTATACTTATCATCTAATTCATTATTATTTCATAAGCTTGTGTTTTAATTTAAAGATGCCTATGACTATAACATACTATATTGGTTACAATCTTTGCTTTAACAAGCAATCAGCATATATGAATGATGATTGAGGACATTTATGATTAATGTTTAAATGAGGTTAATCAAGGTATGTTTAGTGTTTTAAACAAGGAATGATTAGTGTTTAACCAAGGTTTGATTGGTGTTTAAATGGGGTATGATTAGTATGAATAGTGTGTAAATGAGGTATGAATACTATTTAATTGAGGCATGAATAGTATGTGTTTATACGAGGTATGATTAGTGTTTTAAACAAGGTATGAATTCGGTATGTTTTAACAAGATAATGAATGATGTTGAACTTAACTATTTCAGTATAATCTTTGAAGATCTTTCCAAACATATATTAGAGAAATATCAAGGTGGTTTGAGATTTGTTTATGAAGAAGTTTTTGCAAAAATAAGATGATTAGTATTTATAATAAAAGATGTTTGTCTTTTGAAAGAAAGTTCTACAAGAGATATATAAATGTCGTTCAAAATGAGTATTTACAAAAGGTATTATACCCCTATATGATATAAAGGGTATTTTGGAAGTAAACATTGATTTTAAATGTTTTGTGTAATGAAGAACTACGTTGGCTTGATCCTTTATCTAATTGCTTACTCAATTGGATATAGGTACGTAGGCAGTCACAAGGGGGTAGTGATGCAGCTGCTTTATTAATACAAATAGTTTTTGTTATTATTACATCTTGTGTTGGTGCATCTTTCATTTTTGTTATTTTATCCATGCTAACATGTTTATCAAGTGTGCATGAATGAATATCGATGTCCATCTCATTAGAGTTGCACAACGGTGGATTTACGGTAATTGTGTTTGATTCATATTTAAGCACAAACGGTTAATTAGATAAGTGGTATTTATTAAAATTTTATCTAGAGCATTTTCTGATGTTGTATATTTATCAAATAAAATGGCAGCTGTCATTGTTTGTTTTGGAAGGAAGGATTTTCGGCAATATTTTTACTGTCCGAAATTCGGAGGAGTTACATAATGTCATCTAAAGGAGAGTTAAAATCGATTATGAAATCAAATCTAACAAGTTTTGAATTTAAACCTGTAAATTGAATAATAAGTTTAAACTTCAAAACAAAAGTCTAATGCTGCATAGAAATAAATTTTGATTATTAAAGAAGATATATACTGATGTAAATACTAACTTTGACTTTAAAAGTTTTTTTTTGAAGATTTCAAATTTTAGTTTTTAAGCAACTAACTTTAAATTATAAAGAATTGATATTAAAAATAGTTTGAATATAGTAAATTTGAATTAAAATTCGCTTAAGTAAAAAGGTTAAAATAAAGAATAATGAAATAAAAGGATATTTTGGTACTAGATTTTGTTAAAAAAGATAAGTATAAAAAGTAATTTATAATGTATGAGTAGACTTAGCCTAAAGATATATATTGCATCTTTTATTCATATTAAAAACATTGAAACTCTAAATTAACCACATTAAAATTCTGAAACATGAAAACTATCTGAATTCACTATAATGATTATTCTATAATTCCTCTAAAAGGACTCATAATTACTTTTTGGCCAAAAAAATTAGTAGGAAGGTCTAAATTTCTATTTTTCAATTTCGTTCCATTCATTTTAAATCATACAAATTTCGTCTTTGTTTTGAAATTTTTGAAAATTATGGGTTTATATTTTTATCATTGTAGCGCCTACATTCATTTCTGCCTTATCTGGCATATATCAAAGCTCAATTCTTTATACTCATTTTTATTTCTATGTAATTAAACTAATTTCGAAATCCTGTATAATACATTAACTTAAATATGTTTTTCACATAAAACCCTACTACTTCATTTATGAGTATAATTGTTATGTGATTTGTGCACACATGATACACACAGTATCAACTTGTATGACATGGTATGGATGTGATGTTTTATGTCTTCTCACATTGCAAGTTCCGTGTAGATTTAGAAAAATCACTATGTTTGAAATGGTACATAATCGAACGACTATATAGATTTAGAAATAGAAACTAAATTGAATAGTGATTCAGGTTGAAATGATATATACCCGAAAAATTAAATAAATGGGTTGAAATGATACGTGCATGATTCACTTGACCGTATGATAGAACATTTGTGACAACCAAACTTATGCCACTGGTGCTTAAAACTAAAAATCTGCACTACACAAGCACTCAAACGATGTAAGAAATCGTCAAGAGAAAGAAATAGTAGAAAAGTAGAGAAAGAAATAGTAGAAAAGAATGGATTTGATGAGAGAGAAGAGAGGAGAACATAACAACCACAAAACATGTCATATATCTTACAGTGCGTCGGATAACATATAATAATCAAATCATAGATATAAAACAGGGAGAAAATAATAACTATATTAACCAGATAATCAAACTATATAGGCTCATATAGTTATACATAACAATAATAGAGTTTATACAAGAGATTAATAAACTCAACTAATACACTGCCTCTAACAGAACACATAACATTGTCAAGGCTCCATAGTGCTACACAAAGAAAATAAACAGATATAATACAGTATAATTATATATATTGTAACATCCCAGATTTTTAGCAGTCAAATATTTAATTTATTTAAATATTAGAATGGCGATTTGGAAATTTAAACAACTCAAGTTTTACTATTTTGGATATTAATTGATATAAATAGTGAAATAATAAATTTTATCATGAAATAGTCGAAATAAGTTGAATTTGCAACTCAATGAGAATTGAACAATATAAAAGGATTTAAATAAGTTTAGTTTTGTATTATAATAAGGAATTCATTTATAAAACGAAGTTTGAACGTATTTATTATAGTTTTACTTAAAACGATCTTGTACTGTCGCGATAGTTCGTAGTTTTATGTTTTGAACTTTAGTTGGGGGTACATGATCCAATATAAGTCGGAATTCTTTGAAATAAGAATCTTCCGAATCTACTGAATCATAGTTTTCTAATGAAAGAGAAAAATCCAGATTTCATATGGTAGATTTTGAGTTATGTCAAAATCAATTTTTCAAAATGTCATTATAGAATCGTTTATGAACCATAATGATATATTTAATAAAATAAAAGGATTTTGAATAAATTGAATATCGATTTAACTTGAAAGTAAAAATATCGAGTTCTCAGACTAGTTTATTTTGAAGCTATGTATAATTCTATCTGATTTTATATGATAATATTATTTATTATAATTAATTTTTTTTAAATTGATTTATTTAACACTTGAGAATAACCATTTTTGCAAATGGCCTCAGATTTCAACGAAATAAATTTTATTAAATCCATAATGACTAATTATTGCTAGATTTCAAGGTTCGTGTCAATCAGAGTTATCATATGAGCGTGCGCAAATTAAATGTATATCGATTAACAATTTAATATTCAAAATAGCATTGTTTATGCAAACAGACTCAGATTTCGACGAAACAAGTTTCATTGGGTCCGGAATGTCAAACTATAGCAAGATGTCCATTTTCGTCGCGATTGGATTTCGTATGTGATCGTATGGAAACGTCAAACGGAAATAGCGATACGGTATTATATTCAATAAAATCGAATAAAAAAATATAAAACTACCCAATATAATATTGTTTACATTCTCTAACCCTTCATCCCATTCCATTTCTGTTCAATGTCGAAATCAAGCAGCCACGTAATAAATCTTCGAATATAAAAACAAATCAAATTCTTAACGGAATTGAGTGAGGTTTGATTTGTTGAGTTCTTATACTCATATACTTCATGCTAACATCCATCAATTTGAGTTTCAAGCAAAATAATGCCGGCCTTTTATTTTCGCCGTGGACTGGGTTTAGCTTTTGGTCGGAAACCGAAGGGGAGATAGGAGAAGAGGGGATAGACGTTGGGTTCTGGGTGGCGAGATGAGTTGAACCTCGGAGTTTAGGGATTTTTTGACACAAAAAGTGTCGATCTTTTTTCAAGCTAGCACGGTATCAACTGAATATTGCGACACGAAGGACGAACTTAAGTTCAGTAACAAGATGTAAGCTGTGTGGAGATTGCAAAGGAGATCGAAAAGGTGGTGTTCGTTTTGAAAATCGTGGAATAATAGAGGAGAATGGATGGCGTGAAGAATCAACGATGGCAAGGAGAAGCGGGTTCGAATTTGCATGACGAAGGAGCAGAATTAGAGAAGTCGTTAATTATTAATTAATGGTTAATGACATTTATTTCAGTTGCAACTTGTAAAATGTATAACTCTCTCATACGTTATAAGAATCTAACGAAACAAGAGGTGTTGGAATCGTATGGATGAGCATTACAAGTTTGTGGTAAATTGGAACGAACTAGAGCTAGTAGAATTTTGTTTAATTTTAAACGCTTGTTTAAAATTAAGTAAAACACCGCTGAATCGTTGATTGAACGACTGGTGAGTTGTCAACTCACACTTTCTTGAATACTATTTAAATTATATCAAATTATATATATTCATTGCTTAATCGATATTTATTTATATGATATGATTGGCTGATTATTTGGATGATTGGTTATTATTGTTTAAATGACTGTTTGGATTTATATTTGTTTATTGCTTGGATTGTTTGGTTATAGTTAAAATTTCTATCTATAAACGGATAAACCATGACACTAATTGCTTTTAAGCAGAAGATTCATTTTTAATGAATTAGTTGAATTGTCTATTTTATATGCAACATATAAACTATTATATTAACTGTGATTAGGATAAACTGATTGGAGGGATCCAACTGGATTCCTCAAATATTCTAATGTTATTTTGCTTTCATATTATTAATATATGAACTGTTTAACCAATCTGTTTGGATGATGATTTGGTTGTTGATGGTTAAACTGGAAGTCAATAGTGATGTTTATTAATCAACAAACAATATTGATTAAGTGATTGACAGCAGATGGCCTAAAAATCCCTCTTTTTATGATGTTGGTTTACCGTCAGGTGAATTGACTGAAATGAAGTTATAAGATTTATTTTATAACTATATTCAGATTTTGAAATTTATTTTATATAATTTATTTTAAATAAATTTTTTACTAAAAGAAAATCAATATTTATTGTTAATTTTATAAGTAATCATAGAAGGATTTATTACAAAAATTCTTGTACTTTAAATCAGTTGTATAAGAAAGTAAGTTTGTAATTAACCTAAGGGTTAATAATTTGGATTAATTGTTTAAGAACAGTTAAGTTGGATTATTGAAATTAATTATATTATTAATTAATTTAAAATAAATGATTAATTGATCTTGATTAACAAGTTAATCAGGTGTTTCAAGTTGACTAAGTCAACTGTTCCTATTGGAATTGGATATTTAATAAATTCTATTTCCAATCAATTGAATAGAAATAGTTTTGACAAATAGTTTAAACTTAAAACAGTTTCTTAAAAGGTTAAATAATCTTTTAATTAACTGAGAAATAAGATGATTATTGAGTTGATGATTATCAATTAAGTTAATTATCATTTTAATAACTTTTAAAGAGAGAGATTAACTATGTTACTCTTGGTTAATGATGAAGTGAACCACTTTTACCATTAGTCGAAGTGGAAGATAATTACTATTAAATTAAAAATAATTTAAAATGAGGGCTTTAAATTGGAATTCATTTAATGAAGTTTATTGAGTTATAAAATACTGTTTGTAATTAAAGGAACTTTTAAGTGATTTCAGTCATGTTGAACAAGTTACATTAATTAGTTTGTTGAACTTGTGAATCCAACGCATAGATGGTGTTGGTTTTTCAGAATTAATATGTTAAAGTTATGTATTATAAAAACAACTTAAGTAATTTTTATTTATATGAAAACAAGTTAGGTTATAAAACGAATTCTTATGAAGAATTCTATTAAAGGATTTTATCGAAATCTAAGTCGTACGAAGTTATATAAAAACAAGTTTTTAAATGAATAAGTTATGAGCGATTTCAACTATTGAAGCGAGTTATAATTTGATTTATAACTTAAGAAAGGTCTATAATGAAACTAAAGCTTAAAAGCGAGAAGGTATAAAGCAAAATCGAAATGGAAACCTAAAATGGATTGAAATCAGTTTTGCAAGTTAAAGTTGTAATGATTCGATTTAAATTCGAATACATTAAGTATGAAATAAAGTTTTATTGAGATAGAACTAAAATAAGTTTTGTAATGAAACATATAAGGATTTTTATAAAAAGATTCTATTTATAATGGAATCAAGGGTTTATATAGAATGTTTGTACAAGATGTCTTAAGTGAATAGGTTTGGCTTTAAAGATGGGTTGTTCAATAATTTAATTAAGTAAATAGGGTTGAAACTGAAATGATATTTTCAAAAAGGCAAGAAGGTATGGTTTCCAAAACTAAATTTAAATTGATTAGTAAATGGAACCTATGGTGACATTTATTGAATGTTAGTTTTGAGTGAACAAACTTCTATTTATACTGAAGATAAAAACATTGTCGATTAAGCCTGAGATGTAAATAAAATACCCCAACTTTAACGGCTTCAATATTACCAAGGGATGGTACTAGTTTTTAACGGTAAAAAACGTTGGAAATAATTTATTATTTCCATTTGAGATATTGCAACTTAATTTGCAAAATTGGAGAGATTTAATTAAACTGTTGGGTTTTATAATAAACTATGTGTCTTTTGACATTGTTTGGCCTAAGTATGAAGTGTGATGATACTTATATCATTTGGTTAAGTATATAACACTATTTTCTAGGTAATGAAAATAGTATAGTTCCAAATACACTTATTCGAAGTAATAAGTAAATGAATATGTCTTTCAGAAACAAAATGTTATAACTGGTTTAGAAACGGAAAGGAATGTTGGAAATTTTATTATTATTATTATTTCCATAAACATTATTTTAAACTTTAATCAACAAAGTTTGAAGTTAAAGAAAAGATGTTGTGATTATATAATCAAGAATATGTCGCTTGACATAACTTTGGCCTATATAAGATTTAGTGATGAAATCTATACCAGTTGGTTATAAATACAGCGAAACTTCGAAATAAAGGGGGAAAAATGGTTTTGTGACTATGTAACGATATTTCCAAAGTAAAGGAAAGGAACAGGGATTTTTGTGGAAGTAATGAGGAGGCTCCGAAGGAGAGAGAGGAGCCGTGTCACTCTTTGATGAAAAGGTTCTGTTTTAATGAGTCTTTACTGTGGGTAGAATGCCCCCCTCAAACCTCCCTAGGGGATCTATTGAGGTAGTGTAACGACCCACTATTTTGAACCATTCAAATCGACAATAAACCTCACATGTCAATCTTGAATCATCCAAAACAATAGATTATTAATATAATTCGGGGTAAAATAAAACCAATCACAGAATAACAATAGATCACAGACACAGAATAACTCGCAGCGGAAAATAAAACCATAGTAGTTCATGAAGCTACTACATAAAATAGTCTCAAAGAAGTACATAAGTGGCATAGACATAGCAAATACATCAAGTCTCAGACGAATAAATGATATATCAGTATGTACCAATGCCAAATCAACTAGAATCAAAATAACTGAAGGAAATGACAGATAACAACTACAGCTCCAAAAAATCTCTAGCTCCAAACAAGACTCCAATGATGTGCTACTCAGGCTGACCCGAGCAAAATGCAAAGACAAAACACTCAGATCAGGACTAACATTCTCATAATAGAAATTTAACTCAATTGAAATATTCAACTGAAATGCATAGATAACTTAGAAGATTTTTGGGATTTGCATCCTCTAAGGATCCGATAAACTATATCATATAATACACTACACTATTATAATAATGTCTACGGGAAATATAATATTGAAAATAGCATAAGCGGGATTACCATTATTACCCTTACACCGTTTATAAACGTTGTATTCTATACAATACTGTAAACTCCACCAAAACCGGTGGGCTATCAGGGAGCACTCCATAGGTACAACGCAAAACAAATTCGAAATAGGCGCGATCAAGGTAATATGACAAGGCACTCGAGGAAATACCCAGGGTAGGATCTACCAATTGCACTCCCGGACCGGTGGTGACGCATAGCAGCCACTATCGCCCACCTCGAACACACTCCAAAAATCAAGGGTGGATCCACCAATCAAATCACTAAGTAATAGATATGGTTTGAAGAAGTGTGTTCGATAAAGGGTGCGACCCCATTAATCACGATATAACTCCTGTTTTAGTCATTTTAATTATGACTCGAAAGTCAAGGCTATCCATCATCGTTCTCTTACTTCATTCCAGCATCGTTCGTCAAATCCATCCTACTTTGTTCTTGATTCTCCACCGCGTACACAGTTGTTAAAGTGGTATCGGTATTGACAGAGAGTATGTTAATACCGACTCCGGTCTCTTTAACAACTCATCGCTTATTTCACACCGTGGTTATTTTATAAATCAAATTGAATATTAAAATCACAAGTTATCATTAAAATCAACTTCAAAATATTAGCTTTAATGTACTTGAAAATTTCTATTTTTAACATCTTTGAAATCGTTAAGTTTGTATAAGTCGAAATCATTTCAAAATTGATTTTTTTTTTAAATCAAAATAATTCATTTATTAAATATAACTTTAATAAAAAAATTACTTTTTTAAAATAAAATAAAATCTTAAAACAACTTCATTTTTGAAACTTTATATCACTTAAAATTTTAAAATCAATTTATTTCAAAACATTTCGAAATCAACCACGGTGTCCGTATATAGTTTTCTACGTAGGGTCAAGTGATCAATTCAGTCCTAGTTAATTCAATATTTACGGGTATGTATCATTTCAACCCATAATCCCAAAATCAATAAAACCGCTCGGGTTTATCATTTCAACCCATAACGATTTTTCCTAATCTATAAGATCGTTCGGGTGTGTATCATTTCAACACAGGGTGATTTCCTAAAACTAAAGGAACTTGTAGTGTGAGAGTAATGTAAATAAACATCGATGCAACATCACATAACATACATATCATCACATTACAATCACATATCACTTGTGCATAAATTTTGTGTCATATAAATGTCGTGACATAACGTGTCATATGTGAGCAACTCATATATCAATAATGTGATTTTCTACAAACAAGTCCTACACATTTCAATCAACATTTCAATAAAGTTAAATTTACGGTCATGAATAATGTGAGTCAGGTGTGAGATAAACTCACCTTCCGTGGTACGGAAAAAGATAATGGTACGGACGAAACAAGAGATGACGACGAAATCCGAGCGTACTCGAAACCGAATCAGATCAACTACAAGTGGACCGAGTCTGTTCACGCAAACAAGAACGTACAAAATAATTAAACAACTTTTTTTTTTTTTACATTAGCAATAGGATAGAAAAAGAACTTGACAACAGAAAAAAACGCATGGACACATTTATGGGGAAACATGCACGAAAATTAAAAATGCATGCTACAGTACATTTCACAAACCATTTTATTTTTTCTTTAAAGGGACAAATGATGCTATGCATGTATGAAGTTAAACATACATGCTACTCTAACGCATGGGTCATATATTGTTTCTACTGCATAGTACATGCTACATGCTTTAGAGAGCATGCAACTAACGCATGGAACCATGTCAAAAGGGACAAAAAGCTTGCATGGAACATATTCCATGCTACAGGAAGAATGAGCGCATGTTACATATTTTTTCTGGCAACCGAAACAAAAAGAAAAGAAAAAAAAAAGAAAAAAACAACGTTGGATATATCCTTTATGAATATAGCAAACAAAATGATAACAACTAACGCATGCAAAGGCTATGTAAAGCAAACGCATGGGACATGCATTCGTCCCAAATGCATGCTATTAACTGGGAACAAAATCTAGTAGCAAACAAAACTTCTTTCTTTTTTTTCCCTTTTTTTTTTACACAGAACAAAACAAAACATTTTTTTCCATGAACTAAATGGAAGCAACAAATTCCAAAGAATGCACGTCTCGAACGTACGTCTTGGATACCATCAATATGTCTTTGTATCATTCTATTTTTTTTATATCCCATTAGCATGTTCATTTAATATATCACCACAATATCTAAACTAAAAACCTATATTTAAAATGGACGTTTTTTCTCATTTTATTCTGACCTCTACAGAGATACAACTGTTTCCATGGTTTAAAATATATAACTAGTGCAGTAAACAGTTTTCATTCAACTTAAAAAAAACAAAGGCATTGGAGAAAATCTCACCGAGCAGAAAATGACGTAAACTAGCTACACAGCAGGGCACAGCAGCTATGAGGTCCACTCCGGCAAGCTTGGGTTGCTGGCTAGCTGGAACCCGCAGTTTGGAGATGGTAGATGCGGCGAAAAGGACGAGAGAGATTCGCTTGGAGATGAGAAGTTTGAAAATGGCGAGGGGATGAAAAGTAGGGGGGTTCTATTGTTAATCAATGGAGTTGTTCTCGGGGATCTGAAGGAGAAAGAAAAAGAAATGGGGAGGTGAAATGAGGCAGACGCATGAAGAATGAGGAGGCTGCGTAGGTATAAAGGGAAATGAAGGTGCAGTAAGTCACGTGATCGGTGTAGAGATTTTTTTGTTGTTGTTGACCGTTAAAGCTTGTTTGGGCATTTCCTTTCCAAACCGTAAGGACGCGTGAATAGTGTGATTTTTCGTTTGTCTTGGGCAAGGGGAAGGAGATGGTTCTAGAATTGGAACAAATAAAATCAAACCAACGCATGAACGTTACGGATACGGACGGTATCCGACCGAAAAAAAATTCAACGATGTTTCAACATGCTGTAACACCCCACCTCCGCCAGGGTGGCTCTTGCAAGCAACTCTGACTTTGGTGGGGCGTTTTAAAAATAAGGTAAACATGCATAATGATATAGCAAGGCAGGACATGACATATATATATGTAAATAAACAGAGTAAGTAAATAAAACAGCGGAAGATTTATAAACCATTTCAAAACACAAGTCTGTTACATCAAAATGTCAATTTCGCAAAATTATAAGTCTAGATAAATACATCATCTGATAAACTGAAATACATAAGTACTATCCCCAAATAAGAGTGATAAACCATAGCGGCTCAAGTCCAAAGCATACTTGAGCTATCCAAGGAAGCAGCTAAAATCCAAGCTAGGCTCCAGTATTCCCTCCCTGAGAACCTGGGGGGGGGAAACGGAAGAAAAGAGGCGAAAGAAAACAGGTCAGTCAAAAAGACTGAGTAAGCCCTGCTACGATCAGTCTATAAACTAATAAAGTTAACATCATGATGGAAACTGAGATGATCATAAATAACAACATACTAGCATGATAAACTAACTACAAGATAGATAGAGGTGTCATCGCATAAACAAAGCTAAGTTTTTGCACCACGGTGTACTAGCAAACCAACATAACAGGTATTGATCCCTCAGCCCAAACTTTGGCCCAATTACATGAAGTGACCTTAATATAAGGTCCAACCCAACGGTCTAGTCGATCGGCTCCCTATAAGCCTAACACGTCAAGTGTTGATGTCCATACGGCCCACATATGGATGTAGTCTGACTGTGCTGGGTCCACCTTCGGGTGTATCAAGCCCTCGGGTGTCAACCCCGGACACTTAAGCAATAATGCACAGCCCAGGCCTACTGGTACCCGTGCCTCGAGTTTGTCCAACACCGGACTACGTGCACGTCCGTAGCCCGCCTGGACCCGCATCGCTGTACCACTCGGCCATCGCTTTGGTCGCTTACACCCGTCCAGTAATCGTGCCCCGCCCTATCCTAGTCCTCTAGGGTTGTGATGATACCAAACTGGGATTACTGCCGGAACAGACCCGCTGCTAGGGTTTTCTAAGAGGGTTAAGTGCGATTTAACCCTTCACTAATCATGGATTAAATTGGTTAAGTGTAACTTAACCCCATTTCAATCCCTCGAACTCCCAAATGGATTAAATTGGTTAAGTGTAACCAACAGTTCACACTTATCCCCATTTCAATCCCTCGAATCCCCAAATCGGTTAAGTATTAGTGGACCCTGACTTAACCCTAATCACGAGGCATTAGTTAATTTAATGCACCTTAACCTCCCACATTAGACTTTGTTGCGGTTACTAGTTAAGCCGGGCGGGTCCGGGTAGCTTTACACCACAACTTGGTCTAACCTCGGGTCTTGGCACCACATGACCAACTTCTCACATTGGGTCCTATTGTTTGTAGCCACTAGTTAAGCCGGTAGGTTCCGGGTAGAATTATGCTACAAACTCAACCCAACCTCGAGTTGGCCACACTTATGTTTTCTAAGTGTCATGTCCACTTTATTTCAAAACATAATTGCAAGTCAAACAAATACTTGGGTAGACCTAACTTAATAGGTAAATTCCCAAGGGGTAGACCTAACTTAATAGGTAAATTCCCAATCTTATATTTCATGTATTTTAAGTTTACCCAAAACCCCCAACGTCATTCTATCGCCTACATATTCGTAATAGCGCATAAAGGATAGGAAGAGGGAACTTGGCACAACATACGTGATAAACTTGCACAACAATCATGCATAACATGTTAGACTTGCACAACTTAGCATAGTGAACTTGCATATTACCATAAACATGCATAACTTGTCAAACATGCACAACTTGTCATTTTAAACTTGCATAAGCATGCATAACTTGTCAAACATGCACAACTTGTCATTTTAAACTTGCATAAGCATGCACAACTTGTCAAACATGCACAACTTGTCATTTTAAACTTGCATAAGCATGCATAACTTGTCAAACATGCACAACTTGTCATTTTAAACTTGCATAAGCATGCATAACTTGTCAAACATGCACAACTTGCCATTTTAAACTTGCATAAGCATGCATAACTTATTAAACATGCACAATATGGCATAATGAACTTGCATAAACATACATAACTCATTTAACTTGCAAATCATGGCATAGTGGACTTGCATAAACATGCATAACTCATTTAACTTGCAAATCATGGCTTAGTGGACTCGCATAAACATGCATAACTCATTTAACTTGCAAATCATGGCTTGGTAAACTTGCATAAACATGCATAACTAAATAAACTTGCAAAGATCCCAACTTTCATCACATATTAACTTTAGAGTTTCTAAAATGAAGGTAAGAGGGCTTACAATGCTTATGCGGACTCAAATGAGTATAGAAATTGTAAGAAACCCCTTATGCAACAAATTAAAACCCCCAAATGCAAGCAAACTTGATCAAGACTCCTCCTTTATGATGCCAATAGAGAAACAAGCCTTTAATGCAAGCTAAGGAGGATCATACAAGCCTAAATATACTTGTATGCATGGAAAATCACTTAGGAATTAATTTAGGAATTGTATGAAGAGGGTGGAGGCCATGAGAGTTTGGATTTTGCCATAGTTTTGTTGCTAGAATGAATAATGAGTGATTTAGGGTAGGTTAGGGTCTTATTTATAGATTAGGCTAGTGATTTGGACCATAGGATTAACCCTAGATTCAATTAGGTCCATCAGATCTCGGAACTCTCTAGAACCAAGCCCCCCTATCAAGCCCAAATCAGAAATGGTGCACCAGGCCAAGCAGCCCGGCCACCCCCTGTCGACAGGGCTGTCGACAGGGCAGTCGACATGCTAAGACCCCTGTCGACAGGCCTGTCGACATGGGGTCCTGGGCGGGAATTTTTCCCGCCGGCGCCAGTTTGCCCTATCCCTAGTTTTTAATTTTAAAATTTAAATCTGTTTTTACTTAGGAATTTTCTGAAAACTTCAATGGGCCTCAACTGGGTCATACGGACTCCGATTTTCGAAAACTCGGACTCTATTTCGCGTATTTTTCCGAGACGAACGCAATGGCATAGCCCGTTTCCCTTGATTCAGATTTTTGAATTAAATTCTGCCTCGATTTATGTTATAACAGGTTTTTGAAAATACAGGTTGTTACATTCTCCCCTCCTTAAAGGATTTCGTCCCCGAAATCTTCAAGTTAGGAAGAACGTATCCTACCATCCAATCATCCATATACTCAAAGCATCATCCACGAGCAACCATTGTCCTTACGAGATTCTAAATGCCGGATGAACATATGCAGAGGTGTGTGTGTATATGTACTTATCTAATGCAAATATCATCAATGCGAATTATGTTAGTGAAATGAATCCATATGTATGCAATTCCTAACATAATGTATATCATCTATATGTGTGCACATAACATACACCCATATGCAACATCCATGTGATAACACACAATTTTCATCCATGAATAAGCATAAACACTCATGCATATGCAATATGAGGAGTGTGCGAGCCGATCTAGTGCCTAATCGTGTATAATGCATCCACGAGCAACCACTTGCAAACACTTGCAACCATCAAACATAACATGTTTCAAACACATGTTTCATCCAAAGGGTTTCTACCTAAGGACCTCATGACAAGATAAACACGATAAACTAGATAAACTAGATAAACTGGGACAGAGAAAGGAGCAAGATAAATTCCCTTTTGGATTACAAGAAATCCATTCAAACTCTGACATATAGTACTAACCGATGAGTCATAACCCCCTTATGGAGTTTACAACAGAAATAAGATCGAGAATGGGACCGAGAGGATATATACAAAAGATAACTTGCAAGCAAGCTCCACAGGAAAACAAGGATCAAGGATGCACCCTTAAAAAGAGATATGATGCGCGTGTCTAGTCTTCACTCTTCTTAGTCACGTTTTCTTGAGCTTAACTCCACTGTGCTTTGACCGTCTTTTACTTCATGATTTCTTGGCTTCCTAACTCCTATTTCCCAAATTCGAGTTGGAACTCGTCGCCTCTCGTCTTTCTTTTCCACTTATTCTCCTTTCTGCATACCTGGGTTAAACATAACTGTAACCTCATGATTTCATGCAAGCTCTCCAAAATTCACTAGTGAATCCTGGATCTCGTCTACTTACTATAAAGTATTCCACGCAGCAGAACCTTTCTTGAAAATACCAATCCACGTTGCCAATTGCCCTTATAAACGTGATTTTCTATAACTCAGGCTTAGTCAAAATGAACCATCCGCCTATAGGCCATACCTAGATTCAGTTGCCTACTCGTGGCTTCCTGTAGGCTCTTTTAAAACTGGCCAACTTCTTGAGGGTAAATCGTTGCTAATCATGACGCAGTCCTCTTGCACTTCACCGGACTGAAATGAGCACTCTTCGTGAGTCTACCTATTATGACCCACATACCCGTATTCCCTTTCTTTGATCTAGGTAGTCCATCCACATAATCTATCGAGATGGTTTCACACTTCCCTTGCGGAACCTCCAATGGAGGTAATGGCCCACTGGGCTTCTATGACTTGGCCTTAACCCGGTGGCACAACATGCATCCTAAGGCCAACTCGGCCACCTCCTCGAGTGGTGCGCATCTTCAAGAACCTTCTTTACCAAGTCCTTCACTCGAGGAACACATAATCTCTCATCGCGCCTTAGTCATCCCTTGTCATCTATAATATATCTAGCGAGGTGACTTAACATCTCGCCTCGAATCGACTGGTCCATGTTCTTGACCAACGGCGGGTCTTCTTCCTGTGAAACCCCCTTCTTGATCCAGAAGAGTAAGTCTAAGCTCCGGGAATGCTAACTAACTAGCCAAACGGAGAAAGCTTCTTACTTCAATTGCCCTCCTCAGAGTTTTTCGGTCTTAAACCGCAACCACTTAGCGGAATCTACCGCTAAGCCTTACTTAGGAACTATATCCCCAAGGAATCCAACTTCTTTCCTCCGAAGTGACATTTGGAGAACTTGACCTTCAACTGGTGGCTCTAAGCGTATCCACCTCCTCCTTGAGATGTATAACATGCTCTTCCTCGTTCTTTTGAGGAGATCAAAATATCGTCTACGACGACCACGACAAACTTGTTCAAGGACTCCCTAAACACCCTACCCATCAGGTTCACGTAATATGCGGGTGCATTAGTCAAACCAAATAGCATGACTAGCCATTCTAAAACCCATCTAGAGTCCTAAACGCAGTCTTGTCAATTCCATCCTCAGCCCTCCTAAGCTGATGGAATCCGGTAGCTAGATCAAAAGAAAACAGATGCTCCTACAAGCTGATCAAACAAATCATCGATCCTTGGTAACAGTTATCTTTACGATAATCAACACATAAACGAAGCAAGCTGTCCACATCAGTAACGAATACTACTGGAGCACCCTACTCGAAAATGCTTCGTCTCAGGAAGTTCTTCTCAAGCAACTCCTTGACTTGCTTTCTTAACTCTCATCTCGTGAGGTCATGTGCCTAACCGGCCACGAAACTGGCTTGGTATTACCAACCAGATAATGCGGAAATTCATCCCACGTCTAGGGGTAACCCCTATACTTTCCCCCAAGATATCAGGATATTCTCGGACCACCCTCACAGATTGCAAACCATCGATAGACGAGTTGAGGGATTCAAGATAACATAACATGACGGGACCCATAGGGTTGCTAGAAATTCCTAGGGTACTACCGAGGCGAGTCATGAGCCTCACAACCCTATATACAAAAACCAAGAATGGCTCCAAAACAGGACAACCATTCCATGCCCAAAACCAACCCATATCCCCTGAAACCGAGAATATAAACATCCCACGAGAATTCTATACTCAGGATAGAAATTTTCAAATCCACTCAGACCACAGACAGGCGGGCAGAACCCCCAATTGGATTTGAAACACATACGGGATCATCAACTAGACCAGTACTTAGGTGCAAACTTTCAACTAGATCAGATGAAATAAAACTATGCGATGTGCCATAATCAAACAAAGTACGAACAGGGAAAATCAGAAAATGTAATCAAGACTTTCAACAGAAATGCCACCTCTATCATGAGCTGGAAGAACGGTGTTGAGGGGATGAACTCGCCCTCCAGATAGTCCTGCACCCTGAGTCTGACCTTGCCCTTGTTTCCTCGGGCAATCCTTGCTCAGATGTCCAGACTCACCACAATGAAAGCATTCGCCCGCTTTCTCTTCTTCTTCCTACATTCCCTTGATATATGTCCAACTTTACCACCGAAGTCGCATTCCCTATTCTCTCTTGGCTTGTCCTTACGGTTGTTGTTATTCTTGCCTCGTTTCCCGGAATTTACCCTCTTGCCTTGAGACTCATTCGCCTTGGCTTCTTTCTTGTCATTGTTATCTTCTTCTTGAAGTAGGGCCATATTCACCAAATTCTCGAAAGTCGCCCCCAAGGGTATACGAGACATGGCCAAACCATGTAATGGCTCGTTTAATCCTAGAGCAAAGTGTAGGGCCTTCTTCTGAGCTGTGTTAACCAAGTCTAAATCGACCCGAGCCAGTTGACTAAACTGATCTATGTATTCCCTAATAGTCATGTCCCCTTGCTTCAGTGATAAGGACCTTAGTCCAAACCTTCCCCTAAAGTCATCCCAAGTCTCAATTGGCCTAGTAGCGGTGGTGACTACCCACCAACGTGCAGCTTCTTTCCTTAGCAACCATACTGCCAATAAAACCCTCCTGCGGTCACCTATATCAAAGGTGGCTAAAAGATCTTTGGTTTCTTTCAACCAATTCCTTGCCTCTACAAGAGTCTCTGTTCCACGAAAATTCTTGCCACCCATCATCTTAAAGTTCTTACAAGTTTCCGCAAAATCCGCTTGTGGAGGCTTGAGGGAGAAGAGGTACGGAAGGGGGAGGAGGAACAGCGGCCTTGACTGGAAAGACAACATTAGAGACACCCGAGACCGGTGCCGTGACTTCCAAGTACCGACGAAACCAATCGGGTATTGTTACCCCTTCGGGCAAGATGAGATTATCAAACATGCTGGAAACGAAGAGAGAAGAGTTCAAACGAGGGGTCAAAGGATAGTGCTAATGGCTTTTGGGGAATAGCCTTTAAAAATAACTAGACTTTTCTTTGGAAAATACTTTATACTTGGTTTTGAAAATAGTTTTTCAAAAGTTTTAAAAACCTTTTTATCCCTTCTCGTAAACCATATGCTCTGATACCAAATGTAACACCCCACCTCCGCCAGGGTGGCTCTTGCAAGCAACTCTGACTTTGGTGGGGCGTTTTAAAAATAAGGTAAACATGCATAATGATATAGCAAGGCAGGACATGACATATATATATGTAAATAAACAGAGTAAGTAAATAAAACAGCGGAAGATTTATAAACCATTTCAAAACACAAGTCTGGTACATCAAAATGTCAATTTCCCAAAATTATAAGTCTAGATAAATACATCATCTGATAAACTGAAATACATAAGTACTATCCCCAAATAAGAGTGATAAACCATAGCGGCTCAAGTCCAAAGCATACTTGAGCTATCCAAGGAAGCAGCTAAAATCCAAGCTAGGCTCCAGTATTCCCTCCCTGAGAACCTGGAGGGGGGGAAACGGAAGAAAAGAGGCGAAAGAAAACAGGTCAGTCAAAAAGACTGAGTAAGCCCTGCTACGATCAGTCTATAAACTAATAAAGTTAACATCATGATGGAAACTGAGATGATCATAAATAACAACATACTAGCATGATAAACTAACTACAAGATAGATAGAGGTGTCATCACATAAACAAAGCTAAGTTTTTGCACCACGGTGTACTAGCAAACCAACATAACAGGTATTGATCCCTCAGCCCAAACTTTGGCCCAATTACATGAAGTGACCTTAATATAAGGTCCAACCCAACGGTCTAGTCGATCGGCTCCCTATAAGCCTAACACGTCAAGTGTTGATGTCCATACAGCCCACATATGGATGTAGTCTGACTGTGCTGGGTCCACCTTCGGGTGTATCAAGCCCTCGGGTGTCAACCCCGGACACTTAAGCAATAATGCACAGCCCAGACCTACTGGTACCCGTGCCTCGAGTTTGTCCAACACCGGACTACGTGCACGTCCGTAGCCCGCCTGGACCCGCATCGCTGTACCACTCGGCCATCGCTTTGGTCGCTTACACCCGTCCAGTAATCGTGCCCCGCCCTATCCTAGTCCTCTAGGGTTGTGATGATACCAAACTGGGATTACTGCCGGAACAGACCCGCTGCTAGGGTTTTCTAAGAGGGTTAAGTGCGATTTAACCCTTCACTAATCATGGATTAAATTGGTTAAGTGTAACTTAACCCCATTTCAATCCCTCGAACTCCCAAATGGATTAAATTGGTTAAGTGTAACCAACAGTTCACACTTATCCCCATTTCAATCCCTCGAATCCCCAAATCGGTTAAGTATTAGTGGACCCTGACTTAACCCTAATCACGAGGCATTAGTTAATTTAATGCACCTTAAACTCCCACATTAGACTTTGTTGCGGTTACTAGTTAAGCCGGGCGGGTCCGGGTAGCTTTACACCACAACTTGGTCTAACCTCGGGTCTTGGCACCACATGACCAACTTCTCACATTGGGTCCTATTGTTTGTAGCCACTAGTTAAGCCGGTAGGTTCCGGGTAGAATTATGCTACAAACTCAACCCAACCTCGAGTTGGCCACACTTATGTTTTCTAAGTGTCATGTCCACTTTATTTCAAAACATAATTGCAAGTCAAACAAATACTTGGGTAGACCTAACTTAATAGGTAAATTCCCAAGGGGTAGACCTAACTTAATAGGTAAATTCCCAATCTTATATTTCATGTATTTTAAGTTTACCCAAAACCCCCAACGTCATTCTATCGCCTACATATTCGTAATAGCGCATAAAGGATAGGAAGAGGGAACTTGGCACAACATACGTGATAAACTTGCACAACAATCATGCATAACATGTTAGACTTGCACAACTTAGCATAGTGAACTTGCATATTACCATAAACATGCATAACTTGTCAAACATGCACAACTTGTCATTTTAAACTTGCATAAGCATGCATAACTTGTCAAACATGCACAACTTGTCATTTTAAACTTGCATAAGCATGCACAACTTGTCAAACATGCACAACTTGTCATTTTAAACTTGCATAAGCATGCATAACTTGTCAAACATGCACAACTTGTCATTTTAAACTTGCATAAGCATGCATAACTTGTCAAACATGCACAACTTGCCATTTTAAACTTGCATAAGCATGCATAACTTATTAAATATGCACAATATGGCATAATGAACTTGCATAAACATACATAACTCATTTAACTTGCAAATCATGACATAGTGGACTTGCATAAACATGCATAACTCATTTAACTTGCAAATCATGGCTTAGTGGACTCGCATAAACATGCATAACTCATTTAACTTGCAAATCATGGCTTGGTAAACTTGCATAAACATGCATAACTAAATAAACTTGCAAAGATCCCAACTTTCATCACATATTAACTTTAGAGTTTCTAAAATGAAGGTAAGAGGGCTTACAATGCTTATGCGGACTCAAATGAGTATAGCAATTGTAAGAAACCCCTTATGCAACTAATTAAAACCCCCAAATGCAAGCAAACTTGATCAAGACTCCTCCTTTATGATGCCAATAGAGAAACAAGCCTTTAATGCAAGCTAAGGAGGATCATACAAGCCTAAATATACTTGTATGCATGGAAAATCACTTAAGAATTAATTTAGGAATTGTATGAAGAGGGTGGAGGCCATGAGAGTTTGGATTTTGCCATAGTTTTGTTGCTAGAATGAATAATGAGTGATTTAGGGTAGGTTAGGGTCTTATTTATAGATTAGGCTAGTGATTTGGACCATAGGATTAACCCTAGATTCAATTAGGTCCATCAGATCTCGGAACTCTCTAGAACCAAGCCCCCCTATCAAGCCCAAATCAGAAATGGTGCACCAGGCCAAGCAGCCCGGCCACCCCCTGTCGACAGGGCAGTCGACATGCTAAGACCCCTGTCGACAGGCCTGTCGACATGGGGTCCTGGGCGGGAATTTTTCCCGCCGGCGCCAGTTTGCCCTATCCCTAGTTTTTAATTTTAAATTTTAAATCTGTTTTTACTTAGGAATTTTCTGAAAACTTCAATGGGCCTCAACTGGGTCATACGGACTCCGATTTTCGAAAACTCGGACTCTATTTCGCGTATTTTTCCGAGACGAACGCAATGGCATAGCCCGTTTCCCTTGATTCAGATTTTTGAATTAAATTCTGCCTCGATTTATGTTATAACAGGTTTTTGAAAATACAGGTTGTTACACATGCGGTTATATGAACAAATTTAAACTTATAACGCGTTAACGGAAAACCGCTGAAAAATAACGCGCAGAAAAATAAACAAACGACGTTCTCCAAACAAAACACACTTTTAAGTTTTGTTTTTTTTAATAATTAATAAAATCGTCATATTTTAAATTAGAAATTTTTACGAGTCGTTACACTCTCCCCCACTTAGAACTTTTCGTCCTCGAAAAGAACGAGTTAAGAGAATCAAAGAACGAACCGACGAATAGATAGATAAACTAGATTCAAATGAATAATACCTAAGCAAACAACTCCGGATTCGAAGCACGCATGCTCTCCTCTGTCTCCTAAGTACAGTCTCGATCGTCAGTACTCCATTGTACCTTGACCAAGCTAACAGACTTTCTTCTCAGTTGCTTCGTACCTCTATCAACGATACTAAGTGGTTTCCTTTCAACCGTCAGGTTTGGCTCCAACTCTAAGCTGTCAATCAAAGCCGGCTGGACGATTAAAGAAGGATCATGGAGATACTTACGGAGATGTGAAACGTGGAATACGTTATGCACCCCTGAGAGTTTCTCCGGCAACTCAACACGATAAGCAAGCATACCAACTCTCTCCAATATCCGAAAAGGACCAATGTATCTAGGAGCAAGTTTTCCTTTCCGACCAAAGCGAATAACGTTCTTCAATGGAGAAATCTTCAAAAAGACATGATCACCCACATCAAACACTAAAGCCCTTCGTCGTCTGTCAGCATACTTCTTTTGTCGATCCAGAGCAATCCTCATCTTCTTCTTGATATCCTCAACTTTCTCAGAAGCTTCCAATATCATATCCGGTCCAAGAACTAACCGATCTCCAGACTCAATCCAACATGATGGAGATTTGCATGGTCGTCCGTACAAAGCAGCAAATGGTGGCATTTTGATACTGGCCTGAAATCAACGATGGATTCAAAAGATAAAATTTTGAAATGAAATCCTAAATTCAAAGATAGATCGATACCTGATAACTATTACTATAGGTGAATTCGACGAGATGGAGATGATCTTCCCAAGACCCTCCATAATCAAGAACACAAGCACGAAGAAGGTCTTCTAAATTTTGGTTCACCCTTTCCGTCTGGCTGTCAGTCTGCGGATGGTAAGCAGTGCTGAGATTAAGACGAGTTCCTAGAGCATCTTGAAAAGCTCTCCAAAAGTTGCTAGTAAAGATAGGATCTCGGTCACACACAATACTAGTCGGAACTCCGTGCAATCTGACAATCTCTCGCATAAAAATCTGAGCCAAACTCAAAGTAGTACGATTTGCTCTAACTGGAATGAAATGAGCAAACTTGGTTAATCTATCAACTATTACCCATATGCTCTCATTTCCTTTTCTCGTCCTGGGAAGACCGTCGATAAAATCCATAGAAACTTGTTCCCACTTCCAATTGGGAATTTTAAGCGGTTGTAACAATCCTGCGGTCCTTTGATGGTCAGCCTTAACCTGCTCGCAAGTGGCACACCTACTCACATAAATAGAAACATCCCTCTTTATACCATTCCATCAATACACCTTCTTCATGTTCTGGTACATCTTTGTCACACCTAGATGAATAGAGAGTCTAGACCGATGGCTCTCCTTAAGTACCTCCTGTCTCAATCCATTGACATTAGGAACACAAATACGACCATTAATCCTCAAAATCCCTTTTTCATCAATCTGAGCATCCATATCGCCTTGGTTACCTCCTTCTCGCCTTTGAACATTTTCCTTCATAAGCCTAAGCACATCATACTCATCTTGCTTAGCTGCTATACGATCCATAAGAGGTGAAGAAACAACAATCTGATACAACATTGCCTTCTTCCGACTCAAAGCATCGGCTACCACATTAGCTTTACCAGGAGTATAATTAATATCCAAGTCATAAACAGCTAGGAACTCCAACCATCGAACCTGCCTCTGGTTAAGATCCTTCTGGCTGAATATATACTTCAATGACTGGTGGTCGGTGAATAACACAAATTTGGTCCCCAAAAGATGGTGTCTCCATAGCTTCAAAGCAAAAACCACAGCGAGTAATTCCAAATCATGAGCTGCATAGTTGGCTTCATGAGTTTTCAGCTGACAACTGGCATAAGCAATAACTTTTCTGTTATGCATCAAAACAGCTCCCAAACCCTCTCGACTAGCATCAGTATATATCGTCAATCCATCAGTTCCATTTGGGACGGTAAGAACAGGAGCAGAAATAAGCTTTCACTTTAACTCAATGAAAGCTGCTTCACACTTCGAATTCCAAACAAACTTAGTATTTTTGCGAGTTAAAGCAGTGAGAGGTGCGGCAATCCGAGCGAAATTCTCAATAAATCTCCTATAATAACCAGCAAGACCAAGAAAGCTACGAATATCTGTAGGGGATTTGTGCCTTTCCCAATCCTAAAGATAGAATAAGGAATTAGATTCAAAGAAAGATACAATGATTAAAATTATGAAAAGATGAAATGATAGAACTTACATTGATCGCGGAAATCTTCACAGGATCAACCGAAACCCCATTCTCTGAAACAATATGGCCAAGAAATCTAACTTCGTCTTTCCAGAAATGGCACTTCGAAAACTTGGCTTTTAATTGATGTTTCCTTAGAGTACCAAGAACGTAACTCAAATGCGACTTATGCTCGCCCTCTGATTTGGAATAGACGAGTATATCATCAACAAAGACAAGAAGAAATTTGTTGAGAACATCTCGGAAAACACGGTTCATAAGATCGACAAAGAAAGTTGGAGCATTAGTTAAACCAAACGGCATAACTAACCACTCATAGAAACCATTCTCCGAACGAAAAGCTGTCTTAGGAATGCTTTCCTCAGCCACTCTAAGCTGATGGAATCCCGTGGCAAGATCTTGCTGAGAGAACACCTTAGCTCCGTGAAGTTGATCAAACATATCATTGATCCTAGGCATCGGGTATCTGTTCTTAAGTGTGAGCTTATTCGGCTCTCTATAATCCACACACATCCTCAATGAACCATCTGATTTGGTCACAAATACAACTGCCGCGCCCCACTCCGAATAACTCTGCCTAATCAATCCCTTCGAGGATAAGTCTTCAATTTGCTTCTTCAGTTCGATTTTCTCCTTAGGTGCCATCCTTCTAGGGGGAAGTACTACTGGTCGAGCTCCGGGAACAAGATCAATGCGGAATTCAATTTCCCGCTGAGGAGGAAGAGAAGTAACTTCACCGAAAACACCAGAGAAGAGTTTAATGACAGGAGTAGAATCAAGATCGCTAGGCTGGGAATCAAGAGAAAAGATAAAACTGCCCGCGAAATTCTGAGGCATTTGACATTTAATCACCAAAGGAACACCCTCATTATCAATCAGAGAAACAACTCGGTCTTTACAAGAAATAACAGCTTCAAACTTCTTCAAGCAATCGCCGCCAAGCAATACGTCAAAAGCATCGAATCCAAGGATATAGAAATCACCAGTAAAGCAATGAAGATCATAAAGGAGTTTCACCCCTTTGCAAATCATACTAAGATTGGCTGGACCGCCAATCGGATTAGAAACACACAAAGATTCAGAAGCATAAACGGGTCTAAGCATGTGTGCAAACTTATCGCAAAGATCAAGTGATATGAAACTATGTGATGCACCAGTGTCAAAGAGAATACGAATAGGATGAGAATGCAAAGTAAAAGTACTATGAAGCGTACCCTGAGTATCATCAGTGCGGGTGGAAGAGGTAACAGCAAAGACTCCAGATGGTTTGCCCTTCTGCTGAGTGGGGGCAATCTTTCTTCATATGGCCGGGCTGAAGGCAGCTATAACAAAGATTGTCCATGCTCGCTTGGACGGAAGGAACAGCGGCTCCGGCTGAGTTGGGACAGCTATTGGCATAGTGGCCCTTCTTGTCACACTTGAAGCAGGTGATGTGAAAGATATCGATGGGTTGCCCCGGTGCTGAATATCCTATGCCTTGGGAACTCTGCCAATTCTTCTTCTGCATCTGAAAATTGGGCTTCCGCTTCTTCTGGTGGCTGGAGGATCCATGCGTCTGTGGAGCTTTCACGGCCTGTTTCCCCTTAAGATTAGGAGAATTCTCCAATCTGATGGCATAGTTCATAAGAGCTGTGAATGGCCTTTCGAGGTGATTCATCAAATTCTCGTAAAACTCTGAACATGCTCCTAAGATGAACTTATCATTCTTCTTAAGAGGAGTGTCAATCAAGCTAGAACCAAACTGAGATAACTCATTGAACTTCATCTCGTACTCGGCAAAAGTCATATCTCCCTGCTCGAGATCCATAAACTCTCTATATAGCTTGGACTTGCCTGCCTCGGGCATCCACTTCACGATAAAAGCTTCCCTAAGAGAAGATTCAGAAATTTAACTAAATTTCCAAAGGAAGAAAAGGAGATAACCTAAAGAAATGAATAGAATCCAATTCAAAATATCACCTGAACTGATCCCAAGTGATATTAGCTTCCACAGTCTGGGTGGTAACAGATCTCCACCAATTTCTAGCTGCATCCTTCAACTGCCAAGCGGCAAGCTGATGCTTCTGAGCATCATTAATCTCAAGACCAGTAAAAATCATCTCTAAGTTCTCTAACCACTGCTGGGCGCCAAGAATACCCTCTGCTCCTGTGAACTTAGTACCTCCAAGCTGAATGTACTCCTTGCTAAGCTTAGTAAAATGAGTGGGCTGGACTGGAGCAGGTGCAACAGGGGAATTTGCTCGACCCCTACCTCGACCAGTTCCTCTAGCGGCCATCTAGAAAGCACAAGATTAGATTTTTAAAACAAAGGTGAGTTCGATTCAAATTTTTAAAGAAATCTAGGCAAAAGGAATTCTATCTAAGACAAATGGTAGATTCCCAACTGAAAGACAAGTTCGAAGGAAATACAACTTAGGAAAGGATCTAAATCTTTAAACAAATTTCATACCAAAACCTTTTTATATTATCTAAATTCTTAAAAATCCTTTATAAGCCATTTAAGAAAACATTGAAAATCGTTTATACTTCAAAATACGCATTCTCGAGAAAGGATTCTAATGACTGATTTTTACTCATTCTAGGGTATCACTATCCTATCTCTAATGAGTTTTACCCCAAAACCTGGCTCTGATACCAACTGTAACGACCCACTATTTTGAACCATTCAAATCGACAATAAACCTCACATGTCAAACTTGAATCATCCAAAACAATAGATTGTTAATATAATTCGGGGTAAAATAAAACCAATCACAGAATAACAATAGATCACAGACATAGAATAACACGCAGCGGAAAATAAAACCATAGTAGTTCATGAAGTTACTACAAAAAATAGTCTCAAAGAAGTACATAAGTGGCATAGACATAGCAAATACATCAAGTCTCAGACGAATAAATGATATATCAGTACGTACCAATGCCAAATCAACTAGAATCAAAATAACTGAAGGAAATGACAGATAAGAGCTACAGCTCCAAAAAGTCTCTAGCTCCAAACAAGACTCCAATGATGTGCTACTCAGGCTGACCTGAGCAAAATGCAAAGACAAAACACTCGGATCAGGACTAACATTCTCATAATAGAAATTTAACTCAATTGAAATATTCAACTGAAATGCATAGATAACTTAGAAGATGTTTGGAATTTCCATCCTCTAAGGATCCGATAAACTATATCATATAATACACTACGCTATTATAATAATGTCTACGGGAAATATAATATTGAAAATAGCGTAAGCGGGATTACCATTATTACCCTTACACTGTTTATAAACGTTGTATTCTATACAGTACTGTAAACTCCACCAAAACCGGTGGGCCATCAGGGAGCACTCCATAGGTACAACGCAAAACAAATTCGAAATAGGCGCGATCAAGGTAATATGACAAGGCACTCGAGGAAATACCCAGGGTACGATCTACCAATTGCACACCCGGACCGGTGGTGACGCATAGTAGCCACTATCGCCCACCTCGAACACGCTCCAAAAATCAAGGGTGGATCCACCAATCAAATCACTAAGTAATAGATATGGTTTGAAGAAGCGTGTTCGATAAAGGGTGCAACCCCATTAATCACGGTATAACTCCTGTTTTAGTCATTTTAATTATGACTCGAAATTCAAGGCTATCCATCATCGTTCTCTTACTTCATTCCAGCATCGTTCGTCAAATCCATCCTACTTCGTTCTTGATTCTCCACCGCGTACACAGTTGTTAAAGTGGTATCGGTATTGACAGAGAGTATGTTAATACCGACTCCGGTCTCTTTAACAACTCATCGCTTATTTCACACCGTGGTTATTTTATAAATCAAATTGAATATTAAAATCACAAGTTATCATTAAAATCAACTTCAAAATATTAGCTTTAATGTACTTGAAAATTTCTATTTTTAACATCTTTGAAATCGTTAAGTTTGTACAAGTCGAAATCATTTCAAAATTGATTTTTTTAAAATCAAAATAATTCATTTATTAAATATAACTTTAATAAAAAAAATACTTTTTTAAAATAAAATAAAATCTTAAAACAACTTCATTTTTGAAACTTTATATCACTTGAAATTTTAAAATCAATTTATTTCAAAACATTTCGAAATCAACCACGGTGTCCGTATATAGTTTTCTACGTAGGGTCAAGTGATCAATTCAGTCCTAGTTAATTCAATATTTACGGGTATGTATCATTTCAACCCGTAATCCCAAAATCAATAAAACCGCTCGGGTTTATCATTTCAACCCATAACGATTTTTCCTAATCTATAAGATCGTTCGGGTGTGTATCATTTCAACACAGGGTGATTTCCTAAAACTAAAGGAACTTGCAGTGTGAGAGTAACATAAATAAACATCGATGCAACATCACATAACATACATATCATCACATTACATCACATATCACTTGTGCATAAATTTTGTGTCATATAAATGTCGTGACATAACGTGTCATATGTGAGCAACTCATATATCAATAATGTGATTTTCTACAAACAAGTCCTACGCATTTCAATCAACATTTCAATAAAGTTAAATTTACGGTCATGAATAATGTGAGTCAGGTGTGAGATAAACTCACCTTCCGTGGTACGGAAAAAGATAATGGTACGGACGAAACAAGAGATGACGACGAAATCCGAGCGTACTCGAAACCGAATCAGATCAACTACAAGTGGACCGAGTCTGTTCACGCAAACAAGAACGTACAAAATAATTAAACAACTTTTTTTTTCTTTTTTTTCTTTTCTTTTTTTCTTTTTTATTTTTTTATTTTTTTTACATTAGCAATAGGATAGAAAAAGAATTTGACAACAGAAAAAAACGCATGGACACATTTATGGGGAAACATGCATGAAAATTAAAAATGCATGCTACAGTACATTTCACAAACCATTTTATTTTTTCTTTAAATGGACAAATGATGCTATGCATGTATGAAGTTAAACATACATGCTACTCTAACGCATGGGTCATATATTGTTTCTACTGAATAGTACATGCTACATGCTTTAGAGAGCATGCAACTAACGCATGGAACCATGTCAAAAGGGACAAAAAGCTTGCATGGAACATATTCCATGCTACAGGAAGAATGAGCGCATGTTACATATTTTTTTCTGGCAACCGAAACAAAAAGAAAAGAAAAACACAAAAAAAAAACAACGCTGGATATATCCTTTATGAATATAGCAAACAAAACGATACCAACTAACGCATGCAAAGGCTGTGTAAAGCAAACGCATGGGACATGCATTCGTCCCAAATGCATGCTATTAGCTGGGAACAAAATGTAGCAGCAAACAAAACTTCTTTCCTTCCCCCCCCCCCCTCTTTTTTTTACACAGAACAGAACAAAACAGTTTTTTTTCCATGAACTAAATGGAAGCAACAAATTCCAAAGAATGCACGTCTCGAACGTACGTCTTGGATACCATCAATATGTCTTTGTATCATTCTATTTTTTTTTATCCCATTAGCATGTTCATTTAATATATCACCACAATATCTAAACTCAAAACCTATATTTAAAATGGACGTTTTTTCTCATTTTATTCTGACCTCTACAGAGATACAACTGTTTCCATGGTTTGAAATATATAACTAGTGCAGTAAACAGTTTTCATTCAACTTAAAAAAAAAGGCATTGGAGAAAATCTCACAGAGCAGAAAATGACGTAAACTAGCTACACAGCAGCTACGAGGTCCACTCCGGCAAGCTTGGGTTGCTGGCTAGCTGGAACCCGCGGTTAGGAGATGGTAGATGCGGCGAAGAGGACGAGAGAGATTCGCTTGGGGATGAGAAGTTTGAAAATGGCGAGGGGATGAAAAGTAGGGGGGTTCTATTGTTAATCAATGGAGTTGTTATCGGGGATCTGAAGGAGAAAGAAAAAGAAATGGGGAGGTGAAATGAGGCAGACGCATGAAGAATGAGGAGGCTGCGTTGGTATAAAGGGAAATGAAGGTGCAGTAAGTCACGTGATCGGTGCAGAGATTTTTTTGTTGTTGTTGACCGTTAAAGAAAATGCAATATGTGTGAGTTTGAATTTGTTTGTTTGGGCATTTCCTTTCCAAACCGTAAGGACGCGTGAATAGTGTGATTTTTCATTTGTCTTGGGCAAGGGGAAGGAGATGGTTCTAGAATTGGAACAAACAAAATCAAACCAACGCATGAACGTTACGGATACGGACGGTATCCGACCGAAAAAAAAAATTCAACGATGTTTCAACATGCGGTTATATGAACAAATTTAAACTTATAACGCGTTAACGGAAAACCGCCGAAAAATAACGCGCAGAAAAATAAACAAACGACGTTCTCCAAACAAAACACACTTTTATGTTTTGTTTTGTTTTTTTTTTTTTTTTTTTTTTATAATTAATAAAATCGTCATATTTTAAATTAGAAATTTTTACGAGTCATTACAGGTAGGATGTCCACTTTATACCACTTTGCGTTGCGTTGGATCTAAGCATGAATTATGAAACCTCTGCCCAATTAATATACTGGGGCAATGAGGGGTCTATGAAGTAATTCCCCTTGCTTTACATAAAACATTGCGATATTTTCAAGGAAACGAAAATAAGGATACGAGTCTTGTGAATACATTTATATGGAAAGGAAAATGTAAGGTTATGTTCTCAAAATGAAGAAATCAAAAGAGTGTTGCTGAGATAAGTATATGAAATCGATGAAAGGATTTTAATGAAAAGGGTTGAGCTGCTAAAGTACTGATCTGTACTATTTTTGATTTAATAGTTAAAAACCCGACTATCGATAAATATTGCTTTTGGACTTATAACGTTTTAGTTCCAAGAGACCGGGAGGAGAACTGGACCCAAAACCACTTTGAACCGACTTTGCGTTCGAAACTAACTTGCATGGATGATCATGAGATGAATTGAAGACATAGATCTTCAGTGCGAGAGGGTTGCTCACTAATGTCTCTGGTTAGGTACCAGGATTAAACTTGTAGAAGTAACTCTAACGTTGTGGGGTGTCTTCATTTTTGCTCAGTCCCAAAACGAACAGGTATGGACGAATGTCTGACAGAGTATTTTCAAAGACTATGTATGTTGATTTTTATAAATATGCCGAGTATGGTTGCGGAGAAGATAACTTCTTTTAGCTTAACACTTAGAGTATATTTGTGTAAATAGTTTATTGATTTGACGAATCTGACAATGTGGCATTCAAAGTTTGAATGTGTTGTTCTAAAAAAGGTAATCGTAACCTCAAGCTTCATCAACTGGGAAATGACTGAAATCGAGCAGGCAGCATGGCTATGTGGAGTATACCCATTAGGATATATCATCACCTGATCTAGATAAATCAACAGTCACTTTTTGTATGCTTCAGAATGAGAACGGTTAGAGGCCAACAACCGTTATGATGATATACTCAGAACTCTCAAGTTAAATGAGTCACCTATTATGTGTGGCCAGGTTGTAAGATGTCCTCGTTGAGCCCAAGTGTTCCATCTCTAGAGGACACTGATCGGAAAGTGGTTCCATACCTACTCATGTTGGAAATCCATCATAGGAATATGAGTCGTACATCTTTAGATGTATACCAACTATGTTGGAAAGTGAGATGCAAGCTTTCCGGCTATATTTATATTTATTTGTGATTTGATAGATAATATTATAATATCACTGGATTTTATTATGAAAGTGATTTGGTTATCGTAAGGTGAAAACACATGTCATGTTTATGCGCGGTCGTGTCTTACAGGAGTTCCTTTCTTTAAAAGGTTTTTAAAAGTTAAGCAATTGTTTGTGATGTGATATTTCTCACTGAAAGTATCCTAGACTGTTCTGTGCATGTAATACTCGGATCAGACCGGGTATCTTTTCCAGTAGCACAGGATTGGCTTGGAGCTTCAAGATAGGAGCTAGAGTCGAGTCATAACCTCGTATTTTTTTCATATTGATTTTTTCCATTGTATGTGTTGTATTTTTCGGCCTTGTATCAGATGATATAGTTGTGTACTCTGGTGACTGTACTCCTGTATATACACTAGTTTTCTCTTTGCGTAAAGGGAATTGACATATTATATTTTATTCATTCCGTTGTGGGAGTCGTGTTTACTATGACTCTATTATGTTATATTCTTCTTCTTCTATTCTAACTTTTCTTTCATTCTATTCTCCCATCCTCTAACTTATTTCTCCTAACCATCTGCATTTTGAGTTGACATGTGACGGCCCGCCTCGCACCAGCCTGCATTTCTTCCGGAAGTGCGCTGTACACATGTCCGACTAGCACGGACGGTCGTCAGAAGAAAGGAAAGAAGGGAATTAACTAAACGAGGAACCTATAGAATGTCTCACAGCGCATGGAATAAAATATATTGATAACATACTTGACATAAAACAGGTGAGACAGTGCATAAGCTGATAACTAATAATCAATATCAACATCAGAGCAGCGGAAATCCAAATACAGCTTATTACAACTTTCCAAATTTACTGTCTCTAACAAAAGAAAGCTAAAGTGGAAGATGCACCACCAATGCCCAAGCAGTAATCTTCAACAACACAGGGAGAATACTATATATATTACGTGGAAGCCTCCTGCTCGTCTCCGGATCATCTACCCGCGCATCACCAGCTAACCTGTCTCTAGTCTGCTCGTGTGAGCACCCAGAGTAATAAGAGGAGACATAAAACTCTGGGTCAGACATAAAGCCTGGTATGAGCGATAAGCATCTAAACAGAATAATAACAGGTATACTAAACCATACCTGAACCTGGACCAGCAACCAAAGAGTTAGTACCACATACCGTACAATACTCTAAGGTGCCATAATAAAAAGTGTAAGAATACGGGGGGTGGGGTGTGCATGTCATAATGATAGCAACCAAATCAACCATAGCAACCATCCTCACATCTCTCACTCAGTGCGTAAAGCGTACGATATCTACCACTTTGGAACACTAGACAAATTGAGGTAACGACGAATCCCGACTTGTAGAAACCCTGCTGTGACCAAGCTAAACACATGGAGTCATGACCAAACATTTCAATGACCCACTTCATTGGTCGTAGCCCTTGGTTCTACCGATGCCATGATGGCCCTGAATCCGCCTTTATACCTCCTACCATAATGGTCCAAAGCTATAGACACTGATAACCCCTTGGCACGCGTCCCGCAGTAAAGCCCACCATGAAGCTATCTCGTTGATTCCCATCTAAATCTTGAGCTCTAACTTCCCATTTGGACTTCTTTTGCATCTCGGGTTTTGATCAAGTTGGAGTTGGTCTTCAAAAGAGTCATCGCGTAGTAGTAATAGCCCACGTACGGTTCGGTTCGGTGCTCCTCGTCTAGCTCGGTTCGGTTCGGTGTAACCTTCCTGATCGGTTCGGTTCGGTAGTCCTACTTTGGGTCAGGTCGGTGTCCTCCTCCGGGTCGGGTTGGGTTGCTGTCTTCCTTCCAGTTCTTCTCCGGTCAGCTCCCTCGTTTTCCATCTACCCCGATCCGATCTGATCCGATCCCTTCGCCTTACTCCAGTCGTAGCCTATCCGATCTGGCCTCCATTATCCTTCCGATCCGATCCCCTTGTCCACTCCAACTCTAAGTAAACGGCCTTCCTTCTCGCCAAGCCTCCTCTAGTGACAAGTCCCAATCCAGTTCGGAATCCCTCGGTCAGTTCACTAATCCGATCCGACCCCAACTCCGATCCGAACCGGTTCGGAACCTGCACATTTCTACAACTTTCCAACGAGCTTTCTACGCCGTTCGACGGCGTTTTCGACCAATCTAATTATTCTAATCAATCATAAAACATACCATATAGTCATAGCAACATGTAAGAGCAACCACAAACACCAAAACCATGAATTTACATGTCAAAATGGATCAAAGTTGCCCAAAATCCCATTTTTCCCTTAAGCATGATTAAATAAAACTAGTCATAGAATTAATAAAACTTAACTAAATCGAACCAAATTCCTAACAGAGGCATAAAATATTATTTAAGAATTTCCAAACATTTTTCCAGAATTTATTAGTGTATCAATTCGCTAATCTTCACTAATCACCCTTAATTAACTGTAATTAGTGTCAAAACGATGCTATCACTCACCTTGGCCACAGAATAAAACACCAAATCTGAAATACTCTCTGTTTGGGTCGAATTCCTATGTATAGCAGCAGCTCCAACCTTGCTTTGTTGCTATTTGGCCTTGTTTTTGATGTAGTCTAGGCTTAATCTTCACTAAAAATGTGTTTAGAAGTGGTTTTAGAGGATGGAAGCCATTACTAGGGTCTCAAGAAGGTTTGTGGCGGCTCAAAACTGAAGTGAAAGTGATTTCCTAACCCTAATCAGTCCTCCTATACCTCTAAACCCGAAATTCCCCTCTGGGCCTAGCTGCTAATTACCTGGTTAAGCCCAATTAAGCTGTTTTTCACCATCTGAAACTTGTTTCAGCCATATCTCCCAAACGATGAGTCCGTTTGGCTAATGTGACCACTCTACGGAATTGTAAACCATCATCCGGAGCCAATGGAAGTGGTTTCAGGTCAAAATTCCTTTCCAGTCAAAATTTATGGCCAAAACAGTGATAACTAGGGGTAAAATGGTCATTTAAAAATCGGGAAAAATCATGAACATGGGAAATGACCCCAATAGTCGTCTCCCAAAGTTACATGACCATACGACTTCGTATGTAAAGGAAACAAATATCCTACGGTCCTATGGTGCGTAGAATGCAGGTCGTTACACTCTCCCCCCCTTAAGAAATTTCGTCCCCGAAATTCCTTAACCCAAAACATACAAAGGATCCCGCATGCCTAACAACCACATACAACAATCAAACATGCAAAACAAACAAACAAGCCTACCCTAGCATGCGGAAACTAAATCGAAGTCGAAATCTTACCAGGCGAAGAGTTCTGGATAAGTCTTCCTAATGTTCTCCTCTGTCTCCCAAGTACAATCATTCTCGTCCTCGCCCCACTGAACCTTGACTAGCTTCACCACCTTCCTTCGAAGTTGCTTCATGTCGTGCTTGACAATACGGGCCGGCTTGCGGTTCCCAACCGCCTCGGGTTCTACTTCGAAGTCCTCCAACTGATCAGGTGGAACAGTCATATCTGGGTCGTGAACGAACTTCCTTAGTTGGGAAACATGAAATACATTGTGAACTCCCGCCATTTTCTCTGGTAAGTCAATTCTATATGCCAAATTCCCGACTAGCTCGAGAACAGGGAATGGGCCAATGAATCTTGGTGCCAACTTGCCTCTCCTGCCAAATCGTATTACGCTCTTCAACGGAGAAATCTTGACAAACACCAAGTCGCCAACGGAGAATTTTAAGTCTCTTCTCCTCTTATCAGCATAACTCTTCTGCCTATCTTGGGCAGCCTTCATTCGTTGTTGAATGGTCTTGATTTTATCTGAAGTTTCCCTCACCACATCTGGTCCAAGCATGAACTTCTCGCCAGTCTCTATCCAACATGATGGTGAGTTGCATGGTCTTCCGTACAAAGCTTCAAACGGAGCTATACCGATACTGGATTGGTAGCTATTATTATATGCAAACTCTACTAGATGCAAATGGTCATCCCATGATCCACCAAAATCCAATATACATGCTCTCAAGAGATCTTCCAAAATACGATTCACCCTCTCCTTCTGACCGTCGGTCTGAGGATGATATGCGGTACTGAGATGTAACTCTGACCCTAGAGCCTCTTGTAAGCTCTTCCAAAACCCACTAGTGAACAACGGGTCTCGGTCACTCACAATGCTTTTAGGTATTCCATGAAATCTCACTACCCACTTCATATACAATTCTGCTAGCTTAGCTGCCGTTCTGGTCGATTTGACTGGTATAAATCTTGCACTTTTAGTCAGTCGATCCACAATTACCCAAATGCTATCATGTCCCGATCTAGTCCTTGGTAAACCATCGATGAAATCCATCGAGACTTGCTCCCATTTCCATTCGGGAATTTCTAATGGTTGCAATAACCCACTAGGTTTCTTTTGCTCAGCTTTAACTAGCTGGCAATTCATACATTTGGATATAAACTTCCCAATGTCTCTTTTCATCCCTTTCCAGTAGTAGGTCTGCCTCATATCTCGATACATCTTGTTACCACCGGGGTGTATGGTTAGTTTTGAGTGATGACATTCTTTAAGCACTTCATCTCTCAATCCATTGACATTGGGTATGACTAGCCTTCCATTCTTTCTAAGCCATCCATCTCGATCGAGCTCATACTTGTTCATCTCCTCATCTATACCTATCTCTAACTTGGAGATGATTTCCAATAGGTTAGGATCGTCCCTCTGACTAGAGCCGATCCGCTCAATCAAAGTGGGTCTGATCGTCAAACTTGCTAACATTTCTGGATCCAATTCGCACTTTGGTCTGAAATCATACCCAGCGATGTACTCCAGTTGCTTCCATTCTAGAAACATAGCCCCTAGGCTGGCATGTCTCCTACTCAATGCATCAGCCACCGCATTGCCCTTTCCCGGTGTATATGCGATGTCAAAATCATAGGAAGCCAAGAATTCTAACCACCTTTGTTGCCGGAGATTTAAATCCTTCTGGGAGAAGAGATACTTCAACGACTTATGGTCAGTAAACAGCTCAAATCTTTCTCCCAAGAGATAGTGTCTCCACATCTTTAATGCAAACACGATCGCCGCCAATTCTAAATCATGGGTAGGGTATCTTCTCTCGTGCGGTTTCAATTGTCGACTTGCATAAGCTACAACCCTACCGCCTTGCATCAATACAGCACCCAGTCCGGTACCACAGGCATCCGTGTATACCGTCATCTCTTCATCCCCCTTAGGAATGACTAACACTGGTGCGCTTATCAACTTGTCCTTTAGACTCTTGAATGCATTCTCGCACCTTTCATCCCAGAAAAAAGCTTGATTCTTCTTGGTCAACTGGGTCAATGGTGTTGCTATCTTGGAGAAACCTTGGATAAACTTACGATAATATCCAGCTAATCCCAAGAAACTTCTTACATCTGTTGCATTCTTGGGCGTAGGCCAATCCTGTACCGTAGCCACCTTCGTCGGGTCCACGGCAATACCATTTTCTGATACAACATGGCCCAAGAACCTCACTTCCCTCTTCCAGAAGTGACACTTAGAAAACTTTGCTTTCAATTGGTGTTTTCTCAACACATCCATCACTATTCTTAAATGTTCCTTGTGTTCTTCCTCTGTCCTCGAGTAGACCAAAATATCATCAACGAACACAAGGACAAACTTATTCAACTGATCTCTGAATACCCTATTCATAAGATCCACAAAATATGCTGGGGCATTGGTCAGCCCGAATGGCATGACCAACCACTCATAAAATCCAGACGGCGTCCGAAATGCCGTTTTAGCTATACTCTCAGCTTCCACTCTAAGCTGATGAAAACCTGTCGCGAGATCCAACTGAGAAAATATTCTCGCACCACTCAACTGATCGAACAAATCATCTATCCGCGGTAGAGGATACTTATTCTTCCTCGTCACTTTATTCAACTCGCGGTAGTCTACACACAAACGAAGGGAACCATCCGCCTTGGTAGCAAACACAACTGGTGCTCCCCATGCAGAAACACTCCTTCTGATAAATCCCTTCTTCAAAAGATCGCTGACTTGCACCTCGAGTTCTCGCTGCTCCCTTGGTGCCATACGACGAAGTGGCATCACTATAGGTCTGGCATCTTTTACCAAATCAATACGGAACTCAATCTCTCGGTGTGGTGGAAGTCCGGTCACTTCTTCGAAAACATCCGGATACTGGCCAACCACGGGCAAACCTGACAACTCACTATGCGGAATGTCGAGAGAGTTTAGAAAACTAGCCAATACCCCCTCACTGGGTAGACCACCAAACACTATCCTCCGCCCATCATCCGCTCTAGCTGTCACCAAAAAGCCCTCACAGTCTACCACTACCCTGTATCTTTGGAGCCAATCTACTCCCAAAATAATGCCAAACCCAGTAAAGCCCAAAACAAAGCAATCACAAACAAACATGCATCCATGACTCGATAAGACCACATTACGACAAATCATGCTAAGGCTAGTCAAACCACCAATCGGGTTCGTCACTACTAAAGGTCTATCGACAATCTCGTGCTCCAATCCCAACCTATCTACCAAGTCACTAGATATGAAAGAACTGGAAGCTCCGGTATCAAACAAAACTCTAACAGGAACATCATAAACAGAAAGCATACCTTGAATGACGACATTCTTTCCCTTCTCCGCCGCAGTTGGGGCATTCGAAGAAGAAGGAATAGCATTAAGGGCATATGCTTTCACCATTTGCTTTTCTTTGGGGGGTTGCGGACACTTGTCCTTGTGATGTCCCATTTGGCCACAGTTGAAGCACTTCCTATCCGCTGGCTTGGCCCGACAATTACTAGCATAATGGCCCTTTTTACCACAGCTGAAGCACTCCACATCTTGTTTATTCTTTTTCTTCTGGCCATCCTTAGTCTAACTCTTCTTTCTCTTATTCTGGGAACCACCCTTGCCCCCACCACTTGCTTGTGGTTTTGGCTCTTCTGCAGATGCAACCTCAATCCTCGGCTTAGGGTAAAGACTTTCTGATCTCAATGCTTTCCCCACAATCGACTCAAACGTCTCATCGATGTGGTTTATAAGCCTTTCCCCCAAGTGCTAATCCAAACCAGTTATGAATTTCTCATTCATCTTCTCGGCAGTATCAATAAGAGATAACCCATACTTCGACAAAGTGTCGAATTCAGCAATATACTCCGAAACAGCCCTGCAATTCTGTTTGAGCTCCAAGAATTTCTTAAACAGCACTGACTTCTGAGCAGCTGGAATGAACTTCTCGCTAAAGCGAGCCTTAAACTGCTCCCAAGTAATATGATCTTCGGGAGTAGCCGCTTTTATAGCATTCCACCAATTCATTGCCCGCCCTTGCAGCTGACGGGACGCTAGCTTTCTCTTCATCGCATCTTCGATACCCAAATCCTCGAAGATACGTTCGCAACTATCCAACCAATCCTGAACATCCGTGGCCGACCCCGTTCCGTGGAACGGCTTCCCACCAAGGCTAGTATAATCCTTATTCAGCTTGGCGAAGTCGACTCTTGGCGCCTGCACTATTGGACCACCACCATTTCCACCATTGGGAACTGCCCTCTGTACATCTCTAAGCATCTCTCTCATGAGGTCAGTAAACATCGTCCTCATGTCAGCAGCATTCCCATTATTGGCCCCTCTACCGGTACCTCTAACATATCGGCTCATCGTCAATCTGAAAAAGGAAACAATTAACGACCCCATAGTGGTGCTAGTGCAGCACGACTTCATTCTTATACTACTAATAGTATATATATATATATAGCTTTTAAAAACCAAAGTAATCACAAATACGCTCTCTCGTATACGTATACTATCTCTCCCTGATAACTTCCCTAGGTTAACTACGCAACCTAGAGCTCTGATACCACGTGTGACGGCCCGCACCGCACCAGCCTGCATTTCTTCCGGAAGTGCGCTGTACACATGCCCGACTAGCACGGACGGTCGTCAGAAGAAAGAAAGAAGGGAATTAACTAAACGAGGAACTTGTAGAATGTCTCACAGCGCATGGAATAAAATATAATGATAACATACTTGACATAAAACAGGTGAGACAGTGCATAAGCTGATAACTAATAATCAATATCAACATCAGAGCAGCGGAAATCCAAATACAGCTTATTACAACTTTCCAAATTTACTGTCTCTAACAAAAGAAAGCTAAAGTGGAAGATGCACCACCAATGCCCAAGCAGTAATCTTCAACAACACAGGGAGAATACTATATATATTACGTGGAAGCCTCCTGCTCGTCTCCGGATCATCTACCCGCGCATCACCAGCTAACCTGTCTCTAGTCTGCTCGTGTGAGCACCCAGAGTAATAAGAGGAGACATAAAACTCTGGGTCAGACATAAAGCCTGGTATGAGCGATAAGCATCTAAACAGAATAATAACAGGTATACTAAACCATACCTGAACCTGGACCAGCAACCAAAGAGTTAGTACCACATACCGTACAATACTCTAAGGTGCCATAATAAAAAGTTTAAGAATACGGGGGGTGGGGTGTGCATGTCATAATGATAGCAACCAAATCAACCATAGCAACCATCCTCACATCTCTCACTCAGTGCGTAAAGCGTACGATATCTACCACTTTGGAACACTAGACAAATTGAGGTAACGACGAATCCCGACTTGTAGAAACCCTGCTGTGACCAAGCTAAACACATGGAGTCATGACCAAACATTTCAATGACCCACTTCATTGGTCGTAGCCCTTGGTTCTACCGATGCCATGATGGCCCTGAATCCGCCTTTATACCTCCTACCATAATGGTCCAAAGCTATAGACACCGATAACCCCTTGGCACGCGTCCCGCAGTAAAGCCCACCATGAAGCGATCTCGTTGATTCCCATCTAAATCTTGAGCTCTAACTTCCCATTTGGACTTCTTTTGCATCTCGGGTTTTGATCGAGTTGGAGTTGGTCTTCAAAAGAGTCATCGCGTAGTAGTAATAGCCCACGTACGGTTCGGTTCGGTGCTCCTCGTCTAGCTCGGTACGGTTCGGTGTAACCTTCCTGATCGGTTCGGTTCGGTAGTCCTACTTCGGGTCGGGACCTTGTCCTACTCCGGGTCGGGTCGGGTTGCTGTCTTCCTTCCAGTTCTTCTCCGATCAGCTCCCTCGTTTTCCATCTACCCCGATCCGATCCGATCCCTTCGTCTTACTCCAGTCGTAGCCTATCCGATCTGGCCTCCATTATCCTTCCGATCCGATCCCCTTGTCCACGGCCTTCCTTCTCGCCAAGCCTCTTCTAGTGACAAGTCCCAATCCAGTTCGGAATCCCTCGGTCAGTTCACTAATCCGATCCGACCCCAACTCCGATCCGAACCGGTTCGGAACCTGCACATTTCTGCAACTTTCCAGCGAGCTTTCTACACCGTTCGACGGCGTTTTCGACCAATCTAATTATTCTAATCAATCATAAAACATACCATAGAGTCATAGCAACATGTAAGAGCAACCACAAACACCAAAACCATGAATTTACATGTCAAAATGGATCAAAGATGCCCAAAATCCCATTTTTCCCTTAAGCATGATTAAATAAAACTAGTCATAGAATTAATAAAACTTAACTAAATCGAACCAAATTCCTAACAGATGCATAAAATATTATTTAAGAATTTCCAAACATTTTTCCAGAATTTATTAGTGTATCAATTCGCTAATCTTCACTAATCACCCTTAATTAACTGTAATTAGTGTCAAAACGATGCTATCACTCACCTTGGCCACAAAATAAAACACCAAATCTGAAATACTCTTTGTTTGGGTCGAGTTCCTACGTATAGCAGCAGCTCCAACCTTGCTTTGTTGCTATTTGGCCTTGTTTTTGATGTAGTCTAGGCTTAATCTTCACTAAAAATGTGTTTAGAAGTGGTTTTAGAGGATGGAAGCCATTACTAGGTCTCAAGAAGGTTTGTGGCGGCTCAAAACTGAAATGAAAGTGATTTCCTAACCCTAATCAGTCCTCCTATACCTCTAAACCCGAAATTCCCCTCTGGGCCTAGCTGCTAATTACCCGATTAAGCCTAATTAAGCTGTTTTTCACCATCTGAAACTTGTTTCAGCCATATCTCCCAAACGGTGAGTCCGTTTGGCTAATGTGACCACTCTACGGAATTGTAAACCATCATCCGGAGCCGATGGAAGTGGTTTCAGGTCAAAATTCCTTTCCAGTCAAAAGTTATGGCCAAAACAGTGATAACTAGGGGTAAAATGGTCATTTAAAAATCGGGAAAAAACATGAACATGGAAAATGACCCCAATAGTCGTCTCCCAAAGTTACATGACCATACGACTTCGTATGTAAAGGAAACAAATATCCTACGGTCCTATGGTGCGTAGAATGCAGGTCGTTACATGACATGTGTAGTTAAATTTCAGTTTAAGATGTATGGAAAAAATGGGTCACTACGTATATCGTTGCCTCCTGCGAATCCACTCGCACAGCTCTGGATAATACCTAAACCCGCTATTTGGTCTGCTCATCAGCATCGTCGATAAGCATCCAAAGTAATAAAAGGAAACATAAAACCTTAGGTCAGACAAAAGTCTTATGTGAGCAATAGTAATCTCAATCACTATACAGGGTAACACAATAAGTATGTCAAATCATACCTGACCCGGCCCTACATCCAAAGAGTTAGCACATATAACCATGTACGTTACTCTATGATAATCACAATGCTAAGTGTAAATAGAAGTGTGTGTGAAATAGTGATAACAAACATCCAAACATAACAAAAATCCTCATGTTCCCTTGCTTAGTGCTTCAAGCATACAATACACACTTCTTTAGATACCAAATATGTCGTAACACTTACATATCCTGCACACAGCATGCAATGGTTATGTCCTGCACACAACATGGACTAAGTATGTCTTGCACACAATATGAACTCTGATCCTCCTCATGTCACTACTCCGTTGATATGCTAAAGTCCTGAATACTCATATCTCCTTTGCACTTGTTCCTACAACGAATTCTAACCTAAAAGTCACCTTGATGGTTCCTATTTGGATCCTAGGTGGTAACTTTCCACTTAGACTTTCCATCATGTCCCGGGTTAGTCAGTCGTATTGGAGTGTCTTCAAAAGAGTCTAGTCATCATCAAGAAGTAATTCCATGCCATGTGAACCCATTCCCTTTTCCCATTCTTGGATAGGATAAGTTCCTGATAGGATAAGTCTAGATCTAACTAGATCCGAGAATATTGAACAAACTTCAAAGCACAATAACTTTATCTCCGTAACTCCAAATAACTTGAAATCGGGCTAGGGCCTCTAGGGATCTTCCTTGTCGTCCCCACAAAGTTTCATGCAAATTGGGAAATATTGGTCTGACTCTTTCAACTCGGTTCTAACTAGATCCGAGAATGTCGAACCAAACTAGCAAATGCTATAACTGGATCTCCATAACTCCAAACGACTTGAAATTTAGCCTAAGGCCTCCTGGGAATTTCTTTGTCGTCCAAACAAAGTTTCGTGTAAGTCGGGCAACATTGGTCCAACTCCAACAATCCAGTTCTAACTAGATCTGAGAATATCGAACCGGGACCTATAGCACTTCCAAAACGGTTTTTAACACCCTATTTCGCCATACGATGGTGTTTGCATCCATCCTAACATCTCTAGGAAATGTCTTGGCATACCAAACAACTAAAACAACATATACAAGCAATATTTATGTCAATAAAGTAAGGAAAATCATCACAACGAGGTTAGGAAAGCATTGTTTATATTGGCTTTCCTAATTTCCCGGATTTAAAAAACTTAATCAAATTACCCAATTTCATATGTATGCAATAACATATTAAATCATGATTTGTGAGCATTTTTCTCTAATTTTCAAAGGTGATTATATACTAATTATCCCTAGTTAGTGAGTAACGACACTAATACTCACCTTAATTTCCCCAAATAGTTAGAATTGGAATTGAAGACGATTTGGCTATGATTCCAAGGCTATGCATCAGCCTCAAACTTGGTTTGATGTTAAGATGATATAATCTTTACTAATCTTAGGTTTAGGCTAATTAAAGAAGAGATTCGAAGGTATTTTAGAGGATTGAGGTGGTTATAGGCTGGTGGAATCTTTCTTGGAAGTTGTAATAGTGATATTGAATGGTTCTCCTACCCCATTCAGCCTCCACTTGACTGTAATCCCAAAATAGACTTTGGGCCCTCCACCTAATGACCTTACCCACCCTAATTAAGCCGCCTAAACCAAGCCCAGAACTTAATTCGGTCATTCATCCCAAATGGTAAGTCCGTTTGCTTAATGTAACTACTCTATAGAGTGGGAAATCATCATCTGAATCCAACGGAAGTAGTTTCCGGTCTAAACTCCTTACCAGTCAAAAGTTATGGGCGAAACAAGATTTGCTAAGGGCAAAATGGTCACATTAAAATTCGACAAAAATAGTGAAAGTAGGAAATTGTCCTAACAGTCATTTCCCATAGTTATACAGTCGTACGACCTCATATGGAAATAAAATTATAATCCTTCGATACGTAGAATGTGGGTCATTACATTCACCCCCCTTAAGAAATTTCACCCCCTAAATTCTTTAAGCAACATAACAACATAAGCTAACACTCTTGAATAGGTGATGCCGCTTAACGTTCTCAACAACCATTCTATTTGGGAATATTGCATCCTTCCCTCTATCTTGGAATCATCGTCGTCAAATGACACATCAAACATAGGAGCACCATATCTCATCTCAAGCCAAGCCACTGGTCGAAGTGCCATCATCTCGAAACCATTATCGAACAAACCTTCATATCTTGCTCCTCGAAATTGAATCATTGCCAATTCCAAATCGGCTAAAATGGTCAACAATAATGGTAATCAATATCGACCACTTCCTAGTAATCGACAACAACTACCTGGATCACGTATCTAACTAAAATTGGTGGTGTACATTATGAGATCCATCTCCTCACCACTAAGTAATCCCGCCCTGAAGAACTCCTTCCCTTGAGGTCACCACCGTCACCTTCCCCGGACCGACCAACCTCAGATCGGCCTAACCCCAGGTCGACTATGTCGAACCAGATCCGGATTGACATAGTCAATCCGGACATGGTTTCCATGCAACAAAGCCAAACCTCTATGTTGTTTACTCATTTTACAACAACTCGATGTTGGAAGATAAAAGTGACAACTTGCTAGTTTGAAGACAATCCAACCTAGCATCGCTTGTTGGATTCCTTTACGAATATGCCAAAATTTGTAGAATTTTTCTACAGCACCTCACCTGCACAGCTCAATCCAGAAAAACCCAAAATCGACATGCAAGGCCCATCACAACAAAGAAAAACAAAAGATTAAAAGTGGTTGTCCATTATGGGGTATAATATCACCAAAATGCACCAAATAACAAAAACTACAATTCTACTTCTACTACTTACCTCTTTTTCAAGCAAGCTTAGCATTTAGATGGAATTAAAAGCGAATAAGCTTCCAAACAAATCAAATCTTATTTCTTTGTACTTGTGAGGATTAGACACATTAGTGCAGATAGCAACAAGGGAGTAAATATGTTAAATAAACTGAATTTATCTAACATAGGCTTGTCAAGTCATGTACGGATTTTGTTTCGAATAAATTATCAATACAACAATGTAATTATCCTGCATGCCTAATAACCATATACATATAAGTGAGCATGCAAACATCATAATCCAATATGTATAAGCAAAGCAATAACAATCATGGAAGACAACATTCATACCTATCCTAGAATGCATGATACTAACCTAACTACTAGGACGAATCAAATTTAATTTAATTCATATATGACTCGACAACTTGGTTGCCGTTTCAAAAATAGAGAATACTAATCTACCATCTCTCGTCAATAAATTGAGTATGACTCAAGCACTATCGTACTATTCCTAATTTCCATGGCAACATACCGATGGAAACCGTCAACCACTATTCTCTCATCCATTTGGAAATCTCGAATAGTTATAAAAAACTATTTATTCCATCTCATTTAGCTATAGCAGGCTGACATCGCATTTATTATAAAATAAATGCATAATCAACTCCTTCTCATGATGCTAGAAACCAACAACATGTATTCCATATGGAAATAACCTTCATGATCGAGTCCATGCTATCTCACCTTAAGTTATGAAATCACATCCAATAATAAACACAAGCGGTATTCACTAAAGGAATAATACTTCCGAAGTGGTACATCTCTAACCCGACACACACGAATAACTACATTTCCTACACAAGCCTATAAAAAATCTCAAAGTCGTAGTAGGCCAAGAATTCCAACCGTACCCACTAGCAAAGGTTGAGATACCTTTCGGGGAAGAGAAATATCGATGGCGTAACATCAGCAATAATTCTAACCCTTTTACTAATAAATAACTCCTTTAACTCACCAAAACGAATTCAATCGCTGTCGACTCTAAATCGTGAGTCGAATACTCTTTCGCGCACAGTTTTGGTTATCGACTAAAACACGATAACCCTCCGCTCAGAAATACACCTAACTTAAATCACCACACAACCAAGTGAGTGCAATTGCCTGCTCATTCCTGCTCAAAACGAGAAATAACACACTCATGGGTCAACTTTAACTTCTCCAACCATCAAAATTATGGCAGGATTCCTAGCGATATCCTACTCGAGACAATATGACCCAAACACTCCACTTTCTCAATGGAAAGTGAAACTCTAACGAACCGATCACAAAATATGCCGACTCACTAGTTGGGCCAAATAACCCAACCATCCTTTATGATTAAAACAACCTACACAATGCTCTAATCGGCATGCACTAATCAACTACTCACAATCGGTGAAATCCCCTCGGGATCCCCATTCGAAAGAACATCCATAACTAGGTCGATATGGAACTCGACTCAAACATAGTGGCAACCTGGTCAACTCATCAAATGTGTCCAGATACTCTCAAGCTACAAGCTAATGTGACGACTCGTTACTAGAGATATGTCTCAGCCTGCTATCATCCAATCATAAGTGACTCATCTACTAAAGATCTAAGTTTTAAGCCCACTATCTCTAACTCACGGATGAATCACTACCGAAGAGCTTGTCCTAGCCCACTATCGTCACCAACAACCTCTCACTACCATCCATATTTTGTATCCTCTTAGTAATTGAACTTTTGGACTTAGATATTAAGTCCAGTTAAGTTCAATAATCAACAAGCAACCAATTTAACAAACATGCAACCATGAGTCGATGATTTTAAGTTTTGACGAACCATGTATATTGGCAAGTATGGACTAGTTATGTCATAACACTCCCCGCTCGAAGCCAAAAATTAGTCGCTATGAATGCTGCAGTCATCCACATTATTAATTTCTAGCGAACAAACATGGGATGTTACACACATACATAGTCTAACCAATCCCTCGACACGGTAAGCCACAATCAATGGAGGCAATCAATTCTTGAGTCTCAATCTCGTTCCATCCATCAATCGCAAGATCAAACGGAATGATAAAATCTCAATGTCAAACTAAAACACGCATGGAAACGCCATTGATGGAAACTTATATCGAATGTTAATGTTGCTATTAACTGCTCCATTGAGGGAGCACTCAACGGAACGGGAACGACAATCAACACATATGCCTCCATGATTCGTTCCGAAAAAGTAGAACGAACTTCCATACTTGAAACATCCTACCTCCGTTAAGGTCACTCACAAAGGGAATGCCTTAACTTCGGTGGAGCATTATAGGTAATAGATACAGATAATTTACAAGACAGACATATGAATAGCGGAAAAACTAAATTTATTTCATAAGTACGTGGTTTAGTTAAAACATTACAACAACTGTCTCAACCCAACTTCCAAATTTTTACAACAAAATCTCTGACTTGATTAAAACATAAAGAAGCATAAAATAACAATAAGGCAACATAAATCCCCAATAAGAGTGTATCCAAAGCCATAGCCCAAGGAAAGAGAATCCAAGCAATACATCTACTCCTTTTAAGCTGGAAATGGTCTGAACTAAGCTGAAGTATTCCCTCCCTACGGGCCGGGGGGAGGAACGGAAGAAAAGAAGATGAAAGAAAAATGGGTCAGACACGAGCCTGGTAAGTCCAGTGATTATTTAGCATGTAAACAGGAAGAAGGATCATGACATGAATAAATTGAATCTAGGGCAACACCCTAGAAATAAGATAATAAAACCGAATATGCTATCGTACTCATTACTATTTCTCTGCACCCAATTACAAGTGTTTCAACTAGCACCATGTGTTCAAGATAAATGATCCCCTTTTATCGATTGGCTCCTACTCATATACCCTTTTCTGCTTGTGTCATTCGGCCCCACTTGATTGTAGATACCTGTGCTGGTCCCACCATGGGGTGTATCAAATCCTATGGTGGTAACCCGACACGATTCAAGATGCATAGTGTAAAACTACTGATGCCCAATGCCTGCTTTTTCCACTCTGGAGTATGTGCACGCCCGCACTCTGTTGGAACCTACACTGACGTACCACCCGCCGTTGTTTTGATCGCTTACAATCAGCCCATTAATCATGCCCCACCCTGCCTAGTTCAGGGTACCATGATACATCTATGTGGGTTACTGCTGAAATGGGTCCCGTTACTAGGGTTTCCTAATCAACATGTTAAAATGGTTAAGTGTTCTCAAATTTACCTAACCCCACCCATTGGTTTAGTTAACATGTTGTATTGGTTAAGTGTTCCCTTAATTAACTTAACCCTACCGTTCCTATCTTAGCTTTAATTCATTCATTAAAGCACCAACCACTCACAATAGATATGTATTATTGCGGTCGCTGGATGTGCCAGTCGGTTCCGGGCAGTCCTACACTGCAACTCAATCTAACCTCTGGTTCTTTTGGACTTGATGTGCTAACCTCTCACATTAGATCTATATTGTTATGGTTGCTGGATGTGCCTGGCGGTTCTGGGCAGTTGTACACCATAACTCAATCTAACCTCGGGTTAGGCATATTCGTCTTTTACTTAATTTACATATTTACCTTTCATATTTATATGTAAATTATCCACAATTATTGCCATTCAAGTCATGCCCCATTTACCCTCTAAATCATGTTCATAATTTTTAGGTATATAAATTATACCATTTTATGCCACTAATCGTTTATATGATTATGGGCCAAATTATGCCAATAATATGAAATTCAAGATTTTTCCCAACGTTATGTGACGACCCGATTTCTCGTTCTCACGGAAACAAGGTTATCTTTGGAATATAACACAGAAACAGATAATAGCAGAACAGAATTAAATAAATACACCAGATATGAACAACAAAATATACTGGATAAAGTAATCATCAGAGTTACACAGTATACAGGATCTTACTTAGTACAAATACAGTTCAGCTATACATAAATGTCTACAGCGGAAATAAACAAAATATGTACAATAGGAGCTGAACAGCATAAAAAGAATAAATGATAGAATCCATCTTCAGCTCCAGCTATCCAGAAAAAGAACCAGCTAAGCCTGAATACAAGGCTGCCCGTGTAGAAAAAGGGGCACCCGAGTTTGAAAGTGAAACAAACTACGAGTCAGTCATGGGACTGGTATGAGAAATCCACTCAACACATATATAATATGGCTAATCACAGGACCACGCCACTTTCGTGGAACGGGTTCACTCCATTGGATTGCCAGTGCTTTAAAACAAATCTTTCTTTTAAACATCGATATGCTTTTTATAAAAATGAAGACGTTATAAGACTCAGTTCCCATCACACAATGCAACGCAAACCGGAGGATAGAGTTTTTACCTTATAACGGCCAAAATATGCTTGATACGAATAAAACAAAGGCATTTGATTTTATTGCTAGTGTTTATATGTTTTGAAAACAATTTCAAAATCATAACTATCAATCATAGACGGCATTAATGCCCCATACCACTATGTCGCCATATATAGGTATACAATCAAAACCGCACGATGTCGTATTTGGAAATTGGATTTCCGTCATGAACCAAGGCAAAAGATAGTCCTTACCGAATTCGAGACGCTCTAGCCCGTGTCACAGGATCAGAGCTCGAGTGACCCTAGAATCGTCAGGGCCGGTCCACCGATGTGGATTAAAATTCCTGAACAATACGTTTCCCCGCCCTTTGGGGCGTCAACGAGCCAACGAATGACTCCATCGGACCCGGATCGTCCGATCAAACCGAGGCGCCTCGCAACAGCAACAACCACATAGGTGAAAAGTATATAAATGTCAGGGCTGGTAGGTCACTGACACCACCCTAGCTAGAAAGAAACGCATGTCCTCCCTGAGGTCCTTTCTCCCGTTTTAGGTTCATACCGGGGTGTGAGGCTCGCGAATTCACGTTATACACAAAGCTACGCCACACAGGCGGTGCTTTGATCATCACCACAAGACTTTGCTTTTCAACAGAAGCCCTGATCACTACATCTTAGCATGCCACACAGGCAATTCATACCGTGCAACTGATGGCTATCAATCACACAGGACAAATTCCAATGTCGGACACACAGTCCATTTACAAGTCCGTTCCGGGTCTGAACGAAACCGGAGGCACTAAATACCTCGCAAACCCTTCGATCACCACGTACGTCTGGACGATCACCACTCATTATCCATATTTCGGGATGCCTCCCAATCAGGACCTCGGTTACCATCCAAACGAGGTGAAGATCTCCGGTCTTCGACCATCGTCTTCATCTTCGAATTTCAATCGTCGGTCGATTATTCGAAATGAGAATTAACTCGGCCTTTCCAAATAATTCACGTATATTTAGATTTTCAAATCGATTTATTTCAATGGTTAAAATATTCGACAACACCAATTATGTTCTTTAATGTAATTTTCACACCAAACACATTCAACCATCAAAAGCCACATAAATCAAGCAAATTCAGTTTATTTCCATTCCATATCGCTTATGATATTTTATAACTATTTATCGCTATTTTTATTTATTTTAAAATAGCCATTTTATTCAAAACGACGCTTCGGGCCATAACGCGGCCGTGGCGCTGTTTTTCTTCAGATTTGAATTAAACATATCTGAAATTCTAACCGTTGGATCTTCACAAAATTTACATCATTAGAAAGGTCTTTTCAAAACGAATCCAACGGTTCCAGTTTCGGGAAAATCCGACGGTCGGATCTCCCGGTACAATCGTTTGAATTTTCGATTTCAAAATACGAACTGCAGCGTCGTTATTCGATTTAATAAAATTATATTTATATTTATATATAAATATAATCGTTTCTGGCGCTGTTTTTCTTCAGATTTGAATTAAACATTCCAGACAATCCAACCGTTGGATTTTTACAAGGTTGGTGCCGTTGGAAAGATTATTCCAAGGCGAACCCGACGGTTGAGGTTTCGGGAAAATCCAATGGTCGGATTTCCCGCACTAGTCGTTTGAAACCACGATTTCAAAATACGAACTGCACGGCTTCGTTTCGTTTTAATTTTATTTATATTTATATATTTATATAAATATAGTTCATTCAACAATTTCAATATCGTTTTCACTTCAAATATTTTTCTAACACCTTAAATTTTGGAAAAATTTCGCCATAACCTCCCCTGCACCGGGAGCATCGGGAAATTGCAAATAGCGTTCCCGGTCCTTCTAATCTCAAAAAGAAAAAGAAAAAGCCAAGCGGCTAGCCAACAGGCTCAAAATCATCACCCAAACAAATCAGTAAATGTGTACCTATTTGTCGGGCACAAAATTTTATTCCTCTTCTCTAGCCCCTTTTGCTATAACCTGTTCAATGAATATTGCATGTACAAATATATACAGTTCTTATCATTTATCAATTTCTATTCGACTTCATATTCGATTTCTATTTGGTTTAAAAACACCATTCATTCTAATGTTACATAAATAGGTGCAAATCATTTCATTCGCTAATTAATGAATATTTCAACTCATATATGTTTATTTTGAACAAGTGGCTATTTTTAACACTTCACATTTCAACGATTCATGCATACAATAAAAATGTGATTTTTATTGTAAAACAATTCATTTCAAAAACACTATTTTTCTATATAGTTCATATAGTTGATAAAAGGTGATTTTTATTATCAAACAATTTATTTCAAAATATGAATACCATTCAACACATGAATTTCTAAACAACGAATGAATATCAATTCAACATATGAATGTTTTCTATGGTTTCTATATATAGATAAAAATGTGATTTTTATTATCGAACAATTTATTTCAAAATATGAATACCATTCAACACATGAATTTCTAAACAACGAATGAATATCAATTCAACACATGAATGTTTTCTATGGTTTCTATATATAGATAAAAATATGATTTTTATTATCGAACAATTTATTTCAAAATATGAATACCATTCAACACATGAATTTCTAAACAACGAATGAATATCAATTCAACACATGAATGTTTTCTATGGTTTCTATATATAGATAAAAATGTGATTTTTATTATCGAACAATTTATTTCAAAATATGAATACCATTCAACACATGAATTTCTAAACAACGAATGAATATCAATTCAACACATGAATGTTTTCTATGGTTTCTATATATAGATAAAAATGTAATTTTTATTATTGAACAATTTATTTCAAAATATGAATACCATTCAACACATGAATTTCTAAACAACGAATGAATATCAATTCAACACATGAATGTTTTCTATGGTTTCTATATATAGATAAAAATGTGATTTTTATTATCGAACAATTTATTTCAAAATATGAATACCATTCAACACATGAATTTCTAAACAACGAATGAATATCAATTCAACACATGAATGTTTTCTATACAATGAATAAATATAATTTAAGCATATGAAAATAATTCAAACACACAAATATTATTCAAAATTTCGGCAGCATAACGGCAGGGTAGTTAAACCGGCACCGTCCCTAGTACGGCTCCTCGCTCTACCTTAAAACCTCGCGGATTTTGACAATGTGGTTCATGCATCTAGTTCGCACGCAGGCGGCATGTATATATTTATTTCATTTCCACAAACTAATCCTAAGTGGTTTCAACCAAATATTTCACAACCACAAATGGGTATTTTTCAACCACAATCAACCAATATCAATCACAAACAATCCCAAACAATCATTCGCTATCAACCAATTATCACAACAATTTCAATCAATAAATATCGTCCATGGTTTGTGGACGAGGGGCGTATATATATATATATATAGATATTTATATATAGCAATTCACTTTCATTTTCCACACATATATATAATTTTTAAATCAGAAATCTCACCAATAGCTATCCAACTTCACGACACTTCCTTTATAGAAATCTCCACCTTTTGTCGCTTTCGCCCGTATTCTCTACACATGTAAAAATCGAATTTTTACTATGCTATTCAATATATAAAAATCTGATTTCTACTTCGACTTTCGATATATAAAAATATGATTTTTCTTTCGACTTTCAATATATAAAAATCTGATTTTTGCTTTGTAAATTTCTAACCTCCTTCTATTTTTAGTTTAAAACTTTTTCCTTTTAAATTTTAAACCTTTTTCTATTTAAAGTTTAAAACTTTTTCTCTTAAACAAAATCAGGTTTTTATTTTTTTTCTTTAAAAACAAAATCAGTTTTTATTTTAAAAACAAAATCAGTTTTTATACTTTAAAAACAAAACAGTTTTTATTTCTTTTAAAAAATTTCAGTTTTCCTTCTTTTAAAAATATCAGTTTTTCTTCTTTTAAAAGTATCAGTTTTTCTTCTTTTAAAAGTATCAGTTTTTATTGTTTAAAAAAAATCAGTTTTAATACTTTTAAAAAAATCAGTTTTAATACTTTTAAAAAAACAGTTTTAATCTTTTTATAAAAACAGTTTTAATCTTTTTATAAAAACAGTTTTAAACTTTTTATAAAAACAGTTTTAAAATCCTATAAAGTCAGTTTTATAAATCTTTAAAATCGAAATTCAAAGATGAAAATAAAGTAAAATATAAACAATTTACCTGCGAAGAAAAAAGGGGGGGGGAAGGAAGAAGGTGTCGGCGGCAGGCGGAGCTCGCTTCCAGGGGGGGCGGCGGCTTCAACGTTTCGAACTGGGGGGGGGTCTCGAATCGCTCGCGATCGTGCGCTCTAGGGAGGGGGCGGCGATAGCTTCGTCGCGGCGTTCGCCTGAGGGGGGGGCGGTCGATAGCTGTTAGGGTTTTTTTTTTCTCTTCTGTTTAACTGAATCGAAATGAACGGGGGGGGGGGGCCAGAACGAAGATAAAGGAGGGAATTTAGATATTTTTTATTATTATTTAATTATTTAATTTTGCAAATAGGTTGACTTTTACATACGACCTCGAAACGAGGCCCACCGCCTGTCGCCCATAGCGTTTTACCCCCATTCTGAACACAATGGGATATGTATCGCAAGCTGATTGGATCGTTACAATCAGTTTCCTTTGAATTTACATTTAAATCACTATATTGAATTTTAAACGCACATTTCAAATTACCGGGGTCACATACTAACTAGAAAAATTCCAGAAAAATATTTTCTAGCTTCGTATTGACGATACGGTCCTAACAAAACTAGTTTCGTCGAATTCTGAGACCGTTTGAAAAATGGCCAATTTCCAGTCGATTAAAATCAACTGAAACCGGTCGAACGCGTTTTCCTTTGCCACGCTCACATATTGATTCGAAAAATTATGAAATTTGAAACCTAACAATAACTTGACACTGCGGATCCAACAAAAGTGGTTTCGTCGAAATCCGAGGTCATATGCAAAATGTCCATTTTTAAGGGCCTGAATTCCATAGCGACTATTCAGAATTTTCAACTGGACATATCTTTTGATTCCCGCTATCAAATTTCGATTGGTCGGATTCGTTAGAAAGATATTCACTAACAGATTTAAATACTTTTGGTTTCACTAAAATCCGGATTGTTTTGCACCCGGTATATTCAATTGAAGTTTGAAATCGAATTATCGAACTACCGCGCTATTTTCAATTCTATATATAATTATAATTAATTATATTCGTTTTCAAATGTCGATTCAAACTCAGTTTTCATCGCCATTATCTAAAATATTTATTTTAAATATTTAAAATCCATTATTTTAGCCAATTTAAAATTTTTAAATTGGTTCAGATTTTCTGGGTCGTTACACGTTACCCCCGTTATACGTTTGCAAAATTCACATAGAATGTTAGGCTCGCAACTTAGCCTACCTTATATACAAAAGGGGAAAGAAAGGAGCATGTATCCTTTCCACAACATAAAATAATAAGGATCTAACTAAACATGTGTTATACAAATTTGGCATAAAACAATGAATTTGCATTTTTGGATCCAAATAACATGAATCTTAAGCATATAGAATTACGCAAATCCAACTAGGCATGTAAATGTAAACTTTTATTTTGGATCCAATAAACATGAATCTTAAGCATATGAACGTGGACTTATATTGAATTACACAAATCCAATTAGTCATGTAAATGTGAACTTTTATTTTGGATCCAATAAACATGAATCTTAACATAGGAGAATGTAGATCTAAACATATATATGACTTAGGATAAAAACTTGCATGTAACATAACATGAAAGAGTCACCAAATTTACATAATACACGTTTGGTTTAACATACAACATAATAAGTCCAATAAACCACAATAGTCCCATAGACATATATGATAAAATCGTTACAAGAATAGACATGAATCAGCATCACCATTAACTTACAACTAGTCACAACTCTAGTTTTCACTTTATTACAAATCATAACTTTTAATTGTTCACATCTAAATAATAACAGGACTTACAAACAAAAGAAAATCTTGTTTTCTGGGATCTGTTTTCTAAAACTGAAAAGCAATCCCTTGACGTAGACTATCGATTCTCTAATTTAGACTTAATTCATAGCTTCTAACTTGCTTTCTAGTTTTCTTCCTAGTTAGAGAAGAAGGGTGGCTATGCTAGGTTGACCATGGACAGCTTGGTGGCTCCTTGGAATGAAATTGTGTGATTTAGGGTTGAGGGTTGGGGATGTTTTGTTTAGAGGTTTAGACTTATGTGAGCTGTTAGATCAACCTAGGAGCAATCACAAACATCCAGACTAGATAGAGCTATCCAGAAATTGCCACCTATTCCCTAGTGACTCAGCAACAAGTCAGAAAATCGTCACTGTTTGGATCTGGGTGACGGGGTCGACCTCTATAAGGGGGTCGACATCCCAGTCAACACCCCTCTTGGGGGGTCGACACCTATGTCGACCCCCCTGTTAGGAGTCGACCCCTATGTCGACCCCCCCTGTTAGGAGTCGACCCCTATGGGCGGGAATTTTACCGCCCAGCTGATTTACGTGATTTTGAAATTCGAACTGTTTTTGTTCTGTTTAATTATTTAATTATATAATTTTCTATTAAACATGAATTCTTCTGAACTCCATAATTTCTTCATACGGAGTCCGATTCACGCAAACTCGGACTCTATCTCAAGCAGAATTCCGAGACGAACGCAATGGCGTAACCCGTTTCCCTTAATTCTCACTTTTACAATTAAGTATTCTTTAATTCATTACTTTAATAAACATAGAAATATAGGGTGTTACAATACTGGGCGCAAGATCAAACACTGTAAGCTTACTCAATTGACTCCTCCACCAAACATTTACTCAGAATGGAATAACCACCCTCCGAGTCGATCTCATAACACAGCCACAAATCCCAAACTTCAAAGTGATAAAGGAGAGAATAAGTCGTACTTCGATGTCACATCGAATTCGATTACACACTCTAACACAGACACATCATCTAAATCGACAAATTCCTCATCGACCTCTAAGAAGTCGATGTAAACCCCTTCAAAGTGAACCATGAACTGGTCTTGAGCGAATCGATTTTGAAAACCTGAAAGCGATAAGACTCTAGGCCAATTCAGGCTATCCATGGAGTCTCTTAGGAGTAAACTCCTAATTTATCCAACTCCAAATCATCGAAGAAACCCTCGCGAGAACCCAAACAGCTTTCACATCACAACAGTCGATTCCATTCCAGGGAACGATATGCCACGTGGATACATAAGCATCCACACACCGCGACATATTCGACTTGTTGCACTTAAGCGCCAAACAAAATAGAGATTTCGGAGCATTCCAAATAATGAATCGTACTATTACTGAAAAAGAAAGCTGTAAATCAAGGAAAATGGTTCTTAATTCTGGCCGACCCTCAACTCCAGATATGGAGTAATTTTAAGTATTTTTTCGTTCATTGAATCGTCTCAAATAATTTGACGATCAGTCGCTAATAGCGAAAACTATTCCATTGACACTTGTGTGCAAGACAACCAATACTATATATATTACAAATATATATATATATTTGAAAACCAAAATATACACACTCTTGTGTATGTTAACTCTCAAACTCAATACTGTTTAGGATAAACAATGCAACTTAAGCTCTGATACCAAGTGCGTCCATCCTTACACCATCGGTGCTCAAAACTAAAAATCTACGTTGTGCAGGCACCCAATTGATGTAAGTGATCGTCAAAAGAAAGAAATAGTAGAAAAGAAGAGAAAGAAGGAAAATAAGGGAGTAGAAGAGAGATGTGTGAACAGATCATGAACACAACCACATAACCTATCATATAACCTAGCATATATCTCACAGCACGTCGGATAACATATAATAATCAAATCGTAGATATAAAATAGGCGAGACAGTAATAACTATATAAACCAGATAATCAGAGTATACAAAATTATATAGTTATACATAACAATAATAGAGTTTAAACAAGAGATAAATAAACTCAACTGATACACTGCCTCTAACAGAACACACAACATTGTCAAGGCTCCACGGTGCTACACAACGAAAGTAAACAGATATAATACAAGTATAACTATATAAATCACCACCTTTTGCGAATTCACCCGCACAGCTCCAGATAATACCTAACCTGAAACTCGGTCTTTTCATCAGCTAATAAGAGGAAACATAAAACTTTGGGTTAGACAAAAGTCTGGTGTGAGCGATAGTGATCTCAATAACTATATAGGATAACACAATAAGTATGGTAAATCATACCTGAACTGGCCCTGCATCCAAAGAATTAGCGCATATAACCATGCACGCTACTCTGTGGTAATCACAATACTAAGTGTAAATAGAGGTGTGCGTAACATAGTGAAAACAAACATCCTCAGGTTCCCTCGCTTAGTGCTTCGAGCATACAATACCCCCCTTCTTTAGTTACCAAATATGTCGTGACACTTACCATGCCCCGCACACAGCATGGACTGGCTATCTCCTACACACAATATGGACTAAGTATGTCCCACACACAACACAGATTCCAATCCTCCTCGTGTCACTCCCCCGTTGATATGTTAAAGTCATAAATAATGCTTTGCACTCGTTCTCGCAGCAAAGTCTAACCTAAAAGTAACCCTGACGGTTCCAAAGTGGTAACTTCCCACTTAAATTTCTTTTGCCTCTCGGGTTAGTCAATCATATTGGAGTGACTTTAAAAGAGTTTAGTCATCATAAAGAAGTGATGCCACGCCACACGAACCCTTTCCCTTTGCCCATTCTCAGATGGGATATGTTCTGGATAGGACAAGTCCGGATATGATAAGTCTAAATCTAACTAGATCTGAGAATATCGAACCGAACTTCAAATCACCATAACTTGATCTCTATAACTCCAAACAACTTGAAATTTAGCTTCCTGGGACCTTCCTTGTTGTCCCCACAAAGTTTCAGGCAAATCGGGTAACATTGGTCTGGTTTTAACAATTCGACTCTAACTAGATCCGAGAATGTTCACCAAACTTCCAAATGTTATAACTGGATTTCCATAACTTCAAATGACTTGAAATTTAGGCAAGGGCTTTCTGGAACCTTTCTTATTGTCCCCCAAAAAGTTTCATGCAAGTCGAGCAACATTGGTCTGGCTCTAACAATCCGGCTCTAACTAAATCCGAGAATATCGAATTAGGGCCTGTAGCACTTCCAGAATGGTTTTTAAAGCCCTATTTCGCCATACGACGGTGTTTGCATCTATTCTAACATTTCGAGGCAATGTCTTGGGTTATTAAACAACGTATACAAGCAATATCTAGGCCAATAAAGTAAGGAAAATCATCACAACAAGGTTAGGAAAGCATTGTTATTTTGGCTTTCCTAATTTCCGAGATTAACAAAACTTAATCAAATTAACCCAAATTTATATATGTGTAGTGACATATTAAATCATGATTTATGAGCAATTTTTTATAATTTTTAGAGGTGTTTATCAGCTAATTAACCCTAATTAGTGAGTAATGACACTAATCACTCACCTTAATTGCCCCAAATAGTTAGATCTGAAATTGATGATGATTTGGCTCAGTTTCTAATGCTATGCAGCAGTCCCAAACTTGATTTGACCTTGGGATGATATAATCTTCACTAATCTTAGGTTTAGGCTAATTAAAGAAGAAATTATAAGGTATTTTAGATGATGGAAGCCATTAGAGGTTGATGGGATCTTTCTTGGAAGTTGTAAAAGTGAGAATAAATGATTCTCCTACTGCATTCAGCCCTCACTTGACTCTAATCCTGAAATAGAATTTGGGCCCTCCCCCTAATGACCTTACCCAACCCAATTAAATTACCTAAATCAACCCAAGACTTAATTCAGCAATTCATCCCAAATGGTAAGTTCGTTTGCTTATTATGATCACTCTACAATGTGTGAAACCATCATTCGCATCCAATGAAGTGGTTTCAGATCTAAACTCTTTACCAATCAGAAGTTCTGGGCGAAACAAGATTCGCCAAGGGCAAAACGGTCACATTAAAATTCAAAAAAAATGGTAAAAGAAGGAAATTTCCCTAACAATCATTTACCAAAGTTATATAGTCATATGACCTCATATGAAAATAAAATAAATATTCTACGATCCTCCAATACATATAATGCGGGTCGTTACAAAATTATATACGAATGTAGTGGTCAATAAAAAATGTTTTTAAAATGTTATAGGTATGTACAAATTTTACTAAATCGGTTTGAAATGTATTTTAAATATTGGTTTTGGGTTAAGGTTTGACCTAAAATTAATCGAACTTTCTTGGATCTATAAAGCTTAAGTAAAATTTGATTTTGCAATGATGTTTTGAAAATATTATTTATAAAAGTTATTATTTTAAGTTAAGTTTTAAACTAAATTTTATAATGTAAATTGATTCACCGAAGCTCAAAACCCATAACCTTATTATAAAATTTTGATTTCATTTTGTGATTTAAAGCACTAAAATTACTCGTTTGGGATAGATGCTATTAGTTTTGTTTGAATACTCAACATTTTCATGCTCGAAGACTTAAATTATATTTCCAATGGTTTTGCGTCTCTTTCACATGCTTTGAATCGAATCATTTATTTGAGTATTATGCTATTCTTTTTATTCAAATCTTTATCAATTTGGATTTAGCATCGAAAATTGGATGTGTTCAGTCAAGGGTAGCACGCTAAACATAATAGAATGACCAAAATTGTAGCATGCCAAGCATAATGTTGGACCTTGATTAGTAGGTTAGCAATAAAATTTGACAGTGACATACCATACTAAAGTGCATAATTTGAAATTGCATAAACAAAATAAAATACATATCTCAGTAAGGATTTATCGAACAAAAACAATTTGGTCAGCCAACCTCTATCGAATTTTTTTTCAACAATCTCTATGTAACAAACTGCATTCCACAGAGTTCAAATTTTCACTCATCCGAAAACTCAAGTTCACTAAAAGCAATTAACAGCTCAGCATGTTCTGATTTTATCATCTAGATTTCCCTTATATATAAATATATTTTATTTCTCTTTCTTTTGTGACAAAGGCCAGCCTCCATAGCTTAAGTTTTAGGCTTTGTGAAATGAAAATAAGAGAATAAATGTAAGATTATGTATATATAAAGGCTACATGTTTCCCACTTCACCCGTTTCATAAACCTTCACTTATGTCTTATTAAATTGGTTAGTTACTAAGACCAAAGCATTTTATAATTTACAAATTTCATCTCAACATCCATATTACTACTCTTATTCAATCTCTTGAATAATGTTTACGATTTTTTTGGGTATTACAAAGTTGCACCTGAATTAACTTAATTATCTTTCTCCTAATTTGTTTGATGTCACTCCTAACACTACACCATAATGGCCATTTGGCAACTCTTATTTTTTTCAACTGCCAACACTTATATGTGTTGTAGACTGGTGACACTAATATGTGTTGGTATATTAAAAATGTGTTACTAAAAATACAAATTTGTAAAAGGTTTATTTGTAACTCTTATTTGTGTTGGTAAGCTAGGTTTCAGAGGGCAAAAAGGTAAACACCCATCTCTTTTCAGCCGTAACCCTTAGTCCCCTTATCTCAATGCTTTTTCACTACTTCGGCCGCGATAAAATGAATTAAATACGGGAATAAGGTGATTTAGGGAAGGATTTTGATTTCGATTACAAAGGGGCAACAAGGATTTCGATTCGATTTCGATTACAAAGAGGGAACAAGGGTGTCGATTTCTAGGCAAGGAGTCCAACTTTGATTCGAGTTCGAGGTCACGAAACTCGTATTCGAGGCAAGGAGTTCAACGTCAGATTCGAGTTCGAGACAAGGAGTTCAACGTCAATTTGGTTTGCCTTTATAACTTTGGTGAGTAAAAAAATATATTCTTGGGAAAAAATATAATTTTGATTTTGTTTTAAGATGTACAGTTGCTTTTTATCTTTTCGCATAATCGATTTCTTTTCCAACATGTTGAATTGGCGATGCTAGGTAGTTCCATTTGCGCTTATTTGAAATCTTTCTACCTTTATTTGCAGATTAACATACGTATCACAAAGGGATCTGAGTTTCTTTTTCTCTGATTCGATTCTCTAACAAATGGTGAAAATTAAATGCTAAATATATGGCGTCACTATGGTGAATATTAAATGCTAAATATATGGTCATAATGCTTAATGCTGACATCAGCAACATTGGAAGAATAAGGATTAGAAACCAGCTCTTTGGTTAAGGCTGAGATCTCACTTCTTACTGGATTGTGCTGATCAATTTTTGAGCGTGCAGAAATCCAACCTTCGATAGAGGCATTTAGTGAATCCTTTGACTCCAAATAATGTTCATGAACACTAAGGTGTTTATCCAGAGCTGTGAATTATATCTTAATGAGAGGTATTTGGGTTTACACATTGTATATGGATGGCCTGTCACTCCACACGCAAAGCAGGTACACATATGCGTTTTTGGCTACATAAAAACACATACCTTCTACTTTATTTATCTATATACGGCTATCAGGATTTTAAGCAATGGTTTCAACAAATATACTTAACCTTCTTTTTGCTGTCTATAGATGTTCTTGTCATTTCTGTGCATTTATGCGTTTCTAGTTCATCTACAATCTTGTATTTCATAACGCATTGCCATTTTCTACACATAAATGTCCTAGCTCTCGCGTTAAGATATCATTGCACATTTCATTTTGAATTCAACTTCAGTAAAACATGCAATTTCAGATTTAGTATCAAGGCCATAACATAGTCAGTTCTTACATTAGAGCACATTATGATTAAAAACAGAGTTTTCTTTTGGTCTGTATATCTCCAGGAATCATGCCAATTACTATACGATTCATACCAGATTTTTAACTCTTATGATGCAACTTGCACTCATTATATGTGTACAGCCATTCCCTATTCATGAGTATACTGTCATCTAGGACCATTTAGATAGAGGCAAAAGCAAGATTCGGCCAAACTTGTTACAAGACAGCTATGCCTAATAATATATACTAAGACTTCCAGTTTGTTACCGAGTGGAAAAACAAAGACATGTACCCACGTTAATGCTGAGATATTTATAGACTTTTGGGTACATACATGGCAGTATGTATACTATAATTTATCTAACTTATATCACTCTACTAGGGTTATTCTGTCAGTTGAGTTTTTCATTTATTGATAAACATGTTTTTCTAATCATGTTAGCCCCATATGTTAATTCTCCCAAACTTCTGATGTCGTCAGGGCCATTGATTCATACAGCCGAGTTACTCGAGAGGAAGATTACTAGAAAAAACCAAAGGTTAGTTTTTTATTATCTAATCATAAATCAGTGCGAATTTCAATATTCCATTAGTTCTTTTGATACACAGCTGATATACATCACTTGATTTTAAACTATTGAGTTATTTGATTGATTGTCGATTGTTGGTGATAACTTTTATGTTTTCTGTACTCAGATTATTTATTTTAGACAACTAGTTAAGTAACAATATATCATGATTGACTGGTTTTCTTTGGTCATGTTAATAATAATGTCCGCAATCTCAAAATTCCCTTGATAATAATGTCATTTTTATGTGTGCTGAAACTATTACATCTTAGCATAGAGTTTTTATATACTCGGATCTATTCCATTGCTGATGTAGTTGTGCTTTTCTTTGTGTGTTGCACCTGAATACCTAGTTTCTTTTGCTATGTGCCTCCAAGCGATGAAATTTGGTGCATTGCAACTTGTAACATTGAAGTGATTTTTGAATTGGTGGTTAGTTGATGGCCTTTAAACCTGCGACTTGGTGCATATTTCAAAAATTTAAAACAAAACAATTTTCATGTTTTTGATAAGATTGTTTTGATTTAAGAAAGATACTAAAGTGACATTGTTTTGAATTTTCGTTTTGATTTAAGAAAGTTACTAAAGTGATTTAAGAATTCTCACTAGCAAGAGGGTGTTTTGTTAGTAACATTGTTTCATGTTTCTGATAAGACTCTTAAATCTAATTGACACTTTAGTATCTTTCTTAATTTAGCTAGTACAAGACTAAAGCAACTTCAACAGTTTTCCAGTTTTTTGCTTATTGATTACCTTTCCATTGTGTAATCTGAGATTGCATTCTTTCCCTAACCGATAACTGATTATCATTAGTAATATGAATGCATGAACCAATTAAAGTGATTTTGATCCAACCTGCCTGTTGAGTAGTTACCTCAAGTGATTCCGATCTAGATTATGATACCTGAAAGGTGACTAGTTGCAAACTGAGTTCTGAGTCTCAGTTTGCAACTGAGTTGCAAACTCTGCGTTTGCAACTAGTTGCAAATTGAGACTCAGTTTGCAACTGAGTTGCAAACATACTGAGCCTAGAAGGCTCAGTTTAAACTGAGCTGAGTGCCTCAGTAGAACTGAGCCATCAGGCTTAGTTTAATTGAGCCACTCGGATCATCTTAAACTGAGCCTTGTTGGCTCAGTAAAACTGAGTTTCGGTTCAGTTTAAACTGAGCCTTGTTGGCTCAGCAAATCTTGTTTGAAATATGTTTATGTTTGCATTTTTATGAACTCTTTATGATGCTATAGGGACTAGATGCACTTGGATTAGCAAAATTCAACTATATTCTATCTTCAGCTGTTCCGAGATTTCCTATTGTAAGATGATTATGATTTGATTCCTTAATAATATTTGATTGTTATCTATCTATAAGTTGAAATAGTGTGATGGTTGATGTACATACCTGATATGAATTATGTTGTTATTAAGGTCTCTGTCAAATTTTATCATTACTTCATAGCATTTAGTTTGTTAATAAGATTTTTGATATTGTAATAGCCATATTAATACTGTAGATTGTTATCAATTTGACAGGAATTAAAACATATGAAGTATGAACTTGGTAAAAACTCTATTTTGAAGAGGTTTCTTCAGTTCTTTTTCAAATGGCATATATTCAGGAATTAATGTCTGTTCTTTCCGCCATTTTGGAGGTATGCATTTTCAATTATAAATGTACCCATCTTCGCATTTTAACAAGAACATGTAGGATACTCTTACACTAATATGCAGTTATGTTACTAAGATTTCATATAGTAATACAATGAGGGCTCCGATACCATCTACATTTTGAGTCACGTATGAATCACATTGTTGTAAACGTTATTCAGTGAACTCTTCTTTCTGAATCAAAAACTTTGTCTGGCCTATATTCTATATAAATTTGTTGATCGACCCATAATAAAATTGAGGATGCTAAACTGGTATTTTCATAATTGTGTTTGTTTGATGTTTGATGTGAAATTCTGTCAGATCATAAGTTGGTGACATGGTTGGTGATTTAATGGATCTCAAGCATTGGACAGCCTTTTGGTTTCAACCATAAATGGGAACACAACGAGATCCATAAATGCTCTCGCCTAAATATATCCACATTAATAAATTATCCACTAAGTTCTCTACTAAAGCATGATTAATTAAATTGTTTCTGCTGGTAAGCTCAGTCAAAACTTTGAATTTGATTATTGCACATCATGCCCCATTTATTTTTAACATGAGTAATTGCTAATGGAGTTTGAACTAGTTGTGGAAATATACGATTTGCAGTAAGTCATGGTTGCTAGATAATAAAGTGTTGTATGTTAGTCACCAACTAAACTTGTAGGTATATATCATAGAAAATAAGGTGATGAGATAATGACGCAGGTAGATAACATTTCACTGGTATACCTTTTTTAATTACAAAATTTTATCCTTGTGGCCTTTCTATCATGCTGGTAAGCTGTCCAATTATTGATTCATCTTGTGCTTCATTATTCAGGTTACACTATATTTATAAATGGCTTACCTGTTGCATGAAATGAAGATCGTATTTGGGACTATCTTAAGAAATCACTTGGTGACAACGGTTCTGGAGGAAAGCCTACGGGTTCATTCTGTATGGTATATATGTTATACATTTTTACGTCTGTTCATTAATCTGTATCACGGGTGCAATTTCTCATAAGTTTGTTCATTAGTCGATAAAGCAAGTAAAGATGATACAAGCTTCAAAAGCAATTGCCGACAATAATAAAAAGGAAGATTTTCATCAATGTTATTTTGAAATTATGGTATTATGGACATGCTATTATGAGACCATGATATTATGGTATTTTGAAATTGGAAGCATGTAACAAATATTTGAGCATATTATGAGAATGTGACATTGTTGAATTTGAAATATGGAAGTGTACCAAATCTTATATTGAATTATATATTTGATTGAAAATCATAAAGACATGTTATACTCATTCATAAGTGTTAGCAATTTATGTATGTCAACATTTATAAGTGTCAGTAGGATGATGATACTGACATCTATAAGTGTTACTATATCTTATGGTTCTAACATTTATAAGTGTTAGCAATGAATATGTTTGTAACTCTTATAATTGTTACCATAACTAATGGTTCCAACATTTATAAGTGTTAGCAATGAATATGTTTGTAACACTTATAAGTGTTACCATATCTTATGGTTCCAACATTTATAAGTGTTAGCAAGGAATATGTTTGTAACACTTATAAGTGTTAGCAATGAATATGTTTGTAACACTTATAAGTGTTAGCAGTTACTCTGTTCGTAACACTTATAAGTGTTACAGGAAATTCCTCACAGGCCGTTGGTGACACATAAAAGTGTTACGGAAATTATTTGTAACACCTATACTTGTTGGCAATCCACTGTTTTGGTGTAGTGTAATGACTTGAAGTGGCTTACAAGGTCTCGAGACTTTTGTCTCCACCTATATATCCTTAGCTAATCCGGTGATTTCGCAATACTTGAGTCATGCACATGCTTCTGTAGATATGAGATATGAAAAATGTTATACACACCCACCATCTTCGAAGGTAAATTCACTTTACATAGCTTTCCAATTCTTTCCATAATTGAAAATAGTCCAACAAATTTTGGTGCTAATTTCCCTTTTCTATCGAATTAGACAACATTCCTAAGAGGAGACCTTTATAAATACCAAATCTCTTAATTAGAATTCTAGGTTCTTTTTTCTGTTATCTGCACAGCTCTTGTGATGATCCTAAGCATTCTTCGTTTGTTGACGAATGATCTCTATCTTTTCGGATGTCACTTTTATCATTTATGGCCCAAGCATCCTTTTCTCCCATGTTTCTAACCAACAAAAGGGTATGCTACAAGGTTTTCGTATAATGCCTCATATAATACAACGTTAATACTCGACTGGTAGGTATTATTATAGGAAAGCTCAACTAAATGAAGATGGTTATCCCACAATCCAAAAAAGCCAAAAATAAGTTATAAAAGATCTTCCAAACTTAATTCACTCTTTAATTTTCCCCATCAGTCTAAAGGTGGTAAGCTTCACTCATATGATGCTTTGTTCCGAATATCTCTTGCAGACTCTTCCAAAACCCACTAGCGAATAAGCAATCCCTATCACTTACAATGCTCTTGGGTGGCCTAATGAATCGAACCATCCACTGACATACAACTAGCTAATTTGGATGCCATCATGGTTGACTTGACATAAATGGATCTCGCACTCTTGGTCAGGCGATCAACAACTATCCATATACTATTATATCCTACCATAGTCCTATGCAATCCATCAGTGAAATCCATGGAAACTTGTTTCCATTTCCTTTAGGAACTTCTAGTTGTTGTAGCAATCCACTAGACTTCTTCTTCTTAGCTTTTACCAATTGACAATTTACATACTTCGAAATAGTTTCCTAATATCCCTTATCATACCTTCCTAACATTAGGTCATCTTCATGTCTCTTTATATTTTCTTATGATCAGGATGAATGCTCAATCTAGAATGTTGGCATTCACTCGAGACTTCTCAACATCCTTCTCCATCTTCTCTATAGTCTCCACTAATTTAGCGTCTTTCATTTGACTAGCTCCAATCATTTTGATGAAAGTAGGTTTAGTCTATAAGATTGCCAGCATTTAAAATTCTAATTCACTATGTGGAATGAAAACAAATCCAGCTATATACTCCAAAACATGGATCCTAAACTAGCACCTCTTCTACATAATGCATACGCAACTACATTACCTACCATGGAGTATGAGAAATGTCAAGATCATAGAAGCTTAAAAATCCACCCATCGTTGTTGCCAAAGATTAAGATCTTTTAGGAAGAAGAGGTACTTCAATGACTGTTATATGTGAATAATTCATATCTTATTCCCAATAGACAATGGCTCCAAGTCTTCAGTGCAAATACTACTACCACTTATAACTCTAGATCGTGAGTAGGGTAATTCCTTTAATGTGACTTCAAGTATCAACTATCATAAGTGACAATTCTTCCTTTCTGCATCAATACTGCTTCTATATTGGTACCACATACATAAGTATAAATAGCCATCTTATCATTTCCACTTGGAATAACTAACATTAGGGGGCTTGTTACACCTCCTTCAAAATCATAAAAGCATGATCACACTAAGCATTCCCCATGTAAGACGAATTCTTTTTCATTAGGTCGGTTGAATGGTGCTACTATCTTCTGAAAATCCTTAATGAAGCATCTATAGTACCTAGCTAAACCAAGGGAACTCCTAACATTCTTTAAACTCTTATGTGAATTCTAATCTTGAATTTTTGCTACTTTTGCAGGATTCACTACTATCCCTAAACCTGACACAACATAACCCAAGATTCTCACCTCTTGCTTCTACAAGTGGCACTTAAAGAACTTCACTTTCAACTAACGCTTCCTTGGAATCTCCAATAAAACCCTTAAGTAGGTCTCGTGTTCCTACTAAATCCTAGAATAAACCAAAATGTCATCCACAAATGCGAGTACCAACCGATTCAACTAATCCCTAGAAACTTTGTTCATAAGATCCATAAAATATGCTAGTGCTCTGGTCAATCCAACAGTCCACACTAACCACTCAAAGATTCCCAATCTATTACTTAAACCTAATAACAGGACTATTGTCCATCTGACGTGGCTACTCTCCGCTTCTTTCTTTTCCTTATTACTTCAATGCAGTACGTTCTCCAAATTTTTTATTTTTAATTCCCTATTCACGCATGTGACTACAGAACGTGTTCCCACTCCCCCAACCTCTCCACTCCACCATTCTTCGTCGGCTCTCAACTTCCTCCATTGTTTCATAACTGCTCCCACTGGATATCAAAAATAAAGAATGGTTTCCCATCCGCTCCATCTACTGTTGGATCACCAAATTTCCTCGAAATCTCCGGCAAGTTCTGAAATTTTACTCCCTTCGAATCCCTTAATTGTTCAGTCCCCTATTTCTTCAGCCGATGCCGACTACCCTGATTTTAGGTAACACTATTCCTTTTCCCTTTGGTTAAAGTTTCTCCAACGTTTCTAATTTTTGTTCGCTTTTCAGCTTTGTTGTTCCTCAGTGCAACGATCCAGCATTTGCATCATGATTCTACTTCTACATGATTTTATGCATGTAATTTGTTTCTAATTTTAACTCATTCATGTTGATTAGTGTAATAAGTAGGATAGACTTATTTAGTTTGAAAAACACTCTTATTACTGTAATAACTCTCAAATTGGATTCCAGCATCCATTTTACTTTGAAAACATTCTTATTACACTTCTTATTCTCTTTATAACAGTGGCTTATTCAACCTACTTGCTGCTTTCAACGAAACAGATTTAAATCTGAATTCTGACAATGCTACGACAGAAAGAATGATATCATGATGAAGATTCCGCATGAATTGCATTTAAAGGTAACTATTTTTCCTCCATATATAAAAACGCAGCTTATTTCATGGGTGTTCAATTTAAAATGTGCTATCGGCTCTATAACATGTTTCAGCTATTATAAATTCATCAATTGTAGATGTTTATTGTCTTTCAAATTTTGATATCCACTTGTGTTTTCTGATCAAAATTTAGGTGGGCTTGTAGTTGTATTGTATAGATGTTGATAAAAATCATTTCTTTGTCCTAGATTTATAACGGTTAATGAAGTATTACTACACACGCTTCATCTTGATTTTGTAAGTTGTATGTTACTGGATCAATGCATTGGCAGCAAGCACTTAGTATCAACTATATATGTATTAAGACTTATCAAATTGGATACAAATTGTTTAAAGTTGCATAGTACCCTACTTTGATGACACATTTTATAACTTATTTTCAACTCTTATTACATGTTACTTTTATACGGACCTGCATCATGTCTTTGTGTCTATCGGGCATCAAATTGGTATTTGGTGCATCCAAAAAGCAACAAACTAATGAGGTTGCATTATCTTAGCTGCTTAATTCGTCAAAAAATAAATTAGTATGTGTTTTATTGCCATTAGATAACATGTATATTTATAGATATTATATATCTATATTACAAAGTTGCTCAGTTTTGATGGAAAGACAAGCGAAAAGATAAAGCTAACTTATATCTAAAAATATAAAGATAAAGACGACTAAGATTTAAAAAAAAAAGACTTCATCCCTTCCAAATTGTTCATGTATTTTGTCAAATTCAACACTTCATCCCTTCCAAATTCTCCTAAAAGTTGAAACAAGCATCAAACTATCACTCTCTATTCTATTTTTAAATTAACAGCTATAACGTAGAGTTAGAGATATTTGCTGTGATTGTTGGAGGAAGTTTGACATCAGTAATTTACATGACTTTTGTACAACAATATTTTGTTGTAGATGTTCTTTTAATTTTAGAACAAGCTACTATAACTTACGATTGATTTCATACAATTTCAAACTTTTCCTTATAGAAATATCTATTGTATTACACAACATGATCTATTTAGACTGGGAAGAAGAGAAATTATTGTTGAAGAGTTTGTTAAAGAAACATAAGAAGCATGTCCCCACCGAGACTGACTTGAACAAGTGGTGTGACAATGATGGGATTCTATATCTCTAGGCTGGATTAAGCTAGAATAATCTACAAGAACATTCAACATGCCCTGTTGCCATGGTAATATGGTACAGACTACCCAAATTTGTATATATAAGTACCCGGTATTATATTTTAAAAAAAAAATCAGCATGGAAATTATTAAATAAAACGCTTCATCACAAGAATGAGAGTTGGTCCCAACATGCATAGATAAATAAAATGGTGAAATAATATGTGCTTTGGTGGCTTCTGCTGTTATGAATGTTAGTAAATATATGCTTGATTTTGTAAAAACCTGGTATGCTACCATTAAAAATATATTGATTATATACCTGTCTTAATATGACAAATATTGCGAACAAAATACAAAGGGAAAAAATATCATTTTTCGGAAGGATGCGCAAGTCTTTACAAGATAAAAGCCTAACTGTACATATTTATTGTATATTTAATCATCCAAACATACTACAAATCTAAGCATAGTCTTTTATGATCTCCATGGAGATAGCTAACCACATTTTTATTCTTTTTTTTATTTGTTTTTACGTTCACTAAGTAGATGAACCATCCAAACATAGAGAAACCAAAGTATCCTCTCTCCTATTAATCATTATTTCTAATTTCCACAAACACAAAGCAAAATAAAAATATAATTGCGGCCCTTATTATCTGTTGTTGAATTGAAGAGTGCATGACAAATGAGGGCGAGTCCTTATATGCTGTTGCACATATACGGGTTAAGTGGCTATATTTTTTGTCGTCTGGTCTTTTAACATGCATGCTTAGAAGCTAACTATGCGAATGGAAAAGTTTACACAAGGGGCTGACCGAGTAATATGCAAGCTGCATTTATGTGTTGTGGTGATGCAAGGCTAGGTGCTATTGAAGGTTCTTTAATTATAAGCATCATGATGACCAAATAATAAGGTGTAATGTTGCTGCAAATGTAAGCACTACATGAAGAGCCTGGAAGAGTAGGTCGCTGGCTTGAAAGGAGCAAAATGATGAACATGAAGCGTATGACCATCAACTCTACAGTTATGTATTCTTTTATATATATATATATATATATATATATATATACACACACACATATGTACATACATGTGTGTGTGTGTATATATATATATACACACACACACACACATACATACATACATATGTGTATATATGCGTATGTATATATGAAATATGCTATATATGTGTAAAAATCATGTATAATACTTATATTTTTATATGTAATAAGAATGCTCCGTAGAATGCGGCATGGTAGTGCAGTAAAAGACATATTCAGGGACTGTAGTCGACAAAAGTGCATGTATAGAGGTTGCATTTGTTAATGCTTTCTGAGATTGTTGTTTACTATTTTTTTTACTGCATTTGTATGTCTACTGCAGCTTTGCATTCAACAAACTGATATGAACTTTATTTTATTACACACATGCTCCAACTACTCTGCCTTCACATTTGCACAAACAGTATACTGCTATTTTCTCTAACCATGAAATCTAACGGTATTTAGATCTTCCTATTCAACCAACTTACTGTCGAGCGGACTCCTATTGTTTATTTTACACTTCTTCATTTTCATACGTAAATAAACTAAACTACCACTATCAAAAAGTTTTTTTTATAACAACGTATTATTCCTTTCCAATAGCTGACATTACACAATAGCAACATTTACAGTTCACACAATAAACGTATGTGACCAACTCTAATTCCAACCCCTGCCATTACTGCTTCTTCTCTCATCCTTCCTTGGTAATATAACACCACAAAAGAAGAAACAAACTAAACTAACTATTATCCTGTACATCCATGTCCCACTATATGATTCACTGTGTACCGACTGTCCGTATGCGAAGCACGGGCCTCCCACTAGTGATATCCTAAAAGAAGTCATCGCCACACCACCCTTTGCTAATCTCTACTAGTGAAATCATGTAGTGAAATCCATCAAAGAAAAAATCTTAGCTTCATGTAGCTGATCAAATAAGTTATTAATCCATGGAAGAGGAAACATGTTTTCTAGTCGCTTTGTTAAGTTCTTGATAGTAAACAAACAATCTCAAAAGCTATCTGCCTTTGTTGCAAGCATAACTGGTGCACCCACAATTGGATACACTTCTTCGAATGAATCCTCAGTAGATCGTTAACTTGCACCTACAATTCTTATTGTTCTCTTGGCGTCACATTCCTCAAAGGCATGAATATAGGTCTAGCTCCATCTACAAAATTAATACAAAATTTAACATCTCTATGTTGTGGCTTATGTAGCTGTAATCTTTGACTTTGTTAAAACATAAGAATGCTCCCCAGCGGTAGGCATAGATGACAATCCTATCAGTGGAATCTCGAGCGAATAAAGAAAACTGAATAATACCCCACAATCCAATAGGCAACATATCGCAATCATTCACCCTCCCACATTTCTGATTGCTACCTCAAGCTTCTTGCAATCCACTATAGCTACACTCCTCTTGAGCTAGTCCAAACTCAAAATAATCCCATACTCTACAAAGTTCAAAACAAAACAATCAAAGGAATGAGAGAAACCATGACTCGATAAAACCAAACCACATCAAATCATTTAGAGATTAATAGATCCTCCTTTAGGGTTAGCAACAATCGAAGGTAAACCTACAATCTTTGGTTCCAAATATAAACTATGTTTTAGATCACTACAAATATAAAATGTGGAGCTCCAATATAAAACAAATTCTAATTGAAACATATTTGATGGAAAACATACCTTGCACCACTACTCCTTTTCCTTTATCCAAAGCACTAGGAGTCCTAGAAGTAGTAGGTATCGCATCCAAAGCGTTGGCCTTTCCGGCATGCTTATCTATAGGTGATGCTGGAAAATTATTCTTTAAATTCTTAGGTTTTTTATAATTAAAGAACTTTCTTTTTTTCCTTAATTTCTTTACACTTCGTAGAATAGCGGCCCTTCTCCTTATCATTATAACGAACAACCTCACTCTTACTCTTTTGTCCATCTTTGCCTTGTTGTTGTCTCTTTCTTTCACCATTACCATTTTCTTTACCTCCACCGCCCTATTACGGCTTTGATTCTCCCTTTTCAGTAACATCAATAATAGCATGGGTCTTCTTTGGAAATACAGTCTCATGTCGAAGGACTTTCCCAACAAGATTTTCAAAAGAAACATTTGTGTGATCTACTAACTTCTCAACAATACTCATCATGACCAGTTATGAACTTCTCGTTCTTCCTTAGAAGTCATAAGAATGCCAATAAATGACAATACATACATTGAAAGAGCCTCAATTTATCAACATACTCGCTAAAAAACATATCCCCTTGTTTCAACTCTGTGAATTTCTTGAAAAGAGTGGACTTCTGGATAGTAGGGATGAACTTATCCTCAAACTTCACTCTAAATTGATCCCATGAGGTCTGATCTCCTGGAGTGTTAATGGTAATTGCGTTCATCCAATTATAGCTCTTAAAAGAAAACTTTTTCTTCATTGCATCATTTATTCTAAGATCACCAAAAATGCGATCATAAATATCCTATCAGTCTTGGACCTCAACAACAGACTCGGTCCCAACCAACAACCTGCCTCCTAAAGAAGAATAGTCCTTATGTTGCTTTGTGAAACCAATCCTAGGCGCTTGAGCATGAGTACCACCATCTACTACTACCCCAAGAGTAAGTTGAACCTTCATATACGTCGATTCCATCATGGCCTGAATATAGCTTAATAATTTGATGTATCGTCTCCTAGTCCACTTCTCTCTCCAACTACCGCTGAAGTAGAATTATTCCTAGTAATGCTTCTTGTTTTCTGGCTCATTCTTTATCTTAAATAAGTATGCTTATCCTCGTATAAATAAAAGCCGCAATGGTACTCAAGTGAATGCTAATATACTATGTATTATTATATAACTTAAATCCTAGTCATTTACAAATACATCTCTCTTATGCGTATAATTCCTATTAACTTTTGTCAAACGAATAACCAAAGCTCTAGTACCAAATGTGATGACCGTCCCATACCACCTACACTGAATAAAAAGAAAAATGTGTTGGAGACTATACTAGGCTAATATAGGACGATCAACAAAGGAAGAAACCAAAGCAAAAATGACTTCCAAAAGATATAAAGAAAAATCTTCTACTAGGCAGGTTTAAGTCCGTTACCTAACATGTCCCTACAACCAAAAAGTTAGCACATAATAACTAAGTAATATATGCTCCTCAAACTATTATAATGGTGCAACACAATAGGATAGAAGAATTTAAGCAGCCACTTTCAGCCCTCTAATTCTAGATCCCCATTTTAGTATCCTATTGGTGACAACCTCCCCAATGAAAGAAGAGAAAGAGCATCCGTAACAATCATACCATCCATCAAACAAAACCTAGCTATCACCTACTAAAACTTTGAATACATTGATTACCTATATGGATATCCTCACTTGTGATAACGCTAATGGAAAACTATTGTTCTAGTTGGATTATTGTATCTGCGAAACCAATATTTTGAACACATTTTCCTTTAGGATCTAAGTGTCCTACAACTAAACCTCTCCATCTGCGCGATCAAGGGTATACGACCATCGCTACCAATCATAATAGGTGTCCCCATGCGTGACAAATCAATAGCTAAAATATTCCGAGCTATCAAGGATTCCTTGGCACTCCCAAACTATCACATCTTCATCATCAGATATGAGTAAGCACTCAAAACAGTCCATTACCATGCAACCTTGCTCCATCTCATGTTGTTCATCACATTACTTAGACAACTCCCATCTGAGTTCTCAATCAGAAATTCACAACTTCAACAAGATATAACTTCCTCACCGTAGGAGCTATCGACAGACTATACCTTGCCATATGCTCCTAATGAAGTCCTTTATCCCTCATATGGACCGATCCTCCATTGCTTACTAATTGATGGATTGCTACTAATCTATACCTTATGGATCAATACCGATCCATACACTTAACTAAAAGTTTGGTTAAATTTCTCCAGGTCTTCAACATGCTCCTCCCTAATGCTTTGGACCATGAATCATCCAACTTGGCTCAAACCCAAACCTTCAACTATGTCATAGCCGATCTCTAAAAAACACTTGTCTATCCATCATCTTGCCGACACTGGCTTATCCATTTTCTACCATCTTTTCACAGTAGATTTTATAGGGCATCAACATCCTCTCATATGGACTGATCCACCACTAGAGCTATATCTATGGGTTAGTACTGTCCGTACACCATGGATCGATGTTGGCCCATGTACTTAGTTCCAATAATGGTACAATTTCTCAGGTTCCATTCCTCTTAACTCCAGAGCTTATCCTTCAAGTTTCATGCGATTCATATGAACTTTGCTCCAGATATGCTTCGATCATCCATCTAAGTATGAATACATGCACACCACTAACAACAAAACAAGCATAGTAAGAAATTCTTTAATAACTCGCACTCTCTGACCCTAAATTTTTACAAAAGCCTAATCCAAACCCAGATGAGCAAGGATCGTATTGATTTGGTACCTGCAATAATGAGCATAAGCATATTTAGAATATTATAAATACGAACTAGTGGCAGAAACAATATAGGATGATAAGTATTGACTATGGCTAGTACCTTTGAACCAAATCACCACACCATTACTAGGCATAAGAGAACATGAAGAAAACCAAACATGTCCACTTCCAATGACCTCCTTCTCCAAATGCTATCCTCAAAGTCGTAATGAGAAGGGGGGTAGAACAAAAGTCCTAATGAGTAGTAAATGCATAAATTGTCCACAATCAATAAATTTATCCTGTTTTGTTTTTCCCACTCTATATGTTATGTGATTCTAGTCCAACCCTGCATTGTACGCATGATAATTTAACTACCGCAACCAAGGTAGTTAATTCCCATAAACCAAGCCACCTGTACCCATGGTAGTATCTTTTTATGAAGCCTTTATAACCACCCAATTTTCGAACTCCGATGTCAAAAGACCCAAGTCCTCTAATCACTTACTACCTCAACCAAAATGTAACATATAAAACAGATCTCCTAATCACATAATACCTTCCCAAAATATATCGTGAGGTGGTTTACTAAAATATTATCATTTATTATAGACAATGGCTATGGAGTCCTCTAACGACTAGTTAAGGCTTTAGTCATTTCCCATATTCCAATCCCATAAAATAAAGAAAACAAGGCATAATGCAAGAGATAGTAAATAGTCAATTAGTAACTACAGGACAGGTAGATGACATCTCACCATTTAAAACCTTCCCGCGGTGGACCCCTGTGTTACTATATAACCGACATCTTTGGGCAATCTTCTAATCACATAATACTTCTCTTAGGATAGGCAGACCACTGGAACCTCCATGGCAGCCATTTAATACCTTATCCCTAGGTGGACTCTAACCCAAACACTTAGTGCCTTTAGGAAGCATCGCCCTCTAGAGATACCCTAAGTTGTGCCCCCTTTTCAACCATTTTATACTTCGATTGAAATGGGAGAGTCCTCCGATCACTTATACTTAGTAAGGGAAGATCTAATGACTACTACCCGTACTCCTGAAACAGGTGAGTCCTAATGACTTAATACCCCCAAAGATGGATTAAACTACTTAATACCTTAGTCTTGAAGTAGGACTTTCAATACTCAATGACCTATAAATCCATTAGGTTTCTCCTTTCGTAGGGTGGAAAATCCTATGTCCACTTATTACCTCAACTCTTGAAGTAAACCTTCGGGAAATATTCCTTACACCATTTCCTAAACATTTAATACATTACAAAAGGTAGATCATAACACTCTCCAAAAGTTATCGGTTCCTATGATTATTGATATCCCACATCCGTAGTACGCACATACAGATATTGGAAAGTGCAGAGTTCTGTCGAGTGGCCCTATTATCGTTGCATCACTAACCTACTAAGTCCAATTTGTTGTATTTAACCTAAACATTATTCCAACTTTAACTTAATCTTAAGAGGAGATTAACAGCCCTATGAATTACTATTGGACTTAGTATCATTATAACGCTAAATTTCTTAATTAATTTCTTACCTAAAATCCCCATTTAAAATATTACCATAATTGCCCCATGTCATTAATAGCATAACATTCATTTCCTAAGACATTAGGTATTACTATCAATGCCATTTATGTCAATCCCTTTAATTTCATTAATCCTTACTAATTTTAACATTTAAATTATTTCCGTATTTATTATAACATTAAATGCCCATTAATTTAAGTTACAATCCCATTTTACCTAATTGTAACCTTTTTAGAATCTACTAATTTATAATCAGATTAAATGCCCATTAATTCTGAGGTTATAATTATTAGTTCTCCATTTATTACAAGTGACATCCAATTATTGCTCATAATAAATAAAGAACATTCCATATCAGACCTAGACTAAAAGCTAACCTAATAACTAACGTAAATTACACATAATTAGATAAAATATATTTAATAAGCGATAATTACATATGAATATGTACGACGATACTAAAAAAATTCTAATCTCAGCAAGATATGTTATAGTCATCAATATTACCAAAACAAATCTTTCCATATTTTGATTTGTTGGAACCAAGTCCATTAGAAGGTCTTTTGCTATCATTTTTTAAATTTGTTGCACATGAAAAAGAAAATTCTTGACTTATGTGAAATTACAATGAATCAACAATCATTTATTTTGGTATAAATAGTGTAAACTACTTAAATAAGCGTGTATGTTACATAACTCTTCCCTTCTTTATTTGCGTGTAGTCCTTTTAAATCCAAACATCGTCTTTTTACATAAAAAGGGAATGGCTCATTTATAGAAATTAATTAAATACCCTTACATGAATCAAAATACAGAAAGATCCAAATTAAAATATTTGACTATCAAAATCCAACTTTTACACCAAATTTATATTTCTGGAATAAAAATGCAAAACAATCGAATCTAACATCTTTGTGGATTGATTTTCCATATCTAGGAGTGAACAACAATCAAATCTTAGGAATGAATATATAGGAAAGTTGTATTATTTCCTAATGTAAAGACTGAAATTACTGTTATTTATATTTAGGTATAGAAACTGAACCTTCACCAACGAAAAAGATTTGATACTATAAACAAAATTGAAAATTTCCACTTACCTTGAAAAGCTTTCTAAAATCTCAGATCTGAATTACACCTTTATGTTTAATTCCAAATCCTTTCAGATCCATATAATATGTATATATAAAAGGAGAGATATAAATTTTAAAATTGCAGATCTAGAAAAAGATTGGAATAAGAGAGAAAATTGAAATAGAAACCTAAAGAAATTTTGCCTACGAAGAAGTTAGCGCAAAATCCTTCTTTTATTTCGGATTCGAGTTCATTTTCTCCATTGTACACAAATAGAATTGAAATCTATTTAGCATTAAGAGTTTTGGTGGAGATGAGAGAAAAGAAAATATGAGAGCTTCACTACTACCTTCAAAAAACATGAGAAAAAATAGGGGATCAGGCCATTATTTACAGTCATAAGAAAGATCCTAAACTGTTTGATATAAAACACTTAATAAAAATAAGGTCTCACACATCAAACCTAGCCTCCACACACTTAGGTCGACCTCTTGGGTGGATTAGGTAGCAGTGGGGACAGATTCATTAATGGTATGTTTAGTATGTACTTATTTCCGTCTAACCTTTGCTTTTCATCCATAACTTCCCCATATTGACTACCTTCGTGAAACTTCAAACATGAAAGTTGATTGGAATTATGTCACCAATGCAAAGTAGCATGTTTTATAGCCTAATTCCATAGTTTTCTCAAATTCCATTTGTGGAATATAATTAAATAACTAACTAACTATGAAATAAAAAATGCAAAGTTTTGAGGTTAATATTCTTCCCCACTTAAAAGAAATTTCATCTTGAAATTTACCATCGATTAAGCCATGATGCTTGCTCTTGATTCTCCTAAACTACACGAATAATTTGTGTAATTTTTTTTTTGCAATTAAACATGCACATGTGCATGATGTACATAGTGTGTCATAACCATATGCATGCATAATGATTCTAAATCGGATCCTTCCATATGAATTACTTTTACTTTGCAAAACTATTTTTTAAAACATAATGCATGTAGCCTAAAATATTCCGGCTACTTCATATGTATGCAGCTTTTGAAAAATATTTTTCAACCAAAACCTTCACACGACTACAAATGAAGTATAAAGCAACCAATTTTGCATCTAAATTTTAACGTTCAAAGCGACAACACATCTAAAATCGCTTCATAATTGTTACTCACATGCTAAAAAATGAATTTTAATAGAGGATTCCACTTTGATTTTTTTAGTTCTCGTAATCTAAAGGAAATTTCACCATTGTCCCGGAGTACTCCAATTTTTCCCACGTATAAACTGCTGTAAGAGGCTTATTTTTAAGCTCTAAAACGTAACTGAGTCTGAGAATAACTCATGCACATCACTAACAAGGTATGAAAATAACATTTTCAAAGGTAAAACAACTTTTTTTTCCTTATTATTATTAGTGGTTTCAACATATAGTTGGTCATAATACACCGCTAAAATCACAAATCGCTTTACATGTGACCTTAATAATCATGATTTTTTGGAATGTAAATTTCACATTTCAAAATTGTACATGCATTTTGGAAATTAGCTCATAATATTTAGATGCATGTTCCTTTCTAAAATCAAAACTTAAAACAAAAACCTGAAACTCTAAGTTCTTTTCTTTTTCAAAACAGCAGAAACATTTTTTTTGGAAATTTGGATAAATCGTGACACAATTCAATGTAGACGGAAGTCAGTTATTTATAAAATACGCAAATCAAATTCAAGTATTCCTACTCAAAATTTGATATTTTAGAAAACAACAATTCTCTAAAATAAGATTTTAGCTTTTGAGAAATAAGCGATATAATAACCCGTGATCAAAACAACCATTAACCCATCCTTTGCTAAAATTTACTATATAGTTGAATCTTTTCTTCCAACTTTACAGTTACTGTTAGTTAGGTGCAAATTATGAGATTTCACTTCCAAACTATATAATGAATAAGTATGGATATTCAAAACAACAATCTGAAAGATAACAAATCTCGTAACATCTTGCAAGCATTTTTACAATTAACAGCTAACAGTTGCAATACAACTACTAAATGAAGAAGTAAACTATCGGAAAGAAAAAGATACAACAATCCCTAAGACAATGCATACAGACTGAAAGAAGGTCAAGCTCTACGGCTGAAGCCCGACCCATTGCCACGACCTTGGGATGATCCTAGAAGGAAGGCAATATAACCCATCTCACTCGTCTATCGATGCTGCTCCGCTTTAATCTCTAGGAGCTTTGCCTAAACTTTTTGGATAGCTGCAAGCTCAAGGATATCACAACTTCCAGCACTTTGTTGCTGCTGTAGTGAATGCTTATGCTCCACTACTGGTACGGGGGAGCGCTGGTGGAGGTAACTTGATGCCCATCCTCCTTAGAGTGGTCTTGTCGATGGCTGTAGGAACTTTCTTCGCCACTGTCTCACTACTCAAGTTCACCTCGTAATGCCTATAGACGCGAGTGAGGATATGACAATATGGAAAGTGAGCTCAAGGGGTGCTAAATGGTGGTTCAACCATGTGAAGCATCAGTGCACATGCATATTTGCTGGCTATGTCGTCTAAGATAGCATAAATGTAACACCTTGCATTTTTCAAAATAAGTAAATAATATAATTAAATTGTGAATGAAGAAAACAAACATTTTTGGAATTTTTGGAATTCAACCTCGAAACCTTTTCCATTGCGCTCGTGGCATTTTCTTGTTAATTTACATACATAATATTATCTGAAGAGAGTTCATATGAATAAGTTATTGACCTTCAAAGTTTTGTGTTGAAAAATAATTATACGTGTAGATGTGTGTGTATAATTTAATTTTTAAATATATGTAAATGTATATATTCAAAAAATTGCATGCGTTTGAATTTGAAAAGCTAACACGTGAAATAAATGGAATAAAATCAAGAATAAATGGAACATAATTAAAATGTTAAACATTTAGAATATAACATCATACTTAAGTTAATATGAATCAATTCACGCAAGGCAACACACGTCAAAATGACGTGTTGACCCGTGGGGTCAACTCCTATTTAGGTTAGGCTGACCTATGGGTTGCTTGGGCCGATCCGTATGCGGTATAAAACTACGTTGTTTTGCTGTGTTTTACATGCAGGTTTAATCATTTTAAAACGAACGAGCGACGTGATTTTGAACCTTGATGAATAAACGTACATGGCTAGCTATAAACCCATATTTTTCTGAACGGGTGTAGAAGCTCAGCCGATTTTCTTTCTCCTCCAATTCTTCAGAAAATGTATAATTTAGATTTAAGCCTTCTGGTCTACGGAATGGAGGAAGAAACTGTAGTTCAAAGAAAGGGATTGCCCAAAATAAGTCGTCCATGTGAGGTAAGTTTTACGGATCTGGTTTTCTAGTTACTTTATTTAAATCCAGGTTTATAAATTCGTGTGTGTGTATATAATATATATATATATATATATATATATATATATATATATATATATGAGCTACACTAATCCAAATCCATATATGTGGATTGAACATATACAAAATCTTGTTGACCTGAATTAGTATAGCTCAAGATAAGGTAGGGGTGTTCCAGAGTTACACACACACACACACACACATATATATATATATATATATATATATATATATATATATATATATATATATATATATCCTCATATATATGAGATAGAATCAAGAGCGCCCAAAAAATGGAGCACCCCAAATGCCCTCTAATTTCTTTTCCTCATTTATATTAAAGAAAGTGAGTGGGAGTGAGAGAATGAGTGGAAGGAAATGTGTGGTGGAAAAGTGGTAGGCCAAAGGGGTGCTCATTATTTGACAAATGAATCCGATGGTTTGTGTATATATAGTTCATATGGTGTTCGAATGAAACAATTATTACTTATTAGTACTAGAATACGTAAAACGAAATTAAGACGGAATTTTTTAAACGAAACCGAAATTTTATGCTTTTCCGACGATTGGAAGGGTAACGGAAAAATAAAATTTGGATCATGGTAAATAGTAAGAGTCTTCAATTGTTCATTAACAGACTCATGCCTTCGATAAAACACTCATCATACGTCTATAATAATGCAATTTTATGATGGAAAGTTACAGAACGATCATAAAGCTTTCACATTGGTGCTGTCCTGATGGCAAAATCCAAATCTGAAATGAGTTCTTGGACATCCTCGATGCCAACTGAAAACCGAATCAGATCATCGGTCAATCCTCGAGCTTTACGAACCTCGGCAGGGATGGGTTTATGTGACAGGATGCATGGCAAGCATACAGTTGAATTCACACTTCCTGACATAAAATTTATTCGACTAACTCAGGAAATTAACACAAAGCAATAAGCATTGTTTATAATAAAGAATGAACTACCAAGGCAAGTTCTTGTTTGAAAATATTTCGAAGTATTGGCAATGTGCTCTGAGAGAGACAGTGATCCTGTTGTGATACTTAGAACGGCGCCTGCACCTTTCGCCTAGAGTTCATAAATTAATTAAAATGCTTGATTAACTGAAAATTTTGAATATGCTAATTTGATTACATTTACTTCCAGATAATAGTAAGGATTTAAGATGTGCAAGTACCTGAGAATAATGCAAAGAGTGACCAGGATGGCTTGTAAGTCCTGCATAATAAACCTGCTTCACTCTTGGGTGAGCATCAAGGTATTCTGCAATCTTCTGTGCATTCGCCTGTTCATATAATTAATGAAGGCCAATTATTTTAACTTCGGATTGCAACCATATAGGCAATTTTGTCATGAGAACCTTTTTTTTTTTTTTTTTTTTTTTTTTTTTTTTAAAGAAAAGAAGAAGTAATATATCATTTTAACATTTTAGCTCAAATAATCCAAGGCAGCTGTAATTTCAAAATCAACTATTGCCAGAGTAATCTAGACCATGAAATTTTTATTTATCTTAGTGCTATGATAATATGGTAATGTGTTACTATGTGTATCACCTGTTGCTTCTCCATTCGTAATTCTAAGGTTTTGATGCCTCTCAAACAAAGCCACGATTCAAATGGCGCCAGTACATTACCCTCGGTCATTTGCAGTGCATATATTGCTTTCCCTAAGCTGGTAAAACATCAAATAAAATGTGAACCAAGAAAATTTAAAAGAAAATGCAAAGTTGCTTTCTTATATTGCATAACCATTGTATAAATCTAGTTATGTGCACCTTTCTCCTTTTACAGCTATGATGCCTGCCAAGACATCACTGTGTCCAGATATGAATTTTGTGGCCGACTCCATTACAATATCTGTGCATCAGTTAACTAAAATAGTAAATTGTAACAAATAGTAGTGACAAGAGCAGGACATTCTAGAACTTATTGTAAGAATCACAATACCTGCTCCGAATTCTAATGGCTTACACAACACAGGAGACATGATTGTATTATCCACACAAACTAGAGCTCCATTTGCGTGAGCTATTTCTGATATTTTCTGAAAGAAAAAAAAAAAAAAAAAAAAAAGGTGCAAATTTACTAATTAATTTTGATAAGAACTAACAAAATGCTGTGTTCTTTCTAGTATCCAAACCTATAAAATCTAATTATGAAACTATGAGTCTGTAAATGTGAAAGTTAACATTGCACTCTGTTTCATTTACATATACAAAATGCAGAACTTATCTCAGCTGTTGAGAATAAACTTATGGTATTAAGCAGATCACATTTAATTTGCAAACGATCATTCCACTAAAGCGCCAAAAAGAGTAGTTTTGAGTAATTTACAGTAAATCAAATATCATACCCTTATGTCTGAAACGAACATGCGAGGATTAGTTGGACTTTCCAGCAACACAAGCTTTGTTATAGGGCTAATTGCAGATTTCGCCTTGCCTAGATCACACATATTGACATATCTGTATTTTCATAATGAAATCAATAACAAGTTCTGAAAACATTCTCACAGTGTTAGTAATTAAACAAGCAAAACATACATAAACAGGTTAAGAAGAAAAGAACTAACTTGACTATAATTCCTTTTTGTGTAGCCACTTGAAGCAATTTGTCAGTACCTCCATAAATATCTTCTACAGTAACAATTTCTTGACCTTGATAAACATAAATTTAATTTGATCTCAAGTTAGCTACGGTTTTATTTTATATTACCATTTTTATGAAATGGGATGAGTTAAATACATCATTTACCAGGTTGGACAAGCTTTATGACAGTACCCAGGGCAGCCAGACCGCTGGTGAAGCAAAACGCAGCATCAGCCTTCTCCAGCTTAATCATTAGACTATTTTGCAACAAATATACAGTTTAGCATTAGTGGCACATGACTATTATCCAAGACATGCTTAACGTATAAATATCAAATTCGTTTTACCTTTCCAGTACATTTCGAGTAGGATTATTAGACCTACCATAGTAGAAAGGACCTAGCTCGGTAGCTGATGGCTACAAACATGAGCGAATCAAATTAACACATCCATGACATAAATTAACATAGAGATGCTGTGTTATTGAACTAGGATCGAATATTCTCAAATCTGTATGGTTAATTGCATGTGTTTCTGGAATAAAAAATGAGAAAATAAACCTGAAGAAATGTGCATGTTTGATATAGAGGAGTGCTCGTAGCGCCATATGGATCAAATGTGTTCCCGAAACTACTCAGTATCATCGATGTACTTGGTTCCTTCTTCTCAGTTTGGGCATCCGTAGTATCTATAAATAACAAAATTTGCCCAAAATAAGAAACAAGAAAGAATGTTTCCCGATATAGCATATATTCCTTTGAAGCATAGCTTGTATGTGCATATCTTGGTGCACTTCTCATAATAAAGATCTTCACTACATGTCAATGACAAAGAACCAATATGATAACACAGATACGATGAAAATAAGTTTCATAAGGTAACCTAGACCAGTAGTGTGTTCTAGAAATCCATCTGCCGCATCTGAAGTGCTATAACGACATTTTTCTGTATGATCGAATTTGCAATTTGATTCAAAATTCTCTGAAGAGCCTAATGCGTATGTAGAAGTTGCTGAAATTTCTTCAGCAGGAGGTTGAAGTAGATTTGGAATAGAAAAGTTGGTGATGCAACTGATGTCCATTGAAGAAAATAGAATGGTATATTCTGGTATTCAACCCGCAGCAGAATGTATATATAGGTCCTTTCTTTGCAAAGCAAGCGGAGTATTTCAACGGGGCATTGAAGCAGAGAGAAATTGGTGACGAAAAAAGTATCTAGATTATGTGTCTGATACGAAAGGGGTATTTGAGCGGGGCATGGAACTGTCGGTAACCCAAGCGTGACAAAGGAGTGAACTGTGTAATATTGGATTTATACACGTTTTAATTATAAAAACTGTTGAGCGTACCTATAAAGACGACCAAATTCAGTGACAGCAAGAGTGACCAAACCGTTCTCTTGCCTATACTGAATGTACCCATTTTCACAGCAACATTCAGCACACCACAACGAGCTTAAATTCATTGTTAGTATCAGTGGGTGTGGGTACCAATAAAAACAAAAGCAAAGCTCCTTCATGCAAAAAGATCCACGAGAAAAGAGGCATGAGTTCACAATCAAAAGCACATAGTGCCATGAAAAAGTAAGGAGATAGTGGAAAGTGATGCTTTAAGATGATGATAAAAGTTGGTATTAGTGCTCCACGGGCTATATTGATCCACGGTCCACCTGTTCACGTTGTTGCATGTATGTTCTTTTCCCACCTAACAGATGCTGAATCAAACAAAACTGTACTGAAAATAAAGCAATAACCAAGATGCAGCCTCCTAATTAGTCTCCGAGATCGACTTAAATAATTTTTTAATGACGAATATCACTACTAAAAAGGCTTCAAATTGCGAGGAGCTTGGGCGACGGCTAGCAACGGTCAAAAAACGGTCGTTGCTAGCCGTCGCTTAATTTGATATCATATTCCACCGTCGCCCTTCTTCCCCGATTCAGTTTCATCAAAAAAAAAAAAAAAAAAAAAAAAAAAACCGACGCTTACCTTGCTGCTGCCGTCGCCCCTCCCCCCTTTAAACACCCAATTTTTTCCTTCAAAATTCCATTCTATCCTCCTAAATTGCTCCGGTATGTCTTCTAATCCCTAATATATGTTTAATTAGGGTTATTGAGTATGTTCTTTTGGGGTTGTAAATTGATTGTTTATGGGTATGAAATTGGTTGTATTGTGAGTTGTATATGATGTTGGTATTGTTATACATTGATTTGGTGGTTGAAATCGTTGATTATCACATATGTGTTTGATTTAGGAGCATGAAAACGACGATTATCATGTATATAATTGGGTTTAGTTGATTGTGTTGTAGGTTGATTGTATTGTATGATCATTTGAGAAATAATGAAGTAAATGTGATTGTTTAGCGGTAGTAACTTGATTATGACTAGTGAAACGGTGTAATGATGGTTCTTATGCATGCACGGTTAATTAACTTCATAATTAATAACTTTAAACTAAAATTAACCAAAAGTAACTCAAACTAATTTATACTTCATAATTTTCATTGTCATGTTATTTTATAAATTGAAAGTACAAATTGAAAGTAACTCAAATTGAAAGTACATATAGACGGAAAAAGGCGCAAAGCGCAACTAAGGAGCTTTTTTGAAGTTTAAAACGCACCTATTAGTGAAGCGCAAAAAAGCCGATAGCGTAAAAAACGCACTTTTTTCATTTGTGTTGTTTTTTGATATAAACTTAGATTGAATTTTTTTTAACTACTTATGTGAACCCGTTAGAAAAATTTGGCCCCGTCCGACAAGTGTTGTATATGATCGTTATATGGGCATTCGTTTTTACACAAAACGGAAATCTATATTCATCTGATACAATATTCGTTGGATTTGTCCTAGTATTGGACAAGTTACAAATATAATAACGTAAGCATATTTTATAAATCATTTCAGTTTAAACGGTTAACAAAGTTTCGATGACACTTCCTATTTGTTCCCTGTGTACACGCATCTGTGTACGATACAGAGACCAAAGGGGAAATGCTGCCGAAATTTTGTTGAACCGTTTAACCTGAAATGATTTATAAAATATGCTTACGTTATTATATTTGTAATGGGAAGTAGGAAGACCGGCCGTCAAAGTAAAAAAGAAATAAACAAAAATTTCAAAAACATGCAATAGTTATAGATGAAATTTTACAAGATTTAAAATAGTATAAAGTGTTACGTTCGATCGAACTTTCTAACATATTTGTTGCAAATCAGGAAAATGTTCGATTATTTTCGTGATCGCGGTTGGATGTATCAACCCCGAACCGGTAAGAAAGGGTCGATAAAGGAACATTTTTGTAATGGAGTCCAAGAATTTATTAGATTCGCTAAATCTAATAATCGGAGTAACGTAGACATTCGTTGTCCGTGTAGTAAGTGCAGACATCTGAAGCATTGGAAGCCAGATGTAGTAGAAGTACATCTGTATAAATTTGGTTTTGTGTCGAATTATCACTTATGGGATCGTCATGGAGAACTGGTTCAACCTACGTCTAACCCTGTAGCGGTAGAGGACGATAGTACAATGATGAACGATAATACAGTGACGAATCCGATAGAAAATATGGTGCAAGATGCTGCACGATCAATGTTTCCTAACATTGAGCAAAGCGACGATGAGACTGGAAATGTTGAAGAGCCAACGGCGGAAGCGAAATTTTTTTATGAGTTATTGAATTCTGCTAAGAGGCCGTTGTGGGAAGGGTGTACAAGCGGACCCGAGTTGTCTGTAACTGCCGAATTTATCACTATGAAATCAAAATTCAATCTTACAGAAGCTGCATTTACAGCAGTTGTACAAACTGCAAAACGACATATGCCGCCCAATAATTTGATGTGCGATAGTCATTATAAAGTGAAAAAACTTATGTCCTCTTTTGGATTACCATACCATAAGATAGATACATGTGTTAAAGGTTGCATGTCGTATTGGAAAGAAGACGCTCACCGTATAAAATGCAAATTTTGCAACGAAGATAGATACAAACCAAGGAAAAAGAAAGGAAAAGAAGTTCCATATAAAAGAATGCATTATCTACCCATAACCCCCAGACTTCAACGACTATATGCATCTTCCGCTACAGCGTGTCATATGCGATGACATAGCGTGAGAACATCAGAAGAAGGAACTATGATACATCCGTCTGATGGTGAAGCATGGAAACACTTTGATAGGACTTATCCTGAATTTGCTGCCGAGAGCCGTAATGTTAGACTCGGTTTATGCACGGATGGATTTTCTCAATTTTCTCAATTTGGTAGTAAATATTCATCATGGCCTATCATTGTTACTCCTTATAACTTACCCCCATGGATGTGTATGAAAAATTCGTACATGTTTTTAACGGTTGTCGTCCCCGGTCCCGATGATCCGACACAAGGAATTGATGTTTATCTACAACCGTTGATTGAAGAGTTGAAAACACTGTGGCATGAAGGAGTCGAAACATACGATATTTCGAGAAAAAGAAATTTTCGTATGTTTGCTTCTGTATTATGGACTATTAGTGATTTTCCCGCGTATGGCATGCTTTCAGGTTAGAGCACTGCAGGACGTCTAGCTTGTCCTCATTGTATGGAGGAGACACGGGCATTTTCATTAAAGTATGCAAAAAAAAAAAATCTTGGTTTGACTGTCATCGTTGTTTTCTCCATACTAATCATAAATTTAGAACGGATAAAAAGAACTTTAAAGCCAACAGAGTAGAGACTATGCTACCGCCTAAAGTTTGGACAAGTGAAGAGATATATGAAGTTGTAAGTGAGTACCCAAAGATACATGAAACTGGAGAGCAGGTTGAAATTCCAGGTAAATCGGACTTTCTTAATTGGTGCAAACAAAGTATATTTTGGGAGTTACCTTACTGGAAAAATGTAAAACTTAGGCATAATATTGACATGATGCATAATGAAAAAAATGTTTTTGATAACTTTTTAATACAGTTTTGAATGTAAAGGGTAAAACCAAAGATGATGCGAATTCGAGACGCGATATATTACACTTTTGTAAACGGTCGGAGCTGCACTTGTATGATGAAAATAAAATAAAAAACTAAAGCATGCTAGAGCTAGACAACAGGCAAGTAAAACTCGTGCTAAAGTGGGTGGAAGGATTACGATGTCCTGATGGGATTTCTTCAAACCTCCGTAGATGTGTGGACTTTAAAAACAATAAATTGAGTGGAATGTAAAGCCATGATTGCCATATCATGATGGAATACTTTTTACCTGTGGTTTTCAAGGAACTGTTGCCTACAAAAATCTGGAGTGTTATAACAGAATTAAGTTTGTTTTATAAATAACTTTGTTCAACGACGTTAAAGGTAGACCGCCTACGTAAGCTTGAACTAGAAATCCCTGTACTAATCTGCAAACTTGAGAAAATATTTCCACCTGGTTTTTTTAATGTAATGGAGCATTTACCTATTCATCTTCCATCCGAAGCACTTCTTCGAGGTCCAGTGCAGTATGGATGGATGTATCCGTTTGAGAGGTAATTATATATATAATTTCAATAATTGTGATAGATTACAACTTAGATATTGTAACAACATATAAATTAAATTAATCTTGTTATAGGTACTTGAATCATTTGAAGAAAAAATTTAGGAAAAAAGCTCGAGTAGAAGGTTCGATTTGCAAATCGTACCTTGAAAAAGAAGCCTCATTTTTTTTCTCTCATTACTTTAGTGAAGATGTGAACTTGTCTTTTGTAACTGTTCCCCATAATGAACAAGTCATTGAGCAGGAGTCTTCTCAGACTATGTTATCTATTTTTAGACAACACGGAAGACCTACAGGAAAATGTGTGGAAATATGGTTAAGCGGTAAAGACTACAATGTGGCACACACATATATTCTGTTAAATTATGCAGAAGTTGCACCCTTTGTCAGGTAATACTAAATTCATGATTTATATATACATTTATTTGTCTCTATTAATAAAAAATGAACATAACACACATATATATGCAGTATCTACGAATCACAACATCCATCTGGTGATCTCAGTATAGAATTCACTCGATGGTTTGCAGACTATGTTCATGATCCGAAAAACTGTGTTGTTAACGAAGGATTACGACATCTTGCTATCGAACCAAAAAGAAATGTCAAAACTTATCCAATATACTTTGTCAATGGATTTAAATTCAACACCAATGACTACGGAGCTGAAAAAATTAACGTATAACAGCTGTGTATTTGTCAAAGGTAGTGATGATCTAGAGGAGCATATAAAAGATTTTTACGGCGTCTTAACTCAAGTTGTAGAGTTGACATATTATGTTCAGTCCGTAGAGAAAGTTTATCTGTTCAAATGCAACTGTTTTAGCAATGTTCGTGGTTCTGGAATCAACGTGCACAAAGATTATAAGCTAATCGAAATAAGGCATACGTCGCATTACTATAAGTATGATCCTTTTGTGTTAGCTAAACAAGCATTACAAGTCTATTTTTCTCCGTATCCATCCTTAAAAAAAGATAAAGCAGATTGGTGGGCTGTTTTTAAAACAAAGGCAGGATTTACATTTGATGGAAATAATATTCCAGACGAAGCAGCGTATCAAGCGGATTTTGAGCCAAATACTGAAATAATAATAGCTGACGACATTGATGTTGGGTATTTGAATGATGAAGCGAATGTATTAGTAGATGCATTTGTAAGTACTGATGAAAACGATATAGAGTATGAGACCGAGTCTAAATCGGAAGATGATGAAGAATGATGTTATGTACTTATGTTATTTATGTACTATTCTGAGCTGTGTAATAATAATGATGTTGATTGTTCTTAGCTATGAATTTACTTACGTTCTGTACTAGTATGATTTATGTAATGATAATGTTGACTATGTATGTTATGTTGTATTGTTCTTCTCATTATATGATAATGTTGACTATGTATGTTATGACTAATGTTAATAATTCAAGTTATTTTGTATGCACATTATATGATTGTAACAGATATGTCTGGCGATAGACGACGATCGAGGAGTACATCTCAGCCTACTCCTTCACCATCTCCTAGAGCAGGATCAGGAGCAGGTCTGAGCGGTTCAGTGCCAGATCTTCGCAGAGTTGCGGAGATTGTTCCGAAGAGTGCCGGGTAAATGTTAAAATTTATTTCAATGTAGATTATTTAAACTATATGAAATGTTTATATTAACATCTATACAGGGAATTTGAGATAGAGCCAGCGGATTTCATTTTAGAAGTATCAAGGCAATCTTACACAAGTAGAATGCAGGGCGCTTGGCCCCATTGGGATAGTATCCCAGCACATATCAAGAATGTCATTTTAGCCGATTTATTGGTAAGTACATTTTATACTAATATTAAAAATTAATATACTGGGAATAATTACAAATAAATATAATATGCAGGTTGCCGTACGTGTTGAGGAGGAGGACATGGCCACATTTTTGAGTTATTAGAATATGAAGATGCGAAAGAATTATCGAGATACAATTTCAAGAACCAAGAGAAGCAGAAGAAGCCTCCATTTATGAGTGATGATGTTTGGGCAGACTTTCAAGCTTACTGGGACACGGAAGAAGCTAAAGTAAGCTTTAATGATAATATTCACATTTACAATGTTGATTGCATTGTTTTACATCATCGTGTATCAAATTTAATAGAAAGTAGCAGCAAGAAACAAAGCAAATAGAGAAAAGAATCCTGCTCTACACCGAGGTGGCTCAAAATCATTTCAACAGCACAGAAGGGAGTTGGTATAAATTTTTAATATTTGTAGTACATGGTTAGATAAAAATATAACGTATATAATCCTGTCTTATCTTTAATAATTTCAGTTTATAAAGCACGGAAAAGAGCCTTCGTTGGCAGACGTATTTAGACACACACATGCGGTGGAGAAAACCGATGAAGAAGGAAATGTGACGTATGAGTGGGAGGATTCGAAGAGTGCACGTATAATGGTAAATTTGCTTATCCGTATAAATTAACATGTTTCATACTCGTTCATATCACAGTACATAAGTAAATTTTATAACACTTTTCTTAAAATTATATTGCTATTGCAGGAGAAGTATGATGCAGAGGCTGCCAAAGCGATAGAGGCTACTGGACAGGAGCTTACAGTTACCTCTTCTGATAGCATATGACATTCTATCACTGATCCGCCTACTCGAGGAAGGCGATACGGTTTCGGTAATCAGGAGGTAAGACTTTTTTAGACGTAAATTACTGCAACCATGATGCTTTATAAATATGTAAACCAAGAATACGAGTTAGGGGAAAAAAATTCATGTTTAACACTAAGTAGTAAAATTTTGTTTAAATAACTTTAATGTGAAATTATTTATTTTACAGGCCGTTCAGCGTGCTTATCAGAGGTCGATGGAGGAGGTGACTATTGCGCGGATGCAAGAGCAAATAAATGAGATGATGGACTGGCGAAAATGCCAGATGCAAAAGGAAATAGACGAGCGCATCGCAGCTTACTTCCAGGAGCACAGATTTATGCCTGGGGAGGGAGGAAAGGGATATGATTCCGATGTATATCGAGAGGAAGCAGAAGAAGACGACAGCGAGAACGGGAACGAGGAAGATGATGATTAGTTCGTAGTGTAGGTGCTTTTTTTGACTTAGACTCTGGTACGTATATATACTTAGTTTTTTCTATGTTAAATGTACGTACGATATTATACGGTGTGTTTGGACATGTATGACGGTTTGTGGATGTTAGTATGAAGTGTTTTGACATGTACGACTTTATTTGAACTGTTTTATGTTATGATGGGGTTTTTATTTTTGTTTTTTTAATATATTTGATGATGGTACAGTTATGATAGATTAACCGTTGATGAGTATTAGTGAAATAGTGAGATAATAGTGGTGTGGTATTGGTTTTTTGATTGAATGGTTGTGGATTGGATTGTAGGAAAGGAATTGCTATGTACTGCAGCTTTTGGTTTCAGGAAAAGCGACGGCAAGCGACGGCCTATTGGTCAATATATAGCGACGGCTAGCAACGACGTATTGGTCAACACAACTACTTGCCACGTCAGATGACACGTGGCCATTAGCCGTCGCTAACCGTTGCTAAACAAGCGACGTGGCCGTCGCTATCCCCGTTGCTACTCCTGTTGGCAACGACTGTAATAGCGATGGCATATAGCGACGGCTAGCATCGGTCGCCGACGGCTATATGCCGTCGCTATTTAGAGCGTTCCTTGTAGTGTATGTAAGCTATTTCCAAAATTAATTTAGTCAGATTTTCAAATGTGAGCCGTTTCCAAAATTAATCCAATCAAATTTTGAAAAAGATTAGTGGTCCACTTACTATTTATTAAGGAAAAATTAGGGGTCCATTTTAAAGAAAATTTATTAAGCACTAATTATCTCCCCACCTCTTGTAACTGCCTATTTTTCTCTCGTGTTCCTTTCATATTCTCAATCGGTTCTATGATGGCAAGAGCAGTATAAAGAGAGAACTCAAGTCTGATTTCTGAAAAAGGTCACTGAACCGACTCTCTCATAAAGAAAATACACCATCTAATTGAAGAGTGTGAAGGTTTGGCACTATACCAGAAACTCCTGTACAAATTGGACGAGTCTGTTGATCTATTTTATCTAATTTCAGATCTGATTCGTTTTTCATATCCTTCACGAATTCTATTACAATGGTTGGAGGTAAATATATCGATTTTGGTTTCAGCTTACGCATCTAATCTTCACTTTTGTATGTATTGACAACATGATTGCTTATGTAACAATAAATTTACATTTGGTATCAGAGCCATCAATTACTTCTGCCTTACTGGATTTGAAAATCATGCTACCTTATTTTTTATATATATATGATAGTTTCAGATTTTTCATGCTAGGTAAAACAAAATTGCTGAATTTTTCATGTGAATTATCATGATTGTGTTTAATTGTTTGCATGATTTTCATGTTTACTTTCATGTGAATGTTTGAGAAATAATAATCTCTCATCTCTTATGCTTATGGTGAATGGGTAAACTCCCAAATCTATTAATTTTTAGTCCTACATCATAAGAAAAAATAAAGAGAGAAGAATAAAATGGCACCATCATATCACACACGCGTGGGAAACACTTAACATTTCGCACATGTGTGTGTGAATTTAGTTACTGCACCCTTTTCCTTTGTGCTACTTGCTGTATTTTTCTCTTTCTTTGCATTAAGGCGCAGCGTTGCTGTCTCTTTTGTTAGAGAATAGCCATAGCATCTCTACTTACTGCAACATGCGTTGCGCATGTCACATGTGTGATATTATGAAACTTGGCCACAGGAATTTCATTATATCAATTTATCTGCATGTCATTACATGTTTCATTTCTTAATCTACCCACAAAAATTAAGAAACTGAATTTATAGTTTTGTCATTTACTTATTATGAATCTATTCAAATATAACTTTAGCCCAGATATAAGTTTTATGTAGCAAGATACATATATATTTTCAGCATGATTTACACTGGTAAAACACGATAAATTTTATGTTTCAAAAATTCATTCCGAAGCATGTACTTTACTTTGTTTACAGTTGTCTTACCTGGAATTTCTTCTAATGTCACGTGTGACATTCCTGAATTAAAGGGTGATATCTATAAAGTGTGGAAGGAAAAAGTGTTGTTGCAGTTAGGATGTATGCATATTGATTATGCTATTAGGAAAGCCGAACCACCTACTATTACTGACACTAGTACTCCGGAGGAAATTAACCTTTATGAAAAGTGAGAGAGATCAAACCGTCTCTCTGTTATGTTCATAAAGACTAAAATTTGTACTAGTTCGTGGTTTTGTCGATTAGCATATTAAAGTCAAAGATCCTCTTAAGGCCATCGATGAGCAATTTGCTTCTTCAGACAAAGCTCTTGCTAGCACCTTAATAATGCAGTTTTTATCCATGAGGCTCACTGAGATTAAAGGAGTGCGCAATTATATCATGCGCATGGGGGACACTGCGGCTCAAGTAAATAACTTGGAAGTTACCATGTCCGAGTTTTTTCTTGTCCATTTCATTTTATGCACTCTTCCCCATCAATATTGTTCTTTTAAAGTATCTTATAATACACAAAGGATAAATCGTCAATTAATGAACTTCTGACCATGTGTGTTCAAGAAGAAGGAAGATTGTTGATGGAGAAGGGTGAAAAAGTGAACCTTACTACTTATGAAAAGAAGAAGAAGAATTGTGCTAAAGAAAAAGAAAAGGGAAAGAAGTTGCCTAAACATGTCATCAAGAAAGAGTCTGGATGTTTATTCTATAAAAAGAAGGGACACATAAAGAAAGACTGTCCTAAGTTCAAAATGCTTGTGAAGAAAGATAATTTTATAGCGTTTGTGTGTTATGAATCTAATATGGTCAATGTTAATCATAATACTTGGTGGATTGATTATGGTACTACAATCCATGTTTCGAATACCTTGCAGGGTATGATAATCCTATGAAAATCAGTAGGCAGTGAACATTACATCTATTCTGGAAGTCAGATGGCTTCATATAAACATGCAGTTTAACTTTGAATAATGGTTTTGTTTTGCATTTGGAAAAGAAGTTTTATGTACCAAATTCGCTAGAAATTTGATTTTAGTTTCAAGACTTGGACCTTTGGGATTTTCCTTTAATTTTTCAGTTTCTGGTTTTAGTTTATCTAGAAATTTTAAAATAATTGGTTATGGTATTCTTTCTGATGGTTTATATCGTCTTGAATTACAAAATGACAATAGTCATAGTTCGATGCATGTTAATACTGACTTAAAGAGATGTATTATGAATGAAAAACCCTCTATGTTGTGGCATCGGAGATTGGGACATATCTCCATTGAGAGATTTAAGAGATTAATAAAGGATAGAGTACTTTCTACACTAGACTTCACTGATTTTGAGACCTGTATTAGTTGCATTAAAGGCAAACATACTAATATACATAAGAAAGGTGCAAAAAGGAGTTCAAATCTATTAGAAATCATACATACGTATATTTGTTGTCTAGACATGAACGCTAATGATCCGAAATATTTTATCACCTTCATAGACGATTATTCATGGTATATGTATCAGTGTAGCAACTAACTGTGTGGATGGAACGATTACATTCACAACATAAATGATAAAATATATCATTATATTCTTTAATCACTTATTTGTTCATTTGGAAAACATGTATTGCAAACTTAGTGGTATTTTTCTTTAATAATACGCATGTGGGTTAAACAAGAATTATTTGTAGTCATCATTGAGGAAGCTTAGTAGTATTCTATCAATACATTTTTGATAATAAAAGGTAGTGAATCGCGAGATTCACGCCTTCTTTCATTAAAATTTAAAACCAGTACAACGTGGAGTTCAGTACATCATACACCATACACACTACTAATATTTACAACAATATGTACAGACAAAAAAAACACATGTACGCAGGCATGGAATAACAGCAGCAAATACACATAAAACAGACCCATAATAGACATAATATAAATCTGGCATCCCCATAATAGCTAAAGTACCTTGCTGCCGAAAGCCAAAAAGAAGAAACATCATGGTGCAACAGCATCAGTCTCGTCTACCACGAGCTCGGTCCATAACACGTGCACCAATGGTATCAACAAACTTTATCTCTTCATTGCCTGACCAATGAGAAACAAATTTAAGGATGCTGTAAATGACGGAACTAGGTGATTTCATTTTACATTTAAACTTGCGAGAGTTTCTTTCATGCCATAAGATCCACACATAAGCAAAATTCAAAACAGTAAACAGGTGTCGCATAGGTGAAACAGGAAGGGAATCATAAATGGTGTGCCAAAAGTGAAACTGGTCCTCGATGAAGCAAGACCAGTCCAAGCAAATATTAAGGCTGACTAAACATTTCGTCCAAATATAGAAGGCAAAATCACATTCAACAAACAAGTGCAGGTAAGTTTCTTCATTATCAGCGCAGAAGACGCAGCCATCTTCAATATGAACACCTTTTTGACGAAGTCTCGACATCGTATTTAATCTATTATGCATGATCGACCACATATGAATTTTAACCTTAGTCGGCATCTCTTTAAAGCTCCACATGGAATCAAAGCCAGCGAAACTTCTGCCTGCAAAGTTCATCATGTTGTAAAGCTGGCTTACGCGAAAAGATTTGTTATTTCCGTTAATCCTTCAGACAAACTCATCATCCTCGTTTTCAGAGAGTTGAATATCTTCAAGCAAACGAATCAAGTAACTCAATTGAATCAACGCATTACCAGCCAAGAGGCGGGAAAAAGTGAGTCTCCATCTGAAACAGACTGCATTACCGTTATACATTTCGTATACCGTATGGTTCTTATTGCAAGCAATTTCGTACAGGTCAGCAAACTCAACTTTCAGTGGAATGGGAAGCAACCAACAGTCAAGCCAGAATGCAGTATTACGTCCGTTCTTTATTTGTATACCCATGCCAATTTTCATCCAATGTACATTCGACATAACACCACGCCAGAAAGCTGAACAGTAAGGGACATTCGCATTCCAATCAAATCATCCTCCATAACAAGTGTTTAGTATCCACTCTTTCCAAAGAACCTTTTTGTCACTTAACATCGTTCACAACCATTTGCAAAGTAGTGCTGAGTTCATGTTTCTCAAGTTTAAAACTCCAAGGCCACCCTGATCTTTTGATTTACAAACCTGTTCCCACGACACGAGACAACAAACTTTGCGTGTGTCTTTAGTTCCAGTCCAGAAGAAATTGCGACGAACAACATAAATTTTCTCAATCACCCATCCTGGACAGGAGTAAAAAGAGAGCCAGTACAAAGGAATAGCTGAAAGAACCGAATTCACCAACACAAGTCTACCAGCCATAGATAAGAAGTTTCCTTTCCATCTCGCCAGCCTCTGATCCACCTTGTCAATAACAACTTGCCAGTCCCTCTTCATCAGTCTTTTTGGACGAATGCACGCACCGAGATAATTGAGAGGAAACGAATCCGCCTTACAATTGAGCATCTCAGCACATTTCCTGTTTACATCAACACTACAACCCAGAGTGTAAACACTACTTTTATGAAAATTAATTTTTAATCCAGATAAACTTTCAAATGCATAAAGTATGAATTTTAAAGAGGCAATGTATTTGTAATCTGGATTACTAAATATAATGGTATCATCAGCATATTGTAAAGAGTTGATACCCCCAATGATACGATCTCTACCAAAACTCTGAATGATGTCATTTGCACTTGCCACCTGAAGAATCCGACAAAAAAAAACGGCTGCCAAATCGAAAAGTAAAGGGGAAAGAGGGTCTCCTTGTCGCAAGCCACGTTTGGAAACAATAATGTTGCCCGCCACACCATTAACACAAACATTTGATCTGCTAGAAGTTAAAATACTTTGAATCCAGATAAATATACACGTGTTTGTGGCTGATTCAGATAAATATATTGATAGTATATTCTTAGTTTTACGTTGGTTTACATGTAAAATTCAATTTAATTGAATTTCCACTTTTTCGATTAACTTCATTTTCTTTTAAACTACTTTACAATTTTTTTTTAATAAAATCTAACTTGAAATAAGTTTTAACATATACTTTTACATTTCATATTGAACACCTTAACGGTAAAGGTCGGTTTTTCAACGTTGTACGGTAATACTAGTTGGTTTTAGTTCGGCTTAAAATTTTCGTCCTTGGGTAAAACAAACCACCCACCAACCGAAACACTCACTTAAAGGAACTATACACGGGCCACTATAAGTCTATAATAGCCCAATATTTTTATGCATGGGCTAAGGCAGCCGAACACTCACCTTTAAGTACGCGTTTATTTTACTATGTTGATCCTTAACTTTCCGGCTGAAAATTGTCAAAATGCCTAATGTTTCACCCATTGTCCACAGCGTCTTGCAGCCAGCGTTGAGAAATTCTATTTTTTTCCTTTTCTTTCTCTTAAATCAGAGTTGATTAAGGGTTTCAGAACCCTATGAATCACACCTTTCTCATCATCGGCTGAGAAATTCTATTAGGCATCCTTTTCCTACTTGGATTTAACATCGTGATCTTAATAAGGTGGTTCTTCTTTTGTAAGTTTGTTTTTATTTGTTTATGGATAGATGTATTCTGTTTTAATCGTTTTCATTGCCGTAAATAGGTTGATTTTGGTGATTTGTTGATTGATGGAATCTTTGATTGAATTATGTCTATGTTATTGTTATTATGCATCATTTGCTCATGAAATTCTTAAATCTAGATACTAATTTCAATGGATCTTTTTTATTTTACTCGCTGGTTGACATGTTTATTCAAATAATTGATCCCAACAGTAAATTGTGGTCTATATATTGTACTCTGAGACAGCTTTAAAGTGTTTAAATTTTGATTTAGGGTGATAATTATGCTTTATGCTTGTTTTTAACCTCGATGATAAGGTTTCCAGATTTATCCAGTGTTATCTATTGTAACAAAGTTCATTTCTAAAATTTCAAAATCATTATAACAAGAATTGTAATTTTACCTTCAAATAGTGGTCAAAATTTGATCTTTGTGAAATGGATTTGAGCTAGAATTTCGCTTCTTCCATTTTCCTTTCTGAAGAGGGTTTTGACGGCTGGAGAGGAAAAATGCTAATGGTATACTTTTCTTTGAGAAGAAGCGAGAAGACATTAGCAAAGCTAACCTTTAGAATTTGAAAGACGAGAAATTTGACTTTTACAAAAGCTTTTTATGGGTTTACAGTACATGATAATAAGGAAACAAGATGATGTTGTGTAGTGAGTAGTTTATGAAAAATGATTGGTGTGCCATTCCTTAGATATTTCCGTAGGTAGGCATTTTGGTAGCTGATCTCCTTAATCGCTACGAAATGTGTTAAAAAACACGCTCTATTACAAAATTTACTTTGAAAAAACTACATGATCGGTTTGAACTTTGAACCAGTCATCAATGTATATAATGGATAAAGAATGGAATAAACTAGCTTTATCATTCTATTTTACTACATGTAGAAGTACATGATCGGTTTGTTTACTCTTTTTAGAAGCAACAATGACGGTATATTTACTCTTCGAGGCAATCCAATTATACATGCACTTGTATATAGTGTGGTCCTAAGGGCACCACAATTTCCTCTTTCTATTACCACAACTAAAAATACCATAAAAATTACCTTTTCACTCTTCCTAATACCTCACATTAAAAAATAGGGGCTACCACCGTTTATACATATTTCTCCCTCTCAGCTCAATTCGTTCGTTCTTTCTCTTTTGAAAACCCTAGACTGTCATAATTATTATTTTCGACGTATTCATCCATTTTTTTCCATTGAATTCTACGCTACTATAAGAATGAGTGGATGCAAATAAAAAAGTTGTGGATAAAGATCGAATTCAGCAAAATAGAAGAAGAAGTGAAGATGAATGTTGAAGCTATGAAAAATAGCGGCGGTAAAGGAATGAACGAATTAGGGTTTTAGATTATGATTGAATACGTGATTATTTCGGCAATCAATGATTGAGTGAGAGATTAGAAAGAGATCAATGTGGTATTAGAAACCATAGAAAATTTAATGTGTTTTAATTTTTTAGTTGTGGTAATAGGAAAAGTAAATTGGGGTGCCCTTAGCACCACAATATATATATATAGTAATATTAGTTAACAATAAATATTGTCAAAATAAGCATAATAATGGTCAAAATTCCCATGTTCTTGCACGCTATTTCAAATCTCTCACCTGAGATCTGCTAGATATCTCATTTTCAAGCTTGAACAAGATGCGATTTAACAAAACGAGAGACATCCAATATATTAATATGTCAATCAAAAATTGAGATGGAATCTTAGTGGAAAATCTCATATGAAATTATATTTTCCATTACGTATTCCCTTTACATTCTACGTGGATCTAAAAAATGGCACTCTAAACCTAGTATCTACTAACCCTTTATTTTCATTTCTTAATTATTATTTTTACAAGTGAGCCAAAATAAAGACTTTTTATTTTCGTATGAGCAGAATCCATTCATCAATCTCAGATCAATCATGTTACCAGTGTCTTGTAAAAGGAAAATTAATATTATTGTTTTATATAAATTATAAACATAAAAAGGATCATATTTAAATGTATGAAAAATATTGAAATGTCAAATTTAAATGTTTAAGTTGCTCAAAGATAATCTCAAGATTATTTAATCCCCAAGAGGTCAGTCCAAAATGTACACCCTAGATAAATTCATTTAATCTAAGATATCTTTTGGTACTAGATATTGTGTGAAATTTCTGCTATGAAATGCGACTGAAATACGAGATTTAAGACCATGATTTTGCATCATATAAACCAAGGTTTTAAATCTCGGATATCGGTTGTATTTTGTCTCGACAGTTTTAGAGACTTGATCTCATATCGGAGGTTATCTCAGATGAGATAAGTCTAACTCGGGGGTTCATCCCGGATTTCCATCTTGGATCTGAAAGCTCATATTAGAAGTTTAGAACAATCTCGAGTTATATAATATGTTAAAAACTGATATTCCTATACAATAATTTTGAAAGCTCATATCAGAACAATCTCGGGGTATATAATATGTTAAAAATTGATATTCTTATGCAATAATTTTCACAAGTGCCATTATAGAAATAGTAACTTAAACTTGAATTGCAAAATAACCTCATCATTATTAATTTACTAAAGAACATTCATAGTCATAAATCATAATATGCATAAAAAAAATAACACAATAAAAGTAGAGTAGTGCTTACTGCTTACACAACTTATGATCAATGGACATGACTTGTTAGACAAAAAACATAAAAAGAATCCAAAACATAAAACAATTCAACATAAGTAGAACATAAAATACATAAATTCAAAGGTAGCGTGCTAGTAAAAAATAACAAATATGAGAATCATAAGCATTATTGAACGCGTATGAATATGTGATATGCTCTCTTGACATGCAAAATATAAAATAGCCGGAGATTAACGTGGCTGAATTTGAGTTTTTTAGATATTGTTTTGGCTTAGGCACATGTCTCAATTTTAATTAGAAAAGCTAAGATCTCGAGTAATATCTCAGTAGCTCGTTTCGATCGATATATCATTCGATATTGCAATATCTCAGACGATGTATTCGAAACGAGATTTACAGTGAGATTTGCTGTTTCGTTTCAGAAGGAGGCTTAAAACGAGATCTCGGAGGAGAACACAGACGATATTTTCGAGATCTGAAACAGTGATATAAACAGATTATCAAGGTATTTAGGTTGAGAAAATCATTCTATTTTTTGAGTAAAATGTTTTTGATAATTGTAATAAATTAAGAATTGTTTACATGATATGTCGAAGTCAAAAAAGAAAATGGCACATGTACAGAAGTTTTTCCTTCTTTGATCATCCATATGAATATTGTTAAAAGTTTCGTTTAGTAAATATATTTATTCACTTCTCATTATAAGATTGTTTTTATCCTTAATAATCACAATAATTGTTTTTTTTAACCTGATGTATCTTTGAAAGAATTTGACTTTGTGGTAACGGCGGAGCTAAGCAATTTCAGATATTTCAAGTAGAGGGACAACATGTTGAGAATGTTATTTATTTCCATATTAAACTATTTTTCAGTAACGATCTCTTCCAAATTTGTGCTTAAAACTTTGTTTGCTAAGTTCTATCCTTTTAGTTTTCAAAGTATCATCATTTTTATTAGATATGATTTACAAAGTTATATGAATGTGATGTAACATCTCCAAAATTGTAATAACGCTAATATAAATATATTTTTGACAACTTGTATGATTAAAAGTTGCTACTGTCTAACTAAATTGCTAATGTATGACCTTTCCACTCTCATTAACATATTTCAAACAAAGGTTTTACAATTTCCTAATTCGTCTTAAGAATTTTGAATAACATTTGGTTATATTATTTGGAACACATTTGCACGCATATGTCAACAAAAGTTTCCCACTTTGGATGTGTCTTTTATTATTGACAATGATAAGTGACAATGTACAAAATTGAAGTGTGCATGCACACCACGTACGCATGTGTAGTGACAATTAAATTGTTGATAGTTAGCCAATGTACACAAACTAGCTAACATAAAAAAAAATCACACTAATGTTTATGTTTTGTTGTCAAATATGGATAAAATATAATGGATGAATTTGTGTAATAAATAAACAAGTAGTATACTTAAAAATCGTTAGTCCAGCGTTAAAAGAGTTTGTTATTAGTATCAGTATGCTAATTAAAATGTGCATAGCTGAAAATGCTTTGTGGTTAATAAAAGCTATTGTGGCTTGTAGAACATAAAATAGCGGCCAAATAACATAAAATGAACTTCTTGTTGAATATTACATCAAAAAGTAAGCAAACTTTTTAAGAGAGTGTTATACCAAAAAGTAAACATTAGAGTTGTCGTAAAAATTCAACTTTCAAAGGCATGACATATTCGATTGAGGAAATTGAGTTAGGCATGATTTTGTATTTGTTTTCCTTTTCAAATGCTGGCTATAATAGATAGAATCGAAATATATTGTTTTCCTAAATTATAGGTTGAAAGTTTGCAATAGAGGTGGACGGTGTCTGTAGACTCCGTATCAGGGCTACAAAAATATTGTTTAGTGGATTGTGTTTTTGTTAAAATCAATAGCGACATCGTGTATAATTAAGATCATAACTATAACTTATACGACATTAGTCCTACACATCAAAATTGAACCGTGACATCAACTTATAAACACAAACCTCTTCTTTTATATACGGTAGATGCCTTTTGAGAAAACACCTGTATTTAGTCAGCATGTAAGTTTGATACAATATGTACTGTTTGCGCATGTAAAGTATCAGGTGAAAATGGACGTTCTTACTGTGCTAAACAATGAATATAATTTCACAAAAACTATATCCTAAAAGTGGAATAAACTAGATTAGATACGGAAGAAAATTAGACTGAGAATACATATCCTAAAAGTCGAATAAATTAGATTAGACCAAGATGAAAACTGAAAGGACAATTATTTAGTGTTAATGCACATACCAAATTTGACGATGTATTTTGATTGTTGCCCCTAATTTATGCATCGGTGATATTCCATACCATATAACATGCTGTTGCCTATACATCTGTACAACAATCTATTTTGTTATTGTTACTTCCATTCGTAATGTTATAGCACATGAGATTTATATGTACCAAATAAGTATTTAATGTATTCATGTAGATGTTGGCAGCTTTTATATGATTTGAGATGTTTATATGAAAGATATGTCGGTTTTCCTTACTGGTTTCTTACAATTGTATATCCACCGTCCTAATGAGGCATCAATTTTAGTAAGGTCGTAGATATTACGTAAAATTTATTATTCCTATTTAGGTTATGAAAATTGATTTAATGGCTAAGTAAGATTGCATTCTTCATATGACCAATACTATTTTCTTCCCTGTCTTCTATCATCGATCAATCTAGGCATGGTGTTTGAATCTTTGATCTCTAAATTGATACCAATGAGAGATGTGATTGTCTACCATTATTATGAAATACGCGTTGACGTACGGTGTTGCGATTGTACCTAATATGCCTTTTCACCATAAGGTGCAACGCACATGAGAAGATGCATCGAATGATGTAAAAGCTGTACACGACGCACGGTCCAAAAAAGTGTCTTTTCAATATTTTGTTTTTTTCCTTCACAATCTTGAAATACACGGAGGAGGAAAATTTTGAAGCCTATGAATTTGATGATGTAAATATTGATTGGGAGAATCTGATCAATGAATTAAATTGACGTTTTTTGTTTATTAGTAACATGCATAATTATTTTATGTTTGGGCTTTTAGATAGACCATTATACTTGAAATTCTATGCTTATGAAGTTGTATTTAATGATGTCTTTGTGATGTGATTAAACTGAGTCTTTGCTGGATATATTTTAGTAAAAGGAATTTCATCTTTATTAGTTTTTTTTTTTTCAATTAGCTCTTAGGAATAACAAATTTATAATTTCATTTCTAACCTTGTGTGCTAAATAAAAAAGGTGCAAGTTATTCGCCGTCCTGTCTTGTGTTAAGGATCTAGGACGGTTTTGTGCCATATTCAGCATGCCTTGTTAATGACTATGCTACGTACAATGTAATTATTGGTCATGGGAAATGCGTAAGTATTATTACAAAGGTGTTAATGGTTTGCTAAATCGAATTTTTGGAATTTTTTTGGATCATTGGTAGTAATATGTTTGTGTTGAACGGTAACTAGAGAATTTGAAAAAATAAATTAAAATGAAACTAAAATTACATTGTAGTGGTTATTAATTAAGACAAAGAAGAATAGAGAAATTTTGTTTTTTTCCCTTGTGACTTCTTAGTCTGAAGAGTCTTTGATAACTTTTCTCAGTATAATTTATATTTGAAGAAGCTTTGTTAAAAAGAAAATTTGTTGGTTAATCGGGTCTGTACAACATTAGATGGTACAGGTAGTCCAGTTTTCTAACTAGTAGAGTAATTTTATCATGAAGTTTCAGCCCTTGCAGTGTACATTTCTAGTTTTAGTAGACTATCTCAAATGCACAAAGTTTTTCAAAGACGGCTGAATATTTCAGTTTCTTGTAATATAGTGGGGACCTATTATTTCATTTTCATTTTTGCAATTTTAAATTATTTGTCTGAATTTTTGGTTTTTTTTGCAGTTAGTTGCTCGGTAGAAAAGATGTTTGTCTGCTCTTTCATCATGCTTTCGATAGGTTTAAGATGGAGATTATTTTTATATGATGATGATGAAGACGATATTGAGAAAAACAATGAGGATGAAAGCAATGATAATTGTGAGATTCAATGTTGGACCCGAATGCCACTCCGGTATGTGTCCTCATCACTCGTATATTTACATGCCTGGGTTTCTAATACATGGTATATAATGGTAAATGAATCGCGATTTATGAAAATTTGACAAGTTTATGATTAATGCCGACGATTGTTCATATAAAATGGCAGAAGATGTTACAATGATAAATGCCGACGTCTTCTCATATATGGCGGTCGACAATGATAAATGATTTGTCGAGTAAAACGGAAGACGAAGACCTTATCATGATAAAACCCTTCGACTTGTCGAATGCATCGGCGGACGCCGATCAAATTATTGTCAATGGCGTCGATATGACCGATGCTGATGTTCTTATGGTGGATGCTGAACAATTGTCCGTAGAGGAGTCGGACATTGTCATGTTTGATGCGGAGGATTATTTCTACAGCACAGAAACGGCTACTGACAGGTTGTGTTTTTCCCCCTCTTTTTTTGGGTTTTTATTTTTAATGTCTTCAAGAGATTTGCGTCAGATCCACTGGATATTTTTAATATATCCACAGGTATTAAAGATCAAGTACTCGGACTAACAGTTCACTTTTTGTATCAATGAAAAGTTGCTTCAATATCATTCACTATGGTTGCTTTAGAAGTAACATAACTGTTCTGCTCATCAAGAAGATCTGTGGTTTGTTTCCTTTCATTTTATTAAAAAGCAAGTTAAATTCATAAGTGAAAAACAAACAAAAAGAAAGAAAAGTAAAAGAGGACTTTCCTTTCATTTTATTAAAAAGCAAGTTAAATTCATAAGTGTAAAACAAATAAAAAGAAAGAAAAGTAAAAGAAGACAATTTAGATGAAAAAAAGAGCAACAAAATCAAAATTTTGAGATCAAGCTTGGCTTTAGCAAACAAATCATGGGATAAAGTTAAGGATATGCATGTAATGTTCTAAAATGTGTGTAATTTTTATTTGGTATTATTTTATCTTATATATAGTTGTTTCGTATTTTACTCATAAAATGTATTGTGCTTACAAACACCAATTTAATTGAGTAGGCACATGAACACCAATCAAAGCCAGTATCTAACACTTTGAAATCAGTGTAAGAAACCATATCGAAACAAAAAAATATTATGAAGTAAATGTTTAGTTGGCCATGTTATATTATAAAGTAAATGTTTACTTTTTATTCCAAATTCATTTTACTTATTATTAATTTAATCTATAAGCATGGCCATCATGTGCCCTTTCCTGGACTTTTTTTCTTGTGCTGTGATGTGCATGCAAAGTGAAAGTCAAGCTGTAAAACACTGAGTTGATTATTTACTCTTTCCTGGACGTTTTTTCCTTGGCTATCACTTTCTGTTTAATTTACCAAGCTCATTACACTACACTTTCTGTTTTACAGCTTTGAAATCAATTAATTTTTATATTTTCTTGTGTTTTACGGTGATAGATTATGGATTCGGTTGAACATGATAACGTTGTTATGGAAGATATGGAGAATGAACCCGATTCGGTAAATAGCTCCGTAGCAAAAAAAAAATGATTTAGGAGCACTCATTCTAAAGCTTGGGAGTATTTTCAAAAAAAATGAAGTGGCTGAAGGGGAAAAACAGACATGTTATTTTAAGGAATGCAAGAAGTCATATATTTGAAGTGGTAAATATGGTACTTCCAATCTAAGAAAACACATACCGAAATGTTCAATGATAAGTGCCAAAGCATTGAAACAAAATCAGGCTATTTTCAATCAAAATAGATATAGAGAATTAATGGTTAAGGAAGTCATTAGACATAATTTGCCATTATGTTTGTTCATTATGAAGGCATTCATGATATACATTCATATCTTAACAACAGAGGTTTTTTCCTTTTCGAGAAATACTTCCCGCGTAGATGTTCTTAAAATATATGAAAAGGAAAAATCTAAGCTTAAATGTTTTTTGAAAACTTGTACGGAGAGGGTTAGTTTGACAACTGGTTTATAGATATCGGTTAATACAGATGGCTATATCACTTTGACTGCACACTTCATGGATAATGGATGGAAAATGCCAAAAAAAAAATGCTTGGATTTTGTCTTATGCCACCACCCCATTCCGGAGCTGCTATTTTTGGAAAAATATCTAGTCTTTTACTTAACTGGGATATGGAAGATAAAATGTTTGCTTATACGTTAGACAATGCTTCTTCCAATGATAAATTTGTAGAGCTATTAGAGTATCACTTAACATATCATAAAGCCTTGATGACAAATGAAGAGTATTTGCATGTGCGATGTTCGACACATATTTTAAATTTAATGGTATAAGATGGTTTAAAATGCATTGCTTTTAAGTAATATAAGGGAAAACATCAAGTATATCAAAGGTTCGCAATCAAGAAAGAAACATTTTATAGAATGTATAGGGGATCTACCTTTGGATAATAGTAATAAGGGATTGCATCAAGATGTGCCAACAAGATGGAATTCAACATTTCTTATATTAAAAAGTGCTATATATTATAAACAAGCACTTAGTCATTCAGACCTTTTGATAAAAATTATATTTATTGTCCTACACAAGAGGAATGGATGAAAGCAAAAAAAAAAAAAAAATTGCTGATTTTTTGGAAGTATTTTAAGATGCCATATGTTTATTTTCCAGAACAAAATGTCCAACTTCTAATTTGTTTTTCCGGAAAGTTGTTATGGTTTTCTTTACATTGCAAAAATGTGTGGGATCCGACGATTTTATGTCTGAAATGGCAAGTAACATGTTTTAAAGTTCAATAAATGTTGGAGTGAATTAAATACACTGCTTTGCATTGCTTGCATTCTTGATCCCCGATATAAGATGGATTTTGTCAAGATTTGTTACAAAAAGCTTTATGGAAATGATTTTGGTGAAAGGATTGAGATGATAGAGGCAAAATTAGGTCTTTATGAGGAGTATAAAAAAAAAAGAAGGAATCTAACAATGAAGCAGTTGGGTCTAAAGAATTAGATTGTAGCAATTTTTTTATGGGACCTTATTCTCAAGAGTGTGCCGATGTAATGGAAGAATTTGACGTATTTAGAAATTCCGAATTTGCTGAAAGTTCTCATAATTAGGGGTGTAAACGGGTCAGACTGGACGGAGGTGTGTCCAAGCTGTCCTATAAGATTTCGGACGGACACGGACCAGACATCATATATCCTTGGACCGAGCCGGACAACGGACTGTCCTGTCTGATATAGCCTTGGATAATAGAAAAACATTTTAGATCGACCTAACACTAGTGTGTCCAAGCTCTGTCCTATAAGAGAATCAGACGGACACGGACCAGACACCTTATAGCTTCGAACCGAGCCGGACAACGGACTGTCCTGTCCGATATACAACCCTACTCATAATTCAGAACTTAAGTTATATCTAGAAGATGGGTTGTTGGATCGTAAGTTGCCGTTGGATATTCTCTCGTTTTGGCAGTCTCAGCAACTTAAATATCCTATTCTCTCACTCATGGCGAAAGATGTTCTAGCCGTGCCTATTACTACCGTTGCCTCCGAAAGTGCATTTAGCATTAGCGAAAGGGTTTTAGACGATTATCGTAGTTCTCTTAAGGATGATATTATGGAAGCATTACTCTGCACGCGTGATTGGTTGTATGGAAATGCTATTGCATCGGAAGTGGAACAAGAAAATGAAGATATTTCAAAATTTCGTGTTGATGCCGAGCACCTTATTGAAGTTTCTACTCCATCCGAGTGTCGTACTACAAGCCTATAAGGTACTGACATGCATATTTTTACACTTGAAATATTAACTGTTTTTATGATCTTGGTTTTAGTAACTTGAAAAATTAGATAGCTGCATCTCAAAGACTAATTTGACTGAAATATTTTACAGATACTGGAGCAAACATGACTTTTACAGATGTTGTGAGAGGACAACCAAAACATGATGTAGCTCGAACTTTCTCTACTTTATTGCAGCTGGTAAATTCTTCTTTAGAATTTTCATATACTATTTTTTAAGAAGAAACAAAAAATCAATATTTCATATTTTGCAAATGTGGGTTGGTAAAATGAAAAGGAAGCGATAGGTTTTAAATGTGAGGTTGAGGTATTTGGGTCTGTGCTATATGTACAGGAACATTGATTTTATTACAGTTTGATGAGATCGCCATTGAAGCTGAGTGCTTCCGTATAGAAATACGAAAGCAAGCTTTAATTTTGAGGTCAACCTATGTGTTCTTTACTGCATGAATTATTGGCTAATACAGAAATAGTAAAATAAAAGTATACGGTAAGATACACAATTTAACATAATAGAAGTATAAGGACTGAGTAAAGCATTTTCTAATTCAAAGTTTTAAACTAAGCAGGCTTTAAAATGTTTGAAATTTGAGTAGAAGACTATGAGAAGAGCATTTCTAATAGGTTTCATCCTCCTTGCTTTTCCTAGATTGTGACGGCCCGCCCCGCACCAACCAGCATTTACTCCAAAAGTGCGCTGTACACATGTCTGGTCAGCACGGGACGATCGCCAAGGAAAGGAAAGGGAAGAAGGGAATGAACTAACAAGGAACCTGTAGAATGTCTCACAGCGCATGGTACAAAATATAATAAAAACATACTTGACATAAAACAGGCGAGACAGTGCATAAGCTGAAAACAACTAACATAGCAGCGGAAAATCCAAGTACAGCTTATGATCCAAAGTTAACATTATTACAGCTTTTCAACTGTCTCAAAAAGCAAAAGTAAGATAGGGGAGGTACGCTACTAATGCCCAAGTAGCGACCACCAACGACACAAGGAGAATATCTATATATCATACGTGGAAGCCTCCTGCTTGCCTCCGAATAAGCTACTCGCGCATCACCAGCTAACCTGTCTCTAGTCTGCTCGTGTGAGCACCCAGAGTAATAAGAAGAGACATAAAACTCTGGGTCAGACATAAAGCCTGGTATGAGCGATAAGCATCTAGACAGAACAATAACAGGTAGACTAAAACATACCTGAACTTGGACCTGCAACCAAAGAGTTAACATTACATAATGTACAACACTCTAAGGTGCCATTTCAAATGGTGTAAAGATAACGGGGTGGGGGTGTGCATGTCATAGTGATGGAAAACAATCAAGTATAGCAACCATCCTCACATCTCTCACTCCGTGCGTAAAGCATACGATATTCACCACTTCGATCACCCAATCATACTTTGCTATGATCACTTTGCCCCATGAAGTCATAAATGGCTTCACTGCACTGATACATATCCACAAATCCTTCGCTATGTCCACTTTGCCCCATGGAGTCGCAATGACCCCACTGCACTGGCTCATAGCTTTACTAATCCTTTACTATGTCCACTCTGCCCCATGGAGTCATAATGACCCCACTGCACTGGCTCATAGTCTTACTACGCATCACTTTGCCCCTCGAGTCATAATGACTCTACTGCACTGATAACGTAGTCTTGCTACCATCACCTTGCCCCTCGAGTCATAGTGACTCTACTGCACTGATAAGTAGCCCATCATCCATTTTCAGTGGTGAATCGAAGTTACGAATGTCGACAACTCCTTAGCACACGTCCCACAGCAAAGTCTAACCATGAAGTGAATTCATTGGTTCCCAACTGGATCCTGAGCTCTAACTTCCATTTGGACTACCTTTGCATCTCGGGTTATTGGTCATCACCGGATCGGTTCGGATCTCCTATAATCATCAGTTCGGTTTGGATCGTAGTGCTCCTTCACTGGATCGGGTCGGATCATCATCATCCCTATCGGATCGGGTCGGGGTCTCCAGCTTGTCACGGTTCGGACCGGCCTCTTCTAAAGCACCTCGGGTCGGGTCGTAATCTCCAAGCCCAGTCGTAGTACATCGGTTCGGATCGGAGCACCATAGCGGATCGGGTCGGAGAACATCAGGCAGGTCGGATCGGATGATGCATGCCACGAGAAGTGCGAGTGGATCGAAGTGTGGAGTGCGAGGGCGGATCAGGTCCTCCTAACCGATCCCATCCGGTTCGGATATCTTCCTGCACTTTTTCCAGCAAGCAGTTTACCCCACTCGACGGCGTTTTCGACCATTCCAACTATTCTAATCAATCACAAAGCATACCATACAGTCATAGCAACATGTATAATCAACCACAAACATCAAAACAACAATATAATAGGTTAAAGTGGATCAAACCTAGCCAAAACCCCATATTTTCCCTTAAGCATGTTTAGGTGAAACTAATGATAGGATTAGCAAAACTTAACCAAATTAACCCAAATTCATATCAGAGGTCTAAAACATCATTTCGAATTTTATAAATATTTTTCCAGAATTTTATCATGTTTAAATTCGCTAATTAACACTAATTACCCTTAATTAGCCATGATTAGTGAGGAACTATGCAAATCACTCACCTTAGCCACAAATAAAACTTAGATCTGAAATAAATCTCTGATTTGGTGCGAATCCCAATGCTAAACATTAGCTCTAACGTTGATTTAGTGTAGATCTTCCTTGATTTGATGTTGCTAAGCTTAATCCTTGATTAGAAGGTGATTTAGAGGTTGGAGGCCATTTTTAGTGTTTTTAAGAGGTAAGTGGAGGCTAGAAAACTGAAATGGAATGAATCTTTAACTCTTTTCAGCCTCCCCATAACCCTAATCCCGAAATGGGTTATGGGCCCATTCACTAATCACCCTATTTGGCCCGGTTAAGCAGTTTTTCACCTTCCAAACCTTATTTCAGCCATATCTCCCAAACGGTGAGTCCGTTTGGCTATTATGACCACTCTACGAAAGGTAAACCATCAAACGAATCTAATGGAAGTGGTTTCAGATCAAAATTCCTTTCCAATCAAAAGTTATGGACAAAACAAGATCAGTTAGGGGCAAAACGGTCATTTAAAAATCGACAAAAATCATGAACATGGGAAATGACTCTAATGGTTGTTTCCCAAAGTTACATGACCATACGACTTCATATGGGAAAGAAAGAAATATTCTACGATCCTCCGATGCGTAGAATGCAGGTTGTTGCATTCTCCCCCCCTTAAGAAATTTCGCCCCCGAAATTCCCTAGCCAAAACACACAAAGGGTCCTGCATGCCTATCAACCATAAACAACAATCAAGCATGCAAAACAAGCAAAACAAGTCTATCATAGCATGCGGAATAACTAAACTGCAAAGTAAATCTTACCAGGCAAAGAGTTCTGGATACGTCTTCCTATTGCTTTCCTCTATCTCCCAAGTACAGTCATTCTTGTTCTCGCCCCACTGAACCTTGACTAGCTTCACCGCCTTCCTTCGAAGTTGCTTCGTATCGTGCTCGACAATACGGATTGGCTTGCGGTTCCCAACCGCCTCAGGTTCCACTTCGAAGTCCTCCAACTAATCAGGTGAATTAGTCATATCTGGGTCGTGTATGAACTTCCTTAACTGGGAAACATGAAATACGTTGTGAACTCCCGCCATCTTCTCGGGTAAGTCAACTCTATATGCCAAATTCCCAATTAGTTCAAGAACTGGGAATGGGCCAACAAATCTTGGTGCCAACTTGCCTCTCCTGCCAAATCGTATCACGCTCTTCAACGGAGAAATCTTGACAAACACCAAGTCACCAACGGAGAATTTTAAGTCTCTTCTCCTTTTATCAGCATAACTCTTCTGCCTATCCTGGGCAGCCTTCATTCGTTGTTGAATGATCTTAATCTTATCTGAAGTTTCCCTCACCACATCTGGTCCAAGCATAAACTTCTCGCCAGTCTCTATCCAACATGATGGTGAGTTGCACGGTCTTCCGTACAAAGCTTCATATGGAGCCATACCGATATTGGATTGGTAGCTATTAGTATATGCAAACTCTACTAGATGCAAATGGTCATCCCATGATCCGCCAACATCCAATATACAAGCTCTCAAGAGATCTTCCAATGTACGATTCACCCTCTCCGTTTGACCGTCGGTCTGAGGATGATATGCGGTACTGAGACATAATTCTGACCCTAGAGCCTCTTGTAAGCTCTTCCAAAACCCACTAGTAAACAACGGGTCTTGGTCACTCACAATGCTTTTAGGTACTCCATGAAATCTCACTACCCACTTCATATACAATTCTACTAACTTAGTTGCCGTTCTGGTCGATTTGACTGGTATAAATCTTGCACTCTTAGTCAATCGATCCACAATTACCCAAATGCTATCATGTCCCGTTCTAGTCCTTGGTAAACCATCGATGAAATCCATCGAGAATTGCTCCCATTTCCATTCAGGAATTTCTAATGGTTGCAACAACCCACTAGGCTTCTTTTGCTCGGCTTTAGCTAGCTGGCAATTCATGCATTTGGATATAAACTTCCCAACGTCTCTTTTCATCCCTTCCCAGTAGTAAGTCTGCTTCATGTCTCGATACATCTTATTACCACCGGGATGTATAGTCAGTTTTGAGTGATGACATTCTCTAAGCACTTCATCTCTCAAACCATTCACGTTGGGTACAACTAGTCTTCCATTCCTTCTAAGCCATCCATCTCGATCAAGCCCATACAAATTCATCTCCTCACCGTCGATGTTCATCTCTAACTTGGAGATGGTTTCCAATAGATTAGGATCGTCCCTCTGGCTAGAACCAATCCGCTCTATCAAAGTGGGTCTGATCGCCAGACTAGCTAGCACTTCTGGGTCCAATTTGTACTTTGGTATGAAATCAAACCCTGCGATATACTCCAGTTGCTTCCATTCAAGAAACATAGCCCCTAAACTGGCATGTCTCCTACTCAAAGCATCAGCTACCGCATTACCTTTCCCAGGTGTGTATGCGATATTAAAATCATACGAAGCCAAGAACTCTAACCATCTCTGCTGACGGAGATTCAGTTCCTTCTGGGAGAAGAGATACTTTAACGATTTATGATCGGTAAACAACTCAAATCTTTCTCCTAAGAGATAGTGTCTCCACATCTTTAGCGCAAACACGATCGCGACCAATTCCAAATCATGGGTAGGGTACCTTTTCTCATGTGGCTTTAGTTGCCGACTAGCATAAGCTACAACCCTACCTCCTTGCATCAATACAACACCTAGTCCGGTACCACAAACATCCGTGTATACCATCATCTCTTCATTCCCTTTAGGAATGACTAATACTGGCGCACGCATCAACTTTTCCTTTAGACTTTTGAATGCATTCTCACACACTCCGTCCCAGACGAAGGCCTGGTTCTTCTTAGTCAACTGAGTCAACGGTGCTGCTGTCTTGGAGAAGTCCTGGATAAACTTATGATAATATCCAGCTAACCCCAAGAAACTTCTTACATCTGTTGCATTCTTGGGCGTAGGCCAATCCTGTACCGTAGCCACCTTCGCAGGGTCCACGGCAATACCATTCTCTGAAACAACATGACCCAAGAATCTCACTTCCCTCCTCCAGAAGTGACACTTAGAGAATTTTGCTTTCAATTGGTGTTTCCTCAACACCTCCATCACTATCCTCAAGTGTCCCTTGTGTTCCTCCTCTGTTCTCGAGTAAACAAGGATATCGTCTACGAACACAAGAACAAACTTATTCAACTGATCTCTGAATACTCGATTCATAAGATCCACAAAGTAGGCTGGTGCATTGGTCAACCCAAATGGCATGACCAACCACTCATAGAATTCAGACGGCGTCCTAAATGCCATTTTCGGAACACTCTCATCCGCCACTCGGAGCTGATGAAATCCTGTCGTGAGGTCCAACTGGGAGAACACTCTTGCTCCTTCCGGTTGATCAAACAAATCATCTATCCGTGGTAGAGGATACTTATTCTTCCTCGTTACCTTATTCAACTCGCGATAGTCCACACACAAACGAAGGGAACCATCTGCCTTTGTGGCAAACACGACTGGTGCTCCCCACTCGGAGACACTTCTTCTAATAAACCCCTTCTTCAAAAGATTGCTGACTTGCACCCCGAGCTCTCGCTGCTCCCTTGGTGCCATACGACGAAGTGGCATCACTATAGGTCTGGCATCTTTCACTAGATCAATTCGGAACTCAATCTCTCGGTGTGGTGGAATCCCGGTCACCTCCTCGAAGACATCCGGATACTGGCCAACCACGGGCCCGTCTGACAACTCATCATGCGAGATGTCGAGGGAATTTATAAAACTAGCCATTACCCCATCACTATGTAGACTACCAAACACTACCCTCCGCCCATCATCCGCCCTAACTGTCACCAAAAAGCCCTCACAGTCTACCACCACCCCGTATCTTTGGAGCCAATCGACCCCCAATATAATGCCATACCCAGTAAAGCCCAAAACAAAGCAATCACAAACATACATCCATGACTCGATAAGACCAAATTTCGACAAATCATGCTAAGGTTAGTTGAACCACCAATCGGGTTCGTCACAACCAACGGTTTATCGACTATCTCGGGTTCCAGTCCCAACCTATCTACCAGGTCACTAGATATGAAGGAACGGGAAGCCCCAGTATCAAACAAAACCCGAACTGGTACATCATAAATAGAAAGCATACCTTGAATAACGACACTCTTTCCTTTCTCCGCCGCAGTTGGGGCATTCGACGAAGAAGGAACAACATCAATAGCATATGCTTTCACAATCTGCTTCTCCTTAAGAGGTTGCGGGCACTTATCCTTATGATGTCCCACTTGGCCACAGTTATAGCACTTCCTATCCGCTGGCTTGGCCTGACATTATTTAGCATAATGGCCCTTCTTACCACAGCTGAAGCACTCAACATCTTTCTTGTTATTTTTCTGGCTATCCTTAGATTGGTTCTGTTTTCTCTTATTCTGAGAGTTATTCTTGCCTCCATCGCCCGCTTGCGGTTTCAACCCTTCTGCAGATGCAGCTTCAGTCTTTGGCTTAGGGTAAAGACTCTCTGATCTCAAAGCTTTCCCCACAATCGATTCAAAAGTCTCATCGATGTGGTTGATAAGCCTTTCCCCCAAGTATCCATCCAACCCAGTAATGAACTTCTCATTCTTCTTCTCAGGAGTATCGATAAAGGGTTAATCCATACTTCGACAAAGTGTCGAATTCAGCAATATAGTCCGAGACTGCACTACCATTCTGCTTGAGTTTCAAGAATCTCTTAAACAACACTGACTTCTGGGCTGCTGGAATGAACTTCTCGCTAAAACGAGCCTTGAACTGATCCCAAGTAACCTGGTCTTCGGGGGTAGCTGTTCTAATGGCATTCCACCAATTCATCGCTCGCCCTTGCAGCTGACGAGACGCTAGCCTTCTCTTCATCGCATCCTCGATACCCAAGTCGTCGAAGATACGATCACAGCTATCCAACCAATCCTGAACATCTGTGGCCGACTCCGTTCCGTGGAACGGCTTCCCACCAAGGTTAGTGTAATCCTTGCACAACTTGGCGAAATCGACCCTAGGCGCCTGCACTACTGGACCACCACCATTTCCGGGATTGGGAACTGCTTCCTGAACATCCCTAAGCATCTCCCTCATGAAGTTAGTGAACATCGTCCTCATGTCAGGAGCATTCCCATTATTGGTCCCTCTACCAGCACCCCTAGCATATCGGCTCATCGTTCAATCTGTAAAGAGAAAACGATTAATGACCCCATAGTGGTGCTAGTGCAGTACGACTTCATTCTTATACTACTAATAGTATATATATATATATATAGCTTTTGAAAACCAAAGTAATCACAAGTACGCGCTCTCATATACGTACTATCTTTCCCTAGTGTCTTTCCCTAGGTTTACTACACACCCTAGAGCTCTAATACCAAATGTGACGGCCCGCCCCGCACCAACCGACGTTTACTCCAAAAGTGCGCTGTACACATGTTCGGTCAGCACGGGACGGTCGTCAAGGAAAGGAAAGGGAAGAAGGGAATGAACTAACAAAGAACCTGTAGAATGTCTCACAGCGCATGGTACAAAATATAATAACAACATACTAGACATAAAACAGGCGAGACAGTGCATAAGCAGAAAACAACTAACATAGCAGCGGAAAATCCAAGTACAGCTTATGATCCAAAGTTAACATTATTACAACTTTTCAACTGTCTCAAAAAGCAAAAGTAAGATAGGGGAGGTACGTTACTAATGCCCAAGTAGCGACCACCAACGACACAGGGAGAATATCTATATATCATATGTGGAAGCCTCCTGCTCGCCTCCGAATCAGCTACTTGCGCATCACCAGCTAACCTGTCTCTAGTCTGCTCGTGTGAGCACCCAGAGTAATAAGAAGAGACATAAAACTCTGGGTCAGACATAAAGCATGGTATGAGCGATAAGCATCTAGACAGAACAATAACAGGTAGACTAAAACATACCTGAATCTGGACCTGCAACCAAAGAGTTAGCACTACATACTGTACAACACTCTAAGGTGCCATTTCAAATGGTGTAAAGATAACGGGGGTGGGGGTGTGCATGTCATAGTGATGGCAAACAATCAAGTATAGCAACCATCCTCACATCTCTCACTCCGTGCGTAAAGCATACGATATTCACCACTTCGATCACCCAATCATACTTTGCTATGATCACTTTGCCCCATGAAGTCATAAATGGCTTCACTGCACTGATACATAGCCACAAATCCTTCGCTATGTCCACTTTGCCCCATGGAGTCGCAATGACCCCACTGCACTGGCTCATAGCCTTACTAATCCTTTACTATGTCCACTCTGCCCCATGGAGTCACAATGACCCCACTGCACTGGCTCATAGTCTTACTACGCATCACTTTGCCCCTCGAGTCATAATGACTCTACTGCACTGATAACGTAGTCTTGCTACCATCACCTTGCCCCTCGAGTCATAGTGACTCTACTGCACTGATAAGTAGCCCATCATCCATTTTCAGTGGTGAATCGAAGTTATGAATGTCGACAACTCCTTAGCACATGTCCCGCAGCAAAGTCTAACCATGAAGTGAACTCATTGGTTCCCAACTGGATCATGAGCTCTAACTTCCATTTGGACTACCTTTGCATCTCGGGTTATTGGTCATCACCGGATCGGTTCGGATCTCCTATAATCATCAGTTCAGTTCGGATCGTAGTGCTCCTTCTTCACTGGATCGGGTCGGATCGTCATCATCCCTGTCGGATCGGGTCGGGGTCTCCAGCTTGCCACGATTCGGACCGGCCTCTTCTAAAGCACCTCGGGTCAGGTCGTAAACTCCAAGCCCAGTCGTAGTACATCGGTTCGGATCGGAGCACCATGGCGGATCGGGTCGGAGAACATCAGGCAGGTCGGATCGGATGATGCATGCCACGAGAAGCGCGAGTGGATCGAAGTGTGGAGTGCGAGGGCGGATCGGGTCCTCCTAGCCGATCCAATCCGACGCCACTCGACGGCGTTTTCGACCATTCCAACTATTCTAATCAATCACAAAGCATACCATACAGTCATAGCAACATGTATAATCAACCACAAACATCAAAACAACAATATAATAGGTTAAAGTGGATCAAACATAGCCAAAACCCCATATTTTCCCTTAAGCATGTTTAGGTGAAACTAATGATAGGATTAGCAAAACTTAACCAAATTAACCCAAATTCATATCAGAGGTCTAAAACATCATTTCGAATTTTATAAATATTTTTCTAGAATTTTATCATGTTTAAATTCGCTAATTAACACTAATTACCCTTAATTAGCCATGATTAGTGAGGAACTATGCAAATCACTCACCTTAGCCACAAATAAAACTTAGATCTGAAATAAATCTCTGATTTGGTGCGAATTCCAATGCTAAACAGTAGCTCTAACGTTGATTTAGTGTAGATCTTCCTTGATTTGATGTTGCTAAGCTTAATCCTTGATTAGAAGGTGATTTAAAGGTTGGAGGCCATTTTTAGGGTTTCTAAGAGGTAAGTGGAGGCTAGAAAACTGAAATGGAATGAATCTCTAACTCTTTTCAGCCTCCCCATAACCCTAATCCCGAAATGGGTTATGGGCCCATTCACTAATCACCCTATTTGGTCCGGTTAAGCAGTTTTTCACCTTCCAAACCTTATTTCAGCCATATCTCTCAAACGGTGAGTCCGTTTGGCTATTATGACCACTCTACGGAAAGGTAAACCATCAAACGAATCTAATGGAAGTGGTTTCAGGTCAAAATTCCTTTCCAATCAAAAGTTATGGACAAAACAAGATCAGCTAGGGGCAAAACGGTCATTTAAAAATCGACAAAAATCATGAACATGGGAAATGACTCTAATTGTTATTTCCCAAAGTTACATGACCATACGACTTCATATGGGAAAGAAATAAATATTCTACGATCCTCCGATGCGTAGAATGCGGGTTGTTACATAGATTTTGTCACTTTCGTGCATGGCAGTGATACGTTTGACGTTATGTTGGTGTAATGGCATAATACTGGAGAAGGTTCTCATGTATATATGGAAAAACTGATGTACAACATTTCAAATAATATCGTTTCATGCACAGCTGTACGTGCAAATTACATGCAATCACAAGTGTAACTAATAATTAAGTTAGTTTTTGGTCAAATGACTGGTAACTACTTTGCACAGGTTCATGTGATCACTGGAGATGGTAATGTGTGGGTATCTATCACTGGTCAAATGTTTACTTGCATAGTACACACAATGTATTTATGATTTATCATGACATGTACATTTTCTGTCTTCGTCTTCGTCGGTTCACTGTTATATCCGTAACTGCTCTATAGTGTCAACATAGAGAGTTTGTTGCTAGAATTGGTCATGCTCAATTTATTGCCAGAATATAAAAACTGAGTTCATTCAAGACAAAGTTTGGATTGAAGTTTTGCACAAGTTACAGTATAATTTTTGCAAAATTTAGCGTTGTGTTGTGCTCAGCTTCTTCCAGAATTATGTAGCATATTTAGTACGCTGAATGCCTTAGTTATTTCTTCTTGAATTATGTAACTACTGCATCAGTTTTAGTTTATTAGCATCTATCTAGATTTGCAATGCAATATGTTGTACGCAAATTTTATTATTAACATCCATCTGCTTTCATGTCACTAAATATTATGATGATGTTTCATTTTCATGTCTCTTCAGGTTTTTTACTACAGTCCAGTATTTATGCTTGCTGATTCCTTGATGCTAGTATCAACATGGTTTGCTTTTGCTGTTGCTTGGAGCATTGAAGGAAATCATGTTATTTTTGTAGTATCTAATTCGGTGTATGTTAGCTATTTGATGTAACTTTTGTTGATTTCAATTATATTATGCTAAATCATTTAGTTTCTGTATGCCATAATTTGTAATCATACCTTTATAGGACCTTTAAAATATTTGTATGATGGGTTACTGATGCGCTAAAAAGCTATACTTAGAAGCATCGTCTACAGACAAATCGATAAAACTGTATGATGAGTTTTTGCATGTTCCATTTGATCCAGAAATGGATGAAATATCCAGAGATATCATTGATTGGTTGCGGAAGGGATTGTGTCGAAGTTACGATGTTGAGTTGGAAAATCCTGTTCAGTGTGGTTGCCTTTTTTTGGAAGTGGCACCATTTTTCAATTTCTGCTGCCATTTCTAAGCCGAATGTTTTCACTTTTCAAGAACTCCAGATTTGTATTCAGACATTTTCTGATGCGAATTCATATACTTACTAGAAGGGTATTTGTTATCAGTTTGGTCCAAGCAGTTGGGCGTGTTCATTTCAGTTCAGTAGGCGATATCATATGCGATCATGTCTGTTTAAAATATCGTATCGAACGTTGTTTTGATAGGCAGATGTTCGCTGGTTTATATATACGAACCTTTGTTTTAACACGTAAGTAGCGTTATCTAAGCGACTGAAACACTGTAGCATGATGTAATGATGTGTAGACCTATCAAAATATGACCCTACTCTTTTAACCAACCCATTCTACCCTAATTACAACCTTGTAGGGTCAACCCTTTTATAATCTTTTATTAAATGAATCATAAAAGGGTTGATCCTTTTTTAAAAGGGTTACAAATGGGTAACCCTCTTACCCAAATAGTAAAAAATAATACTTTAAAATAATGATTTTTAGATGTAAAAATGTCAAAATTACGAAAAGACCCTTTATTTTGGAAAAAGTGAAAAAAATTCAAAAAATCCAGAAAATTATGAAATGAGAATTAAAAGAATGAAATATTCGAAAATAATGATTTTTAAAGTTAAAAGGATCAAAATTACGAAAATGCCCTTCAATTTGGAAAAAGTGAAAAAAAATGAAAATTTTTCAGAAAATTAAGAAATAGAAAGTAAAAAAAGAATTATTTTAAAATAACGATTTTTAAAGCAAAAAATGCTAAAATTACGAAAATACCCTTCATTTTGAAAAAGTGAAAAAAATAAATAAATTTCAAAAAATCCAGAAAATTATGAAATGAAAAGTAAAAAAAAGAATTATTCAAAAATTTCGATTTTTAAAGCTAAAAATGTAAAATGTACAAAAATACCCTTCATATTGGAAAAACTGAGTAAAATAAAAAAATTCAGAAAAGTATGAAATGAAAAGTAATAAAAGAATTATTCGAAAATAATAATTTTTAAGTTAAAAAGGCCAAAATTACAAAAATGCCCTTCACGTTGAAAAAAGTGAAAATAACAAAATAAATTTTAAAAATTCCAGAAAATTACGAAATGAAAAGTAAAAAGAGAATTATTTTAAAATAACGATTTTTAAAGCTAAAAATGCTAAAATTACGAAAATACCCTTTATTTTGGAAAAAGTGAAATTTATTACATGTTTGGCTAAAATTACTAAATGAAATACCTTTTATTTTCGTAATTTTGCATATTTAGCTTTAAAAATCATAATTTTCAAATAATTCTTTTTTTACTTTTCATTTCGTAATTCTCTGGATTTTTTGAAATTTATTTTTTTTTCACTTTTTTCAAAAATGAAGGGTATTTTCGTAATTTTAGTTTTAAAAATCGTTACTTTAAAATAATTCTTTTTTTACTTTTCATTTAGTAATTTTCTGGATTTTTTGAAATTTATTTATTTTTTTCACTCTTTCAAAATGAAGGGTATTTTCGTAATTTTAGCTTTTTTAGCTTTAAAAATTGTTATTGTAAAATAATTCTTTTTTAAGTTTTCATTTCGTAATTTTCTGGATTTTTTGAAATTTATTTGTTTTTTTCACTTTTTTCAAAAGAAGGGTATTTTTGTAATTTTACCATTTTTAGCTTTAAAAATCATTATTGTAAAATAATTCTTTTTTAACTTTTCATTTCATAATTTTCTGGATTTTTTTAAATTTATTTGTTTTTTCATTTTTTTCAAAATGAAGGGTATTTTCGTAATTTTAGCTTTAAAAATCGTTATTTTAATTTTTTTTACTTTTCATTTCGTAATTTTTAATTTTTTTTTTCACTTTTTTCAATATGAAGGGTATTTTCATAATTTTGGCCTTTTTAACTTTAAAAATTATTATTTTCGAATAATTCGACACTTGAATTTCAAATTTTGAAAGTTCAAAATTTTATGGAATATTTTGAAAAAAAAAATTAGCATTTGTTTTTATTAAATAAATCAAATTTAAAAACTTTCATTTACTATTAGCGTTATAAGGGTTGTAACGGATTAACTCTTTAATCAAGAAAGTCAAAAAGGGTCAAGCTATTGTATGTGGCTAAAGGGTCGGATCAAATTTTACTTGACCCGAATATGACCCTACCACACCCTTTTGACACGTCTAGATGTGACATGTCATAAGTGTGAATTTCATCTAATGAGATTTAATCTATTTGTCATATAGTATTTTATATGCTAACTAGGCTTGTATATAAATACCCAAATATTTTTTTTTATTTTTAATATATGTTTTGTTGGAAGCAAAAATAATAAGTTAGGATGTTTGTTTTATTAAGACTGTTTAGTTTCTAAATTCTTGTTTTAATGTTTGTAAAATCTGTGTTCAACATGTTTTGTAAATTTGGATTTATGATGCCCTTTGATCGACGCTTTTCTATGAATTAGAAAAGCGCGAATTTTTAAATAAATACTGCAAGCGTACATGTCGCGTAATATGCAAGTCGAATCACAGGGCGGTGTTTTAAATCTTATTATTTATCTATTCTAAGGCGAGTTAGGCAAATTCTAGAGATGTTTTTGAATTAATATATTGAATGTACTATTGATCCCAATCTAATCAGATCAAAATCAAATTCAACAACTGAAAAGAAAAAATCCAATTACTAGAAGAAGAAAATAACAACTAGAATGATAACAGAAAATTAAAAGTAGGACTGACGTTGAATCTAATCAACGGTCAATCGCTAACACACAGTAATAACAGAAAATAACAATATGTGTTCTACAAAAACTAATTGAGTAGACACACAAATTGTTATGAAAGAAAAGGACAATCAACTAAAATGAAGAAAAACTTTATTATTCATAAACGAGAATTCAAAATAATGGCATGAACATTTACAATGAATACAACGTATATTTATAGTTGGGATAGGCCAAACCCTAATCAGATATATGAATAAATGGGCCTCCTTTCCTAAGAATTATTATCATATCTCATGTCTTTCTTGACCAAGCTTGTTTGGAAATAATCTTTAAGAATATATGAGCATATCATGGTAAATATCTTCCAAATCTTCCATGTGGCTAATTGATTGACAAAAGATTTGCATGTAATTAATTCTTCCAAACATGAACTCTCATTAGACTCCAAAAGTGCATAAGATAAAATCTTTAAATCTTCTATATCTTCCATGTGGCTAATTGATTGGTAATCAGATTGTATGTGATTAATTCTTCCAAACATGGACTCTTATTAGACTCCAAAAGCACATGAGATAAAATCTTCGAAGTTGATCTTTTTCTTGTGTAATATCTTGCTTTTCGGGGTGCATGAGGATTGATGAACGACCTGTGAAAATATACGAAAAATACCCAATGTAAAATTTATTTATTTACAATAAAGATAAGATAGAGCATAAAAATTAACACTTTTACATGTTAATCAAATACCCCCACACTTATCTTTTACTCGTCCTCGAGTGAAAAGAAAGAAATATAAAATAAAAAAAATGAAAAGCTAAACTAGATAGGTCACACTTTCGTAGGAAACACGATTGCATTGAGCGTATGCAACAAGCCGTTAAACCTTTAGGTGTCCCTAGTAGGACGAGTGGTGTCTCGTGAGAGTTTTCAGCGGATACTACCCACAAAATCCAAATGCAGTATGTGTGGATCTAATGCAACCACATGAATGCAATGAATATATACAAAAAGAACAAAAACAAAAATGGCAACACGACTTGTTTCAGAAAAGTGGTACAACAAATTAAGTTAACAATTTCTAGTCAGTTGACTGTACTTTAGATACCTCAACTTGTCACAAATTTTCAATATAATTCAAGTTTTCAAATGTTAAATTCCAGCTTGGCTAGTTGGTTCGGTTGATAACATAGTGCAGCCATGAAATAGATTCTTAGTTTGCTTTGCACAGTTTGCAAAGTGGTATTATTATTTTCTCATGTATGGCTAGTCAAATCAATAAGGTCAAGAAGTGTTTGGGCATCATCGCTTATTTTCTATTCTATAAAATTTTAAAATTTATGATTAATTACATACACCTAACTTAAAAGACCAAGGTATACCACCCATACACTGCCTTGCGGACTGACGGAGAGTTAGGACAGAGCTTGGCGGATTGTGCAGACCGATGCTGACTTTGTCAACAACATGTCGGTAATCCTTAGGTGTCCAATCTCATAAAATGAGACCAAGATATTCCAACGCTGACTTTGTCAACAACATGTCGGATAGAGCTTGGCGGGTTTGCACACCAACGCTTGATATACAAGCAATGTTGGATACCCTTGGATTACTATTATTATTATTGAAAATATAAGCACAAAAGAGAGTTACGCGAATTCAACTTAACACAACTTAGCTTTAAAGATTCGAAAATCCAATATAAGTATTTTAAGTCCTCCACTTATTTAAACAAAGACTACAATGTAGAATAGATTTCATGGCCATCACCTAAGAATCTCCCTATGTACCGGTTACACTATTTTCCCTCAAAATTAAACTTTTCATTATATTTCTTATTCGATCTAAGTTGAGAGAAAAAAATACTATCAATTGATTAAAAATTGTAAACTTATTTCGTGGTATCACTCTAAAATTAGTCGTGTTTTTTTTTTGATGATGTGATGCAGACTTGACTCCCCCACACTAGTTTGAGACACTGTCCCAATTGTCTAAGGTATGCAGACCAAGATGGAAGGGAAAAATAAAAGAAAAAGAACGTGTACCACCTGATTTCATGGTGGATGATCAGGCTCATGAAGATCAATAAGGTCATCGTCTTCGTATTGCTCGAATTCCAAAAATGATTTCAGTCGTTGACCGTTTACTTTGAAGACTTTTCCATCCTTAGGATTTTCAATTTCTACTTCTCCATGAGGATATACTGTTTTCACAACATAAGGTCCATTACATCGAGATCTGAGTTTTCCTGAAAACAAGTGAAGTCTAGAGTCGTATAAAAGAACTTTTTTCCTACATTGAATTCCTTACGAAGTATGTTCTTGTCGTGTTGGGCTTTGGTTCTTTCTTTAAAGATTTTCGCATTTTCATATGCTTCATTTCTTAATTCCTCTAGTTTTGAGATCTATAACTTCCTATGTGAGCCGGCCTTCTCTAAGTCAAAATTCAAAAGTTTAATTGCCCAAAGAGCACGATGCTCTAATTCAAGAGGTAAGTGACAGGCCTTCCCAAAGACTAAGAGATATGGTGACATTCCTAGATTGGTTTTGTTAGTAGTGCGAAATGCCCAAAGTGCATCAATTAGTTTTAAGGAGCAATCTTTTTTATTGGAATTCACGGTTTTCTCAAGAATTTGTTTGATTTGTCTATTGGAAACTTCTACTTGCCCACTAGTTTTTGGATGGTAAGGGGTCGACAGCTTGTGTGTGATTGAGTATTTCTTGAGCAAGGACTCAAAAGCACGATTACAGAAGTGAGTGCCATTATTGCTAAGGATAGCTCGAGGTGTACCAAAGCATGAAAAGATGCTTTCTTTGAGGAATTTGATAACGACCTTGTTATCGTTGGTTTTGGTCGGGATGGCTTCAACCCATTTTGAGACATAGTCTACTGCAAGCAAGATGTAAAGATTCCCAAACGAGTTAGGGAATGGTCCCATGAAATCAATGCCCCAAACATCGAATAACTCAATCACTAAAATGGGGTTGAGAGGCATCATACTTCGCTTAGTGATTCGACCCGTTCTTTGACATCGATCGCATTTAAAGCAAAATTCGAAAGCGTCACGGAAGAGTGTGGGCCAATAAAAACCGCTTTGCAATACTTTTGCAGCAGTTTTTCTTGCTCCAAAATGACCGCCACAAGCATGGTCATGTGAGAAAGAGAGAATACTTTGGTTTTCATGATCGGGTACACACCTTCGAATGATTTGGTCTGGGCAATATTTGAAAAGATATGGGTCGTCCCAATAGAAGTTTCGAACCTTAGAGAGAATTTTTTTCCTATCTTGTTTCGACCATTCAGCGGGTGTTTGTCGCGTGACAAGATAATTCACAATGTCAGCATACCAAAGGGTGTTAGAGATGGAAAGGATTTGTTCGTCGGAAAATAGTCATCGATTTGGGTGTCATCAACATTTTCGTGCACAATTCGAGAGAGATGGTCAGCTAAAACATTCTCAGAACCCTTTTTATCTCGTATTTCTATGTCAAATTCTTGAAGGAGAAGAATCCAACGAATCAAGCGGGCCTTGGCATCCTTTTTAGAAAGCCAATATCGTAATGCAGCATGGTCAGTGTAAACTATGACTTTGGATCCTATGAGATATGGTCTGAATTTCTCAAGAGCGAAGACAACTGCCAAAAAATCCTATTCAGTAGTTGAGTAATTCAGTTGGGCCTCGCTTAAGGTTCTGCTAGCATAATAAATAACTCGAGGGAGTTTATCGATTCGTTGGCCCAAGATGGCCCCAATAGCAAAATCAGAAGCGTCACACATAAGTTCGAAGGGTTGAGTCCAATCAGGGGGTTGAATGATGGGAGTTGTGGTCAAGATTGACTTAGAAGTTTCAAAAGATGTTTTGCATTCATTGGAAAATTCAAACTTGACGTCTTTGGCAAGTAAGTTCGAGAGAGGTTTTGAAATTTTTGAGAAATCCTTAACGAATCTTCTATAGAATCCCGCATGGCTAAGAAATGAATGAACATCCTTAACAGACTTAGAAGGAGGTAGATTAGCAATCAAATCGATTTTGGATTTACCGACTTCAAGGCCATCTTTTGAGACGACATGACCTAGAACTATCCCTCTTTTTACCATGAAATGACATTTTTCCCAATTAAGCACGAGTGATTTCTCCTAACAACGTTTTAGGACGAGTTCTAAATAAGTGAGACATTGGGAAAAAGATGATCCGTAGATCGAAAAATCATCCATAAATATTTCCAAGAATTCTTCCACCATATCAGAGAAAATACTCATCATACATCTTTGGAAAGTCGCAGGGGCATTACAAAGACCAAAAGGCATGCGACGATAAGCAAATGGTTCCAAAGGGACAAGTAAAAGTGGTCTTATGTTTATAGCCAGAGTATCCATCGAGAAAACAATAGTACTCATGACCCGCTAAGCTTTCGAGCATTTGGTCAATAAAAGGAAAGGGAAAATGGTCTTTTCGTGTGGCTGAGTTGAGCTTTCGATAGTCGATACACACATGCCATTTTGTTTTGATTTTTGTTGGGACGAGCTCATTACTTTCATTTTTGATCACTGTGACTCCCGACTTCTTTGGTACAACTTGTACCGGACTCACCCAAGTACTATCAGAGATGGGATAGATGATGTTATTGTCTAAGCATTTGATTATCTCCTCCTTGACCACTTCTCTCATGTTTGGGTTTAATCGCCTTTGAGCCTCACGGGTAGGTTTAGCTTCATCAACTAAATGTATGCGATGTTCCACAATTGATGGGCTAATTCCTTTTATATCGCTTAGTTCCCACCCCAAAGCATCTTTATTTTCCCGTAAAATTTCTAAGAGTTTTTCTTCTTGGTCCTCAGTAAGATCAGAGGCCAAGATTACAGGAAAAGTTTATGAGGAATCTAAGTATGCGTACTTAAGGTCTTGTGGCAAGGGTTTGAGATCTAACTTGGGTTCTTGAGTGTTAACATTGGTCAACATTCCTTGGTTAGATTCAGATGACGAAGGATTGAAGTCAAGAAATTCATTCAATTCAGAAATCTATTCGAGTTCATCGAAATTCGAGTCGAAATGGTCAAGACACATTTTCAAGGCTTCAGAAATGTCATTAGAGGTTTCATCAACTATGGTTTGAATCATGTCGATTTCATTAGTCTCAAAATCCCTAGGTTGTTTGTTGAGATTAAAGATGTTTAGCTCAATGGTTAGGTGCCCGAAGGAAAGTCGGAGTTGACCGTTCCTACAATTAATGACAGCATTTGAGGTTGCTAAGAAAGGGCATCCTAATATCAACGGTATTTGAACATTGGGATTTGAGACAGTCTCGGTTTCTAGAACTATGAAATCGACACAGAAGTAAAACTGTTCGATCTGTATCAAGACGTCTTCAATTATTCCCAATGGTTTTTTGACATATCGATTAGCTAACTGAAGAGTGATGTTTGTTGGTTTAATCTCCCCTAGTTCAAGTTGATGGTAAACAGTGTAAGGAAGAAGATTGACACTGGCACAAAGATCAAGTAGGGCACGAGAAATGCGAGTGTTTCCTATTTTACAATCAATCGTAGGGCAGCCAGGGTCTTTGTACTTGACTGGGGCAATACTTGAAAGAATAGAGCTTGTATTCGCAGTTAGAAAGGCGGTTTTTGAGAAATTAGTCGCACGTTTTTGTGTGCACAATTCCTTAAGACATTTAGCATATTGAGGAATTTTTTCAATGGTGTCTAAAAGAGGAATGTTCACACGGACTTGTTTGAAAATTTCCAAAATTTTATCAAAATTTGCCTTCTTCTTCTTGTTATTGAGTCTATGGGGAAATGGAGCTATTGGTTTTTTGACTCTGTGACCAGTTTCATCATTCGAAGAAGAAGGTTTATCCACAGAAAAAGAAAGTGGTAAGGTTGTAGAAGATGGAATGTTGGTATTGCCAACATCAATTTTCGAAGGTGGGTCGGGTTTGCCGACATTGGGAGAAGAACTATTGGGATTGCCAACATTTGAGGAAAATGGAGGTTTAGAAGAATTGGCGTTCGTATCCAATGGGTGATCATCAAGATTTGGCATTGGGGTCGAGTTCGAAGGCTCGCCAGGGTTGCCCACATTATTATCAATCCTCTTTCCAGGTCGAAGGGTTGTAATAGCATTGACCGGATTATGGTTTTCGTCCTCACAAGAATTTACAGCACGAGAGTTATATTTTGGATTCACCTCGGATTGACTAGGCAATTTTCCTTTCTCATTATTTTTCATTAGTTCCTTCATTATATTTATCATTTGGTCGAGTTTAGCGTCATGTGAGTTCATTTTAGCTTCGCGATAGTTCAACTGTTTCTCTAAACACACAATTTCTTGTGACGAGTGAGAAGTTTGAGAGGATTGGTTTGATGATTGAAAGTTGGAGTGCCTATAAGGCTGTTTGGATTGAGGTGCAGCTTGAGTGGTTTGAGAATTGGAAGGTGGGGCTTGATAATTCGGATTTGGAATAAAGGGCTGCACGTGAGATGGGTTAGCCGAATTATATGGGTTAACCAAGAAAAATTTGGGTGGTTCCTCCAACCAGGATTATACATGGATGAGTAAGGATTATTTTGAGCTATAGCATTAACTTTGTCCTGAGAGTAATAGTGGGGTAGCCCTTCTCCGTCTTGAGGAGTTTGATTTTCTAAGGAAATTTGACTTGGGTCCACGACATGCACTCCTCTAGTAGAAGTATGAATGGGAACACGAATTGATTCCCATTGCATGTCCATTTCTGAATAATCTTCTAAGAATTGCCAAGCTTCATCGGCCGTCTTAGACATAAAGTCTCCTCCACACATTGATTCTAGTTGAGTTCTAGTCTGATAGTTTAGCCCTTCATATGCAATTTGACATAAGTGGACTTTTAGAATTCCATGATGAGGACAACTATATAATAGTTGGTTAAATCTTTCAAAGTATTTTGAAAAAGTTTCCCCCTCATTTTGACAAAATTGATTTATCTCGGTTCGAATTTTGAGAGTTTTATGGAAAGGGAAAAACTTTTTCAAGAATGCAATGACAAATTCATCCCAAATTCTTATGGAATGTTTTGGAAGAGAATTTAGCCATCTTTTAGCGCTTTCAAGTAGTGCAAACGGAATTAGCCTCAGCTTGATCGATTCGTTAGACAATTGTTGCATTTTTGTTGTGGACGCATACAATTCAAATTCACTTAGAAATTCATAAGCATTTTCAGACCCAGTAAATTTTGGTACCCCTTGAATAAAAGAATGTTTAAGCTCAAAATTGTTTCCTTCAGCTGGTGAGAACACGATGACAGAGGGTTGAACGGTCCTAGTTGGATAACATCGATCAAAAAGAGATAAGGGTCTATCCATTTCGATATTGAGATTTTGAAAATTTTGATTTACTCGATTTCGGTCCCCAAAGTTTGGAAAGTTTTGATATACTCGATTTTGATCCAACTCGTTTGGAAATTTTTTGTTTATTCGAGAACCCCTAGGGGAATTTTGTTGGCTAACACTTTTTTCACTCATTGTTGTTAAATTCACACACGGAAAAATCCTAGACTTAAGGTTGACACAAGAAGCTCCTAATCAAAATAAATAATGAACACAAGTGTATATTATTAGTTGATAATCTCGATTTGAAGGGGGAAGAGGGTCTTATGGCCGTTCACGTATAGTATAAATACTAAGGGATACGACCAATGTTTTACGGATAGTATGCAACCTCTTTTGCTAAAAGTTCAATAAATTGAACTAATATATATCCACGATCAAACCCTTGAGAAAATCAATTTCACAAAATACACTTTTGCAGTTAAATATTTTGCAAATCAAATTAAATAAATAGATTGAAAAAGTTAATTTGCTAGAATGTCGAAAAATTCCTAATGTAATATGTATCACCGTCCTTTACAAAAGTAATAGAACGAATTCCATACAGCAAAATAATTTTTTAAATCTAATATATTTAACCCAATTTGTTTGTCCTATTGAGCTTGAGTTTTGCTCCTAAGGCCAACGTCTAATCAATTTTTATTTAGGTCCAAGGAGTATGCAAATGACCGAATTTAATTGTTTTGGAGCCAAGGAAAGGTAATGACTTCCTCACCTTATGTTTGTTAGGGCTTTGCTTGTAACTAGATTTATTTCAGAATGCAGCCAAAACAACAATCAAACACAAATAATTGCAGAAATTAAAAAAATTGTACAAGCAAGCCGCTGCCCCTGCAGAATTTTTTTATAAGCAATGTCTATATTTTTTTTCTTTGCAGCAGAGCACCTGTAGAGTTAAGAAAATATTACAGCGGGGTATGGCAGTCCTTCCAGAGCAAACGAATGGTGCTAGTTTTTCAAATACCACCGTTTGCAAATCGGTTGACCTCTGAATCCTTTGTCGCTTGCTTAAATCTGTTTCTTCCTTTGACCTTTGATTTGTTTTGAGGTTTTTTTTTCTAGAGAAGATAAGAAATAAACAAACAAAGGAAAAAAAAACTAAAACAAAGGTAAAACAAAAACTAAACTAAAAACTGATTAGACTAAATAACATAACTAAAACTCAACTTTAAAACGGAACTAAACTAAGCTTGGAAAAAGAAAAAGAAAAAATCAAAAGAACTAAGTTTTTCTTTTAAATAAAATGGAAAGGAATTGTAAATAAAAGGGAGGAGAAGGGATGTAAGAAATTGGAAGAAAATTGGCAGCAGAAGAAATATAGAAAAATATGAAGAGAAAAAAGTAAAAAATTAAAGCAATAGAAATGTACAACAAGGAAAGAATTTCAAAAGAAGAATCTTTTTGTGACCTTTTTTTTATTGTTGAAAAAGGGATAATAGGAAAAGAAAGGAAATAGATATTAAAGGGGGGAAAAATTGCAAAAGCGGGAAGAGATCTAATTATTCAAGTAGAGAATTTATCACAAGGAAGAGAGGAAAGAAAAAAATCAGTCAAGAAAAACAAAGGTTACAAAAAATGACTGTTTTTTTAATAATTTGTAAAAAGGAAAGAGTTTGTAGGGAAGGAGAAATAAATGGAAAAAGAAAGGAAATTGAAAAGTAGAAAGAAATTAAGAAAAATTGGCAAGTTTTATTTTTTGTTTTTTTTTGTGAGGGGGAGAATAGGAAAGAAATAAATGAAAAAGAATGGAAAGAGAGATTGTAGGAGATGAAAGAGAAATATAATTGGAAAGCAATCAATAAAAAAATGCAAGTTTTTTTAAGTAAATTTGAACAAGAAGAAACGGAAAGAAATGAATAGGAAAAAGGGAAACAAAATGGAAAAGAGGAAAGAAATAAGGAAGATATGAGATTGAAAAAAAAAATTGTAAAAAGAGAAAGAAATAAACAATGAAAATGAAAGGAAAATCAAGGAAAACTAGCAAGATTTTTTTTCTTATTTAGAAGATTACAGTATCAACACATAATATCAAATCAACTAATCGAGATTTTTTTCTATATATACAAGAAAACAAAAGGGAACAAAATAAAAATAAAACTAACACGAATCAGAAATTAAATAAATAATAAAATTTAATCGTTACCTCCCCGGCAGCGGCGCCAAAAACTTGATCGACGCTTTTCTATGAATTAGAAAAGCGCGAATTTTTAAATAAATATTGCAAGCGTACAGGTCGCATGATATGCAAGTCGAATCACAGGGAGGTGTTTTAAATCTTATTATTTATCTATTCTAAGGCAGGTTAGGCAAATTCTGGAGATGTTTTTGAATTAATATATTGAATGTACTGTTGATCCATATCTAATCAGATCAAAATCAAATTCAACAACTGAAAAGAAAAAAACCAATTACTAGAAGAAGAAAATAACAACTAGAATGATAACAAAAAATTAAAAGCAGGACTGCCGTTGAATCTAATCGACGGTCAATTGCTAACACACAGTAATAAAAGAAAATAACAATATGTGTTCTACCAAAACTAATTGAGTAGACACACAAATTGTTATGAAAGAAAAGGACAATCTACTAAAATGAAGAAAAACTTTATTATTCATAAACGAGAATACAAAATAATGGCATGAACATTTACAATGAATACAACGTATATTTATAGTTGGGATAGGCCAAACCCTAATCAGATATATGAATAAATGGGCCTCTTTTCCTAAGAATTATTATCATATCTCATGCCTTTCTTGACCAAGCTTGTTTGGAAATAATCTTTAAGAATATATGAGCATATCATGGTGAATATCTTCCATATCTTCCAAATCTTCCATGTGGTTAATTGATTGACAAAAGATTTGCATGTGATTAATTCTTCCAAACATGGACTCTCATTAGACTCCAAAAATGCATAAGATAAAATCTTCCATATCTTCCATGTGGCTAATTGATTGGTAATCAGATTGTATGTGATTAATTCTTCCAAACATGGACTCTTATTAGACTCCAAAAGCACATGAGATAAAATCTTCGAAGTTGATCTTTTTCTTGTGTAATATCTTGCTTTTCGGGGTGCATGAGGATTGATGAACGACCTGTGAAAATATACGAAAAATACCCAATGTAAAATTTATTTATTTACAATAAAGATAAGATAGAGCATAAAAATTAACACTTTTACATGTTAATCACCCTTTAATAGGCTTTCAGTTTCCCCCAACTTTGTTTTCTAGTTCTGGTTAGTTTTGTCGATTCTGGGCACGTTTGGAATGAAGGTGATGCTAGTTCTTCTATGGTTAGTTAATTTTCTGTATTTGTGGTTATCACCAGTTATGTTGAGTTGATAGCACTTCAACGTTACTTTCTGTCCCGTGGAGCAAACAAACAGAATAACCAGCTGAAGAACCAGACAAAATAATTAGATGGACGTGCTCATTTCATGTGTCAAGGCACCTCGACGATCTACCCTGTTGGGTTCTTCACCTTCGTACAAGCGGAATGGTCCAAAGCGCATTAAACTAACGTATTATTAGACTCTATGTTTTGTCATTTAATCAAGCGCATATCGTATCTCATCAGTTTGTTAATTAACTTGAATATTCACGTTAACATTGTTATCTCAAGTTATTAGATTCGTTATCTCACAATTGGAAGCTTACTTCCTTTATTGAGCCTTATACCATCGGAGTGGGCTTCCGCTTATTATTAATTCCTCTTATTAGACTTCATATTGTCAATTATAAGTCTATCAATAATAAGCCTACTTCATTCTTTCTTTCTTAATCACAACCTCGTTATCACAAATTCTTGTTGTTATCTACTTATTAATAAGTTCCTTTTAATTTTTTATGATCCATGTTATAATTCCCAGTTGCCCGTAGGACAAGCCTACCTGTTATATTACTTTCACAGTCATATAATTATTTATCATAGGTTATGTTAACCCCATTGTTAACGCGGTTCAGAAAACAACGGTTCAGATGTATTTCAGAGCGTACGAGCACAAGCCTGATCGGTCGCAAGTGGTCACGCACCATGCAAATCACGGCCACACACCACAAACTCAGTCGTGCATTACAAGCTCAGTCGCTCGTTCGTATACATTGAGAGGTCATGCATGGCTCACGAGAGCAGACCATGTTCAGCTCCACTTCAGTAGTCGAGCAGCAAGCTTGCATATATGAAACAATAGGACGAAGCATAAAAATGCATGAGCAAGCTGCAAGTAGACTCGAGCAACAGTACTCAGGCACTGTTCATTGCAACAGTGCGAGCCATACTAGAGCTCTAGAGGTCGTTCATCACCTGGAGTCGTGGTGGTTAAGCAATGTTCTTGTATTAGAGGTCGAGCACGTCATCAGCGTGGCCAGGCACCCTGTCAAATGGGACTTAAATACGATGGCAATTTCATAATAAATGTTCCCGTTTTGGAATAGTAAAGGTGCAATGGTACAACATAAGACGAATGGGACCAAAGAGATACACCCACGAAGAAGTTGGCCAGCTGTAAGCTTAAAGTCGGTCGTTCATGCATTAAAAATATGGCTCGAACATGCAGTATGAAGAGCTCGCACGTGCACAGGCTCTGGAGGTCGCTCACACATGTATTGGTGGCATTGATACCCGCTCGTACGTGCTGAAGCTATATATAAATGAACGTGTTGGCAAAAATACGTGAAAGAGCAGATCGCACATCAGGAAGCTACCACTTGCACATTAAGCATCCGGAGCTCACTCGCACATGATCTTTAGGGGGCAGTCGAGCAATATAGTTTCTGGTCGAGCACATTTTTAATATAAAATTGTTATGTGGAAGGATAACTCCACGCCAGCATAACAGGATAAAAGATAACTTTCATATTGTAAGGGAAGCGATCATAAAAAGTATAAAGGACATTGACATTTTCATTAAAAGGGTAAAGTACGTGGCTTTAGTATAAAGAGTGGGACAAGAAGTTAGTACGTGGATTTCAGTTGTCAAGTATTATATGGATCGTGCATTACAAATGCTATCCGTATGTACACTATGCTTTTTCGGAACGGTCGTTCAAATTAGTACAAAGGAATCGGTCACCTGTGCACCACATTTCAGTTTGCTCGCTCAAATAAGAAGCAGCCATTCGTTCAAATGTGTGTTGATCTAGCGCCAATTGTAAAGTGCGCTCCACTAGCTGTCCAGTGGCAGATCCGTAAATAAGTGCATGAACGACCCATGCCCAATTCATCATAATTACGGCTTTGCCACTTGGGTCTAACTTCTCATATAAATACCTCTTTTCACAACCATTCAAGGGACCGATTCCTCGACTCCGAAGGGCTGCCCAAATCCTTCCTCCACGATTCTAAAGCTTCTCAAGCTCCATTAATGACCACCAAAGCTCTCTCCTTCTTCCTCCTACATGAAGTGGGTCTCATCTTCTCCGAACACCATTGATTCTCACTCCAAGTGATCTCCAGTCGTCATTTCATCTCTTAAAAGCTCGGATCTAACACCATTTTCCTGATGGAACCAAGGAAAATAATCTAATCACAAGATCTAATTCGTTCCTTCTTGAAATCAAGTGAGATCTAAAGTGAAAAGTGAGCGAAAAGTGGAGAATCATTGTAAAGAGTGATCAATTGTAATGAACGAAATGCTTGAGATGATGCTATATGTAATTCTCTCCATGATAGGGGAAAACACTTCAAAAGTGGACGTAGATCTTTTCTAAGATCGAACCACTATAAAAACCATGTGTATCTTACTTGCTTTTTCTCGCTTTTTACTCACATTTGCATTTGTGGCCCCATTTTTATTTTGCATATTATTTGGTGAAGTGTGATTTCACACCCTTGGTGTTTGAGCCATTTTTGGTGAAAACATTTGGCGTCCACCGTGGGGCCGCATTCGCATTTCCTTCTCTCAGACTCTCTCACAAGGTTGAAGGCCTTACATTGAAGCTCTAAACCACCTCCTTTTCTAACATAATGGCTAAGTCAAAGAAGACCGCGAGTAAGATCATTGAAGAAACCGCCTATGTTGATAACAATGAAGCTACTCCGCCTACCAGTCACTTTGAAATCGGTGAGAATTCCATTGGTGGAGCCGATGTCACGAAGAATGGATGCTTCTACTAAAGCTATGATCGATTGATAACAATGCTTCTACTAAAGCTATTGACAACATGAACCAACGAATGGACGCTTCTACTAAAGCTATGATGGAAAAAATCGACGCCATCCTTAATGCCCGACCAAATCCAGCCCCTCAAATGTCCATGTTGATCTCAAAGAAAATGACAATTTGTCCGCTTCTAACCATGATCGCAATGACAACATGGATGACGATCATGATTGGTTGAGTGGAAAGGATGAAGCTAACGTCGAAAAACGAAAATCAAAAGCTAAGAATCATCCCGAAGTTCATGCTCAAAAGTTTACCACTCCCATCACGGGGGCACCTCCTCGCCGAGAAGGTAAACTACCTAAGCTCTCTAATCAAGACCGAATGCCTAGACGAGCGTTTAGAAAAGAGCTCAGCTTCGCGGAGCAACATAACACTGAAGAATACATCTCCGACATTATAGAACAAATCATAAAGAAAAATCAAGCTAGGAAAGTCGAGGAAAGGGAATGGAACTTCTCTCCTGATAGAACTCCGTTCACCAAAAGAATCCTTGAAGCAGAGTGTCCAAGGAAGTTCAATCCTCCAACTCTGTCTCCGTACAACGGCCTTGTTGATCCTAACTACTTTCTATTCAAATATGAGTGGCATATGAGTGCGGCTAAAGCAACTAACGAGATGAGATGCACGTACTTTCCTCTCTACTTAGAGGGTGTTGCGTCATTATGGTTACCAAACTACCACCCAAATCCGTAGACCGGTTCTCTGACCTGACTAAAAAGTTCAAGGAGCAGCTCCGCTTCTATGCCACCAAAGCCAAGGATGCTATAACGCTCTCAGCCATGAAGAAGGAGCCAGGAGAAACTGTTAAAGCCTTTCTCAGTCGATTCAATGTTGCCTTGTCTGAAGTAAGAAATCCAAAGCCACGCATAATTCTCATGGCCTTACTCGACGCCACAGACAAAACAAGGGAATTCGGGAGGTGGATAAAAATGAAGGAACTGGATACGCTTGACAAGTTCTACAAAAAAGAAGAGGAGTACATGAGAGCGGACAATAATCCTATACCTCTTCAGATTGTTAGCAGTAACCAACTTCTTGAAGCTCCCAAAAGCGCAGCTATTCAATCTAACTAGAAGAAAACTCAGGGGAAAAAACGAGACAATGACGAGAACGACAACAAAGCTAATAAAAAGTTTCGCCTTCATGACTTGTCAGAGCTTACTCCACCAAACGACACTCCTGAGAAAATCTACTCAGCCACAAAGGACGCAATAAATTATCCGGAACCTCGACCGTTAAGGATATCAGACGGTGCAGCCAAATCAGGGAAGTTCTGTATGTTCCATAATCAGCCAGGCCACAACACCAACGTGTGCAGGCATCTAAAATCGTTGATTGAAGAGCTGATCAGGAATAATAGTCTGCAACAGTACGTCAAAAATCCTCAGACTACAAATCCTTCTGCAACTCCCCAACGACAAGGGGCATCAATTAATCGGTCTGGTCCAAGCAACAGAGCTCCTGCTCAACCCGATCCAAGGTCGATCATCAACTAAGGATCAATTGTTGATGCTCCAATTTCAATGGCTCAGAATAAGCGATCAACATTGCCACCGCTTTACTTCATGCTCTTTTTCCTGCTTCAGTTCATGCTTTACTTCTTGATTTACTTTCTGTTATATTCAAAACTTCTTGTTAACAGTCTGTAATAATCTGCAAGTGATGCACTGAACATTAGCTCTACGACTAAGAGCATACCTATCTGAATGAATTTCCTGCTTGCAAAATTATATGTCAAATCAAAACTTGCTTAAAAGATGATTTCATATTGCAGGCCACCTATCGAGCGCTTGTTCATGTAGCATCGTGACCCCAATAACACTAGTTTAATTGCCAAATGCTGTAAATATCAATATGCACAAATGCAAAAATAGAAAAGCAACACTTGAAAAGTGAATGGGAACAGTCGCGAAGATCCAAACAACGAGCAAGCACCACGACAAACGGACGGGAAAGCTGTAGCTTTTATCGAAGGGACACTTTTCCAAGTGAGAGGTTCGAAGCACCAGTGTCGAAATAGAAATAGTCTGCCAAGTCAAGAATCTGATAAAGAAACTGAGGGCTGCCCCCATGAAATGATATAACAACAATCTAGAACCATTTGCGTAGCATCTGAAATATCAGATCTGAAATTAAAAATCTTATCCTCCCATAGTAGAGGCACGTCCCTCCATAGCAAGGGAAAATTTCGATCTCCCATAGTAGAGACAAAATTATAAATCAAAATCTTGTCCTCCCATAGTAGAGGCAAGTCCCTCCATAGCAAGTCGATCTCCTATAGTAGAGACGAAATTATAAATCAAAATCTTGTCCTCCCATAGTAGAGGCAAGCCCCTCCATAGCAAGGGAAAATTTCGATCTCCCACTGAAACGACCCAAACTTCCCCGTAAAGGAAAGCCCGGATTGTTTTTAGAACACGACAAATCAGAACGCAAACAGAAGAACATTTCATTGCTTATTACAACAATTACATCAGAGTACAAGAATATAACAAAATATGAATAAATGTTACACATTGGAAAATATCAGAGATATAAATTTCTAAGCAGCAGAAAAATAATACATAACACAACTGTAGGAAATACACGGATACAGAGCGTTCTGAATATAGCAACAGCTGTAAATCCAGGATCCTGGAAAAGAGAAATCTGCAAACCCAAAACTACTAGCTGCCCATTTGGAAAATAGCGGCACTCAGAGTTTAGGTTAAAACAATAAACTCCAGGTCAGTCATGTGATTGGTGTGAGAACTAAAACAGTTATTAGCTTGATTTTAAAGTTAGATAAATCAAGGGATGACACATATAACACGGAAAGGGTTTAACACCAAGAATACCAGTGCACAAACGAACATCGCAATGCTAAAGAAGAAAAATGAAGCTATTATTAGATCCGGGTCCCATCACAAAATGCAACGCAAGCCGGAGGATAAGGTTTTCCCTTATAATAGCCAAACATGCTTGGTACGTTTAAAAACAAATCATTTTGATATTACTGTAAGTGTATAGTGTCAAAATCAACTTCAAATATAAATGTATCAATCATAGGCGGCATGGGCACCATCTATCATGTCGCCATACTAGTTCTACAATTAAAACTGAAATGTCACGTATTGGAAATTGGATTTCCGTCATGAGTCGAGGAAAGGGATCATCCTCGCCGGCTTCAAGACACTCTAGCAAATGCCTCAGGGTCACACACAGCGATCCCTGGGAATCAGTAGGGCCGGTCCAAACTTAGCGAATTAGTTATACCTGAACACACGTTTCCCGGTCCTATCGGACTTATCCATCGGCTCCATAGCAACCGATATATCTGAGGCGCCTCGCAATCCAACAACCACATAGGTAAAAATATAATAAATGTCTGCGCTCCATACCATGACACCAACCATAGCTAAAAAGAAACGTCATGTTCTCCTTATGGTTCCTCAACCCGTTTTTGACTTATACCGAGGTGTGAGAAACACGAATTAACACTATACACAAAGCTATGTCATTTAAGGCCGTGCTTTGATCATTAACCATAAGACTCTGCTTTTCAATAGAAGCCTTGATCATTTGCATCTCAGCATGCCACACAGGCAATTCACGCCATGCGACTGATGTCTATCGATATATAACCTCCGAGCTCGTACGTCTCAGAGAAGGGTGTTAAGCAAGAGAATAAATTCTCCGCCACCAAATAGATATATATTTAATAGAGATCAATCAACACAGAGTAAAATCCAATGTCAGACACACAATCCATTTAAAAGTTCGTTCTGGGTCTGAACAAAACCGGAGGCACCTTATTCCTCGTTGCATATGTCCAATACAGAAGAGAGGTCCTCGCATATCCAGTCGATCTCCAAGTACGTCTGGACGATCACCACTTATTACCTTGTCTTGGGTGTACTGCCCAATCAAGACATCAGTAATCATTCAAACGACGTGAAGACCTCCGGTCTTCAACCACCGTCTTCATCGTCGACTTATCGTCGAGTCAATTATTCAGAATGGGTATAAATCTGGCCTTTCCGAATAACCCGCGTATATTATAAACAAGTGATATAAATACACAACATACACCTCATTCCAATCCAGAATATTCTTTTATTCAAATATTCGCATTTTTAGGGAAAGGTTCCCATTAATTTTATCGAAGATAATTTTTTTAAAATTTATTCTTTAATCTTCCTTTGGATATCAATTCAAACCAAATTAAGGTTTATTCAAACTAGTCGGGATTAGCGAACCTTATCGAAGTAATCATTTGTTTTATTTCCTAATCCCAACCTATTCATCCCATGGAGCAAAACTGGTAGTAGTTCTTCATATCTAACACCACGGTGTTACTGGTAAAATTAATTACCATTTCACATTGAAATCTAATTAAAGATTTAACTATCGCTTGGAGCAAAACTGGTGATACTCCATTCTCGATCATTTTCCAAATTTTATAATTTAAATTATCACATTCTCATTTAAATCTAATTAAAGATTCATTAAAACTCCACTTAGTTTTAATCTTCCCAAAAATCAATATTAATGATTATTTAACTTTGGGAAATCAAATCCTGTCTTTAACTGGGTTAAAGAACGAATGTCATTTAAAACACAGTTCACGATAAACCCAAAATCACATTCCATTAATTATGGAATCTTCCCGAAAAACAGATCAATATGTATAATCGATATCAATTTCGGTATCCGACTAATAATATAAATGGAATAACAACAAAGCCTTTTAGATTCCATATATATTAACAGTCTTCCTCCATGGAAGCTCATTTCGATTATTACCAGATCGAATTCCATTCCAATTAAATATTAATTAATTGGTAAACTTTACATTGGAAACATTTCTATTAAATCCTACTAAAAGATTTATATATTCCAAATCACATTTCACTGTCAATCGGGTTAAAGAACGCATGTCGTTTTAAAACACAATTCACGATAAACCCAATTCACATTCCATTTCAATTCCCATTAAATGTTAATTAATTGGTAAACTTTTCTAAATCTCAATTAAAAGATTTATTCTTTTCACACGGGGTTCAAGAACAGTGTTATTTAAGACACTATTCACGACAAACCCAAAATCCAATTCTTTTGTTCAATTCCAATTAAATATTAATTAATTGGAAGACTTCACTAAATCTTAATAAAAAGATTTATTCTTTCCTCAACTGGGTTTAAGAACAGGGTTATTTAAGAAACCATTCATGACAAACCTAAAATCCAATTTGATATCAAATACAAGTCTTTGAACAGGAATTATATTGGCTTATATTCAATATCAAATTCTGAAACCAACAAATATTGTTTTGGGAATAACGATATATATCTTCCAAATTCCTCAATAATATCCGTATAATCATGAAGTCCAACATTGAAATATTCCAAAGATGATTTGCATCCCAATTCTTATATTGGAAAATCTGGTTATATTAAAACCCATTCTCAATCCAATTTATTTATTCAAAAATAATTGGATTATAATTCTAGTTAATAGCTAGTCTATTTCGATAAAAGTATATTTTTATCTTTTCAAATATGGAATTTTTCATCCCAATTCTTTCCAAATCATTTATTATGATTTTACACAAATTATTAATATTTTTAATAATTTTATTAAGGCCCTTTTACTCGATTTCCACGAACGGTCATCGAACTGCACTTACAACGACCTTTTCCGAATTTAGTTTCGACATAATTCCAAATCCAACCATTAGATTTCAAATCCCTTATATTCTTGGAAAACTCTTTTCGATACGAACCCAACGGTTCTGGTTTTCGGAGAATCCGACGGTCGGATCTCCCGTAATGTCAATTCGAATTCAATGGTCGAAATTCATGACCCGTCGCTGCGCGGCGCATTCTATTCAGGCCATTTATTATATATAATATATATATTATATATATTTCATCGATTTCCATTTAAAACATATTTTATAAATCATTTAAAATGAATAAATTCGTTTTAAAAGCGATTCCAACTTCATTTTTAGTTTTAAACCCAAATTGAATATTCCATATCATTAATATATAAATGATAATATTTTCAAAATAATAGATTTTGAAATCATTTCCTTTTCGATATTCATTATAAAAATGAATATAATCGATATAAATATCATTCGTGTCAAAATGGTGCATATCTAATTAATACGGCTTCACACATTTTAATATTTTCATATCCATCCAATATCGAACATCAAAATCGTATTTTGATCTTTTACTGAATATTATTTTAAAATATTCGTTATTTTAAAATATTAGTTATTTTAAATTATTCGTTATTTTAAAATATTTTTTATTTTTTGAGTTAGAATCAGACACAGTCGATTACCATATAATTTTATTTATATGGATTTCATACTACACATGTATATAACAACAATGATACACAATCAAGCATCATCCAAAGTGAAATTTACAACTGTATAAGCATCAAAAATAAATAATTAACGCTCATCACAGCCTGTCAACCCATCGATTGACTTACAACTAAATATTGGGATTAGTATATGTCCAATATCATCTCAATACCCGTGTGGGGTTTTCAAACAACAAATACATATTATTATTTGTGCAGTTGGGCGATGTGTAAAATTTATCGTCCTAATCCATAACAGTCAAATGGGTGTACATAAACAAATCGTCCGATTTGTAAATGAATATTTATTTTCATTTCAGGAGAATTTTATATCGTTCATATATACATTAAAAATTATATTTTTAACGATAAAATATTTTATTCAACACATGAATATTTTATCCAGTCCATATACACATTAAAAATGATATTTTTATTATTCAAACATTTTATTCAATGCATGAATATTTCATACAGTTCATTCAATACACACAATACAGTCAATTCAAACAAACATTCATGGTTTGTACAATAAATGGTGTCGGGTGCTGCTAAGCACCGTCTGCATCATAGTATATATTTTACTGAGAAATAAATTGAGTAAGAAAGAGTTCTCACTTTGGGATCCACTCCTCCGTTCTTTTATTTCTGAATTTCGGCACTGTTTGAATTTGACTTTCTCTGAAATTTTGATTTGCTCCAAATCACTCCTAGTCAGTTCTGAAATGTAATGCTCATCGTTGCGAATCAAACACAACTGATTTCGTTCGATTCTGATACGGTGTGAAAAAGTTATGTTATTTTAATCGTCAAGTGATTAAATAAGAAATTAAATAATTTAATTTTAATTACATCACTAATTAGGGATTAACCCTCTTCTTCTTGTTCTTCGTTACAGGCGCCTAACCGAACCCAAATCTTCGTGCCCTACTCATCACCGTTGCCACCTCTACACAAAGCCGGACCCATATCTATGCCTCCAACATTGATCGCCGGTGAACCCTCCCCCTTCCCCCTCCACGTGGTCCACTTCGGTGGTCCCCATCTCATCAAAAACCACCACGAACGCAGCCTATTTAGGCACAAAATTCGAGAGAATCAGGCGATGATATATAATCACAACCGTTAGATGGTAAGATCGTGGAACGATCTACGATTTTCCCTTAATTAGTTTCGAAAATTATTGGGTGGATGTGGAGATCGGGAGGAAGAAAATTGGCAGCAAAAATCTCCGTTCATTTTGGATAAGTGGCGGCATCGAAGGATTATAACGGGGCCTAGTGTTTTTGAGTGATATATATATATTATATTTAATAATAATTAATTCATAAAATACTGATTTAACACATCAAACTCCAAATCCAACCCAACGACTGTCGCCCCTAGCTAAATACCCCCATTCCGAACACAATGGGATATATTTTGTAAGCCAATTCAACTGTTTCGATCAGTTTTTATCAAAATTAAAATATAAATCAATATATATTGAATTTAAACGTACATTTTAATTTACTGGGGCCACATACTGACTCCAATATCTAGCTTAGTTTTGACAATACTGTCCTAACAAAACTAATTTCATCGAATTTGGAGATCGTTTGAAAAATGGTCATTTTCTGGTCGATCCAATTCAACTGAAATTGACAACACGTTTTCTTTTGCTACGCTCACATATTAATTCCAAAAATTATAAAAACTGAAATCTAACAATAATTTGACATTCTGGATCCAACAAAAGTGGTTTCGTCAAAAACGGAGGTCGTTTAAAAAATGGCTATTTTTAAGGGCTATATATTATATTAAAATATATATAAATTCCACAGAACTATTCTGAATTTTAAACTGGACATAACTTTCAATTTATAAAGTGAAATCTCAGTTTCTTACATTTGTTAGAAAGATATTATTAAACAGATTCAAATATTTCTTGTTTTGTCGAATTCTGACTTATACTGAATTCTGTATATTCAACTGAAATTTAAAATCGAATTTTCAAACTGCCGCACCATTTCATGCTCGTTTTATAAATTAATTTAATTTATACTTTCTAGCTTCGATTAAAATAAATTTTTAGTTGTTATTATTTAAAATAAATCACTTTAAATAACCAAAATTCATTAAAATAGCTGAAATAAAAAATTTAAATTGGTTCTGAAATCCGGGTTGTTACACCCATAGTAGAGACGAAATTATAAATCAAAATCTTGTCCTCCTATAGTAGAGGCAAGTCCCTCCATAGCAAGGGAAAATTTCTATCTCCCCTAGTAGAGACGAAATTATGAATCAAAATCTTGTCCTCCCATAGTAGAGGCAAGTCCCTCCATAGTAAGGGAAAATTTCGATCTGCCATAGTAGAGACAAAATTATAAATCAAAATCTTGTCCTCCTAGAGTAGAGGCAAGTCCCTCCATAGCAAGGGAAACTTTCGATCTCCCATAGTAGAGACGAAATTATAAATCAAAATTCTTGTCCTCCCATAGTAAAGGCAAGTCCCTCCATCGCAAGGAAAAATTTCTCGATCTCCCATAGCAAAGACGAAATTATAAAATAGAGTCCCCCTTAACAGGGACACGAAGATAAAAATCCTTCCCATAGAGAAAGAAACTTCTCTATAGGAGAGATCAACAATGCTCAATGAATTCAGTCATGTTGGTTCAGTCGACAGGAGAAGACAAATGATTGGATTATAATAGCTTGTCCAAAACATGGGGCATCCAACGAAGTCTCCAATGTTAGAACTGATCGACAAGACAAACTTTGAGCAGTAAAATTCTTCCTGTAAATAAAACCAATAACAACCTCCTAAGCCGGGGCAAGAATAATTAAAGGCTTCTCCAAAAGGAGCATTAAAAAATAAATCATAAATACATATTTGTCAAATGGGAAATATCGTACACCATCATATAATTCGTTAAAACAGCAACACTTGAGATCCGTAGTCGACCTTAGTCGATTAGTTGATCTCAACCGTTAACATGAATTCAAAGTTGAATATCGTGTTTGTGCAAACAATGTTCGATGAGTTATAAACCGTCAAATAAAACAAGGTCCGTGCAAATGGTTTATTTATTATAATTCATTATTAACCTAATCCGTTATTGATATGGACGATCAATAACGAAGTATAAGTCCAAAATCGTGCTAGTGTTTGTTTTAGTTACAGAACAGGTGACATAAAGCATATGAATTCAACGTATGACCTACCATAGCAAACAAAAGACTATAACCGGACCTCAATGCAAAATATATCAGTAATGTTCTTTTCGAAGCCCGCATTTCTCGCAAGCAAAAAATACAAGCTTCGAGGGGAAAATGTTAACCCTGTTGTTAACGCGGTTCAGAAAAAACAGTTTAGACGTATTTCAGAGTGTACAAGCACAAGCCTGATTGGTCGCAAGTGGCCACGCACCACGCAAATCATGGTCGCACACTACAAACTCAGTCGCACATTACAAGTTAGGTCGCTTACATTGAGAGGTCATGCATGGATCATGAGAGCAGGCCACGTCAGCTCCATTTCAGTAGTCGAGCATCAAGCTTGCATATATGAAACAATAGGACGAAGCAGAAAATGCACGAGCACGCTGCAAGTAGACTCGAGAAATAGTACTCAGGCACTGTTCACTACAACAATATGAGCCATACTCAAGCTTTAGAGGTCGTTCATCACCTGGAGCCATAGTGGTCAAGCAATGTTCTTGTATTAGAGGTCGAGCACGTCATCAGCGTGGTCGGGCAGGGCTCCAGTCAAATGGGACTTAAGTACGATGGCAATTTCATAATAAATATTCCTGTTTTGGAATAGTAAAGGTGCAATGGTACAACATAAGACGCATGGGACCAAAAAGATACACCCATGAAGAAGTTGGCCAGTTGTAAGCTTAAGTCGGTCATTCATGCATTAAAATACGGCTCGAACATGCAGTATGAAGAGCTCGCACGTGCACAGGAACTGGAGGTTGCTCACACATGTATTGGTAGCATTGATACCCACTCATACATGCTGAAGCTATATATAAATGGACGTGCTGACAAAAATACGTGAAAGAGCAGATCGCGCATCAGGAAGCTATCGCTCGCATATTAACCATCTGGAGCTCGCTTGCACATGATCTTTGGGGGACGGTCGAGTAATATAGTTTCTTGGTCGAGCACATTTTTAATATAAAATTGTTATGTGGAAGGATAACTCCACACCAGCATAACAGGATAAGAGATAACTTTCATATTGTAAGGGCGTGCGATCATACAAAGTATAAAGGACAGTGGCATTCTCATTAAAAGGGTAAAGTATGTGGCTTTAGTATAAAGAGTGGGACAAGAAGTTAGTACGTGGATTGCCAGTTGTCAAGTATTATATGGATCGTGCATTATAAATGCTATCCATACGTACACTATGCTTTCTGGGAACGGTCGTTCAAATTAGTACAAAAGAATCGGTCGCCCGTGCACTACATTTCAGTTCGCTCGCTCAAATAAGAAGCGGCTGTTGATTCAAATGTGTGATGATCTAGCTCCAGCCTAGCGCCAGCTGTATAGTGCGCTCCACCTGTTGTCCAGTGGCAGATCTATAAATAAGTGCACGGACGACCCGCACCCAATTCATCATAATTACGGCTTTGCCACCCGGGTCTAACTTCTCCTATAAATACCCCCTTTCACAACCATTCAAGGGACCAATTCCTCGACCCCGAAGGGCTGGCCAAATGCTTCCTCCACGATTCTAAAGCTTCTCAAGCTCCATTAATGACCGCCAAAGCTCTCTCTCCTTATTCATCCTACATGAAGTGGGTCTCATCTTCTCTGAACACCATTGATTCTCACTCCAAATGATCTCCAATCGTCATTTCGTCTCTATAAGGCTCGGATCTAACACCATTTTCATGATGGAACCAAGGAAAATAATCTAATCACAAGATCTAATCTGTTTCTTCTTGAAATCAAGTGAGATCTAAAGTGAAAAGAGAGCGAAAAGTGGAGAACATTGTAAAGAGTGATCAAGTGTAATGAACGAAATGCTTGAGATGATGCTATATGTAATTCTCTCCATGATAGTGAAAAGCAATTCAAAAGTGGACGTAGATCTTTTCTAAGATCGAACCACTATAAAAACCCTGTGTCTCTTACTTGCTTTTTCTCGCTTTTTTACTAACATTTGCATTTGTGGCCCCATTTTCATTTTGCATACTATTTGGTGAAGTGTGATTTCACACCCTTGGTATTTGAGCCATTTTTGGTGAAAACAGGTTATATTCTCTGTTCATCGCATTTACCCTTGGTTCTTTCACATTAACCAAACTTTTATTGTTGTTACATCTATTTATTTATCGTTTTGTATATTTTCATTATTTTGGAAAGACATTTCACATACCTCATTAGATTGATTAGTGGAAAGTTATAAAGATCTATTTCCATAATGCACATCAATCAAGATCCGTAGTTGCAAACTATTTCTTTTATTTTCATCCTGGTCATTTTTCTTGCAACTACGTTCTTAGTAATTTTTCCACTATGGAAATGTATCAATCTTTCCCTAATTCATCTAACCTGGTTCGCTACTACTTTTCCCCTTTTTATTTTCTGAGTTAGACATTATTTACCATTTCCAAATCACTGTAAAATTTTCATATGAATTAGGCATATCTATTCATTTTACGTTATTGCCAGTTTCACTGTAATTTGATTTACAATATATCCAATTTATTATTAATAACATCTTCCGGTAACTTATTCATGTTCATTGTAAATTCCACAATTTCAGTATTATGGTGATTCTTAATCCAAACAGAAGATTATCAGAAATAGATTTGTACACCATATTCTTAACATTCTTAAGAATATATTATATCGCAATTACCTCAGTTTACAGTTACTTAACATGTTAAGAATAATGGGAAATGTAAACGATAAAGATATTGTGATCCAAAAGGTATAATTCTAAATCCACCCACCTAACAGCTTTTCAATCGTCGAATCTAATTCAGACCGGTTATTCAGTGGTCTACGTAACTGAATCTAGTATGAAAAATAACACTGGATTTACAAATCTGATACTAAAAGAAAAGGGAAAGAAAGAAAGTGTGATGACCCGCCACGCACCAGCTGACATTTCCCTTGAAATGCGTTGTGCCGATGCCGGACTAGCATAGGACGGTCGTCAAAAGAAAAGGGTTTAAACGACGAACTACAAAAGAACCTGTAGTATATCTCACAGAGCATGGAATAAAATACAATTATAACATAACTTGATATAAAACAGGCGAGACAATACATAAGCTGAAAACTAAACCATATCCATCAGAGTAGCAGAATCCAAAATACAACTTCATAACCAATTATTACAACTTCGAAATACTGTCTCTTAAAGGAAATAAAAGAGGTACACTACTAATGCCCAAAGTAGTGACCAACAACAAAACAGGGAGAACATATATATAGCACGTGGAAGCCTTCTGCTTGTCTCCGATAACTACTTGTGCATACCACCTAACATGTCTCTAGTCTTCTCGTTTAGGAGCACCCAGAGTAATAAGAAGAGACATAAAACTTCGGGTCAGACGAAAGTTTGGAATGAGCAATAGCAACAAAATAATACAATAACAGGTATAAATAATCATACCTGAACCTGCAACCAAAGAGTTAGCACAATAAGATGTATAGTTCTGTAAGGTAAAACTTACATAAAGTGTAAAGCGAAAGTGTGCATGTCCAGTGATAGCAAACATCAAACATAACAATCATCCTCACATCTCTCACTCAGTGCGTAGAGCATATGATACCTTTCGTTTTTGTTACTACCAAAATGATCTTAGTACAAGACGATAGTGAAGGGATGTCAAATGAATACAAGGAAGGAATGAAGAATTCGAGAGCAACTCGGACCGATACCCCCTCTGGAGAAAAGAGACACGAAACCTACCGGGCATCAGCAAATGTTCATCCGACGGGGTCTACCGGCTAGGAATCAACCGATGCACACTAACACATTTAAAAAGGAAGAGTACCAGATCAGAGCATAATGGTCTGTAACCAACCCCTGAAGAACGAATCCATAAGTGACGAAAGGGGTTACCTTCGTAAGTAACATGGGTATCACCGAAAGCTATCAGCCAGAAAGCCAAACCGGAAGGCTAGACCGAGACTTAAGCAAGGATACAGGCTACTGGTACTAGTCCGCCTAGTACCGGATCCATCAACGGTTCTAAATCGGCAGGCATACACGTACATCACGAGGGCGCCCTCTAAGTACCCGAGATAAAGCCGAAAGCCTACATCCGAAAGCCTACAACCAAGGACCGACACTTGAAGGCATTCACTTGGAAACTCGAAACGCCTCCGCAATCTGAATCAGCAACAAACTCCATCCCACTTAGGGGAGGCCCCGATTCACTGGGAACCCTTGCTTCGAAGGCTGTAACCGGCACCATGAGGAGGACCGACAGCCAGATGCCCGAGACCAAGAAAAATAGCGGCCGACAGGAATCATTCAGGCCCAGCACCCTACCGACAGGAAGACCCCGAATTCTCTATAAATAGGACCCCGGGAACTCCATAAGGGGGGACGGACTTTTTTTTCTCAATTAATTTCTTCCTTCTCAAGGGGAGCCAATCATCAATTCTTGTAATATATCTACAATCTATGAATGGAGAATTCCGAGTCCCATACATCTTGCGATTTGGTAATCTTTCCGTATCATAATTATGAAACAGTGATTTAACACTAACCTTTCTGATGATGAGATCAACCAGGGCGCTCCAGCAGCGGATGAAGAGGGCTTTGCGGAAACGTAAAGTCCCCTTCTCTCCGCCTTAAGGGGTCTCCACGATTGATCCATACTCTCATGCTGAGCCTAACACTTCCCGAACAGTGATGCAATGAAATCGTATATGAATTCCTAACCCGATCCTTATCTTGATCCAGACCCCTCTCTTGGGAAGATCTGAACCAAGAGGATCATCGAAGTTAATGAATGTTGTGACGCCATCATCCATGAACTTAAGGGAAACGTTAGACTGTTTTCTTCTTAATGGAATACACAATGTCATCGTCATGGCTTACAGAATTACCAATTCTAGATTCAGGATTATATCCTGGGGACTCTGAGTCATAAGCACGGCAAATTTCATGAATACGTACATGACATACCATACTCTAGGTGTTGAAGAAAAATGTCGTTAACATTTGGGTGCTAGAGGGAAGGGCCTGAACCTCCGACCCTGTGGTTAATTTTTTTAAGCTAACTAGGTGAATTTATTTTTCCATGGCAGGAAACAATGAAGTCGAAGAAACTGAAGGAACAAAACAAAGAGCTAGATCCCAATGTCACCCTTGAAGGAAATGAGGGACCAACACTCAACTCAAATAATAACAAGAAAGAAGCTGCGCCCAATCCACAACAACCACCAGACTCAAACGCCATGAGAGATAATGTCACCAGAATCTCGGTCTTGGAAACGCAACTTCAAGAAATGCAGGCTCAAGTCAATGCTGTCCAGGCACAAAAATTCTCAAGGCTCACTAGATCTAGTCAAAGAGTGACGAATGAGTCTCCAAAAAGGAAGGGTCCTATCCAACAGTCAGAAGCGAAAGGGAAACCTCAGGCAACTCCTTCTAAGAAAAAGAAGTCTCATCTGATGGGAGTAGATCATCAAGGGAATCAGTGTGAGAAGGTACAGTCTGGGAGCTCCACCTCCAAAGGCTATGTTCCCAAAAGGGAAAACTATGACAACATGGAAGCTTACATCAGAGATGTCACTCAGAAGACCGTCAAGGATTTGGTAGGAAGCAAGGGGAAGAGAACACAGGATGACAAGGTTAATGACAACGAAAGAGTGGCACCGTTCATCAATGAACTTATTAATACCATAATACCGTCAAGAGTCATAGTTCCCACCATAAAATATCTGGGAACAACTAACCCCGACGATCATCTGATAGCTTTCGATTGCCAGATGGATCTTTACAATGTTTTCGGAGCTGTCAGGTGCCACCTCTTTCCAGTGACCTTCCAAGAGGCTGTGGCGAAGTGGTATCGCCAGTAAAGGGAAAACACCATTTACTCGTGGAAACAATTCTCCAACAAACTCTCCGCACTGTTATGCATTTGCAAAGATCCAACCGTAGATTATACTATCATCGCCAACATCAAACAGAGACAAGGGGAGTCTCTAGGGGACTATCTAAAAAGGTTCCAACATTGAAGCCTTAAAGGCCAGGGATATGAATGACTGTGATAAGCTGGTCATCGTACACTCAGGGTTGATTGAGAACACCCCCTTTTGAAAGGAGCTATACATCCATGGCTGCAAATACTTGCAAGATTTCCACTTCCAAACTGATAAGTTTATCCGCATGGATGAACTGTACTTCACGAAGAGGAAGTTCGGGTCTCGAGAGGAAGGAGGAAGGAGGAAGGCCGAACTTCGGACGAAAGCTCCCGGAAGGGAATCAGAGGAGGCCGAGGTCGGAAGACTCTAACACCAACTCGGTTTCCTTGAACAGGCCCATCTCGTATGTGTATGTCATTACAAAAGAAAGGGTCAATAACTTCCCCGTCTCGTTCAAAGACAAAAATTGCCCCAAACCTCATGCTAGCGGTAAATACAGCGAGTTCCATTAAACCAACGGGCACAAGATGGATGAGTGCAAGGTGTTGGACGGGATTATCCAAAAACTTATCTGAGAGGGACACCTGAAGGAGTTTGTTTCAAATAAAGCAGCACCGGCTCAATGTGCAGGAGGACAACAGAAGGTTTCGGTAAGCACGAATGGAGTCACTACAGGGGAGAATAACCTAGATTTGGGGCCTCCCATAAACTGAATCAATGTGATCCATGGGGAACCACACCCTGTCAGAAGCTGTCCGAAGGCCAGGAACCAATACTTGAAGGAAGCCTTGGAGGGAATCTTCTCCATCCAAGAAGAACCATCATTGAGGAGCGTGCGTTATGCCTTCAAAATGAATAACCTCGTGGTCTCTCCGGAAGAGATGAAGAAAGGGGTCCTTCACCCCCATAAGGACCCCCTCATGATAACGGCGCATATAGGGCTTTCGATCATTTCTAAAATATTGGTGGATACCGGAAGCGCTGTCAATGTCATCTTCAAGCACGCCTTCGATCAGATGGGAATCTCCGAAAAGAAGCTGGAGCCAAGCAACGAATCAATTTTCATATTCAACAATAAAGGGTCAACCCCGGTGGGTCAAATTAACCTTTTGGTTCAAGTAGGGTTGTCCCCTCTTCACATGACTTTCGAAATTCTCTTTGTCGTGATCGATCAACCATCCTATTACAATGCTTTCTTCAAACGACCGACTTTAGAGGAGATGGATGCCTTTGTTTTTTCCAAATATCTCATATTAAAATTTCTGACCAAACAGGGATGGGTACCATCCGGGGGGAACAGTTTAGCTCTCGAGAGTTGTACTTCGCAACAGTCAAAAAAATACAAAAGGGAGTTTTCTTCGTTTTCTGATTCTTTTACTGTTTTTATGCCTTCAGATAAGGGATTCTTACATCCCTTATTTGAAGCCAAGATAAAAATAAATAAGACTGACAAACGCTCTAATGGTAGGTACGCTTCTTTGAGAAAGAAGAGGAAAAGGTCCAATGAGGTTAACTCAACAGAAGAAGGGCAAATTATTACAGATTTAGACTCTAGAGGAGATATTGAAAGGATAAAACCAATATAAGAAGTAGAAGAAGTATATGTTGACCCGAAAGATAAATTGAAGGTTATCAACATAGGGAAGAGGCTAACGGAATCTCTTCGAAGTGACTTAATCCAATTCCTCCAGCTCAACAAAGTTGTTTTCGCCTAGACCCATTCGGACATGATTGGTATCGATCCTTTAATTATGAGCCACACCTTAAACATCGACCCTTCGGTAACTCCGGTCCGACAAAAGAAGAGGCAATATAATCGAGACCGGATAGAGGCCTTGAAGGAGGAAGTCAAAAGGTTGAAAACTAACGGGTTTATCCAAGAGGTCCATTACCCGAGATGGTTATCCAATCCCGCGCTCGTGAAGAAGTCCAACAGAAAGTGGAGGACGTGTGTTGATTACACGGATTTAAATAAAGCTTGTCCGAAAGATCGTCACCCTCTCCCGCGGATCGATCAGCTGGTTGATGCCAATGAGTGGACACAAGATACTATCCCTTATGGATGCTTATTCAGGGTACAACCAAATCCCGATGCACAAACACTACGAGGAACACACAAACTTCATCACCGACTGGGGAACATTTTGTTATAAAGTAATGCCCTTCGGTTTGAGAAACGCAGGATCAACATATCAAAGACTGGTAAATCAGATGTTCCAAGAGCAGATAGGGCGTAATATGGAGGTATATGTGGATGACATGCTAGTGAAATCCATCAAAATAGAGGATCACCTAAAGGATCTGGAAGAAATGTTTGGTTCCTTGAGAAGTTTCCAGATGAAGTTAAACCCTCAATAGTGTTCCTTTGGAGTTCAATCAGGGAAGTTTCTGGGATATGTGGTAAGCGAGCAAGGAATTGAAGCTAGCCCCGAAAAAATACAAGCCATTAAGGACATTAAGGAACCTAAAATCAGCAAGGAAGTTATGAGCCTAAACGGAAAGGTAGCAGCACTTAGCAGGTTCATTTCTAAGGCCACCGATAAATGCATCCATTTCTTCGATGTCATAAAGAAAAAGAAGAATTTGGAATGGAATGAAGAGTGTAGGAAGGCACTCCAAGAATCGAAAGTTAATATGGGATTGCCTCCGGTTTTGTCCAGTCCGAAGAAGGGAGAAACTCTATACGTGTACATGGCTGTTTGCAGTGAGCTCAGTCCTGATAAGAGAGGAAAAGGGGATTCAACACCCTATCTATTATGTTAGACGAAGGCTAAAGGACGCGGAAAGCCGATACCCAGTCATAGAGAAACTAGCGTATTGTTTAAGCCTTACCGCACGAAAGCTCAGAGGTTATTTCCAGGAGCACCCTATTACAGTTTTAACTTGCTTCTCACTCAAACAAGTGTTCAGCAAACCGGAGACATCAGGGAGACTAATTAAATGGGGTATTGAGCTTATCCGATATGAAATTGAGTTCCATTCTCGAGCGACGATCAAAGGGCAAGCTCTCGTAGATTTCATGAACAAGTGCATGAACTTCATTTCGGAATAGTTGATTAAAGAAAATGACTCAAAGACCAAATGGCAACTCTTTGCAGATGGAGCTTCCAACGAGCAAGTAGTAGGGGCAGGTTACATTATAATCACCCCTGACAAACACCTCTTGTACTACACCATGAAGTTAGGGTTCCTGGCAACCAACAATGTGGCTGAATATGAATCCATGATAGCTGGTCTGAATCTGGCATTACAGTTGAAGATACCGAGGATAGAAATCTTAAGCAACTCGCAATTAATGGTAAACCAAATAAAACATGCATATCATACCAAGGACAAGAGGCTCATCTTATACATGAAGAAGGTAGTAAAGATGCTTTCCCTATTTGAGGATTTTTCAGTTCATCAAATACCCCGCAGGGAGAATACCCAGGCGGATTCACTAGATAAATTAGCCAGCTCCCGGGGAGCTCCTGAAACCCGTATAGTGCCGGTGGGATATCAGGAGATGCCCGACATTGAAAAGGAAGAACCAGAAATGGGAAAGAGCTACTAATTTTGAACAGATCCCAAGCCTTAAGAAGGGAAGATGGAGAAGACCAAGAACTAAACTCGGGGAGGGAATCCCCCATAACAGAAACACGCCATCAACAAGAAACTACGTGGATGACCCCACTGGAGGACTACCTCCTAAGAGGGATGTTGCCCCTTAGCAAGCAAGATGAAAAAAAGATAAAATACCAAGCTTCCACATTCGTGATCATAGACGACGTACTTTAAAAAAAAGGATATTCACTTCCATATTTAAGGTGTGTAGTTTTCGAAGATGGACTCAGCCTATTAAGAGAAGCTCATGAAGGATGGTGCGAAGACCATTCCAATGGAGTTAAATTGGAAAAAAGGGTCATGTGACAAGGTTATTATTGGTCGCGGATGGTTAGTCAAGCAGTTGAATACGTTAAAAGTTGCGATAAATGTCAGAAGTACTCTAAGGTGCCACGACTTCCTCTGAGCGACCTGACCACTATATCGAGCCCCTGGCCTTTCGATATATGGGGAATAGATTTAATCGGGCCCTTACCACTCTCCAAGGAAGGAGCTAAATATGTCGTAGTAGTTATCGACTACTTCACCAAGTCGGTGGAGGCGAAACCCCTTCCGGTTATCACATCCAAAAAGGTATTAAAATTCGTAATAAAGAATATCATTTTCCACTTCGGAATCCCACATAAGATCATATCGGACAACGGAACACAATTCGAGGGCGAAGAATTCACCAGATTATGTGAGAAAAATGGAATCATTAAAATTTTCTCCTTAGTAGCCTACCCGAAAGCTAACGGAGCTGTGGAAGCCGCAAATAAGGCTATTAGGAAAATCCTTAATAAACGCCTAAATCAGGCTAAAGGAAATTGAGTAGAAGAGTTGCCTCTAGTACTATGGGCATATAGAACTTCTACAAAAACAGTTACGGGACACACCCCCTTTTCCCTGACATATAGATGTGAAGCTATGCCTCCGGTTGAGGTCGAAATTCCATCACATAGAAGGGTAGCATACGCATTTGACCCCAATTAGGGGTTAAGAAAAGAGTCACTAGACTTGATACAGGGACTAAGAGATGGGGCTGCAATAATAACCGCCGAATACCAAAGAAGGATCACCAGATATTACAATTCGAAGGTCAAAGCTAGAACCATCACTAAGGGTGAATTAGTACTGCGAAGAGTAATGGCCAACACCAAGAATCCGGCTGATGGTACTCTCGGTCCAAATTGGGAAGGACCCCGGATTGTCCATCAAGAAGTCATACCCAACATATATCGTCTATGCAGACCCAACGACGATCTGGTTCCAAGGACATGGAACTCGGAACATTTGAGGCTATATTTCTCAAACATAAAAGAATAGAGGACAAGATCTTTCCCCTAAGAAATCATCATACCACTAGGGGCTTGGAAACCATCCTAATAGCTCATGAGAAACCCAAAAGGGGTCGAGCTGGAAAAAGGATTGAATCCCTCGTCATCGCCAAATTGGCTAGGGCGAGGCACCACCCAGATGGGGATGATTGTGTTAGTCTTTCTCCTTGCCCAAACCGAAGGGGGCAGAGTTAAAGAAACTAAAGCGTAAGCCGTCATTTCACACCAGAGATGGTCGTGGCGGTGCATCTAAAAAATAGCACGCCTTGCCTCTACTCGAACTAAGCACGTCCTACCTTTGCTCGTAGAAGAGCACGTCTTACCTCTGCTTATGTTCCGCATTACCCGCAGAAGGGAGCGCAAACCCCTATAATCGCCTACGATGGTCAGGATAGGGAACCCCCTTAGAGGGGGTGGCGTATAAGCCTCTATCAGTGCCTACGATGGCCCGTATAGAGTGTCAAAAGAGTAAACCTTAGTTTTGCACCTACGATGGCCCTGTCTAAGTTTCTATGCCATTATCATCGCCTAATATGGTTAGGATAAGGCACCTCTTAGAGGGAGGTTGGGTAAGTCCTTGGGCCCTGCTTGAGGATAAGCTAGCCAAGCGCTCCGGACGCACGGGCCCAGAGAGTGGCCAACAAAGCATGTACATCCTCCGCTTTGACATCAAAAGCCCAAGGGGAGGCTCAAAAAGCATGTACAACCTTTTCTTTCTAAATCAATACTCGAGGGGAGTTCCGGTCTTTTATGCTAATACTGGAATCTTGGTCGATTCGGCGCTTTGCCAATACCGAAGGGGAGTTCCTGTCTTCAATACTAATAACCGAATCTGGGTCGATTCGGTACTTTACGAATAATGGAGGGGAGTCCTTGTCTTCTATACTAATACTCGAATCTGGGTCGATTCGGCACTTTGCCAATACTGGAAGGGTTTCCGGTCCTTAATCTAAAAATACCCGAATCTGGGTGGATTCGGCTCTTGATTAATGTCGGAAGGGTTTCCTGTCCTTAATCTAAAAATACCCGAATCTGGGTGGATTCGGCTCTTCATTAATGCTGGAAGGGTTTCCGGACCTTAAACTAAAAATACCCGAATCTGGGTGGATTCGTCTCTTCATTAATGCCAGAAGGGTTTTCGGCCCTTAACCTAAAAATACCCGAATCTGGGTGGATTCGGCTCTTCATTAATGCCGGTAGGGTTTCTGGTCCTTAATCTAAAAATACTCGAATCTGGGTGGATTCGGCCCTTCATTAATGCCGGAAGGGTTTCCGATCCTTAATCTAAAAATACCCAAATCTGGGTGGATTCGGCTCATCATTAATGCCGGAAGGGTTTCTGGTCCTTAATATAAAAATACCCGAATCTGGGGGGATTCGGCTCTTCATTAATGCCAGAAGGGTTTTGGTCCTTAATCTTAAAAATACCCGAATCTGGGTGGATTTGGATCTTCATTAATACCAGAAAGGTTCTCGGTCTTCAACCTTAAAGTTCCCAAATCTGGGTGAATTCGGTTCCTTGATCTTGACCCATCCGAGTCTGGATAGTATTCGACTCAACATCATTGTCAAAAAGAGTTTTCAACCATCCCTCAAGGCCCGAGTCTAGGTCACTTCATTCCTCCTCAAGGATTCGAAAGTGAATCTCTTTGGCATGACATGTGGCATAATTTAGCATTGGAAAATAATTGGCAAACAAATAGGAGAGAGCCAGGGGAAAGAAACTAGACTTGGAAAGTCGAAGACACCCCTCCACTAGGGGGGAGAGGGGCAAATGTTACTGCCATCTTAGTATAAGACGACAGTGAAGGGATGTCAAATGAGTATAAGGAAGGAATGAAGAATTCGAGAGCAACTCGGACCGATACCCCCTCTGGAGAAAAGATACTAGAAACCTACCGGGCATCAATAAAGGTTCATCCGATAGGGTCTACCCTCCAGGAATCAACCAATGGACACCAACACATTTAAAAAGGAAGAGTTTCAGATCAGAGCATAAAGATGGTCTGTATCCAACTCCTGAAGAACGACTCCATAAGTGACGAAAGGGGTTGCCTTCGTAAGTAACATGGGTATCACCAAAAGCTATCAGCCGAAAAGCCAAACCGAAAGGCTAAACCGAGACTCAAGCAAGGATACAGGCTACTGGTACTAGTCCGCCTACAACCAGAACCATGAACGGTTCTAAATCTGCAGACATACACGTACATCACGAGGGCGAGTCCCTCTAAGTACCCGTGATAGAGCCGAAATCCTACATCCGAAAGCCTACAACCAAGGACCGACACTTGAAGGCATCCACTAAGGAATTCAAAATGCCTCCGCAATCCGTCTCGGCACCAAACTCCATCCCACCTAGGGGAGGCCCTAATTCACTGGGAATCCTCTCTTTGAAATCTGTAACCGGCACCATGAGGAGGACTGACAGCCAGATGCGCGAGACCAAGAAAAATAGCGGCCGATAAGAATCATTCAGGCCTAGCACCCTACCAATAGGAAGACCTCGGATTCGCTATATATAGGACCCCAGGAACTCCATAAAGGGGGATGAACTTTTTATTTCTCAATTTGTTTTCTTCCTTCTCATTGGGGAGCCAATCATCAATTCTTGTAATATATCTATAATCTATGAATGGAGAATTCCGAGTCCCATACGTCTTGCGATTTGATAATCTTGTAGTATCATAATGATGAAACAGGGAGTTAACACTAACCTTTCTGATGAGGAGATCAACCAGGGAGTTCCAGCAGCGGAGGAAGAGGGCTTTGCGGAAATGTAAAGTCCCCTTCTCTCCGCCTTAAGGGGTCACCACGATTGATCCATACTCTCATGCTGAGCCAAACGCTTCTCGAACAGTGATGTGGCGAAATCGTATACGAATTCCTAACCCGATCCCTGTTGTGATCCAGACCCCTCTCTTGGGAAGATCTGACACGAGAGCATCATCAGAGTTAATGAATGTTGTGATGTCCTCATCCATGAACTCAAAGGAAACGTTAGTCTGTTTTTTTTCTTAATGGAATACACAATGTCGTTGTCATGGCTTAGAGGCTTACTAATTCCAGATTCAGGATTATATCCTGAGGACTCTGAGTCATAACTATGGCAAATTTCATGAATACATACATTACATACCATACTCCGAGTGTTGACGAAAAACTTCGTTAACAGCTTTGATCACCAAAACCATTTGGGGCCATGATGGAGTCCAACTCCGTACAACTATCACTATGACCAGTTTGCCCTTTGGAGCCCTGATGGAGTCCAATTCCATACAACCTCTGACCCAACGCACTAGTCCATAGTCAATACCCCCTCTCTTAATAGTGATCTAAGGTTATAGATATCGTAAACCCCTTTGCACACGTCCCGAAGCAAAGTCCAACTTTAGAAGTTAACCCCTCGATTCCCATTTGAATCCTGAGCCATAAATTCTTACCTGGACTTCCTTTGCATCTCGGGTTTTAATCAGATTAGAATTGATCTTCAGAAGAGTCCAGATCATCGTTGCGTGGAAGAAGTCCGAATTCGGTTCACTTCAGAGTCGTCATCTTGGTCGGTCGTGCGAGATTCTCAAGGTCGGTCGTGCAAGTCTCCATCCAGATCAGTCGGCTAAACATTACTTCATAGGGATCAACCACTGAGCTCGACTCGCTCACTCGAGCTCCCTCCTTCAGACTCAGTCGCTCGTCCATACTTCGCCATACTCGGTCGCTCAAACTTCCTTCTCTAGGCTCAATCATTTGTACGTTACTCCATAGGGATCGGTCGTTCGTTCGTACGTATCCCACGGTTGGTCGCTCCTTCTCTACTAGGTTGGTCACTCCTGCTTCACCGGTCGGTTGCTCATGCTCCCTTGGGTCGGTCGCTCAAGCCCTTCTGGTTCAGTTGGGTCGGTCGCTCAAGCTCCTCCCCCCAAGTCGCGCAACCCATAACCTGCATCACTTTCCAACAATCTTTTTTAGCCACTCGATAGCGTTTTCGATCATTCTAATTTTCCTATGTAATCTCAAGGCATACCAAATAACAATTACAACATATAGGTTCAATCAAAGAGATCAAAACATCAATAACATAGACTATTATAGATTAAACATACCCAAATCCATGGTTTTCCCCTTAATCCCCTAAATTTCAGGATTAGCAAACTTAATCCAAATTAACCCAAATTTATATATGTGACATAAAATGTGATTCTAGAATTTATGCATATTTTCTATATTTTTCAGGTACAAAATTTCGCTAATTATCACTAATCATCTCTAGTTAGCTATAATTAGTGAACAAACAAGCTAATCAGTCACCTTAGCACCAAATGAATGTTAGATCTGAAATTTCTACTGATTTGGCTCGGATTCCAATGTAGTGCAGCAGCACTACCTCGAATTTGATGCTAATCCGCTCTGATTTGATGCAAATTTGCTTAATATGTGATTAGAAAGTGATTAGAGAGAGATTTGGAAGATGGAGCTCATTACTAGGATTAGAGAAATGTTTGTGGCGGCTGGAAAAATGAAAGGAGATAATTCTCTAACTCCTTTCAACCATCCTATAACCCTAATCCCGAAATGGGTTATGAACCTAGCTACTAATAACCTTATTAAGCCCAATTAGGCTGTTTTTCCATCTTTAAATCTTATTTCAGCCATATCTCCCAAACGGCAAGTCCGTTTGATATATGTGACCACTCTGCTGAATAGGAAACCATCATCCGAATCCAATGGATATGGTTTCAGGTCAAAACTCCTTACCAATCAAAAGTCATTTAAAATTCCGAAAAAAACGTGAATGTGGGAAATGACACCAATAGTCGTTTCCCAAAGTTATACGACCATGTGACTTCATATGTAAATAAAATAAATATTCTACGATCCTCCGATATGTAGAATGCAGGTCGTTACACTCTCCCCCCTTAAGAAATTTCGCCCCCGAAATTCCTTAACTAAGAAAACATAAAATGGTGCCCGCATACTTATCAGTCATTTACAAATAATCAAACACACAAAATAACACACAAGAAGTCTATCCTAGCAAGTGGTTTTACTAAAAAGGGAATAACTAAATCGCGATTAAAATCTTACTAAGTAAAGAGCTCTGGATATGACTCCCTTATGCTCTCCTCGGTTTCCCAAGTACAACCATTCTCATTATCACCCCACTGGACCTTAACTAATTTCACTGTCTTCCTCCGAAGTTGCTTCGTATCATGTCCGACAATACGAACTGGTCTGCAGTTTCCAATTGCCTCAGGTTCTATCTCAATATCATCCAACTAATTCGGTGAAATAGTCATATCAGAATCATACACAAACTTCCTTAATTTTGAAACATGAAATACGTTGTGCACTCCCGCCATCTTGTCATGTAATACAATTCTATACGCTAACTTCCCAATTTGTTCGAGAACTGGCAACGGACCAACAAATCTTGGTGCTAACTTACCCTTTCTACTAAATCGAGTCACACTCTCCAACAGAGAAATCTTAACGAATACCAAGTCGCCAACGGAGAATTTTAAATCTCTTTGTCTTTTGTCAACATAATTCTTCTGCATATCTTGGACATCTTTCATTCGATGTTGAATAACCTTCATCTTATCTGAATTTTCTCTTATTACTTCTGGCCCAAGTACAAATTTCTCATCGGTTTCCAACCAACATGATGGTGAGTTGCACGGTCTTCCGTGCAAAGCTTCAAATGGAGCCATACCGATACTGGACTGATAACTATTTTATATGCAAACTCAACCAGATGCAAATGGTCATCCCATGATCCTCCAAAATTCAATATATAAGCCATTAAGAGATCCTCTAATACACGATTCACCCTCTCCGTTTGTCCGTTGGTTTGAGGATGGTATGCGGTACTGAGATGTAATTCTGACCCTAAATCCTCTTGTAAGTTCTTCCTAAACCCACTAGTGAATAATGGATCTCAGTCACTCACAATACCTTTAAGTACTCCATGAAGTCTCACTACCCGCTTCATATACAGTTCCGCTAAATTAGATGTCATCCTATTCGACTTGACCGGTATGAACCTCGCACTTTTGGTCAACTGATCCACAATCACCCAAATACTATCATGACCCAATTTAGTCCTTGTAAACCATCGATAAAATCCATTGAGACTTGTTCCCATTTCCATTCGAGAACTTCTAACGGTTGTAACAAACGACTAGGCTTCTTTTGCTCGGCTTTAACTAACTAGCAGTTCATGCATTTGGATATAAATTTCCCAACGTCTCTCTTCATCCCTTCCCAGTAGTAGGTCTGCTTCATGTCTCGATACAATTTGTTACCACTGGGATGTATATTCAGTTTCGAGTGATGACACTCTCTAAGAACCTCATCTCTCAATCCATTAACATTGGGTACCACTAGTCTCCCCTTCTTTCGAAGCCACCCTTCTCGATCAAGTCTATACTTGTTCATTTCCTCACCGTCGACACCCATCTCAAACTTGGAGATGATTTCCAATAGGTTAGGATCGTCCCTCTGACTAGAACCAACCCGCTCGATCAAAGTCGGTCTGATTGTTAAACTTGATAACATCTCTAGATCCAATTCAGACTTAGGTTTGAAATCATACCCCGCGACATACTCCAATTTCTTCCATTCAAGAAACATAGCTCCCAAACTGGCATGTCTCATACTCAATGCATCAGCCACCGCATTGCCATTAATGGGTGTGTATGCGATATTGAAATCATATGAAGCCAAGAATTCTAACCATTTCTGTTGGCAAAGATTTAAATCCTTTTGAGAGAAAAGATACTTTAATGACTTATGGTTGGTAAACAACTCGAATCTTTCTCCCAAGAGATAATTTCTCCACATCTTCAACGCGAACACGATCGCTGCCAATTCCAAATCATGCGTAGTATATCTTTTCTCATATTGTTACAGTTGTCGACTAGCATAAGCTACAACCCTACCCCCTTGCGTCTGTACAACGCCTAGTCCAACACCACAGGCATCCGTGTATACCATCATCTCTTCGTTCCCCTTAGGAATAACTAACACTCGTGCGCTCGTTTACTTCTCCTTTAGACCCTTAAATGCATTCTCACACCTTTTGTTCCAAACAAAAGCTTGATTCTTTTTGGTCAACTGAGTTAACAGTGCTTCTATCTTAGAGAAGTCTTGAATAAACTTACGATAATATCCAGCTAACCCCAAGAAACTTCTTACATCTGTTGCATTCTCAGGCATAGACCAATCTTGCACTGTAGCCACCTTCGCAGGGTCCACAGCGATACCATTCGCTGTAACAACATGGCCCAAGAATCTCACTTCCCTCGTCTAGAAGTGACACTTAGAAAATTTCGTTTTCAATTGGTGTTTCCTCAACACCTTCAGCACTATCCTCAAATGTTCCTTGTGCCCTTCCTTTGTCCTCGAGTAAACCAAGATATCATCCACGAACACAAAAACAGACTTATTTAATTGATCTCTGAATACCCTATTCATAAGATCCACAAAATCATGTGCATTGGTCAACCCGAATGGCAAGACCAACCAATCATAGAATCCAGATGGCATTCGAAATACTGTTTTATGTATACTCTCAGCTGATACTCGGAGCTGATGAAAATCTGTCGCAAGATCTAACTGGGATAACATTCTTGCCCCATTTAACTGATCAAACAAATCATCTATCCGTGGAAGAGGATACTTATTCTTCCTCGTCACCTTGTTCAACTCGCGGTAGTCCACACATAAGTGAAGGGAACCATTTGCCTTAGTAGCAAATACAACCGATGCTCCCCACTCGGAAACACACCTTCGAATAAATCCCTTCTTCGAAAGATCGCCCACTTGCACTTCGATCTCCCGTTGCTCCTTTGGTGCCATACAACGATGAGGCATCACTATAGGTCTGCCATCTTTCAATAAATCAATTTGAAACTCGATCTCTTGGTGTGGTGGAACTTCGGTCACTTCCCCGAAGATGTCCGGATACTCGCCAGCAGTAGGCACATCTGACAACTCATCATGCGGGATGTCGATGGAATTTAGAAAACTAGTCATCACTCCATCACTAGGTAGGCTACCCAACACCACCCTCTTCCCATCATCCGCTCTAATGGTCATCAAAGACCCCTCACAGTCCACCATACCCCATACCTTTGGAGCCAATTGACTCCCAAAATAATGCCAAACCCACTAAAGCCCAAAACAAAGAAATCACAAGCAAACATACATCCATGACTTGATAAGGACATATTATGGGAAATCATATTAAGGCTAGTCGAACCAACAATCGGGTTCATCACAAATAAAGGTCTATCGACTATCTTAGGTTCCAATTCCAACCTATCTACTAGTTCACTAGATATGAAGGAATGGGAAGCTCCGGTATCAAAAAAAACTCAAACAGGAACATCGTAAATAGAAAGCATACCTTAAATAATGACACCCATTCCTTTCTCCTCCGTAGTTGGGGCATTCGACGAAGAAGGAACAACGTTGATAGCATATGCTTTCACGATCTTCTTCTCCTTAGGAAGTTGTGGACATTTATCCTTGTAATGTCCCACTTGGCCACAATTGAAGCACTTCCTTTCCCTGGCTTCACTTGACAGTCTCTTGCATAATGGCCCTTCTTGCCGCAACTAAAGAACTCGATATCTTTCTTATCCTTCTTTTTCTGACTATCCTTGGTCTGATTCTGCTTCCTTTTGTTCTGGGGATTCTTCTTGCCTTCACCAATTGCCTGCGGTTCTGGCTCTCCTGCAGATGCAATAGTAACCTCGGCCTTCGACTTAGGATAAAGGCACTCTGATCTCAATGCCTTTCCTACAATAGACTCGAATGTCTCATCGATATAATTTATAAGTATTTCCCCCAAGTACTCATCTAAGCTAGTTATGAACTTTTCGTTCTTCTTTTCAGCAGTATTGATAAGAGATAATCCTTACTTTGATAAGGCATCGAATTCAGTAATATATTCCGAGACTGCCCTCACATTCTGCTTAAGCTCCAAAAACTTCCTAAACAATTCTGATTTCTGAGCAGCTGGGATAAACTTGTCATTGAAATGAGTCTTAAACTGATCCGAAGTAACTTGATCCTCGGGAGTAGCCACTTTGACGGCATTCCACCAATTCATAGCCCGTCCTTGAAGCTGACACGATGCTAACTTTTTCTTCATTGTATCATCAATTTCCAAATCCTCGAAGTTTCTCTCACAACTATCAAGCCAATCCTGAACATCCGTAACCGATTCCGTTCCATGGAACAGTTTCCTACCAAGACTAGTATAGTCCTTGCTGAACTTGGCGAAATCGGCTTTAGGTGCCTGCACAACTGCACCACCACCGTTAGCAGCATTAGGAACTGCTTCCTGAGCATCCCTAAGCATCTATCGCATAAAGGCAGTAAACGTCGTCCTTATATCAGGGACATTCCCATTGTTGGCCCCTGAAACCACTCTCCTCGTATCTAGGCTCATCGTTCAATCTATAAAGAGAAAACGATTAACCATCTCCTTAGTGGTGCCCGTGCAGTGCGACTTCATCCTTGGATATACTAATAGTATATATAGTTTTGAAAACCAAAATATCACAATTACGCACTCTCATATACATATACTATCTCTCCCTGATGTCTTCCCCTTGGTTAACAATGCAACCTAGGCTCTGATACCAAGTGTGACGACCCACCCTGCACCAGCCGACATTTCCCTTGAAATGCGCTATGCCGATGCCTGACTAACACGTGACGGTCGTCAAAAGAAAAGGGTTTAAACTATGAACTACCAAAGAACCTGTAGTATATCTCATAGAGCATGGAATAAAATATAATTATAACATAACTTGATATAAAACAGGTAAGACAATACATAAGCTGAAAACTAAACCATATCCATCAGAGTAGCAGAATCCAAAATACAACTTCATAACCAATTATTACAACTTTGAAATACTGTCTCTCAAAGGAAAGGAAAGAGGTACACTACTAATGCCCAAAGTAGTGACCAGCAAGAATACAGGGAAAACATATATATAACACGTGCAAGCCTTCTGCTCGTCTCCGGACAACTACTCATGCATACCACCTAACCTGTCTCTAATCTGTTCGTTTAGGAGCACCCAAAGTAATAAGAAGAGACATAAAACTCTGGGTCAGACAAAAGTCCGGTATGAGCGATAGCAGCAAAATAAAACAATAACAAGTATAAATAATCATACCTGAACCTGGGTTTGCAAACAAAGAGTTAGTACAACAAGATATACAATTCTCTAAGGTAACACTAACATAAAGTGTAAAGTGAAAGTGTGCATGTCATGGTGATTGCAAACATCAAACATAGCAATCATCCTCACATCTCTCACTCAGTGCGTAAAGCATACGATACCCTTCGCTTTGATCACTAGAACTGTAAAGGCCGTAAATCCATACTCATTTGAGATGACTAATATTCTACACATTCAACCCAAAGTGCACGAAAATATAGATCTTTAATAGAAAGAAATAAGAGGATGAGAAATATAAGATAGAACTAATAGAATATAAGAGTAAGAAGGACATCAGAATCTCATAGTGGAATTTCATAAAATACATAATATTACATAACAGGTTTTGATACATCATAGTACAACATCGTAGTACATTACCATCATAATACATCATTATACTAGCTTAATACAGATGTTCGAACTAGATACTTAGAGGTAGATATAACTACTAGACGGGTTCTTGGCCTTGTACTCCTCAATACTGCAAAGGATTCTGTTAGTCACCTGGATCACTTATCTACCCATAACAAGCGTTATGAGTACCCAAGAGTTTAGGAAAACATAGAAAATAAACTCTGGGTCAGTCGGGGGACTGGTGTGAGTAAACAATTTAAAACACAGCTTGATTATATCTCATAAGACCACGCCGTAAAAACGGAACGGGTTTTTCCCTCATGAGATACAGAACAATTGGTTTAACTTTTCAAAAAAAATTTGAAAGTAAAGATAATAGTAAGACCATCCCACACATAAACATGGACCGTTTTTGCCTTACTATAACCCAAAATATCCTTGTTATCAATATCATATGATATTATAATAATTCGAATCAAATAAATAACCATCTAGTGGAACGCTTGCATCTCACGCTCCATATATAATATAAAATCGAAAACCGCGGGCTCTTACTGGAGATTGGATTCCGACTAGCAAGGTATGTAACCATCTGCAGATCAGTGTACTCTAGAGGGGATACATAGGGGTTCAACAAGAACCTCTTGCAACCCGACCCCACATGACCGCCCACTCATTTAGCTTGAGTGTAGCGAATATATTACCACCAACGGTTGAGCTCAAACCACCGTATTCCGAAAGTTGCAGCAGCGAAAGAGATTAAGAAAACAAACAGGAATTTCTCTAAATGGTGATAATACACCCTACTTGGGAATGACCCACCTAGCCATGCTGCCTGCCTGATTTCTGTCATTTCCTAGTGAGGCTTTGAGGCTACGTTATCTTGTAGAACACCTATCCACCGTTCACTTTGAATGCCACATCGTCATATCCGCCAGAAATCACTAATTGATTTCCATAAAAATAATTGGGCTGTTAAGTTAGGTTAAGAGAAGGTGTCTTCTCGCCACCACAGAATACGTTTTAGGAAATCAACGTACATGACCCCTTTAGAAATACTCTGTCAGACATCTGTGCATACAAGTTATTCTAGGACTGGACAAACCGAAGGCACTATTCTGTAAAATAGCCCTTGCATATCTCCGTCTTTAATTACCTTCAATAATCTCTAATACGCGGCGCATAAATCGAATCGAAGTGGAATATAAATTCCGGACTCTTCGAAACGATCAGCGTATGTCTATTAAAGTCAAATGATATTTAAGGAAACTGATTTATATAAAATCTTTACTTTATTTCAAAACGTTCCTTGCTTTAAAAGAAACCAATAATCAACTTAAATCGAATGAATAACAATCCAATATTTTAACTACTTTGGCTAAATACCAATAACACATATAGTCGATCAAATTTATATAATTCCAAGCCTTGGTGTTACTATTTCATTTCATATATTAAACCGATTGTATATTCTTTTTAATAACTTCGACCAAAACAGAATCAGATCTTTCTGTATTGTTTAAAATCCAGATATTTGACTGTCTCCTGTAAATAAACATCTACACAGTATTTAATTATATAACTGGAAGGCACGTGCTCGCACATGACAATTAATACAATAATGTTAATTTGATCTTTAAATTTATTTCTTGATTATGAAAACAATTATCGATCTAAGTCCATCAATGTTTATTCGAACCATTTAAATTATAATACATCATTACTGCTAATTAGTATTTTCTGATAATTTCGACATACCGTTGATTATAATCCAACGCATCATATTTTAGTTACCTTCTCGGTCTTGAGAATAATTTGAAAATATCTCCTTCCTTCATTATTTTTATTCGAAAAAAATAATTTAATCGCTACTTAAATTAAATACAACTTGGATTAATAAATCATAGATGACTTTTGACTTAATATTTATTTCCGACAACTTCTATTTACTATTTCATTTTGGTTGTTCCAACGTTAATACAATATTTACCTATTGATTTATATTGTTTTTACTTTTAAACAAGCAACTGGATTAAGATATATAAAATTTGAAGATTTTTAAACAAAACATTTGTTTAATTATATCAACATTGCTTAACCCTTCCTATTTCCTTTCCTTATTTCTTCTTATATTCCCTTCTACGCCTAGTATTTGATATGGCCAATACTTCTGGCCCACGCCTTCTTATCTTTTTATTTTTTTTCTTTTTATTTTGCTTCTCCCTTGTTGTTTTTTTTCCGTCCTCACCTGTTTCTGCTACCACTTCCTCTCTGTTCTTGCTTCTTCTCTTTCATCTAACATATTTACTTCTTCCCTTTTGTTAAACACTCTTCGCCATCCCTTTTTAGTTCCTAATACCATATTTTTTCCCAAACATGCAGGTATATAGTTTAGTTACATACACACCCTTGAATTGCCGCACCTAACTCCATCAGGCAAAATGAAGCCACTTACCAGTATATCTCCCTTCTGTTGCGTGAGTGGCTATACCATTTTGGTTTAAACATTTTTTTTTTCTAAAAATAACGGCCCAATGCTCCAGCGCTGTCTCTCCCCTCTTCTTATTTCCTGCGTTACTTCCTTAATTCAGCATACTGCTACTTCTACTTATTTTTCCCATATTCCCTTCTTTGTTTAGAACACTACCTGTTATAATATTTACATCTTTAAACTCAAACTCACCTCACTGATTCACAGCTGTCACCACAGGCGTTGCTTCATCTTGCGTCGCTTACTGGAATCAAGAAATCATGGTGCACAGCAGTGCACTCGTGCACTTGCACAAATGCCCTACTCAATACTATGCTGCCCGGATCATTCTCACAGACCATAAATCCCTCACTCATTTCATTTCTACACTCAGATTTTTCCATCATTTCTTCTATAGTGATTTCACCGTTCACCCATACTTGCCATAATAAACTCGATACAAGAAACCCCCTACCGCTATCATCCCCGACCACTAGAATATGTCAGACTTTGGCCACGCCACGATGACGACCTCCAACGCCGATTCCCCCTGATGCGCAATCCTCCCTTACTACCATGGTGATGTAGTTTCGCCGTCATTCAATGATCACCAATAGTGTCCAAGAACCATATTTCTACTATGTTTACACCATCCATTCATTAGAAAATTCTTCGCTCATTTTTCCCATGACTATTGGACTCTTACACAACTCCAAGCATCGCGCCATGGATTCCGATTTCTGCGATCGCCAGAACTCACCCTAAATTCAAATTCCAACCATCCCAAAATAGCTCAACAACTACAAACCTAAAAACCACTAAACTTACACCAAAATTCATGCTTTACTCCTATGATTATATTCACATCCCTGAAACGTGATTAGGGGATGAAGAAAAATTCATGTTTTAGTATTTGATACAGGAAAAAGGTTATATTGAAAGGTATACACCATTATACGGTCTACAACTATTTTTGTTATATTGTATGGTGATATATGAACCATTTTCATGTAGAATTCCATCCTTAAAACCTGTTAGAATTTAAATTATAGATTTTCCTATAGAATATAATTAGTTTAAGCTTCTGTATTTATATATGCAGGGCAGGTTTAAGTGTTCCCTTATAGGTGTTCATTTTATCAGTATACCAATATTTTTATATGATACACTATATCCATACATATGTATACACTTAAACACTTGTGATCATTCAACATTAACCACTTCAAACATTTGACAGAGTGTCAAGTGTTCACATTTTGTCCTTCCCTGTTCTATAGAAGTCCCACACTAGTTTGTTATCAAATATCCCCCAAGTTTTGTTAACATGTTTCAAACAACTAAATAAATGTACTAATGGCATCCATAAACTTGCATTTCAAAAAAAAGTTTACTGTTATAGATCGTATTCCAACATATGTGTATACTTCAGCATTACCTTGTAAAAGAAAAATCTGAAGAAAGGACAAGTTTACTCACCTTGTTAGCTCTCCTCTCTGTTTATTGTCTTTCCTGCTATGTTCCTAAGGAGTCTGCAGTCTTTCTGATCTTTCAGTTTTTAAGTGAAATTGTGTTGAGAAAATAGGGGAATTCAAATGCTATTTAAAGCAAAGTTTTTCCTATTAAACAATTTACCTGCTATACATTTTTAAAGTGTTTAGGTTCTTCATTTCAAAGCTACAGTATGCTAGCTTTTAACTTCACCCCTTTCCTTAATCCTATACCATTTTGTTCCCAGAAATTTAGGCACAAAAATGGATAGTTTATACTAGATATTTACTTGCTCCTGTCTCTATCCTTGCTTCTAGAAACCTTACACCATTCTAAAGCCATATCTCATTTATTGCGGCCGAATTGTCAATATTTGTTCAGATTTTGTTTGCAAATTTAAATGGTTTTATTTGCTTGATATTTTGCTTAAATGATTATTATACTTGCAAGTTGGTGTTGCTGAAATTTAGGGAATGGTTTCCATGTGTATAGCCATACTATTTCAAGACCTAGATCCTATTAGGGTTGACAATCTGTGTTGTAGTATCTTAGGAGATGGCTTGTATATCTCAGCTACACTATTTGCATTAAAAGGTCGACTTTCATTTGTTGTTTACATGTAGCAATACTCTTGTTTTTGTTTTGGCATTTCATCATACAATTAATGGTCATTATTGTATTGATATGATCTTACATGTTTTATTAAAATAAGGCTTAACTTAGTATCATACATATATATGTCCATACATTAGCATGTATCAGATTTTAACTTGAAAGGCCATTTCAATTTTCTCAAGAACTAAAATATTAAGTCCTAATAATAATAATAATAATAATAATAATAATAATAATAATAATAATAATAATATCCTTTTATTATCCTGTATATATACAATATGTAATATATCTTCCTAAAATATATTCATATATATTTATACACATATATAAGTTTTAGATAAAACGTCCCTTAAGTTTTATTATCATTAACCTTGATTTAATTCCATTTTAATTATAATTAACTCATAAATGAATTGGTATTTATTACTAAACAAAGTCAGTTAAAAATGGGACAATACAAGAACCATTTGGGGCCATGACGGAGTCTAACTCTGTACAACTATCACTACGACCACTTTGCCCTTTGGAGCACTGATGGAGTCTAACTTCATACAACCTCTGACCCCAACGCACTAGTCCATAGTCAATACCCCTCTCTCAATAGTGATCCAAAGTTATAGATATCATAAACCCCTTTGCACACGTCCCGCAGCAAAGTCCAACTTTAGAAGTTAACCCGTCGATTCCCATTTGAATCGTGAGCCATAACTTCTTACCTGGACTTCCTTTGCATCTCGGGTTTTAATCAGATTAGAATTGATCTTCAGAAGAGTCCACGATCATTGTCGCATAGAAGAAGTTCGAATCCAGTTCACTTTAGAGTCGTCATCTTGGTCAGTCATGCGAGCTTCTCAAGGTCGGTCGTGCAAGTCTCCATCCAGATCGGTCGGCGAACATTACTTCATAGGGATTGGTCACTCGATCTCGACTCGCTCGCTCGAGCTCCCTCCTCCAGACTCAGTTACTTATCCATACTTCACCATACTCGGTCGCTTAAACTTCCTTCTCCAGGCTTAATCGCTCGTACGTTACTCCATATGGATCGGTCTGTCGTTCGTACATATCCCACGGTCGGTCGCTCCTTCTCCACTGGGTTGATCACTCCTGCTTCACCGGTCGGTTGCCCAAGCTCATTTGGGTCGGTCGCTCAAGCTCTTTTGGTTCAGTTGGATCGGTCGCTCGAGCTCCTTCCCCTGTGTCGCTCGCGTGACCAAAAACCTGCATCACTTTGCAGCAAGCCTTTTTCGCCACTCGACGACATTTTCAACCATTCTAACTTTCCTGTGCAATCTTAAGGCATACCAAACAACAATTACAACATATAAGTTCAATCAAAGAGATCAAAACGTCAATAATATAGACTATTTTAGATCAAACATACCCAAATCCATGGTTTTCCCTTAATCCCCTAAATTCCGGGATTAGCAAACTTAATCTAAATTAACCCAAATTTGTATATGTTACATAAAATGTGATTCTAGACGTTATGCACATTTTTCCATATTTTTCAGGTGTATAATTTCGCTAATTATCACTACTCACCCCTAATTAGCCATATTTAGTGAACAAGCAAGCTAATCACTCACCTTTGCCACAAATGGATGTTAGATCTGAAACTTCTACTGATTTGGCTCAGATTCCAATGTAGTGCAGCAAATCTACCTCGAATTTGATGCTAATCCGCCTTGGTTTAATGTAGATTTGCTTAATATGTGATTAGAAAGTGATTAGAAAGAGATGGAGGCCATTACTAGGGTTAGAGAAATGTTTGTGGCGGCTAGAAAAATGAAAGGAGATAATTCTCTAACTCCTTTCAACCCTCTTATAACCTATTCCCAAAATGGGTTATGGGCCTAGCTGCTAATCACCCTATTATGCCAAATTAGGTTGTTTTTCCATCTTTAAATCTTATTTCAGCCATATCTCCCAAAAAGTAATTCTGTTTGATTAATGTGACCACTTTATGGAATGGGAAAGCATCTCTGAATCCAATAGACGTGGTTTTATGTCAAAACTCCTTACCAATCAAATGTTATAGGTGAACCAAGATTCGATAGGGGCAAAACAGTCATTTAAAATTTGGCAAAAATCGTGAATGTGGGAAATGACCCCAATAGTCGTTTCCCAAAGTTATACAACTATATGACTTTGTATGAAAATAAAATAAATATTCTAGATCCTCCAATACGTAGAATGCGGGTCGTTACAGAAACGTAAATAAATCAGATTCACAGGATTTACATTATGTTGATCAAAAATCTAAGCACCTATGTTGTAGATTTACATTCTTTATCTCCATATCTTAAATCAGAATTCCTAAAAACTAATATTCTAATTTCTAAAAGATTTGGAAAAGAAAAAAATGACAGAGCCTTTGAAGTGTCTTAGAAAATATGGGTTGAAAACTAGGCCCTACCAGTCTATTTATAGGTGCACAGAAAATCATGGTCCATCGGATTCACTAATATTAAATCTAAACCGTATGAATTAGGGATGAGCATTATTTGGTTAAACCAAATAAACCAACCAAACCAATTTAATTTGGTCAGTTTAGTTTGGTTTTGAAATTAGATCGGTTTGTAATAGGTTCAGAAAAATATTTGGTTTGGTTATCAGTTTAACCAAATTAACCGAATTTTTATTACATTTTCAAAATTATTGGTATTACAGTAAATATTTTAGGTTAATTTAGTTATCTAGGTTAATTTAAATCATCACATATGTATCAGAATTACTTTTGGAAAGAATAAGAATCATAAATAATAATATCTTAATTATATATTTATAATTTATTTCAAATATAGTTAATATTACGAACTTAAAGTCTAAAATATTTTTAGCTCGGTTAAATTGGATAACCAACCGAACCAACCAATCTAAATTTGGTTGGTTTGGTTTGGTTTTTCACTTTTATCGGTTTTAGTTTTGTTTGACAATTTTTATCATTGGATAAACCAAACCAACCAACCGCTCAACCATTGTATAAATTAGAAAAATACGTCACCCAGCAAATAGATCTGGCCCAAGTGGGTAGACCATCCTTAGAGGTAGGTCGACCCTGAAGTCGACACATGGGTCGAACCATGTGAAATTGACCCATCTCCTGGGTCTTAACGCATTTTCTGCTGAATTGATTTTCTGATTAACGTTATATACTAATATTCAATTTTTTCTTCTGTCAAAAAAATAGTGCCAACAGCCGAATACTTTCTTCTTCACCCTCACTCACTCACATCTCAAGTCGTCTAATCGCAGTCGTAATTTTCACCACCTCCTCCTTCTAGCTCGCACCCTACCCTTTCCCACCCTCCATGCCGAAGAACCAGAAGATGAAGTCGAGCTTCTCCAAAAGCATAATTAGATCTGGGCGATGTTTTTATGATCCTGCAGATCCAAAAGTCTTCAAATCGTCTCAGATCTTAGATGGCGAACTAGCAATGTCATGTGCTTCAGAATCGAAATCTAGATTTAAATCTAAGACAGCCTTGCTAGGCTTATCAGTCGCTCCATTGCTCGCAGGTAAAACTCAACTTAATATTGGGATTGTTGAGATTAACCAAGCTTATACCGGTGAAGATAGGAGTAAAATTAAAAAGACCAGCGTGTCCAATTAAATTACTGAAACTGTAGAAGCCACAGAGACTGGAAAATGTGATGTCGTGCCTCCCAAAGCCGTTGCAAACCTCATGCACTCACATGTGTCGAACAACAAACATGGTGCTCGGTCAATTACCGTAAAGAAACCAATTCTGCCTCCTCCAGTATGTGTTGCGGCAACGAATCCTGCTTTCCTTTCCCCTGGCTTACCCCATACCACACCAACTGTAATGCTCCCTAATAAGCAAACCAAACCAAGCTATGCCTCATCATTCTCATCCTTACCTAGATATGCGGGAGCGTATTTATCCCAAGACTTTACATCAACCAGAGAAGACTCTATTCCTCCGACTGAGATAGTTCATGAGGGAGTAAACAATTGGAAAGATCACTTGGTAGGCTTTTTCCTTGACTCTGAAGTTCTGTATCTTGATGTTTGAGACCATTGTTGTAAGGCTTGGAACTTGAGAGGCGGGTTACGTGTTAACGTTATGAACGGAATTCTTCTTTAAATTTTTTATTCTGGAGGAAAGAAGGAAAGTGTTAGAATCGGACCCTGCAATAATTGGAGGGAACCTTTCATAATTATATCTTGGAGTACTACGGCCGAGCGTACAAGAGAACGTGTGCCTTCCATACCAGTTTGGGCTATTTTTACCCGCATTCTTTCGATGCTTCAAACACTCGCAGGTTTGAATTGGTTAGCTAGTAGAATTGGTACCGTTAAATGCTTTGATGCAAATACGAAGAGTAGGAATAATCTAGTCTTTGCAAAAAAAATTGATTGAAATAACTTCAAGCAAGTCATTACCAAAAATACTCCAAGTTACTATTGGTGGCTACATTTCTTTTATTGATGTACAATACTCATGGAAACCGGAAATATGCACTAAATGTCATTCTTTTGGACATCGTATTGAAGTGTGTAAGCTTGTAGGTCCTTCTATGGTGCGATCTGCTCTCATGAAGCCTTGTATGAGCATTTGGGTTCAGAAGACCAAAGTAGTCGATAAGCTAGTTGAGGATGTTTCGTCTGAAATTAAAGATCCTGATCAAGAAATGTCTACTCCAAGTGATAATGCCACTTGCGATAAGGATAGATTATAAGCTGAAGAAATGATTGATATAAAGAACTCAGTTCAACCAGTGACTACTGCAGATGGGGAAGATGATATGATGAAAGATGATAGTTCTTCTGATGAGGATGATGGAATCTCTTAGCAATCCGGTGATCATTCATTTCTATATAGCGCTTCTGGAATGAGATATGACCCTATGGAAAACATGTATCACATTTATGTTAATGATATAGAAGATGATTTCATAAGATTGATATATAAAGTTGAAGGAGAAGGTTTTACGCTCATCAAGGATGGTAAGCGAGGGGAGATGAACAGTTCTCTACTCTATGATTCTACCTGGGATTGGGAACACGAATTTCGTAATCCTAACCCTTGTTATGTCCCTAACCTTGTTGTACTCTTCTCGGAGTATAACAACGTTGTAGTGATGGCTCCAGTTGTTCCTATGATGAGGAATGATTATGACGCATATATTATAGCAGTAGCGCCTAACTACTCTCATGTTTGTAATGTACAGTGTTCTGGCACTTCAAACCAGATATGTAGCTAATAAGTGTTTTTCTTATCTCCTGTTATTAATGAAAAGTTGTACGGTCCACTTTAAAAAACCGGCTTGCTTTTCCATATTTATTTCTTAATATAACTCATCTGAATTATTATTTTCCACTTATACATACATTTAATTTTAGATTTCGAATTCATACGCATATAATCTTTTAGTTATTAATTCGTCAATTACTTTTCCATGCAAACTCCACTTTTGGCAAGCCCTATGTCAAAACAAATTAGAAAATTGCCGCAAACATAATGATATATGTTTCGGGCTAAATTCTAAAACCATAAATTATTGATGTTTTTGTTTATTATTTATATAAAATACCGGGTATTACATTGTCCCTTCCTTAGGACATTTCGTCCCCGAAATTTAATAAGGATGGAGTGATGTTCTTCCACGAATAACTTGCAGCCATTATGTGTTCATCCAATTTTTCAACCGTCTGTGCACTTATGCAAAGTGTAACACAAATAACAATATATGAATGTAATGAATACCTAAGAGGTACCTTCTATACGAATGCAAATTTTCTTTGAAAATCTTTTGAAAATATGATGTACACATCCTAAATATACTGGCAATTTCTATATGAATGCAACATTTTTGAAAACCAAAAATACATACGTCCCTTATAAGTTATTATGTCTTCAAACTTTGGCTAATATCATTAACTAGAGCTCTGATACTGAATGTGACGACCACTCATAACTCCTTCACTTAACAAGGGATGTAATGCACTGAAAGACATGCCAGACAGTTATGGACGATCATCGAGATATGAAACACAAGCGAAACCTGCCGTAAAACTCACAGCACAAGGATAAAGTATAATAGAACATATACAACAGGTAGAAATAGCGAAACATCATATATCAAAATTTAAAACTTTCACAACATCTTGAAGGATTATCCATACACCAACTGTATATAACATCAAAGTTTGCACAAGAAGCCTCACTATAAACACTCTCAATAGCGGAAACAAGGATGCTATATAATAGCAAGACAATATACCAGCCTCCTGCTCACCACTGCACAATAGCATCGTCGTCACTAAACACCTGTCACCTTCCACCTAGTCTGCCCATCCGCAACATGGATGAACAAATCAAGGTAATAAGAGGACATAAAACCTTAAGTCAAATAACAGTCTTAGTGAGCGATAAAACAACTATCTAACATTATCAACATAGTATATGAGAATAGGTAGACTAGCAAACCAATCTACCAAACACCAGAGAAGAACCCAAACCTGCGTTCCTCACATCTGACAGTGATAGCCTTTACAATCCAACATTCAAGAAACAACAGTTCAACCATAACAACCAGAAGTAACCAGACTATAGCATTACAACTAACATCCAACAACAATCATACCAATAAGTTATATCTCACGTAAACCATCCTAATCGAGATCAACATCCCTTAAGCACAAGCCCTAGAGGCTTAAATCAATATCAGACAAGCACCCAAGAAGCATCTCCTTTGACGTCAAACAACTTACGTGAGATGATACGAACAAAACAACTGAACACTCATGACCTTGGCTATCACTGCCTTTCCAGCTTTGAAACTGTCGTTAATCGTATGACGACCACCTGCCATATCTCAAGGGCTAATAGTAAATTCCGGTTCTAGCAAAAGCTCCATATGCCTTCACGACTCGTATGTTTGACTTTCCAATCTCGACAACTACGCCCTTCACGACCGCCCAAGGTACGAGGCCCTTCATGATTGCCCAAAGTACCTCCTCTTTGAGTCCGCTAGAACCTACGACGATAATCTCTCAACCTTCGCATCTCTAGCTATCAACCCCGATGACCATTCACAAGCTCAAGTCCACCTCGAGCAACAATTATCGACGAACTCATCACCTTGAGTCATATTCACATTCGTTGCATTACGACTATCAACGAACGCATAACAACACTTTGAGCATTCCTCCTTGATTTTGCGTCTAAACTATAACTATTGTCGACTCAAAAACAAGCTCTATTTGGTCGATTCTGCATTCCATAGCATTTCCAGTTTTCTTTCTATAAAAAACGAAGTACAACCTCAAAACTGCCTTTCACAATGTTTCTGGAATGCGACCATATTCTACGTCAAATTCTAGATCATTCTGTTGCGAAAAGCAACGCAAAATATCAAAACAGCTTTTCACAGCGTTTCTGGAACGTTTTCATATCTGCTAGTTGATTCTGCATCAATCCTGTGTGAAAACTAAGCAAAACATCAAAACAGACTTTCACAACGTTTCCGAAACGCTACCATTTCTTCTGGGCGATCCATCCGCCCCTATGGATCGTTTGCACATAAAACACCTTTTATTGTGTTTCTAGAATGCTGTCATTGCTTCTGGACGATCCATCCACCCCTATGGGTTGTTTGGGATCCAAGACTTTTCTACATCGTTTGTCAAAACGCTATTAAAAGCCAAAGATCCATCCTCTTTGCCAAACCAAGAAAAATGCCATGTTCGATCACATTTTCAAGTCTGATCCACCCCTTTTTGGCATGCGCGATTTATGCTTGGGTCGTGGCCGATCCAGGGACTTTTCATGGCGTTTGCCAAACTCTATCGTACATAGAAAATTCAGCTTTTGCCAGAAAATTTAGCCTTTGCCAGATCCATCAAAACTTGCCCAATCCATCATTTTTTCGTGCCGAATCACTTAGTTTTGGTGCCCGATCCATACTAGGATTTACGCTCTATCCATCCACCTACCACAGCTTTTTCCCAAACGCTATAAATTCAAGATTTTTTCTAAATTTTGATTTTTGGAAGATTCTTCAATTTTTGGTCAATTCTTTCACTTTTTCTTGGTCGATCTACTCCTTTGCCACTACTTAATTCATGACAAAGCCTCTACAACACCTCGCCATCACGGATCTCACTTGATCAATGATTTTAACTTCGGTGTATGCTTTTCAACAATGCTTTGAGCGATCTTCCTTGAACCTTCTAGTCCAAAATAGATTTGATCCGAGCAACCATGTTTGCACCAAACTTGACTAGATTCGAGATTGACTTTGACTTGGTTTCATACTCTCAAGATCCACTTGATTCCAACGTTTCAAACAAAGATTCAACCAACAACAAATCACATCAAGCAACAACATGTAATTACAGAAAAATTTACCAATTTAAGTTGCTAGATTAGATCCTATGGTTATTCAAATGAAAATACACTTACCATGATGTAGATCTTGGTGAAAGCAACTCGAAAACGATGAAAATAAGATCAAATACTCATATACTTGATTGAATCCATGCGAGAGATGCATAACTCACCAAATCTTCAAAACAACACAAAAACATCTAGATCTAAATTCGAACAGTGAAGAATTAGCCTCAAACTCTGCGATTTGATGAAATCTCTCTTTGATTGATGTAGATCTAGCTTCAAATAATGTAGACCTTCGATTCTCTTATGTAGATCTAGAATTTTAATGCTGGAAAGTTGTATTTGTTTGAGCATGGACGATCACAAGCTCAACCAAATGAGAGAATGAAGAAAAGTAACCCTCCCTCCATACCTATAATCCCATATCTGTAGCCTCACACCAACCCATTAATGGGCCTCTCTAAATTAGCCCACTAATGGTTCAAAAACTTGGACAACAAACTGTGAAACACAAAAACAGCAATTCCTCCCAAACCGCTGAACCAAATCTTTAATGTGACCATGCTAGGATTTGGCAACACCATTTCCTTTCCAATGATACCAACCTCAGCAGCTGATTCGATCCCGGTCAAAAGTTATGCCCTATACAAGACTGATAGAGGCAAAATGGTCACAAATAAAATTAGTAAAAATTATGTATATGTCTCACTTCCTCATAAATAACATATCAAAACTTGAGAATGATCCAACCCTCAGGAAACAAAATAAAAATATTTTACGATCCTTCGATACGTAAAACGTGGGCTGTTACATTCTCCCCCTTTTAGGAGTTTCACCCCCAACACCCCAAGAAAACACAAGCAACCAAAACAATTCCGCATGTCTGTCATCCATGAGCACCCAATTCTATTACCCGAACTAGCAGCCATCAAGCCATGCATCCATAGCCTTATCCTAGCACGGTAAATTCTAACAAAAACAATCATAGTACAAGTTACAATGATGTAATGATGACACGATATCAGTGGGTCATACTGAGAAAGAATTATGGATGGGTCGCCCTCATGCTCTCTTCCGTCTCCCATGTACAATTGTCACCATCCTCACTCCATTGTACCTTGACTAGCTTAATTGTCTTCCTCCTAAGCTGTTTCGTGTCATTCCCACAACACGAAGCGGTTTATGAGGTCTCGTAATTACGGTCTCTACTTCTAGGTCTTCGTACTGTTCCGGAGAAACCACAACATTCGAATCATGCACATACTTTCGTAGAAATGACACATGGAAAACGTTGTGCACACTTGACATCTTCTTCGGTAACTACAATCTATAGCGAGCTTTCCAATCCGCTCGATTATCGAAAACGGTCCAATGAATCTTGGAACCAACCTTCCATTGCTTTTAAACCGAACAACATGTTTCAACGACGAAATCTTCACGAATACCATATCATCAACGTAGAATTCCAAATCTTTTCAACTTTTATCAGCATAACTCTTCTGACGATCTTGGGCAGCTTTCATTCGTTGCCGAATGATCTCAATACAATCCGATGTATCTCTAATCGTATCAGGTCCAAGTATAAATTTATCTCCAATTTCTAACCAACATGATGGAGAAATACATGGTCTTCCATACAACGCCTTGCATGGTGCCATTCCAATGCTCGACTGGTAGCCATTATTATATGCAAACTCAACTAAACGTAGATGGTCTTCCCACGATCCCCCTGAAGTCCAATGCACAATCTCTTAGGTGATCTTCCAAAACTCGGTTAACCCTCTCGGTTTGACCATCACTTTAGAGATGATAAGCTGTACTCAAACACAACTCGGTTCCCAAAGTCCCTTGCAGACTCTTCCAAAATCCACCCGTGAACAAAATGATCTCAATCACTGACTATACTCTTTGGGATACCATGGAATCGAACTATCCATTTAATATAAAGCTCGGCCAACTTTGATGATGTCCTAGCTGATTTGACAGGAAATAAACCTTGCACGTTTGTTCAAGCGATCCATGATGACCCAAATTCCTTCGTTTCCAGCCTTAGTTCTAGGTAGTCCATCAATAAAATCCATTGATATATGCTCCCACTTCCATGTAGGAACTTCCAATGGCTAAAGCAATCCCCTTGGCTTATTCTGTTCAACTTTCACCAACTGACAGTTCATGCACTTGGAAATAAAATATCCAACATCCTTTTTCATCCCTTCCCAGTAGTAAGATCCCTTCATGTCCTGATACATCTTATTACCACCAGGATGAATAGTCAACTTTGAGTGATGACATTCCCTCAGTACCTCATCTCTCAATCCGTCAATATTAGGAACATCAAGTCAATCTTTCTTTCGAAGCCAACCCTCTCGATCAACATTGAATTCGTTATCTCTTGATTCTAACTTCTGGATAAACTCGACGAGTTTTGTAACGACCCAACTTTCCAGTTTCCTCGGAAGTTGTATCATTATATAAGAAAAGAAATAGATAGAAGAATAGAACTAAGAAAACATTAGAATCTCACAGCGGAACTTGGGACAATATATAATAACCCAAAATATTACATATTAAAAAGTCAAGTACATTTAAAGTACTGGATACATAGGGATACAGGTTACATCGATTACATAATAATCAGTCGTAATACTAACTTGCATAATGATAGTACATAACATCATAACTGAACCAACATTCAGATAATTATACATAACATAAGATAGATAAGCCAACGCTCCAGGGTCTGCCATCCTGCTACTCCAAAGTTACCTTAAAACCTGGATCACTTGTCTACTCATAATAAATATTATGAGTACCCAATAGTTTAAAGAAAACACAGAAAATAAACTCCGGGTCAGTCATGGACTGGTATGAGTAAACGATTTATAAACAAGTTTTAATAAATCACAATGATTCATAAGACCACGCCGTGAATACGGAACGGGTTTTTACCTTATGAGATCAAAACAGTTTGCATATTTAAACCAGATATTATGATAATGTCTAGGGTTTCCACAAATAATTTGTAATCTAGTAAAATGTTTTCATCTCACATTCTACTTAATAATATACAAACAAAACCACTTGGCGCTTAGGGAAATGGATTTCTATCTATGACAAGGTATGGAACAACCTTTCGATCTGTGTACTCTAGAAACGATACACCGGAGTTCGACAAGAACATCTTGCAACTCGGCCACACATGACCGACCACTCATTTCTCTTGAGTGTATTAAATATATTATCACCGACGGTTGGGCCCACATAACCGCAATCCGAAGATATAGAAATGAAAGAAGTAACAATAATGAATATTCTCTAGATGTTGACAATATACCCTAATGGGTGTGACCCACATAGCCATGCTGCCTGCCCGATTTTTGTCATTTCTGGTTGTGAAGCTTGAGGCTGAACGTAACCTGACACTCTTTTGATTTTCTTTGAACGTCACATCGTCAAACCCGCTAATTTACTAATGGACTTCTTCAAAAATATATTACAAGTATAAAGCAAGAGAAACGAATTCCTCTGCCACTCATAACTACGTTTGAAAAGATCAACGTACGTGATTAGTTAGGAGTACTTTGTCAGACGTTCGTCCATACAAGTTGTCTTGGGACTGGACAAACCGAAGGCACTATTCAGTATATCCATCCTAGGAAATCTTTACCTAGGATTTATACAATATCACTTGTATTTTACTCCGTCTTCAATATCTTCAGCATATTTGATTCGTCACGCTTATGCCAATACGGAGTGGTTCTTTGGATAATAATCCAACCGGTCTCTCCATATTAACAACGTTAAAATGGTCGAAAACTTTGATAGTCGATGATTTAACTATCAAATGAAAATACGTGTGCAAACAACAATCTTATTTCCCATTTGAAATTCTATTGATCAATCATAATCATATATATACACATATATATATTCATATTCCTTATTTTCTCTATCTAGAAAATATATGTTATTTACACTGGAAAACATTTCCATTGCTTAATTTACGTATCACTATTATTTCACATCAATCAGTCGCTTACTGTAACTAGTATACGAACAACTTCCTAAGTATAAACCCCAAAGGCCGAAACCAACATCAGATCGATACTCGGGAAATTATTCAACTTACTAATTCTTGTCAGTTTCTAATTTCAGTAATTCTATTTGAATTCCTATTTCACAAATTCACATTTCTTTTAATATTTTTATTTCGAAAAATATTAGTTTAACTCCTTTATTTAATGTCATACTATACTGTATACAAAGCACGGGTCTACAATCTTTCTAGTGAAAAATCTTCTTTTATAAAACCCGGGGTCAACGTTCGGACCTATGATCGACAGTTAATCCTTTCTCTTGATCCAATCTTATTTTATTTATCATTGCTTCGATTTAATAAAATAAACATCTCCTTTACTCAGGTTAAATAATTAAAATTAATTTACAACACGATTATCCCTTTCTCTTGATTCAACTTATCCACCTTTACTTATTACTTGAAATGATTAAATGAAATATTCCCTTTTTATTTGATTTAATTAATTATATGGATAATCAGCTTATACTAATACACTCATATAAATATATTTAGAAGTGTTTGTATAACTTTACATTTGTTCTATTTTCAAATGTTTAGGTTATTTAGAATTTTACTTAAACAAATGTCTGAAATAAAATTAAAACTAAACTTCTCTTCCCTTTTATTCATTTACCAATTTCAATTTAGACGGGCTTGTTTACATCTCCAGCCCATTATTTTTCTTTTTATTTAAAACTTAACCCTATTTTTGCATGCCTACTAAGCCCAATTCCCTTTCTTACATTTTTGTTTTTATTTAATTAAAACCAAACACGGCCCAAATAGATCAGCCCGTCACCCTAAAAGCCTCCTCCATGTTGCTTTCAATTCCGAGACCTGCAGATAAAACTTCCATCCCATTTGCTATTATTCTTCCCTTCATACACCTTATTTATTCCCTATAATGTTCATACGTGATCTAAATTGCAAAAGCCTACTTCTCTGAGCCTGTTCCACCATTTAACTACCGTATAATGCCACATGTCATATATCATGATTCATGAAAAACGACGCCAGTTTATAAATAAGCTTCGGTGAACTTCTACCGAATATTTACTATTCTTTCTATCCCTTATTTCCTAACAGATGGCGAGACCTGTAGGATGAATTCATCCCAAAACATTTGCTCCACTCTTCCTGTTTCTAAAATCATGTTACTAAAGTGCGCATCCCCCTACTACCCTGAGAATCGAATTCGAGACGTTTTGTTTTCATGTTGGCAAGTTTGTTTTAACAGTATGGGATGTTTTGAGTATTCTAACTATATAAACATATAACTCAGCTATGCTATGCAATATAAACATGTAAAATGACTTGTATATATGCATGGATTCAGTCCAGATCTATGTGTGCATTTGTAAGCTAGATCACAACAGTAAATAATCCAAGACAACAAGCTTTTATGTATAATTCAGCGGTAAATCAACCAAAACATAGCATGGCATTCTCAAGCACTTGTAAGCATGAACTAAGGTGAGTTTAGTGAGTGTTTACTCACCGTTAAAATGGCAGGTTGATGGTGTGTTTTAATTTCCAGTTTCCTTCTTCCTTTGCTCGAGTTTATGTGCAGTAAAATGGAAGAAAGGCTCATATATATATATAGGCTAATATATAATGTATTATTTTGGTTTTCCTTTATCATTAATTTACTAAATCCTATATCTTCTAACATTATATATTTGAGCAGAGATTTGCAGCAGAGAATGTTCATATGAAAGCTACATCTTGGTTTGGCCTTTCATGCTCACGGTATGGTGGAGAAAGGATGGCCATACTCTTGGTTTTCACATGATGACAAAGGCCTTAAATGCTTGTCCTTGTTCTAGATGATCCTATAAAATATGTTAAAGTTTCTATGACTGTGAACTCATGTATGGATTTTCTTGGCCTCTACAATTACACCTATTACATGTATTAAATCTTAAATCAATTTGTAAGTAAATCCATGGCATTAAATGCCTGCGGCAAGGCTAGAGAAGAATCATCACACATCCTATAATTTGTTAAGTATTAATTCATTTTGTAATTAGTCCCTTCATACATGTACTTACACTTAGCTATGAAGTAAACTACACATATGGGCCTCGGTTTGGATAGTGTATGGGTGCATTAACATGTGCGTGTGATGGGCTTTAAAATACAGCAGTGCCTTTTGTTTTATTGCGCAAGAATGGTGGAGCTTTGGCCTTTTTATTTGCATGTACTTTGGTGTTTAGCTAGGCCATTGTTGTACTCGAGTTGGTGTGGGTTTTGGAGTATCACTCCACAAAGTTTCTGCTGTGAAAAGCTTACGCACACATGCTGGAGTCCAAACATTAAATTAGTTATGTCTTGTTCTCTTTAAATCACCTAGTTGCTTTGTACCTATTTACTTGACTTGTTCTAGTTTTCTTGCGCAAGAGAAAGTGTTCAAGTGTATGTCTAAAATGGTCGAGTGCACTTGGTCTAGGTAGCTTAGAATAGGTGTAGACTAATGCACACATTATCTAGTTAACAAGTTTTTTTACTTTGTCTCTAAAAATCAAGTTAAACTCTAGTTAAAGGTTTGCAACGTTTTTGCTACGGGGTGTTTGTAATGCTTTAGCTACGGTTCCTTTAGTAACGCTTTGTCACAGCGCTTTAGTAGTGTTGTCATTGCTATGTTTAGTTATACTAATTTAGCTATGCTTTTGGTCGTCGTAAATAAATCTTACTTAACTGTTCTGGCCCTGTAAATGAGTTAAAACATTAATAAGTTAATTTATTAATGTATTGTTAAATTTTAAGTTCATTCACAAATTTGTTTTTCGTCCAGAAATTTCCGGGTCATTACAATCTTTCCCCCTTATAAAAATTTCGTCCTCGAAATTTGTAATTAACATGTAGATTCAAGTTATAATTAAAGTTATAACCTTATATCCATAAATAATCAACACATATCAGCCAATTGTTATTTATCACAGTTATTTCCATAACTAAAACATCTGTTACTATCGTTAGAAAACATTCCCATTACTGCATTACTATTTCTCAATATTCATCAGTTTCTAACCGTAGATCGGTAAGCGAATAACCCTCTAAGTATCTATCCCGAAGACCGGGATCAACATCAGATAAATACTCAGAAAATTATTTAACTAAACCAGTTTCCCATTAGGTTCCAATTTCTTAACTTCATCTTATCTCAAAAATATCATGATTACATTTGAAAAATAAATTCCAAATCATATATACTTCCTTAATTTGAATCGACTCATTCAAATATATTTATTTGCCCCGAATTCTCTTTTTACTCAAATCCAAATTCAACGATTTCTAGTTCCGGTTTTACTTAACTCCGTTAGGTATTATACTAATTAATTCCCAAATTAGTTATCTTCATTTCGGAACTCACCAATTTGATTTTATTCAAATCTTAAAAATCCTAACTTTATTATAGAAAAAATAAGGTACCTTCCATCACTTCTTCCATTTTCACATCCACAGAGGTATATGGCTTATCCATTAAGGCAAAGACTGTTGGTTGCGTTCCTTTCTTCATAAGTGGACAATCCTTAATCATATGTCCAGGCTGATAACACTTATAGCATAAATAGGGTCTGACAGAAGTGTTATCTGGTTCCTGTGGTTCCTGCTGAGGTTGTTGTGGCTTTTCTACTGCTGGCTTCTTACAGAACCTAGCAATGTGACCCTTCTCTTTAAAGTTGTGGCATATGGTGTTTTTGAAATGCTCCTTAGCTTTCTCTCCCATCTCTCCCTTGCCCTTCCAGTTCGGATTAAGTTTCCTCTTCAGAGGATTCTCCTCACTGGCTTCTTCGGTTTGTGCCTTTGCTACTGTCTTCTTCGTGCTTAGTGCTTCATAACGGATTGCCATGTCGACTATGTCGATGAATGGACTCTTCAGATGTCCAATCACCTTATCTTGTAAATTTTCTTTCAAACCGGCTATGAACATTTCGTTCTTCTTGAGCGGTGTATTGATCAGGTCTGGGCCAAAACAAGAGAGTGCGTTGAACTTATCTTCGTACTCTGCTATTGACATGGTTCCCTGCTTCAGATCGATGAAATCTCGGTACATCCTAGTCTTTCCAGCTGCAGGTAAAAATTGAGCCTCAAATTCCTCTTTGAACCTTCCCCAGGAATAATCATTCTCAAAAACGTTCGCAGTCTGTGCGTCCCACCAGATTGTTGTTGCTCCTTGAAGTTGCCACGAAGCCAAAAGTCGTTTTTGTTCATCATTCAAATATTGTCCTTTGAAAATTATTTCACAAGATCTTAGCCACGCTTGGACTTCGATAAAAGATTCTGTTCCTTTGAAAACTTTCCCTCCTAGTGTTTGATATTCCTTACAGATAGTTGCAAAATTCGACCTGGGTTGAACTGGTACAACTGGCATAACTGGCGCAACTGGTATAACTGGTGCAACTTCTTCTGCAGTTTCTACTTGATTCTGAGTAGCGTTACTACAATTGGTAGTGGTGGTTCCACTAGCTCGACCTCTTTGTGCACGGGTAGTCATACTTACTAACCTGAATGTAACAGGTTGACATCAAAACTCGATCGGATATTAAGATACTTGATATATATAAAAATTAAGTCGATCTATCCTAAGTATGTATATTATATATATAATAACATACAAATTTAAAATACGCTCTCTCAACACTCACCCAAAGCCTAGGTATACGATAACCTTAGCTCTGATACCAACTATAACGATCCAACTTTCCAGTTTCCTCGGAAGTTGTATCATTATATAAGAAAAGAAATAGATAGAAGAATAGAACTAAGAAAAACATCAGAATCTCACAGCGGAACTTGGGACAATATATAATAACCCAAAATATTACATATTAAAAAGTCAAGTACATTTAAAGTACTGGATACATAGGGATACAGGTTACATCGATTACATAATAATCAATCGTAATACTAACTTGCATAATGATAGTACATAACATCATAACTGAACCAACATTCGGATAATTATACATAACATAAGATAGATAAGCCAACGCTCCAGGGTCTGCCATCCTGCTACCCCAAAGTTACCTTAAAACCTGGATCACTTGTTACTCATAATAAATATTATGAGTACCCAAGAGTTTAAAGAAAACACAAAAAATAAACTCCGGGTCAGTCATGGACTGGTATGAGTAAACGATTTATAAACAAGTTTTAATAAATCACAATGATTCATAAGACCACGCCGTGAATACGGAACGGGTTTTTACCTTATGAGATCAAAACAGTTTGCATATTTAAACCAGATATTATGATAATGTCTAGGGTTTCCACAAATAATTTGTAATCTAGTAGAATGTTTTCATCTCACATTCTACTTAATAATATACAAACAAAACCGCTTGGCGCTTAGGGAAATGGATTTCCAACTATGACAAGGTATGGAACAACCTTTCGACCAGTGTACTCTAGAAATGATACACCGGAGTTCAACAAGAACATCTTGCAACTCGGCCACACATGACCGACCACTCATTTCTCTTGAGTGTATCGAATATATTATCACCGACGGTTGGGCCCACATAACCGTTATCCGAAGATACAGAAATGAAAGAAGTAACAATAATGAATATTCTCTAGATGATGACAATATACCCTAATGGGTGCGACCCACATAACCATGTTGCCTGCCCGATTTTTGTCATTTTCGGTTGTGAAGCTTGAGGCTAAACGTAACCTGACACTCTTTTGATTTGCTTTGAACGTCACATCATCAAACCCGCTAATTTACTAATTGACTTCTTAAAAAAAAAGCAAGAGAAATGAATTCCTCTGCCACTCATAACTACGTTTGAAAAGATCAACGTACGTGATTAGTTAGGAGTACATTGTTAGACGTTCGTCCATACAACTTGTCCTAGGACTGGACAAACCGAAGGCACTATTCAGTATATCCATCCTAGGAAATCTTTACCTAGGATTTATACAATAGCCCTTGTATTTTACTCCGTCTTCAATTTCTTCAGCATACTTGATTCGTCACGCTTATGCCAATACGGAGTGGTTCTTTGGATAATAATCCAACCGGTCTCTCCATATTAACAACGTTAAAATGGTCAAAAACTTTGATAGTTGGTGATTTAACTATCAAATGAAAATACGTGTGCAAACAACAATCTTATTTCCCATTTGAAATTCTATTGATCAATCATTTTCATATTTATATAAATATATATATATATTTATACATACATATATATATATTCATATTCCTTATTTTCTATGCCTAGAAAATATATGTTATTTACACTGGAAAACATTTCCATAGCTTAATTTACGTATCACTATTCTTTCACATCAATCAGTCGCTGACTGTAACTAGTATGCGAACAACTTCCTAAGTATAAACCCCGAAGGTCAAAACCAACACCAGATCGATACTTGGGAAATTATTCAACTTACTAATTCTTGTCAGTTTCTAATTTCTGTAATTCTATTTGAATTCCTATTTCACAAATTCACATTTCTTTTAATATTTTTATTTTGAAAAATATTAGTTTAACTCCTTTATTTAATGTCATACTATACTGTATACAAAGCACGGGTCTACAATCTTTCTAGTGAAAAATCTTCTTTTATAAAACCCGGGGTCAACGTTTGGATCTATTATCGACAGTTAATCCTTTCTCTTGATCCAATCTTATTTTATTTATCATTGCTTCGATTTAATAAAATAAACATCTCCTTTCCTCAGGTTAAATTATTAAAAATAATTTACAACACGATTATCCCTTTCTCTTGATTCAACTTATCCACCTTTACTTATTACTTGAAATGATTAAATGAAATATTCCCTTTTTATTTGATTTAATTAATTATATGGATAATCAACTTATACTAATACACTCATATAAATATATTTAGAAGTGTTTGTATAATTTACTTTACATTTGTTCTATTTTCAAATGTTTAGGTTATTTAGAATTTTACTTAAACAAATGTCTGAAATAGAATTAAAACTAAACTTCTCTTCCCTTTTATTCATTTACCAATTTCAATTTAGACGGGCCTGTTTACATCTCCAGCCCATTATTTTTCTTTTTATTTAAAATTTAACCTTATTTTTGCATGCCCACTAAGCCCAATTCCCTTTCTTACATTTTTGTTTTTATTTAATTAAAACCAAACACGGCCCAAATAGATCAGCCCGTCACCCTAAAAGCCTACTCCATGTTGCTTTCTGTAACACCCCGTGTATTTTATAACAGTGAAATTCACGAATTAAAGTATAATAAATTTCAAATCAAAGTATTAAGGGAAACGGGATATGCCATTGCGTTCCTCTCGGAAAAATACGCGAAATAGAGTCCGAGTTTTCGAAAAACGGAGCCCGTATGACCAAATTATGGCCCGATGAAATTTCAGAAAATTCAAATTTCGAAAACAGATTTGAATTTCAGCCCAATCAGAGTAGGCGGGAAAATTCCCGCCCAAACCCACCAGGTCGACCTGGGGGTCGACCCTAGGGTCGACCTACCAGGCCAGGTCGACCTGGGAGTCGACCTAGGTGTCGACCTGCCCCAGGCAGGTCGACTCTAGAGTCGACCTGGGGGTCGACTGGGGAGTCGACCTGGTCCCTGAGCCAGGTCGAACCCAGCCCACCCTGTCTGGCCTAGTCTGTGTTTGGTCGATTTTCTGAGCCTTGCCTTGTCACTAGGGCTAGGTGTCAGCTCCTGATTGGCCTCTCCTTTGAACGAACGGCTATTATTAAACCAAGCTTCATCGACGGTCTAAATCAACTCACAAACTCTATAAAAAGGACCTAAGACTAACCCTAATTCACCCAAACTAAAATGGAGATGAGACCGTCATGTTGCTAAGGAGAGACTAAGGATAGCCGTCAGAATTAGAGAGGCAATTAGGAGATAATTCAAAGCTTAAAGCAACGTTAATCAAATCAAAGCAACGCCTACAACAAAGAATAGCATCTCCAAATTCAGAATTCAGATTCCTGAATTGAAGATTCGTCATACGTTGTAAGTAGAGTGCTATTCCGATGTGAATTAAATAATTGTGTTGATTTGTGTAAAGTAAGAAATGGAATTGTGGCGATAATAATCTATATTTGTACGTTGCTTTGATGCTAAACGATTTGGGAATATTATGGTATACGATTGAATATTTGCAAGTACGCGATTTGCGTTGGAAGTTAACAACGAAATGGAATTGTGGCGATAATAACTTATATTTGTATGTCGTTTTGATTTTAAACGATTTGGCAATGCTATGGTGTACGATTGGATTCATACAAGTATATGGTTTATGTTGAAAACCACATGTTGTGGAATTTTAATTGGGATTCATGCAAGCATATGATTCATGTTGAAAATAACAACTATATGTTGTAATAGTTTATTTGAAATTCATGCAAGTCTATGATTTATTGTTATGCCAACATGATGTATAATTCTATGGTCATCTTTAGTGTAATTTGGTCCATTTGAGTATTATGATTCATATGAAGTTATGTTGGAATTGGCATTATAGTTCAAGTATAAAAAATCATGCTTTTGTGATAGTGACAAAAGCAAGCATCTTTGTGAACTTGTATTAATTTTATGAACATGACTAAACTATGTTTGTTATTATGCCCAATTGAAAAACATGTTTTTAGGCTTATGTTGTTATCATAATCATATGATAATATATGTGACACATAAGTTACATTGGAATTACATTAGAATTACATTCCACTTGCAAGTTTACATAGATAGAATAAAAACCATGATTTAAGTTTAGGTATGTTTATGCTATAATTCTATAAATGGATTAAAAACCATGATTCATATAAGAATTAGGTTGGGATAATTCTAGTTGAACCATACTTTTGTATTAGTGACAAAAGTAAGTACCTTTTTGTTAGCATGTAGCGATTTTATGAACATGATTAGTTTATATTATGCCTAAATAAAAATATAGGCTTATATTTCTAGTCAAGACCATGTGCCAATAATAATGATATCTAATTTAGTTAGATTCTTAATTTCAAGTTTACATGGTTAGTTGAACCTATGATTCATGTTTAAGTATTATTTATGCCATGATTACATGAATAGAATGATTCATGTTTAAGTATTGTTTATGCCATAATCATATGAATAGAATGATTCATGTTTAAGTATTGTTCATGCCATAATCACATGAATAGAATGATTCATGTTTAAGTATTGTTTATGCCATAATCATATGAATAGAATGATTCATGTTTAAGTATTGTTCATGCCATAATCAAATGAATAGAATAATTCATGTTTAAGTATTATTTATGCCATAATCATATGAATAGAATAATTCGTGTTTAAGTACTGTTTATGCCATAATCATATGAATAGAATGATTCATGTTTGAGTATTGTTTATGCCACAATCATATGAATAGAATGATTCATGTTTAAGTATTTTCTATGCCATAATCATATGAATAGAATGATTCATGTTTGAGTATTGTTTATGCCACAATCATATGAATAGAATGATTCATGTTTAAGTATTTCCTATGCCATAATTATATGAATAGGATGATTCACGTTTAAGTATTGTTTATGCTATAATTATATGGATAAAATGATTCATGTTATGCCATGATTATATGATGTTACAATTACAAGTTCACATGTGCCTACTTTATGTTAATTGAATCGTTCGTTGCAAGTTCATGCGTTCACACTCCCCTCTTTCATGTTACCAGATAAACACCATGTTATAAGCCTCCCCTTTTCATATGGCTAAATTGGGTTTAAGTGTTAAACCCAACACACCTTACATTGGAGCGAACATACAAAACGGGGGTAATGACGTTTGGGCTAAAATATAGAACATATGTGTTGGCATGTTTGACGCATGCCAACAACCTTGAAAAACAATTAAGTGGCATAAATAAATCTTAATCAATAAAGATGAATTTGAATAATGGGCCGCAAATATTTACATATAAAAAGAAAAGAGACAAAATGTGTAAATGTAGAAAATACGATGTGTTTAACCCGAGGTTGGATTGAGTTGTGATGTAAACCTGCCCGGAACCGCCCGGCTGTCCAGTAGTCACAACAATACCTATCCAATGTGGGTGGTTAAACACGGAGCCCAATAAGGACCCGAGGTTAGACTGAGTTGTGGCGTAAGACTGCCCGGACCCAACCGGCAACAGGCAGCCACAACAATACCTGTCTAATGTGGAAGGTCAAGGCTTTAAGAAGACAATTAAGGCTGAGTCAGGATTGATAGGATTAAGTGAATTAAGACTTAATCAAAATGGAACATGCTAAACTAAACAGACTGATTGGGGGTTAGGTTTATAAAACACTTAACCAACTTAGCATGTTGGCTAGAAATAGAAAAACCTAGTAGCGGGGGACCCTTTTCAGCAGTAACCCTACAAGGTATCATGATAACCTGAAACTAGGCAGGGTGGGGCACGATTACTGGGCTGACTGTAAGAGGTCAAATCGACGGCGGTGGTGCAGCAGTGTAGGTTCTAACGGGGTGCGGGCGTGCACACACTCCGGCGCAGAAAAATAAGGCACTGGGCACCAGTAGCATACCTGTGCATTCTAGGATTGTGTCGGGCCGCCACCATGGGACTTGATACACCCCATGGTGGGACCAGCATAGGTAACTACAACATCGGGGGCCGTAAGACACATGTAACTATGCGAGTAGGAGCCGATCATCAGAAAAAGGATCACTTCACCCTGATTATGGGGTGCCTGTTGGGAACTAGTTTATATGAGTACAGAGATTAATATGGGGTACGATAGTATATTCGACCCTAAACAACTTAACTTGGTTTATGGTGCTTTCCCATTTCTAGTTTATACTTATCATACCCAGTTCTTTATTCATAGACTGAATAGTCCTAGACTTACTCAGGCTTTATGTCTGACTCTACTTTTCTTTCGTCTTCTTTTCTTCCGTTTCCCCCCCCCCCCCAGGTCCACAGGGAGGGAATACCGCAGCTTGACCAGCCTTCATATCCAGCTTGAAGAGAAAGAATGTATTGCTTGGATCTTTTCGTTTTGGACTATGGCTTTGGACAGCAATTATGGGACTTTTGCAGTTTATTTATGTTTTCTTTATGCTTCTTTAAATAATGTAATCAAGACAGTTATGAAGATTTTATGTTTTTGGAAGTATTGTAAGACAATTATGGTATGGTTGGTGTAACACGTATTTTAAATCCAATAAAAGTTGTTGTTTTCCGCTGTTCAAAAATATGTGTTATTATATCTTTCTTGTATATCTGTGATTTATACTTATAAACCTCCACCAAAATTAGGGCATTCCCTTTGAGAGTGACCCTAACGGAGGTGGGGTGTTTCACTTGCTATCAGAGCATAGGTTTACCAGATAAGATAAAAAGTTTTGAAAATTTATTTTCAAAAAGGAAATTTAAAGAAGCATTTTTAAAAGATAAAATATTATTTTATTTTAAAAGGCAAAGCCCCCCCAAAGCCATAGGTACTATCTCTTATCCTTCGTTTTGAATCTATCCTTTCTGTTTCAGCATGTCTGGAGACCTTACTCCCCAGCTGCTGACGCTTTCACTCCTCCTCCTCCACGTGAACCAGCAAGCGGAAGAGTCCCAGAGTAGGAAGACGAATAATAGTCAAACAAGAAAGGATCGTAACAGTAATAACAAGAAACGAGAAAAAAGGAAATGTTGTTTCTGCGGAATTCTTGGACACCTGGAGGGAGACTGCAGGAAGAAGAAGAGGAGGATGAGTGCTACTTGCTTTCAGTGTAGGGAGACAGGCCACTGGGCTAGGGACTGCCCAAGGAAGAAGGAGACAAAGGCGGAAAACTCTCAAGGGAAGAAAGAGGGTTTACAGCTTAAGAAGACAGACTTTAAGAAGGGCGGGAAAGACAACAAGTCCCAAGAGAAGAGGAAGTGTAAATTCTGTGGCAAAGTGGGGCACTTAGTGAAAGATTGCCGGAAAAAGAAGGCCAAGATGAACGGCGGGTGCTTTTCTTGCGGTGAGACAGGCCACATGGCTAAGGATTGCCCAAAGAAACGAGGACAGGGGCAGAGGGCTGGATCCACCTCAGGGGCACAAGTTCATGTGCTAGAGGCGCCACCTCTGCAACAGCGAGGTATAAATACTTCTGTAGAAAGTGTAGTTTATCTTTATGATCATCCCGTTCGCACTTTATTTGATTCTGGCGCATCACACTCCTTTATCTCGTCTGCTTTAGTAGAATCTCTGCACCTAAGAACTAGTATGGTAGAGGACCCCTTAATTGTTTCAAACCCAATTGGGGGCCCAGCTCATTTGTCTATGATCTGTTTGGGATTGAAAATTTCTATTCTAAGCGTAGAATTTAAATGTAGTGCCTTTGTTTTGGGCTTTTCGGGATATGGTTTGATTTTGGGCATGGATTGGCTATCCAGTAATGGGGCCATCCTTGATTGTGAAAAAAGGGTTGTTCGGCTCCTGACCCAGCTCGGTAACACTTTGGAAATTTCTTGTAATCCCTCGTATGCGGTTATGCTTAGTTACCTTGAATCGCTAGATGCCTCCGTTGAAAATTTGCAATCGGTTAGAGTGGTCCGGGAATATCCGGATGTCTTCGAAGAGGTGAAGGGCTTGCCTCCGAAGCGGGAGATAGACTTCCGCATATACCTTGTAGATAAAGCAAAGCCCGTTGCATTGCCCGTTAGACACATGGCTCCACGGGAAAGGAAAGAGCTTAGTAAACAGATTAAAGAGCTTCTAGAAAAGGGGTTCATTAGGAGGAGCATTTCAGAATGGGGCGCTCCAGTGGTGTTCGCCACTAAGGCAGAAGGTTCATTTCGCTTATGCATGAGTTGTGGAGAATCACCTTAGTAAGTACACTTGGCAACATGGTTGGCATTTATTTCCGAGAGATAGTTCTTCTACGTGGAATACCTGATAGTAAGTGGACGAGATCCAAGATTCACTAGTGAATTTTGGAGAGCTTGCATGAAACCATGAGTACGCCGTTATGTTTGAGCCGAGTATACTAGAAGTAGAGTAAGTGAAAGAGGAACGAGAGGCAACAGTGAAATAGGTTCCAACTCAAATTTTGGAAACAAGAATTAAGAAGCTACAAAATTGTGAAGTTACAGACGGATAAAGCATAATGGAGTTAAGCTCAAGGAAATGCGACTTAGAAGATTGAAGACTAGATTCGTGCATCATATCTCTTCTTAAGAGTATATCTTTGATCCCTCTCTTCCTGTAGAGCTTACTTGCATGCTATCTTTTGTGTATATCCTCTCGGTCCCATTCTCAATTCAATTTCTGTTGCAGACCCCATAGGGAGTATGACTCATCTGTTAGTAACACATATTGGGGCTTGAGGGTGTTCGTTGGTTTGACTAAACTTTTTGGGTTTTATAGGTTGGTCTTAGGAAGGGACTCCCTTGTGACCTAAAAGGAGTCCATCATGCTTAGTTTCCTAGAATCTAGTGGTTGGGTTGAGTAATTCTTTGGGTGTCAGTCTGATGTTGATTTCGGTCTTCGGGGCTGATGCTTAGAGAGTTCTTCTCCTAATCAATATATATGTGGCATAGATTTCCAGTTTTGACATTGCCTAATGGGCACAAAGTTTTTACTTGCTTCTGTCATTCGACTATACCTTTAGGTAGGACCACTCCCTATCATTGAGTAAATTGGGAAAATGGCCTATAGATTAAAGCTACTCGAAAAATTGGCTGGAGTTCACAACGTCTTTCACGTTTCACATCTCCGAAAATGTCTACATGAGTCTGCTGAAGTGGTAGAGCCAAATATCCTAGAAGAAGCTGAAGTGGAACGCGAAGCAACCGTAAGGAAAGTTCCAACCCGCATATTAGGAACGGAAATGAAGAAGCTACGCAACCGCGAAGTCAAGCTCGTCAAAGTTCAGTGGAGCGACGCCGAAGGAGATGCAACTTGGGAAACTGAAGCTAAAATACGCGCAGCCTACCCTTTCCTTTTCGAGGGTACATCTTTGATCTTTCCTTTTTTCCTTAAGTTGCGCTTTTATCTATCTTTTTAGGTATATCTCCTCGACCTTATCTTTTAGGAAGAAACCCTTTGGATGGAAACATGTAATTGAAACATGTTATGGATGATGGTTGCAAGTGGTTGCAAGTGATTGCTAGTGGTTGCTCGTGGTTGCATATACACACACAATCTAGGTTTTAGATCGGCTCAATCACTTCATATTGCATATGCATATATGTTTGCATTCGTATATGGTTGAACTTTAATGTGTTGTCATATGGATGTTGCATTTGTATGAATGATTGTGCACTCATGTAGAATCATGAATAGGAGGATTTGCATACATAATGGATTCATAGCACTTACATAATTCGCATTAAGGAGGTCAACTGAATCAGTAGACCGCCTGATTTTGCATTAGATAAGTACATGTACACACACACTTCACATATTATCATGAAGCATTAGAAGACTTTTAAGGATAATGGATGCTCGTGTTTGATGGATGAGTAGATGGATGTTTGGATGTTAGGATGTACATTCTTCCTGAACTTGAAGATTTCGGGACGAAATCATTTTAAGTGGGGGAGAATGTAACACACCGTGTATTTTATAACAGTGAAATTCACGAATTAAAGTATAATAAATTTCAAATCAAAGTATTAAGGGAAACGGGATATGCCATTGCGTTCGTCTCGGAAAAATACGTGAAATAGAGTCCGAGTTTTTGAAAAACGGAGCCCGTATGACCAAATTATGGCCCGATGAAATTTCAGAAAATTCAAATTTCGAAAACAGATTTGAATTTCAGCCCAATCAGAGTAGGCGGGAAAATTCCCGCCCAAACCCACCAGGTCGACCTGGGGGTCGACCCTAGGGTCGACCTGCCAGGCCAGGTCGACCTGGGAGTCGACCTAGGTGTCGACCTGCCCCAGGCAGGTCGACTCTAGAGTCGACCTGGGGGTCGACTGGGGAGTCGACCTGGCCCCTGAGCCAGGTCGAACCCAGCCTACCCTGGCTGGCCTAGTCTGTGTTTGGTCGATTTTCTGAGCCTTACCTTGTCACTAGGGCTAGGTGTCAGCTCCTGATTGGCCTCTCCTTTGAACGAACGGCTATTATTAAACCAAGCTTCATCGACGGTCTAAATCAACTCACAAACTCTATAAAAAGGACCTAAGACTAACCCTAATTCACCCAAACTAAAACGGAGATGAGACCGTCATGTTGCTAAGGAGAGACTAAGGATAGCCGTCAGAATTAGAGAGACAATTAGGAGATAATTCAAAGCTTAAAGCAACGTTAATCAAATCAAAGCAACGCCTACAACAAAGGATAGCATCTCCAAATTCAGAATTCAGATTCCTGAATTGAAGATTCGTCATACGTTGTAAGTAGAGTGCTATTCCGATGTGAATTAAATAATTGTGTTGATTTGCGTAAAGTAAGAAATGGAATTGTGGCGATAGTAATCTATATTTGTACGTTGCTTTGATGCTAAACGATTTGGGAATATTATGGTATACGATTGAATATTTGCAAGTACGCGATTTGCGTTGGAAGTTAACAACGAAATGGAATTGTGGCGATAATAACTTATATTTGTATGTCGTTTTGATTTTAAACGATTTGGCAATGCTATGGTGTACGATTGGATTCATACAAGTATATGGTTTATGTTGAAAACCACATGTTGTGGAATTTTAATTGGGATTCATGCAAGCATATGATTCATGTTGAAAATAACAACTATATGTTGTAATAGTTTATTTGAAATTCATGCAAGTCTATGATTTATTGTTATGCCAACATGATGTATAATTCTATGGTCATCTTTAGTGTAATTTGGTCCATTTGAGTATTATGATTCATATGAAGTTATGTTGGAATTGGCATTATAGTTCAAGTATAAAAAATCATGCTTTTGTGATAGTGACAAAAGCAAGCATCTTTGTGAACTTGTATTAATTTTATGAACATGACTAAACTATGTTTGTTATTATGCCCAATTGAAAAACATGTTTTTAGGCTTATGTTGTTATCATAATCATATGATAATATATGTGACACATAAGTTACATTGGAATTACATTAGAATTACATTCCACTTGCAAGTTTACATAGATAGAATAAAAACCATGATTTAAGTTTAGGTATGTTTATGCTATAATTCTATAAATGGATTAAAAACCATGATTCATATAAGAATTAGGTTGGGATAATTCTAGTTGAACCATACTTTTGTATTAGTGACAAAAGTAAGTACCTTTTTGTTAGCATGTAGCGATTTTATGAACATGATTAGTTTATATTATGCCTAAATAAAAATATAGGCTTATATTTCTAGTCAAGACCATGTGCCAATAATAATGATATCTAATTTAGTTAGATTCTTAATTTCAAGTTTACATGGTTAGTTGAACCTATGATTCATGTTTAAGTATTATTTATGCCATGATTACATGAATAGAATGATTCATGTTTAAGTATTGTTTATGCCATAATCATATGAATAGAATGATTCATGTTTAAGTATTGTTCATGCCATAATCACATGAATAGAATGATTCATGTTTAAGTATTGTTTATGCCATAATCATATGAATAGAATGATTCATGTTTAAGTATTGTTCATGCCATAATCAAATGAATAGAATAATTCATGTTTAAGTATTATTTATGCCATAATCATATGAATAGAATAATTCGTGTTTAAGTACTGTTTATGCCATAATCATATGAATAGAATGATTCATGTTTTAGTATTGTTTATGCCACAATCATATGAATAGAATGATTCATGTTTAAGTATTTTCTATGCCATAATCATATGAATAAAATGATTCATGTTTGAGTATTGTTTATGCCACAATCATATGAATAGAATGATTCATGTTTAAGTATTTCCTATGCCATAATTATATGAATATGATGATTCACGTTTAAGTATTGTTTATGCTATAATTATATGGATAAAATGATTCATGTTATGCCATGATTATATGATGTTACAATTACAAGTTCACATGTGCCTACTTTATGTTAATTGAATCGTTCGTTGCAAGTTCATGCGTTCACACTCCCCTCTTTCATGTTACCTGATAAACACCATGTTATAAGCCTCCCCTTTTCATATGGCCAAATTGGGTTTAAGTGTTAAACCCAACACACCTTACATTGGAGCGAACGTATAAAACGGAGGTAATGACGTTTGGGCTAAAATATAGAACATATGTGTTGGCATGTTTGACGCATGCCAACAACCTTGAAAAACAATTAAGTGGCATAAATAAATCTTAATCAATAAAGATGAATTTGAATAATGGGCCACAAATATTTACATATAAAAAGAAAAGAGACAAAATATGTAAATGTAGAAAATACGATGTGTTTAACCCGAGGTTGGATTGAGTTGTGATGTAAACCTGCCCGGAACCGCCCGGCTGTCCAGTAGTCACAACAATACCTATCCAATGTGGGTGGTTAAACACGGAGCCCAATAAGGACCCGAGGTTAGACTGAGTTGTGGTGTAAGACTGCCCGGACCCAACCGACAACAGGCAGCCACAACAGTGCCTGTCTAATGTGGGAGGTCAAGGCTTTATGAAGACAATTAAGGCTGAGTTAGGATTGATAGGATTAAGTGAATTAAGACTTAATCAAAACGGAACATGCTAAACTAAACAGACTGATTGGGGGTTAGGTTTATAAAACACTTAACCAACTTAGCATGTTGGCTAGAAATAGAAAAACCTAGTAGCGGGGGACCCTTTTCAGCAGTAACCCTACAAGGTATCTTGATACCCTGAAACTAGGCAGGGTGGGGCACGATTACTGGGCTGACTGTAAGAGGTCAAATCGACGGCGGTGGTGCAGCAGTGTAGGTTCTAACGGGGTGCGGGCGTGCACACACTCCGGCGCAGAAAAATAAGGCACTGGGCACCAGTAGCATACCTGTGCATTCTAGGATTGTGTCGGGCCGCCACCATGGGACTTGATACACCCCATGGTGGGACCAGCATAGGTAACTACAACATCGGGGGCCGTAAGACACATGTAACTATGCGAGTAGGAGCCGATCATCAGAAAAAGGATCACTTCACCCTGATTATGGGGTGCCTGTTGGGAACTAGTTTATATGGGTACAGAGATTAATATGGGGTACGATAGTATATTCGACCCTAAACAACTTAACTTGGTTTATGGTGCTTTCCCATTTCTAGTTTATACTTATCATACCCAGTTCTTTATTCATAGACTGAATAGTCCTAGACTTACTCAGGCTTTATGTCTGACTCTACTTTTCTTTCGTCTTCTTTTCTTCCGTTCCCCCCCAGGTCCACAGGGAGGGAATACCGCAGCTTGACCAGCCTTCATATCCAGCTTGAAGAGAAAGAATGTATTGCTTGGATCTTTTCGTTTTGGACTATGGCTTTGGACAACAATTATGGGACTTTTGCAGTTTATTTATGTTTTCTTTATGCTTCTTTAAATAATGTAATCAAGACAGTTATGAAGATGTTATGTTTTTGGAAGTATTGTAAGACAATTATGGTATGGTTGGTGTAACACGTATTTTAAATCCAATAAAAGTTGTTGTTTTCCGCTGTTCAAAAATATGTGTTATTATATCTGTCTTGTATATCTGTGATTTATACTTATAAACCTCCACCAAAATTAGGGCATTCCCTTTGAGAGTGACCCTAACGGAGGTGGGGTGTTTCACTTTCAATTCCGAGACCTGCAGATAAAACTTCCATCCCATTTGCTATTATTCTTCCCTTCATACACCTTATTTATTCCCTACAATGTTCATACGTGATCTAAATTGCAAAAGCCTACTTCTCTGAGCCTGTTCCACCATTTAACTACTGTATAATGCCACGTGTCCTATATCATGATTCATGAAAAACGACGTCAGTTTATAAATAAGCTTCGGTGAACTGCTACCGAATATTTACTATTCTTTCTATCCCTTATTTCCTAACAGATGCCGAGACCTGTAGTATGAATTCATCCCAAAACATTTGCTCCACTCTTCCTGTTTCTAAAATCATGTTACTGAAGTGCGCATCCCGCTACTACCCTGAGAATCGAATTCGAGACGTTTTGTTTTCATGTTGGCATGTTTTTTTTAATAGTATGGGATGTTTTGAGTATTCTAACTATATAAACATATAACTCAGCTATGCTATGCAATATAAACATGTAAAATGACTTGTATATACGCATGGATTCAGTCCAGATCTATTTGTGCATCTGTAAGTTAGATCACAGCAGTAAATAATCCAAGATAGCAAGCTTTTATGTATAACTCAGCGGTAAATCAACCAAAACATAGCATGGCATTCTCAAGCAATTGTAAGCATGAACTAAGGTGAGTTTAGTGATGTTTACTCACCGTTAAAATGGAAGGTTGATGGTGTGTTTTAATTTCTAGTTTCCTTCTTCCTTTGCTCGAGTTTATGTGCAGTAAAATGGAAGAAAGGCTCACATATATATAGGCTAATATATAATGTATTATATTGGTTTTCCTTTATCATTAATTTACTAAATCCTATATCTTCTAACATCATATATTTGCGCAGAGATTTGTAGCAGAGAATGTTCATATGAAAGCTACATCTGGGTTTGGCATTTCATGCTCACGGTATGGTGGAGAAAGGATGGCCATACTCTTGGTTTTCACATGATGACAAAGGCCTTAAATGCTTGTCCTTCTTCTAGATGATCCTATAAAATATGTTATAGTTTCTATGGTTGTGAACTCATGTATGGATTTGCTTGGCCTCTACAATTACACCTATTACATGTATTAAATCTTAAATCAATTTGTAAGTAAATCCATGGCATTAAATGCATGCGGCAAGGCTAGAGAAGAATCATCACACATCCTATAATCTGTCAAGTATTAATTCATTTTGTAATTAGTCCCTTCATACATGTACTTACACTTAGCTATGAAGTAAACTACACAAATGGGCCTTGGTTTGGATAGTGTATGGGCGCATTAACATGTGCGTGTGATGGGCTTTAAACTACAGCAGTGCCTTTTGTTTTATTGCGCAAGAATGGTGGAGCTTTGGCCTTTTTATTTGCATGTACTTTGGTGTCTAGTTAGGCCATTGTTGTACTCGAGTTGGTGTGGGTTTTGGAGTATCACTCCACAAAGTTTCTGCTGTGAAAAGCTTGCGCACACATGCTGGAATCCAAACATTAAATTAGCTATGTCTTGTTCTCTTTAAATCACCTAGTTGCTTTGTACCTATTTACTTGACTTGTTCTAGTTTTCTTGCGCAAGAGAAAGGGTTCAAGTGTATGTCTAAAATGGTCGAGTGCACTTGGTCTAGGTAGCTTAGAATAAGTGTAGACTAATGCACACGTTATCTAGTTAACAAGCTTTTTACTTTGTCTCTAAAAATCAAGTTAAACTCTAGTTAAAGGTTTGCAACGTTTTTGCTACGGGGTGTTTGTAATGCTTTAGCTACGGTTCCTTTTGTAACGCTTTGTCATAGCGCTTTAGTAGTGTTGTCATTGCTATATTTAGTTATACTTACGTTGTACTGATTTAGCTATGCTTTTGGTCGTCGTAAATAAATCTTACTTAATTGTTCTGGCCCTGTAAATGAGTTAACACATTAATAAGTTAATTTATTAATGTATTGTTAAACTTTAAGTTCATTCACAAATTTGTTTTTCGTCCAGAAATTTCCGAGTCATTACAAGTTTTGCATCTCACTTTTGGATTTCTCCAATCCTTTCAATAATAGTAGGTCTTATCGACAAGTTTGCTAACGTTTCAGGTTCCAACTCACACCTTGGCCTAAAATCAAACCCTACCAAAAACTAGAGGCTCTTTCATTTTGAAAACATTTCTCTCAATCCTGCATGTCTATGACTCACTATCCTTTACCACCCTTAACTAGTGGATTCCTCTTGCCGAATCAATCTAGGAAAACACTTTGGCTTCGAAGCTGATCGAGTAAGTCATCGATCCTCGGTAGCAAAAACTTGTTCTTCTTGGTCACCTTGTTCATCTCACAATAGTCCACACACAATCTCAAAGATCCATCAGCCTTTCTTGCAAACACAACTGGTGCACCCTATTTGGATACACCCCTCCGAATGAATCCTTTTACCAAAAGGTCATGAACTTGCACCTCTAACTCTCGTTGTTCCTTAGGCGCCATCCGCCTAAGAGGCATAAGAATAGGTCTAGCACCCTCAACCAAATCGATCCTAAACTCGTTCTCATGATGCGGCGGCAACCCTTTGACCTTGTCAAAGACATCCTCAATCCTATTTTCGATCAGCACAGATGGCAAGTCGTCCTGTGGAATCCCAAGAAATATAAAAAGCTTACGAAGACACCATCTTTGGTCTTACACCGAATCAAAACTTTTCGCCCTTCCAGATCCCCGACTCTTACCTGAATCTTCTCGCAATTCACTCTTGCCACATACCACTTGAGCCAATCCATGCCCAAGATGATCCCAAACCCAACGAAGTTCAAAACAAAGCAATCATACATGAAGGAGAAACCATGACTCGACAACACCAAACCATGACAAATAATACATAAACTGGATGAACCGCCAACTGGATTAGTCACGATCAATAGTCTATCACAAATATCTAGTTCCAAACCCAAGCGGCACATAAGCTCATGACAGATCAAAGAATGTGATGCTCGAGTATAAGACAACACACGAACTGAAACACCATTAATTGAAAGAGTTCCTTGAATGACGACACCCTTTCCCTTTTCCTCTATGGTAGGAGCTCTTGAAGAAGACAACACCACTTCCAAAGCATAAGCCTTAACTATCTGTTTTCCCTTAGCCGGGTCCAAACAGTCTTTCTTGAGATGCCCAGTCTCGCCATAGTTGCGACTCTTCCTCTCAACCTTTGGATTCATGCTCTCATTAGCAAAATTACCTTTCTTTTGGCAGTTAAAGCAAACCACCTCACTCTTTGGCTTCTTCTTTCCATCCTTTCCTTTCTGATGTTGCTGCTTCCTCTTCATATTGTTATTACCACCCGGCGGTGGTTTCTATGCCTCCTTGGTTGCAGCAATAATAGTTCCTTCCTTTGGAAACAAGCTTTCATGTCTTACGGCTTTTTCCACAATCTTCTTATATGGATCATCAAGATGATCCACCAATGGTCTCCCAATGTAGGTATCCATACCCATCACAAACTTCTCATTCTTCTGAGAAGGAAAATCAATGTACGAACGAGCATACTTCGACAAAGCCTCGAAGTCAGAAACATAATGAAACACCCCACCTCCGTTAGGGTCACTCTCAAAGGGAATGCCCTAATTTTGGTGGAGGTTTATAAGTATAAGTCACAGATATACAAGACAGATATAAGAATACATATTTTTGAACAGTAGAAACCAACAACAACTTTTATTTCATTAAAATACGTGTTACACAAGCCATGCCATAATTGTCTTACAATACTTCCAAAAACATAACATCTTCATAACTGTCTTGATTACATTATTTAAAGAAGCATAGAGAAAACATAAATAAACCGCAAAAGTCCCATAATTGCTGTCCAAAGCCATAGTCCAAAACGGAAAAGATCCTAGCAATACATTCTTTCTCTTCAAGCTGGATGTGAAAACTGGTCAAGCTGCGGTATTCCCTCCCTGTGGACCTGGGGGGGGACGAAAGAAAAGAAGGCGAAAGAAAAGTAGAGTCAGACAGAAAGCCTGAGTAAGTCTAGGACTATTCAGTCTATGAATAAAGAACTGGGTATGATAAGTATAAACTAGAAATGGGAAAGCACCATAAACCAAGTTAAGTTGTCTAGGGTCGAATATACTATCGTACCCCATATTAATCTCTGTACCCATATAAACTAGTTCCCAACAGGCACCCCATAATTAGGGTGAAGTGATCCATTTTATGATGATCGTCTCCTACTCGCATAGTTACATGTGTCTTACGGCCCCCGATGTTGTAGTTACCTATGCTGGTCCCACCATGGGGTGTATCAAGTCCCATGGTGGCGGCCCGACACAATCCTAGAATGCACAGGTATGCTACTGGTGCCCAGTGCCTTATTCTTCTGCATCGGAGTGTGTGCACGCCCACACCCCGTTAGAACCTACACTGCTGCACCACCGCCGTCGATTTGACCTCTTACAGTCAACCCAGTAATCGTGCCCCACCCTGCCTAGCTTCAGGGTATCATGATACCTTGTAGGGTTACTGCTGAAAAGGGTCCCCCGCTACTAGGTTTTCTATTTCTAGCCAACATGCTAAGTTGGTTAAGTGTTTTATAAACCTAACCCCCAATCAGTCTGTTTAGTTTAGCATGTTCCATTTTGATTAAGTATTAATATAATTTACTTAATCCTATCAACCCTGACTCAGCCTTAATTGTCTTATCAAAGCCTTGACCTCTCACATTAGAAAGGTATTGTTGTGGCTGCCTGTTGCCGGTTGGGTCCGGGCAGTCTTACGCCACAACTCAGTCTAACCTCGGGTCCTTATTGGGCTCCGTGTTTAACCACCCACATTGGATAGGTGTTGTTGTGACTACTAGACAGCCGGGCGGTTCCGGGCAGGTTTACATCACAACTCAATCCAACCTCGGGTTAAACACATCGTATTTTCTACATTTACTTATTTTGTCTCTTTTCTTTTTATATGTAAATATTTGCGGCCCATTATTCAAATTCATCTTTATTGGTTAAAATTTATTTATGCCACTTAATTGTTTTTCAAGGTTATTGGCATGCGTTAAACATGCCAACACCTATGTTGTATATTTTAGCCCAAACGTCATTACCCCCGTTTTATACATTCGCCCCAATGTAAGGTGCGTTGGGTTTAACACTTAAACCCAATTTAGCCATATGAAAAGGGGAGGCTTATAACATGGTGTTTATAAGGTAACATAAAAAGGGGTGTGTGAACGCATGAACTTGCAACATAACGATTCAATTAACATAAGGTAGGCACATGTGAACTTGCAATTGTAACAACATATAATATAAGCAATACTTAAACATGAATCATTCTATTCACATAATCATGGTATAAACAAAACATGAATCATTCTATTCATGTAGTCATGGCATAAATAATACTTAAACATGAACCATTCTAATCATGTAATTATGGCATAATCATAATTGAACATGAGTCCTTCTATTCATATAGTCATGGCATAAACATAATTGAACATGAATCCTACTATTCATATAATCATGATTTTTATCCTATCTATGTAACTTGTAAGTGGGATGTAATTCTAGTGTAATTCTAATGTAACTTATGTGTCAAATATATTATCATATGATTATGATAACAACCTAAGCCTAAAAACATGTTTCCAACTAGGCATAATAACAAACATAGTTTAGTCATGTTCATAAAATTAATACAAGCTTACAAAGATGTTTGCTTTTGTCACTATCACAAAAACATGATTTTTATACTTGAACTATAATGCCAATTCCAACATAACTTCATGTGAATCATAATACTCAAATGGACCAAATTACACTAAAGATGACCATAGAATTATACATCATGTTGGCATAACAATAAATCATAGACTTGCATGAATTTCAAACAAACTATTACAACATATAGTTGTTATTCTCAACATGAATCATATACTTGCAATTATCAAATGGGTGTTGTAAATAACTACCACAAACATGTAGTTTCCAATATGAATCATATGCTTGCATGAATCCCAATTAAAAATTCCACAACATGTGGTTGTCAACATAAACCATATACTTGTATGAATCCAATCGTACATCATAGCATTGCCAAATCGTTTAGAATCAAAATAACATACAAATATAAGTTATTATCGCCACAATTCCATTTCGTTGTTAACTTCCAACGCAAATCGCGTACTTGCAAATATCCAATCGTATACCATAATATTCCCAATTCGTTTAGCATCAAAGCAACATACAAATATAGATTATTATCGCCACAATTCTATTTCTTACTTTACACAAATCAACACAATTATTTAATTCACATCGGAATAGCACTCTACTTACAACGTATGACGAGTCTTCAATTCAGGAATCTGAATTCTGAATTTGGAGATGTTATCCTTTGTTGTAGGTGTTGCTTTGATTTGATTAACATTGCTTTAAGCTTTGAATTATCTCCTAATTGTCTCTCTATTTCTGACGGCTATCCTCAGTCTCTCCTCAGCAGCATGGCGGTCTCATCTCCATTTTAGTTTGTGTAAATTAGGGTTAGTCTAAGGTCCTTTTTATAGAGTTTGTGAGTTGATTTAGACCGTCGATGGAGCTTGGTTTAATAATAGCCGTTCGTTCAAAGGAGAGACCAACCAGGAGCTGACACCTAGCCCTAGTGACAAGGCAAGGCTCAGAAAATCGACTAAACACAGACCAGGCCAGCCAGGGTGTGCTGGGTTCGACCTGGCTCAGGGGCCAGGTCGACTCCCCAGTCGACCCCCAGGTCGACTCTAGAGTCGACCTGCCTGGGGCAGGTCGACACCTAGGTCGACTCCCAGGTCGACCTGGCCTGGCAGGTCGACCCTAGGGTCGACCCCCAGGTCGACCTGGTGGGTTTGGGCGGGAATTTTCCCGCCTACTCTGATTGGGATGAAATTCAATTCTGTTTTCGAAATTTGAATTTTCTGAAACTTCATCGGGCCATAATTTGGTCATACGGGCTCCGTTTTTCGAAAACTCGGACTCTATTTCGCGTATTTTTCCGAGACGAACGCAATGGCATATCCCGTTTCCCTTAATACTTTGATTTGAAATTTATTATACTTTAATTCGGGAATTTCACTGTTATAAAATATACGGGGTGTTACATTCTCCCCCACTTAAAAGGATTTTGTCCCGAAATCTTCAAGTTCAGGAAGAATGTACATCCTATCATCCAAACATCCATCTACTCATTCATCAAACACGAGCATCCATTGTCCTTAAAAGACTTCTAATGCTTCATGATAATATGCGAAGTGTGTGTGTACATGTACTTATCTAATGCAAAATCAGGCGGTCTACTGATTCAGTTGACCTCCTTAATGCGAATTATGTAAGTGCTATGAATCCATTATGTTTGCAAATCCTCCTATTCATGATTCTACATGAGTGCACAATCATTCATACAAATGCAACATCCATATGACAACACATTAAAGTTCAACCATATACGAATGCAAACATATATGCATATGCAATATGAAGTGATTGAGCCGATCTAAAACCTAGATTGTGTGTGTATATGCAACCACGAGCAACCACTAGCAATCACTTGCAACCACTTGCAATCATCATCCATAACATGTTTCAATTACATGTTTTCATCCAAAGGGTTTCTACCTAAAAGATAGGGTCGAGGAGATATACCTAAAAAGATAGATAAAAGCGCAACTTAAGGAAAAAGAAAGATCAAAGATGTACCCTCGAAAAGGAAAGGGTAGGCAGCGCGTATTTTAGCTTCAGTTTCCCAAGTTGCATCTCCTTCGGCGTCGCTCCACTGAACTTTGACGAGCTTGACTTCGCGGTTGCGTAGCTTCTTCACTTCCGTTCCTAATATGCGGGTTGGAACATTCCTTATGGTTGCTTCGCGCTCCACTTCAGCTTCTTCTAGGATATTTGGCTCTACCACTTCAGCAGACTCATGTAGACATTTTCGGAGATGTGAAACGTGAAAGACGTTGTGAACTCCGGCCAATTTTTCGGGTAGCTCTAATCTATAGGCCATTTTCCCAATTTTCTCGATGATAGGGAATGGCCCTACGAACCTTGGTGCTAGCTTTCCTGTGGTTCCAAAACGAACAACGTTCCTTAGCGGAGATACCTTAGGAAAAACTCTGTCTCCAACCTCAAATTCAAGGTCGGTCCTCCTCTTGTCGGCGTAGGACTTTTGTCTGTCTTGGGCCGTCTTCATCCTTCTTCGTATTAAGTCTACTTTCTATGAAGTCTCTCGGATCATATCTGGTCCAAGTATGAGCTTATCAGTAGACTCCCACCAACAAGTGGGTGATCGGCACGGTCTTCCATATAAAGCTTCGAAGGGCGCCATTCCGATGGTTGCTTGATAGCTGTTGTTGTAGGCAAATTCCACCAAAGGAAGATGGTCTTCCCATGTCCTTCCGAAGTCAAGGACGCACAGTCTTAGAAGGTCCTCCAAAACTCTGTTCACTCTTTCTGTTTGGCCGTCGGTTTGGGGATGATAGGCTGTGCTCAAGCATAACTGTGTGCCTACCGCTTCTTGCAGACTCCGCCAAAACTCACTGGTGAAGACAGGGCCTTGGTCGCTAACAGTGCTGGATGGTATTCCATGGAGTCGAACGATTTCCTTGAGGTAAAGAGATGCTAGGGATGAGGCAGTTCTTTTACTTTTGACAGGTAAAAAGTGGGCGCTTTTAGTAAGCCTATCCACTATTACCCAAATGCTAGTGTTGCCTCTCCTAGACCTAGGCAGCCCATCAACGAAGTCCATTGAGATGCTATCCCACTTCCACTGCGGGACCTCTAGAGGATGTAGCAGACCGCCAGGCTTTTTCTGTTCCGCCTTAACCTGTTGGCACACCATACACTTAGAAACGAAATCTGCCACGTCCTTCTTCATGCCGTTCCAAAAGAAAGTTCTTTTTATGTCCTTGTACATTTTATCTCCGCCTGGGTGTATCGTCATCTTGGAGTGATGTGCTTCCTCGAGAACCTTCTTTACTAAATCCCTTATTTGTGGGACGCATAGTCTTCCGTCTCGCCTTAACCAACCCATATCGTCGATGGAGTATCTGTTGAGGTGACTTGAAGTCTCACCCCTAATTAGCCTATCAATCGTTTCCACAAGCTGAGGGTCTTCGCGTTGTGATGTCCCTATTGAGTCCACTAAAGTCGGGCGTACTTCGAGAGATGCTAGCAAGCCTGGTACAAAATCAGAGGAGGGCCTAAAGTCAAAGCTGGCTATAAACTCTAGGCTTTGTCTTTCTACAAACAGCGGGCTTAGGGTCAGTTTCTTTCGGCTCAACGCGTCTGCCACTACGTTGCCTTTGCCCGGAGTGTAGGAGATCTCGAAATCGTACGAGGCAAGAAACTCCATCCATCTCTGTTGCCTCAAGTTAAGATCTTTCTACGAGAAAAGATATTTCAACGATTTATGGTTAGTGTAAAGTTCGAACTTCTCACCTAGGAGATAGTGTCGCCAAGACTTGAGTGCAAAGACGATGGCAGCTAACTCAAGATCGTGGGTCGGGTAGTTCTTTTCATGCACTTTCAATTGTCTCCCGCCATAAGCTACTACCCTTCCTTCTTGCATTAAGACAGCGCCTAGCCCTGTCCCACATGCATCTGTATAAACTGTGAACATCTTGCTTCCATCTGGCAATGTTAAAACTGGGGCTGTTGTAAGAGCCCTTTTTAGTCGTTGGAAAGCAAACTCGCAATCCAAGTCCCAATTGAACACTAGATTCTTCTTGGTCAGCCTTGTGAGCGGAGCTGAGATTTTCGCAAAATCCCTTATGAATTTTCGGTAGAAACCTGCTAGCCCTAGAAAACTTCGGACCTCAGTTGCGTTTCTTGGTGTCTTCCAATCCTGTACCGCTACTACCTTAGCAGGGTCCACAACTAACCCTTCTTTGGATACTATGTGCCCAAGGAACCTCACTTCTTCTCTCCAAAAGTGGCATTTGGAGAATTTGGCTTTTAGCTGATGGACTCGCAAAGTTTCCATGATTGCCCTTAAGTGCTGAGCATGCTCTTCCTCATTCTTTGAGAAGATCAAGATATCGTCTACGAAGACCACTATGAACTTATTGAGGAAATCTCTGAATACTCTACTCATCAGGTCCACGAAGTAAGCAGGTGCATTTGTCAAGCCGAAAGGCATGACAAGCCATTCAAAGAAGCCGTCTGGGGTTCTGAATGTCGTTTTATCGATACTATCTTCAGCCACCCTTAGCTGATGAAAACCGGTCGCTAAATCGAGTTGGGAGAAAACAGACGCTCCTACAAGCTGATCAAACAAATCGTCAATTCTGGGGAGAGGGTGCCTATTCTTTTTCGTTAGCTTGTTGAGCTCCCTATAGTCAACACATAGACGGAGTGAACCATCTGCCTTTGTAGCGAACACCACTGGAGCGCCCCATTCTGAAATGCTCCTCCTAATGAACCCCTTTTCTAGAAGCTCTTTAATCTGTTTACTGATCTCTTTCCTTTCCCGTGGAGCCATGTGTCTAACGGGCAACGCAACGGGCTTTGCATTATCTACAAGATATATGCGGAAGTCTATCTCCCGCTTCGGAGGCAAGCCCTTCACCTCTTCGAAGACATCCGGATATTCCCGGACCACTCTAACCGATTGCAAATTTTCAACGGAGGCATCTAACGATTCAAGATAACTAAGCATAACCGCATACGAGGGATTACAAGTAATTTCCAAAGTGTTACCGAGCTGGGTCAGGAGCCTAACAACCCTTTTTTCACAATCAAGGATGGCCCCATTACTGGATAGCCAATCCATGCCCAAAATCAAACCATATCCCGAAAAGCCCAAAACAAAGGCACTACATTTAAATTCTACGCTTAGAATAGAAATTTTCAATCCCAAACAGATCATAGACAAATGAGCTGGGCCCCCAATTGGGTTTGAAACAATTAAGGGGTCCTCTACCATACTAGTTTTTAGGTGCAGAGATTCTACTAAAGCAGACGAGATAAAGGAGTGTGATGCGCCAGAATCAAATAAAGTGCGAACGGGGTGATCATAAAGGTAAACTACACTTTCTACAGAAGTATTTATACCTCGCTGTTGCAGAGGTGGCGCCTCTAGCACATGAACTTGTGCCCCTGAGGTGGATCCAGCCCTCTGCCCCTGTCCTCGTTTCTTTGGGCAGTCCTTAGCCATGTGGCCTGTCTCACCGCAAGAAAAGCACCCACCATTCATCTTGGCCTTCTTTTTCCGGCAATCTTTTACTAAGTGCCCCACTTTGCCACAGAAATTACACTTCCTCTTCTCTTTGTTTCCTTTCCCGCCCTTCTTAAAGTCTGTCTTCTTAGGCTGCAAACCTTCTTTCTTCCCTTGAGAGTTTTCTGCCTTTGTCTCCTTCTTGCCCTTATCCTCTTCGTTTAGCAACGCCATCTGTACCAACCTTTCATACGTAGATCCCATGGGTATATGGGTCATGGCCAAACTGTGTAATGGCTCATTCAACCCTTTGACAAAACGGAGAGCCTTCTTGTGCGGGGTGTTGACTAGGTCCAGTCCGAATCTAGCCAGCTCATCGAACTGATTAACATACTCTTTGACTGTCTTGTTCCCTTGCTTAAGAAATAAGAATTTTTCCAACTGCAAACTCCTTTCCGTGTCTGAGAGAAATTTAGCCTCAAACCTTGCCCTAAAGTCCTCCCATGTTTCCACTGGTCTTTCTGCATTAGTGACTTCCCACCAGTAGGAAGCCTCGCCTTTAAGTAGCCATACTGCCAGTTGTACTTTCTGTCTATCCTCTACCTCAAAGATGATGAATAAGTCCTCGGTTTCTTTCAGCCAATTTCTAGCTGCCACGAAGGACTCAGTTCCATGAAAATCCTTTCCCCCCATAGCTTTAAAATATTTACATATCTTAGCAAAAGTGTTTCCCCGTGGAGGAGGTGGAGGAAGAGGTGCTGCTGCAGCCGGATGATTCCCTGCAGCTGGGGGAGGAGGAACGGTAGGGCCTGGCTGAGTGGCCCTTGCTTCTAAGAATCGTCTAAACCAACCAGGTATTGGTACACCCTCTGGCATGTTAAGTTCTTCGGACATGCTGAAACAAAAAGGATAGATTCAAAACGAAGGATAAGAGATAGTACCTATGGCTTTGGGGGACTTTGCCTTTCTAAAATAAAATAATATTTTATCTTTTAAAAATGCTTCTTTAAATTTCTTTTTGAAAAATAAATTTTCAAAACTTTTTATCTTATCTGGTAAACCTAAGCTCTGATACCAAGTGAAACACCCCACCTCCGTTAGGGTCACTCTCAAAGTGAATGCCCTAATTTTGGTGGAGGTTTATAAGTATAAGTCACAGATATAAAAGACAGATATAAGAACACATATTTTTGAACAGCAGAAACCAACAACAACTTTTATTTCATTAAAATACGTGTTACACAAGCCATGCCATAATTGTCTTACAATACATCCAAAAACATAACATCTTCATAACTGTCTTGATTACATTATTTAAAGAAGCATAGAGAAAACATAAATAAACTGCAAAAGTCCCATAATTGCTGTCCAAAGCCATAGTCCAAAACAGAAAAGATCCAAGCAATACATTCTTTCTCTTCAAGCTGGATGTGAAAACAAGTCAAGCTACGGTATTCCCTCCCTGTGGACCTGGGGGGGGGAACGAAAGAAAAGAAGGCGAAAGAAAAGTAGAGTCAGATAGAAAGCCTGAGTAAGTCTAGGACTATTCAGTCTATGAATAAAGAACTGGGTATGATAAGTATAAACTAGAAATGGGAAAGCACCATAAACCAAGTTAAGTTGTCTAGGGTCGAATATACTATCGTACCCCATATTAATCTCTGTACCCATATAAACTAGTTCCCAACAGGCACCCCATAATTAGGGTGAAGTGATCCATTTTATGATGATCGGCTCCTACTCGCATAGTTACATGTGTCTTCCGGCCCCCGATGTTGTAGTTACCTATGTTGGTCCCACCATGGGGTGTATCAAGTCCCATGGTGGCGGCCCGACACAATCCTAGAATGCACAGGTATGCTACTGGTGCCCAGTGCCTTATTTTTCTGCGCCGGAGTGTGTGCACGCCCGCACCCCGTTAGAACCTACACTGCTGCACCACCGCCGTCGATTTGACCTCTTACAGTCAGCCCAGTAATCGTGCCCCACCCTGCCTAGCTTCAGGGTATCATGATACCTTGTAGGGTTACTGCTGAAAAGGGTCCCCCGCTACTAGGTTTTCTATTTCTAGCCAACATGCTAAGTTGGTTAAGTGTTTTATAAACCTAACCCCCAATCAGTCTGTTTAGTTTAGCATGTTCCATTTTGATTAAGTATTAATATAATTTACTTAATCCTATCAACCCTGACTCAGCCTTAATTGTCTTATTAAAGCCTTGACCTCTCACATTAGACAGGTATTGTTGTGGCTGCCTGTTGCCGGTTGGGTCCGGGCAGTCTTACGCCACAACTCAGTCTAACCTCGGGTCCTTATTGGGCTCCGTGTTTAACCACCCACATTGGATAGGTGTTGTTGTGACTACTGGACAGCCGGGCGGTTCCGGGCAGGTTTACATCACAACTCAATCCAACCTCGGGTTAAACACATCGTATTTTCTACATTTACATATTTTGTCTCTTTTCTTTTTATATGTATATATTTGCGGCCCATTATTCAAATTCATCTTTATTGGTTAAAATTTATTTATGCCACTTAATTGTTTTTCAAGGTTATTGGCATGCGTTAAACATGCCAACACCTATGTTCTATATTTTAGCCCAAACGTCATTACCCCCGTTTTATACGTTCGCTCCAATGTAAGGTGCGTTGGGTTTAACACTTAAACCCAATTTAGCCATATGAAAAGGGGAGGCTTATAACATGGTGTTTATAAGGTAACATAAAAAAGGGAGTGTGAACGCATGAACTTGCAACATAACGATTCAATTAACATAAGGTAGGCACATGTGAACTTGCAATTGTAACAACATATAATATAAGCAATACTTAAACATGAATCATTCTATTCACATAATCATGGTATAAACAAAACATGAATCATTCTATTCATGTAGTCATGGCATAAATAATACTTAAACATGAACCATTCTAATCATGTAATTATGGCATAATCATAATTGAACATGAGTCCTTCTATTCATATAGTCATGGCATAAACATAATTGAACATGAATCCTACTATTCATATAATCATGATTTTTATCCTATCTATGTAACTTGTAAGTGGGATGTAATTCTAGTGTAATTCTAATGTAACTTATGTGTCAAATATATTATCATATGATTATGATAACAACCTAAGCCTAAAAACATGTTTCCAACTAGGCATAATAACAAACATAGTTTAGTCATGTTCATAAAATTAATACAAGCTTACAAAGATGTTTGCTTTTGTCACTATCACAAAAACATGATTTTTATACTTGAACTGTAATGCCAATTCCAACATAACTTCATGTGAATCATAATACTCAAATGGACCAAATTACACTAAAGATGACCATAGAATTATACATCATGTTGGCATAACAATAAATCATAGACTTGCATGAATTTCAAACAAACTATTACAACATATAGTTGTTATTCTCAACATGAATCATATACTTGCAATTATCAAATGGGTGTTGTAAATAACTACCACAAACATGTAGTTTCCAATATGAATCATATGATTGCATGAATCCCAATTAAAAATTCCACAACATGTGGTTGTCAACATAAACCATATACTTGTATGAATCCAATCGTACATCATAGCATTGCCAAATCGTTTAGAATCAAAATAACATACAAATATAAGTTATTATCGCCACAATTCCATTTCGTTGTTAACTTCCAACGCAAATCGCGTACTTGCAAATATCCAATCGTATACCATAATATTCCCAATTCGTTTAGCATCAAAGCAACATACAAATATAGATTATTATCGCCACAATTCTATTTCTTACTTTACACAAATCAACACAATTATTTAATTCACATCGGAATAGCACTCTACTTACAACGTATGACGAGTCTTCAATTCAGGAATCTGAATTCTGAATTTGGTGATGCTATCCTTTGTTGTAGGCGTTGCTTTGATTTGATTAACGTTGCTTTAAGCTTTGAATTATCTCCTAATTGTCTCTCTATTTCTGACGGCTATCCTCAGTCTCTCCTCAGCAGCATGACGGTCTCATCTCCATTTTAGTTTGTGTAAATTAGGGTTAGTCTTAGGTCCTTTTTATAGAGTTTGTGAGTTGATTTAGACCGTCGATGGAGCTTGGTTTAATAATAGCCGTTCGTTCAAAGGAGAGACCAACCAGGAGCTGACACCTAGCCCTAGTGACAAGGCAAGGCTTAGAAAATCGACTAAACACAGACCAGGCCAGCCAGGGTGGGCTGGGTTCGACCTGGCTCAGGGGCCAGGTCGACTCCCCAGTCGACCCCCAGGTCGACTCTAGAGTCGACCTGCCTGGTGCAGGTCGACACCTAGGTCGACTCCCAGGTCGACCTGGCCTGGCAGGTCGACCCCCAGGTCGACCTGGTGGGTTTGGGCGGGAATTTTCCCGCCTACTCTGATTGGGCTGAAATTCAATTCTGTTTTCGAAATTTGAATTTTCTGAAACTTCATCGGGCCATAATTTGGTCATACGGGCTCCGTTTTTCGAAAAATCGGACTCTATTTCGCGTATTTTTCCGAGACGAACGCAATGGCATATCCCGTTTCCCTTAATACTTTGATTTGAAATTTATTATACTTTAATTCGTGAATTTCACTGTTATAAAATATACGGGGTGTTACACATAATCAAGCACTAGTCGACCATTTTGTTTCAGCGTCGCAAACTTTTTGAATAGAACATACTACTGAGCAGTAGAGATAAACTTTGTCACAAATTTTACTTGAAACTGTTTCCATGTAATCTCATCTTTCGGAGTCTCGAGCGTGACCGAGTTCCACTACTCCATGGCTCTGTCCTAGAGCTGCCTCGATGCAAACTTCCTCTTCATTGCATCATCTATACCCAAGTCTCCAAATATATGAGTACAAGTATCCAACCATCTTTGAACCTCTTTTGTTGGCTATATTCCCTTGAACTATTTTCCTTATAGAGATATGAAGTCTTTACACAGCTTTGCAAAATCCGCAACCCTAGGCACTTGAATCGCTACATCTACCACTGCTGTCACTAGAGCGTGGGCCCTCCTTCGCTGCCTCCACGGCTTCGAACATAGCTGGATAGTCTGGTATACCACCATTTCCCCCTTCAGGCATAGTCCCTTCCCTAGCAGCGTGTCTCGATGCTCGACGACTCATTATAAATCCGCAACGTAGAATGATTAGCCACTTACGAGAAAAGCTGCTAATGGAGTTCAAATGCTACTACTATGTACACTAATATATATAGTATTCATCCATCAGAAATCTACAAGTACGTCCCTCATACATTATTACATCTTCGAACTTTGGCTATAATCATTAACCAGAGCTCTGATACCAAATGTGACGACCACCCATAACCCCTGCACTTAACAAGGGAAATGCGCTGAAAGACATGCCAGGAAGTTATGGACAATCATCTAGATATGAAACACAAGAGGAACCTGTCATATAACTCACAGCACATGGATAAAGTATAATAGAATGTATACAACATGCAGAAGTGGTAAAGCATCATATATCAAACTTTCACAACATACTGAAAGATCATCCATACTTCAACTGTATATAACATCATAGTTTGTACAAGAAGCCTCACTACAAACACTCTCAACAGCGGAAACAAAGATACTATATAATAGCAAGATAATACGCCAGCCTCCTGCTCGCGACCGCACAACAACATCGTCGTCACTAAACACCTGTCACCTGCCACCCAGTCTGCACATCCGCATCATGGATGAACAACCCAAGGTAATAGAGGAACATAAAACCTTGAGTCGAACCATAGTCTTAATGAACGATAAAACAACTATCTAACATCATCAACAACATATATGAGAATAGGTATACTAACAAACCAATCTACCATACACCAGAGAAGAACCCAAACCTACCTTCCCCACATCTGATAGTGTAGCCTTTACAATCCAGGAATCAAGAAACAATAGTTCAACCATAACAACCGGAAGTAACCAGACATAGCATAACAACTAACATCCAACAGCAATCATAGCAACAAGATATATCTAGCGTAAACCATTCTAATCGAGATCAGCATCCCTTAATCACAATCACAGAAGCCTAAACCAATATCAGATAAGCACCCAAGAAACATCCCCTTCAACATCAGACAACTTAGGTGAGATGATACGAGCAAAACAACCAAACACTCATAACCCTGGCTATCACCGCCTTTCTTGCTTTGAAACTATCGTTAATTGTATGGCGGCCACCTTCCATATTTCAAGGGCTAATGGCAAACCCTGGTTCAAGCAAAACTCCATACGCCTTCATGACTCGTATGTTCGTCTTTCCAATCTCGACAACTAGGCCCTTGATGACTGTATAAGGTACGAGGCCCTTCATGACTGCCCAGAGTACCTCTGCTTTGAGTTTTCTAGAACCTACGACAATGATATCTCTCTACCTTCTCATTTCTACCTATCGGCCCCAATGACCATTCACAAGCTCAAGTGCCCCTTGAGCAACCATTATCCACAAACTCATCACCTTGAGTCATCTTCACATTCGTTGAATTCACATCGAAGCTATAACCATCATCGACTAAAAAACAAGCTCCATTTGGTTGATTCTGCATTCCATAGTATTTCCATCTTTCTTTCTATGAAAAACCATGCACAATGTCAAAACTGCCTTTTACAACGTTTTTGGAATGCAATCATATCTCTACGTCCAATTCTGGATCATTCTGGTGTGAAAAACTAAGCAAACAGCCTTCCACAACATTTCTAGAATGCTATCATATCTTTTGGTTCAATCCTACATCAATTCGATGTGAAAACTAAGCAAAACATCAAAACAGCCTTTTACTGCGTTCTAGAATGCTATCATTGCTTTTGGGCGATCTATCCATCCCTATGGATCGTTTGCACTTTAAACACCTTTTTATAGCGTTTCTGTAATGTATCATTGCTTCTGGGGGATCCATCCACCCTTATGTGTCATTTGGGATCCAAGACTTTTCTATAGCGTTTGTCAAAAAGCTATCAAAAGCCAATGATCCATCCTCTTTGCTAGACCCAGAAAAATGCCACGTTCCATCACGTTTTCAAGGCCATCCACCCCTTTTTGGCATGCACAATCCATGCGTGGATCGCGGCCGATCCAGGACTTTTCATAATGTTTCCCAAACGTTATCATACCCAGAAATTTCAGCTTTTATTAGATCCATCAAAACTTGCGTGATCCATCATCTTTACGTGCCGATTCACTGATTTTTGTTTCCCGATCCATACTAGGATTTGTGCTCGATCCATCCACCTACCACAGTGTTTCCCAAACGCTATGGATTCCATATTTTTTTCCAGAATTTGATTTTTGGCCAATTCTTCAATTTTTGGCGATTCTTTCACTTTTTCTTGGACGATCTACTCCTTTGCCACTACTTGAGCCACACCAAAGCCTCCACCATACCGATCCATCACTGATCTCGCTCGAGCAATGATTTTCACTTCGATGTATGCTTTTAAACAATGCTTCGGGCGATCTTCCATGAACCTTGTAGACCAAAATAGATTCGATCCAAACAACCATGTTTTCGCCAAACTTGACTAGATCCAAGCTAGACTTTGACATGAATTCATACTCTCAAGATCCACTCGATTCCAACATTTCAAACAATGATTTAACCAACAAAAAATCACAAAAAAAAGTAATTACATAAAAACTTACCAATTTAAGTTACTATATTAGATCCTATGGTTATTCAAATGAAAATACACTTACCATGATGTAGATCTAGGTGAAAACAACTCAGAAATGATGAAAATAAGATCAAACACTCATATACTTGATTGAATCCATGCGAGAGATGCATATCACACACCAAATCTTCAAAACAACACAAAAACATTTGGATCTAAATCCGGACAGCGAAGAATTAACTTCAAACTCTTTGATTTGGTGAAATCTATCTTTGGTTGATGTAGCTTCAAACGATGTAGATCATTGATTCTCTTATGTAGATCTAGAATTTTAATGGTGGAAAGGTATTTTTGCTTGATCAAGGACAATCACAAGCTCAACCAAACGAGAGAATGAAGAAAAGTAACCCTCTCTCCATACCTCTAACCCCCTATTTATAGCCTCCCACCAGCCTACTATTGGTTCAAAAACGTGGACAAAAAACTATGAAACTCAAAAACAGTGATTCCTCCCAAAACGCTGAACCAAATCTTTAATGTGACCATTCACAGAATTAGCAACACCATTTCATTTCGAATGAGACCAACCTAGGCACCTGATTCGATCCCTGTCAAAAGTTATGCCCTGTACAAGACTGACAAGGGAAAATGGTCACAGATAAAATTGGTAAAATTATGGACATGTCTCATATCCCCATAAACAACATATCAAAACTTAAGAATGATCCAATAATCAAGGAACAAAATAAAAATATTTTACAATCTTTTGATACGTAAAATGCGGGCTGTTATATCAAGTCAATACGCATCCTAGTCAGAATGGATGCATCTATAAGCTGGTGGGACTCTGTGATAGAACCCTCATTCCCTAAAGGAATCTCATCCTGTCCAAACACTACTTTACAAAGATGTCCAAATGGAATAGTAAACTACCTAGTATCAGAGGCGGTAGCAAAATAGTCCATAATCGTCCTTGCCCAGTTGGCCTCAAGTCCAACAAAAATATCATAAGTAGCTTGCCTAACTATACCGGTGACTCTATCGAAACTACCTATCCGAGCAGTCGAGCTCTGTAAAATGTATATGCCAATGGGCACAAATGCCCCATTTCCTAAGTCATGCGCTTAACATCCGCAAAAATCCTAGCCAAGACGGCTAAACTAGTCATCTCTACCTCATCCAAATGGAAACCCTCTCCTCTAATATCGAACATCTCTCCAAACTACCTCTTAGAAAAAACAATCTGTGTCCCCTTCACCTTAACCTGAAATAACGCCTCTCCATTCTCCTCTCTATAATTTAAATTTGCATCAAAAAGACGAACTAACCTTGGGTAAGAAATGTGCTCTACCGTATTATGGTTGAGAATAACATGCAACCCTGCACCATTAAATAAGTGTTCCAAGGAGATGCTAATAAAATCTGCAAATCTGATGGGTCTCCCAATCAAAATCTAATATCCACTAGAATTCACATAAGCTTCCACTATGTGCATAAGGCCGCGACACTAAGCATTCTCTTGGGGGGTTAATTGGGGATAGTGGGAGACTAACGAGGGTCTTGGAGGCATGGAGATTTTCTTTGAATCTGTGAGAAAGATGTGTAGATCTAGATAGAGATGGTCGAGGGCTTCGATTTGATACCAAATTTGCATGAAATGGTGGAATTTTGGAGCGGTGGCGGGTGTTGGAAGTGGTGAAGGAAATAGGTTTCTCTGTCTTCGGTTAGGGAAAGAAATAAAAAGATGAAGCCGAAGGCTTCATCATTTTATTTCACCGGACGCATCACAGGTGTGTCGATCCACCTTCACGGTATGTCGACCCTACGGTCGACCCAACTTCAGAGCATGTCGACCCATGGGTTGACCCGACCCCCTTTTTCTCTATTTTTTTTCAATTTTTAGCGACGAATAGACTGAAAATATCCTATAGGGTCTGTCAACTGTCTGTTCCACTTTTTCAAATGTTTCTCCTCACTTGTACCATCATTTCAGATAATTTCTTTAAATCCATTCATTTCCCATGTGGATTTTTTCTTATGAAATGATGCTTCATTATTCCCTTTTCCAACCATTATGTACTCTTTCCTTAACCAAACTGCTAATTGGTTCATTACCATTTTCTCTAGTGTATAAGTCTCGGTATCTCAATATTTTCCTTGTATAAGGGTATATCTATATATATAATTCTTACTTATTTAAGAATAGACAAATACATTCATCACCATCTATATAGGAATCCTAAAGCTAAGATCTGATACCCGATGTAACATCCTGAATTTCGACAGACCACATGGCTTTTTTTCAAAAATCCCAATCTATTGAAACTCAAATCGTCTTGTCTGGTATCCTGCAGAAAAGCATAGATAATGAACATATCAGAGCTCAGTAAACATCTCACAACATAATTAAATATAATAAACCCAAATATATCCTTATCGAGGTAATAATACTGCTTAACCAGTATCCAAAGCTATCATATCTCTGCCACAAACCTGACATGCGAGTGTGTTTTGAGGAGGGGGTCAGTACACAAAGTTCTAGTGATTGGGAAAATTATACATTCTGAAATAAGCCTATATATACTGTTCAATTATGTTTTCTTATTTACTAGGTTGCTTGGGTTAACAACGCTTAATGCTTTATACTCATGGCATACCCGTCTACTCCCCAGTAGTTTAACTTTATATTATATATATGTAACTATCCCAACATGTCAAGGTACTCCCCGTATTATCCGTCTCGCATGGTCTCTGTCGTCACACCATGAAAGCTCACACCATGAAAGCATATGCAACTCTCATCCTCCGCCGAATGACGTATGGGAGTTCATATTACTACACCACATTACTGCACAGAACCACCATCGCCACGCAAGCATACAGATTACAGTATCCGAACTCCTCGGTTGAATTTAGCCTCAACACGGAGTAATGCCCTCTCGTCTACGATACACCACCAAATGCATATACCTGGACCCTCATACGAACGTATTTCCTACTGTACACCAAGTCCCATAATAGGGTTGCATTTGAATGCACGGAACTCGGTCGGGAGCTTTCCATATCTGTAAAGGTCCATTAAAAAGGCCTACAATACAGATATCCAGAATATGGGGTCTGCATTTTCCTTGTGGCTATGGCCCCATCTAATCCCTCCCTCAAATAGTGAAAGATTACATCAAGAGCTAAGTGACATGTCCCTAGCAACCAATCTAATCATCCAATTTGGTGTCTCCCTCGACTAATGTCTCGATAGTGAAAGATCAACTAGCCTACCTATTATGTAACTTTCTCATTCCTATAATTATTTATAATAGGTTATATTCTCCGTTCATCATATTTTCCTTTGGTTCTTTAACATTAACCAAATTTTTACTATTGTAACATTCATTTATTTACTGTTTTGTATGTTCTCATTATTTAGGAAGACATTTCACACACCTAAGTAGATTGATTAGTGGAAAAATATAAAGATCTATTTCCATAACTCAAATCAATCAAGATCCGTAATTGCAAGCCATTTCTTTTATTTTCATCATGGTCCTCTTTCGTGCAACAACGTTCTTAGTAATTCTTCCATTATGGAAATGTATAGAACTTTCCCAAATCCATCTAACCAAGTCTACTACTACTTTTCCCCTTTTTATTTTCTGAGTTAGACGTTATTTAACATTTCCAAATCATTGTAAATTTTTCATACGAATTAGGCACATCTATTCTTTTTACATTATTCCCAATTTCACTTTAATTTGATTCACAATATATCCAATTTGTTATTAATAACATCTTCAGTAACTTATTCATGTTCATTGTAAATTCCACAATTTCAATATTATAGTGATTCTTTATCTAAATAGAAGATTACTAGAAATAGATTTGTACAACAACATATTCTTAACATTCTTGATGATAAATTATATCGTAATTATCTCAATTTACGGTTATTTAAGATGTTAAGAATAATGAGGAATGCAAACGCTAAATATACCGTTATCTAAAAGATACAATTCTAAATCCACTCATCTGACAGTTTTCCAATCGTTGAATCTGATTCAGATCTATAATTCAGTCGTCTACCTAACTGAATCAAGTATTAAAAATAACCATGGATTTACAAATGTAATACTAAAAGAAAAGGGAAAGAAAGAAGGATACCTCAGTAAATCCTATTCACAGGACCCACCTCACGTTGATCAGAAATCTGAACACCTATTTTGTAGATTTACATTCTTTGTCTTCAAATCTTGATTCAAAACTCCTAAAACTAACACTCTAATTTCTGAAAGAATTGGAGAATAAAGAAAATGGCAGAGCCATAGTGGCATCTCAGAAAATATGAGCTGAAAGCTAGGCCCTACTAATCTATTTATAGGTGTATAGGAAATCCTGGTCCATTGGGTTCATTAATATCAAATCCAAACCATATAAATCAGAAAAGCACATCGCCATCTGGCCCGAATGGGTCGACCCAAAGGTCGACACATGGTTCGACATATGTAAAGCCTGGGTCGACCCATCTCATGAGTCTTAACGCGTTTTCTGCTAAACTGATTTTTTGATTAACGTTATACAATGACGTTTGATTTATTTCTTAATATAACTCATCTAAATTATTATTTTTCACTTATACTAATATTTAATTTTAAATTTCGAATTCATACGCGTATAAACACGTATAATCTTTAATTATTAATTCGTTAATAACTTTCCCATACGGGCTCCGTTTTAGGAATGCCATATGTCAAAACGAATAAGAAAGTTGCAACAAACATAGTGGAATAGTTTCGAGGCTATATTCTGAAATCATAAATTATCGGTGTTTTCTTATTATTTATATAAAATACAGGCTATTACAATACCCCCTTCAGCTTAGCTTTAGTTGCGGTGTCGAATACTGGTAGTAACCTAAGGCATTGAAAATGAGGGTAATCTCACGTGCTTCATGCATTGGGTTTTGTTGACCCGCCTTTTGGCAAGGTCATCACCCTACGAGCTACCACAGATAGGGCTAATCAGGGCTCGAACATGGGTCTGGACAAGATTGGACACCACTGGCCCAACACCCTGTTTGACAACTTTTGGGCTCGTTTAAGCCTAGCAACATCAATAGCACATCAGGGTCGAAGAAGAGTATACACGAAGTCTCGAATCGAAGGAGATCCTTCATGCTTACCTTAGCATGAATAAGGTTCCAATTCGGGTCGAATGAAGCCTCGGCTTGGGTCAAAGATCACACTTTAGTATTGTAACACCCCGTAATTTAAAAGGACAATATAACGTTAAACTAAATAACACTTAATTAAATATTGGGAATTAAGTAAAACGGACAGTACCATTGTGTTCGTTTCAGAATTCTTCTTAAGGTAGACTCCGAGTTTGCGTAAAATGGACATCATATGAGAAAGATATTAAGGTTAGAAGTTTGTATACATATAAGAGCTTTGTATATAAACAAAACCGGTCAGAATTTTCAAAAAAAATCAAATAGCAAAGCAGGAAACCGGGGAGGGAAATCGAGCCGTTAAGCGTCGACCCAAGCCAGGTCTGGGTCGACCTATAGGTCGACCCAAGACCAAGTGGGTCAACTATGGGTCGACCCAGAGAGGAGTGGGTCAACCCATCTGGGAACTGGCCGAATACTCTGTTGAATCTGGACGAAATTTTCGGTTGGGTTCATTGGGGATAGTATATATAAAGGCTGTTATTTCTCCTATTTCATACACCTAAAAATATGGAGATAAGGAGATGCTTCCTCAACTTGGATTGAATTAGACTATCTTCTACAACAATAGCATATACATACACAAGAATCTCTTCTGCAACATCAGCATATTATTTTCTATTCTTTAGATCCAATCTCTTTGAGTTCATGTTACTTTTAGATATAAAAATTTAATAGTGACCATGACATGTTTATAAATCTGGATCTGAACCTATGCCTATTAAGAATCTGATTCGTATCTAAACAGTTTTGTTATCATATGTATTCTTCTGTACACCTGATCTTCTATTCAGTTCTTATATGCCTACATCTGATATATCAATTTCTGTTATCATATGCCTATTATGTTACTATGCCTATTTCTTTTATTTTATGCCTATTTTCGTTCTTCTTCTCTCTCTCATTCCCTTTTAATTTTTATAGCCTAGGCCAATATCACTGGAATATGCATACGAACAAAATTGGGTTAAATTGGGAATGATTGGGAATGATGATTTGGGGGCATATCCTGTGTTGTGAATCATGATTGGGATTTTGGAGCATAACCTATACTATATAATTTGACTAAAATTTGGGGCATATGCTATACTATGAATTATGTCTGGAGAATTTAGGGCATATAAATTTGTAGCCTTAAGATTAAGCGGAACATGTTAATGGAATTGTAAATAAACTTGTTTAATCTGTTGGAGTTAAGTAAACATGTTTAATATGTTGGAAATAAACCTGTTTAATCAGTTGGGGTTAAGTAAACCTGTTTAATCTTTTGGGGTTACATAACCTGTTTAATCTGTTGGGCTTAAATAAACTTGTTAACCTGAGAAACTTAACCTGTTAATCTGAGAGGGTTAGGCGAACCTGTTAACCTATAGGGTTAACCTGTTTAAAAATACTAGTTGGTTAGGGGACACAAGTTTAGGGGTTTGAATATTGTCATCTGCTGTGTGGGACCCATATCAGTAAGTAACCCATTCTAGTATTAAACGGGGACCCCGCACTAGGTAGGGGTTAGGGCACGCATACTGAACTGATTTTAAGAGGTCATCTGGAGAGGGGTGTTTGATGGAGCATTCCAAGGAGGTCATGTGCATGCATGGACCCTGACCTATGTGGGAAAATAAGCTACTGTAACACCTGTAAATAAATCTGTGTCTTTGTATTGGTTGCCTCTTTAGGAAGTAATACACCCTAATGTGGGGCCGACATAGGGTATTTACGTGTTAGGGAGACGATCGCTTGGGGGTAGTAATTGGGGTACATCTGGTTTTATCTGTTTCTGTTGAGGTACCAATTATTTCTGTTTGGGGTAACACCTGTTATTTCTATTGAGGCGCCTATTAGTTCTTTTTGGGTAAAACCCGTTACTAGAGTACACCATATCCTACGATTATAATTCTGTGGGGAACATTTTGTTTATGTTAAGTAATGAGGGGATACCTAATCCTATCACATATTTGTTATACTAGTATTGGTTTAGAGAAATAATATAGAAGCATAGCTTGTTCCATGTTATTCCCTTTATTCTGCTGATCCCATTCAGTCTGTTTATACCTGTTATCTGATACTGTTATCTCTTATCCAGTTTATATACCTATCATGATACTTTTACTTCTTTATATGCTAAAAGTCACTGGACTTGCCAGACTTGATGTCTGACTAGTTTTGTTTCCTTTTCTCTCTCTTCCTTCCCCCTAGGTTCTCAAGGTGGTAACACTCAGGCTTGACTAGGATTCTATCTTCTGTTTCTGCTTGGATTTGGATCTGATTTGATGTATCGCTTTGACTACTTGTCTACTTGCTTATGGCTACTTATGGGGATTATGATTGTTCATTTCTGCACTCTGATGGGTTTTAGCGCAAGACAGATGTTTTTATTTGATGTATTTTGTTTTAGTATTCCAGTCTAATGTTTTAATTAGATTTTGAGACCATGACGTTTTCTGTAGAAAAAATAAAGTTTTAAATTTCCGCTGCTATTTTATATATCTGTCTTGTGATATTCTATTTTTGTTTACCATTAATGCTTCATGGAACTTAATGCATTCTGATAAAGAGAGACATTAACGGACTTAGGGTGTTACTAGTATAAACAGGGCTCCAGGTCGAATGGAGCTCAGTTCGAGTGGAACCTGGGTCGGGTCGAATAGGACCCAAACCTGCAACTGCTTCCACTCCTTCCACTCTCCCACTACCTCTTAAAGGCGCAGGATGCATGCCTTGTGTCCATGATCCGAACCCGTGATCCACACACTGACCCACATTTTATGGGTAACTACCTCCACTACCCCTAAAAAATGTGGATAGAATGCCACGTGTTTGACCCAAACAGCCTATAGCGCTGCAATGAATACTGGATTTCCAGAAGACTTAGGGGACTTTTGGCCTTATGTAAACCCTGTGCAATTCCACCATGGGTACCAGCACTCTCCTCTCAAAATATTTTCTATACTCATAAGTGTAGTTTGAGATAATCACCAGAAATGGTGTTGTAATAGAGATTCTGATAATCCCATTTGTTGTGATTTCACTTGTATGATGTTATGAAATGAACCATGAAGTGGATGCACTGAGAATCTACTAGTTGGATCGCCAAGTCCAAAGAGGGAATCCTGCAAATTCACACCTTCTAGCAGCAACATTCAACAAAGACCAGAAAAGAGTGTCTCTGAGTCGAACGTGCCTCCACATAAAATATTCTATTGGTTCGAACTTACTCCAAAAGCAATGGAAACATGTCCCAAAACTGGAGAAATCTGGTTTGAAATAGTTTGAAGAATATGATTCACACCCCTTCTCAGCTCCGGGTCGAATAGAGTTATGCCCATAGACTGAAGGCTTTCGATTGGAACAAACCCCGGGTCGAGTATTTCAACCTAGATTCTTTAGATCTAGAAATAACAACACATTGCTCCCACCGAACCGACTTTTTCGATCTGATCAATGATAGGGCCATTTTCATAAAAAGTACATTTTTTTGGTATGATCTGAATTTTGAGAAAAAGGTCTAGAAAAATTTCAGGCCCGATGCCCCTGAACCTGTGTCGTAGTGCAGTAGCCAACAATAATCGTCAAGACTTGATAACCATGATTACCTAGCCAATCTGAGAATATCAACAACAAAATGGAAACGATTGGAACTCTTTCTTAAGCAATGAACCCAGTGTACTGATGTTATTCATCGTAGAGAGTTTCTATGCAAGTTCAACATGCTAACCATGACAGCATATATGTGAAAGGCTGCATCCGACAACCTCCTTTTCAAGGGTTCCGATGGCATATAAACTTCACCAATGCGACCAATGCTATTTCTGAATGAGTTGTGGCTATTTGGTTTACATGGCATAAAGCTGTCCAACCATCCAAATCCCAAATGACATTGATGTGGTGTTGTCCGAACCCTATTCCGAAGATGACTTAGATGACCATTGTGATAATATTTTTTGATGGCGGGATACTGGAAAGCGACCAAGGATCCCAACATTACAAAACTACCTCACCCTCATGTGACATGATGGAGGATTTATGTATTATGATTCACTACCCAAGGAATTTAGCTAACCTATTGGGACGTCCCGTCCCGCACCAGCCTGCATTTCCTCCGAAAATGCGCTGTACACATGCCCAACTAGCACGGGACGGTCGTCAGAAGAAAGGAAAGAAGAGAATTGACTAACAAGAAACCTGTAGAATGTCTCACAGCGCATGGAGTAAAATATAATAATGATAATATACTTGACATAAAACAGGTGGGACAGTGCATAAGCTGATAACTAAAATCAACATCAACATCAGAGCAGCGGAAATCCAAATACAGCTTATTACAACTTTCCAAATTTACTGTCTCTAAACAAAAGAAAGCTAAAGTAGAAGATGCACCACCAATGCCCAAGCAGTGATCTTCAACAACACAGGGAGAATACTATATATATTACGTGGAAGCCTCCTGCTCGTCTCCGGATCATCTACCCGTGCATCGCCAGCTAACCTGTCTCTAGTCTGCTCGTGTGAGCACCCAGAGTAATAAGAGGAGAAATAAAACTCTGGGTCAGACATAAAGCCTGGTATGAGCGATAAGCATCTAAACAGAACAATAACAGGTATACTAAATCATACCTGAACCTGGACCTGCAACCAAAGAGTTAGTACCACATACCGTACAATACTCTAAGGTGCCATAATAAATAGTGCAAGAATACGGGGGTGGGGGTGTACATGTCATAATGATAGCAAACAAATCAACTATAGCAACCATCCTCACATCTCTCACTCAGTACGTAAAGCATACGATGTCCAACACTGTCAATCACTAGACCCATTGAAGTAGTGACGGAGTTCGACTTGTACAACTACTGCTACTACCAAGCTTACCACATGGAGTCATGACCAAATCTTTACAAATGACCCCACTTCATTGGTTTATAGCCCTTTAGTCGTACCTAGGCCCTTTCAGCCCTGAATCCGTTCACGTACTTCCCATACATAGTGATCCAAAGTCATAAACATCGACTGCCCCTTGGCACACGTCCCGCAGCAAAGCCCAATCATGAAGTGAACTCATCGGTTCCCAACTGGATCCTGAGCTCTAACTTCCCATATTGGACTACCTTTGCATCTCGGGTTATTGGTCAATACTGGGTCAGGTCGGGTTCTCCCTCTAGCCATCGGTTCGGGTCGGGTCCTCTACTTCGGGTCGGTTCGTAGTCTTCTCCTGTAGCGGTTCGGTTCGGTTCCACAGCGTCGCATCGGTCCGGGTCGGGTATTCCACTTCGGGTCGGGTCGGGTGTCCTCCTCCGGGTCGGGTCGGGTGCCATCTCCCTTCCAGTTCGTGCTTCCGCTCCGATCCGCTCCCTCGTTCCTTCATTTGCTCCGATCCGATTCCTTCGCCTTACTTCAGTCCGAGCCCTTCATCCTTCAGTCGATCCGATCCGAGCCCTTCGTCCTTAAGTCGATCCGATCTCTCCTCCTTTATTCGATCCGATCCCAGTTCAATTAGCGTGGCCTTCCTTTTTTCCAATTGTCTCAAGTGTCAAGTTCCGATCCGATCAGATCCCTTGCCCAGTTCAATTCATCCGATCCGAGCCTCCATATCCGATCCGATCCGGTCCAGAACCTGCACTTTTCTGCAACTCTTCCAGCAAGTATTTTACACCATTCGACAGCGTTTTTGACAAATCTAACACTTCTAATCAATCATAAAACACACCATAGAGTCATAGCAACATGTAATAGCAACCACAAACAGCAAAACAACAATTCAAATGAATCAAATTGGATCAAAAGTGGCTAAAACCTCACATTTTCCCATAATCCCACTTAATCATGTTTAAGCACATACTTAGTAAAACTTAATCAAATCGTCCAAATTTTCTAACAGAGGCATAAAATATTATTTTCAAATTTCTAAACATTTTTCCAGAATTTATTAGTGTATAAATTCGCTAATCTTCACTAATTACCCTTAATTACCGTAATTAGTGCAAAAACTATGCAAATCACTCACCTTTGCCACAAAATAAAACACCAAATCTGAAATACTCTCTGTTTGGGTCGAATTCCTATGTATAGCAGCAGCTCCAACCTTGCTCTGTTGCTATTTGGCCTTGTTTTGATGTAGTTTAGGCTTAATCTTCACTAAAAATGTGTTTTGGAGTGGTTTTAGAGGATGGAAGCCATTACTAAGTCTCAAGAAGGTTTGTGGCGGCTCAAAACTGAAATGAGAGTGATTTCCTAACCCTAGTCAGCCTTCCTATGCCTCTAAACCCGAAATTCCCCTCTGGGCCTAGCTGCTAATCACCCGGTTAAGCCCAATTAGCTAAAATTAACCCTCTAAATCTTCATTCGGCCATATCTCCTAAACGGTAAGTCCGTTTGGCTATTGTGACCACTCTACGGAAAGAGAAACCATCATCTGGAGCCAATGGAAGTGGTTTCAGGTCAAAATTCCTTTCCAGTCAAAAGTTATGGCCAAAACAGTACCAACTAGGGGTAAAATGGTCATTTAAAAATCGGGAAAAATCATGAACATGGGAAATGACCTCAATAGTCGTCTCCCAAAGTTACATGACCATACGACTTCGTATGTGAAAGAAATAAATATTCTACGGTCCTATGATGCGTAGAATACGGGTCGTTACACTCTCCCCCCCCCCCCCCCTTAAGAAATTTCGTCCCGGAAATTCCTTAACCCAAAACATACAAAGGATCCCGCGTGCCTAACAACCACATACAACAATCAAACATGCACCACAAGCAAACAAGCCCATCCTAGCATGCGGAAAACTAAATCGAAGTCAAAATCTTACCAGGCAAAGAGTTCTGGATATGTCTTCCTAATGTTCTCCTCTGTCTCCCAAGTACAATCATTCTCGTCCTCGCTCCAATGAACCTTGACTAGCTTCACCGCCTTCCTTCGAAGTTGCTTCATGTCGTGTTTGACAATACGGTCCGGCTTGCGGTTCCTAACTGCCTCGGGTTCTACTTCGAAGTCATCTAACTGATCAGGTGAAATAGTCATCTGGGTCGTGAACGAACTTCCTTAGTTGGGAAACATGAAATACGTTGTGAACTCCCGCCATCTTCTCTGGTAAGTCAATTCTATATGCCAAATTCCCGACTGGTTCAAGAACAGGGAATGGGCCAACAAATCTTGGTGCTAACTTGCCTCTCCTGCCAAATCGTATTACGCTCTTCAACGGAGAAATCTTGACAAACACCAAGTTACCAACGGAGAATTTTAAGTCTCTTCTCCTCTTATCAGCATAACTCTTCTACCTATCTTGGGCAGCCTTCATTCGTTGTTGAATGATCTTAATCTTATCTGAAGTTTCCCTCACCACATCTGGTCCAAGCATAAACTTCTCGCCAGTCTCTATCCAACATGATGGTGAGTTGCATGGTCTTCCGTACAAAGCTTCAAACGGAGCCATACCGATACTGGATTGGTAGCTATTATTATATGCAAACTCTACTAGATGCAAATGGTCATCCCATGATCCACCAAAATCCAATATACATGCTCTCAAGAGACCTTCCAAAATACGATTCACCCTCTCCGTCTGACCGTCGGTCTGAGGATGATATGCGGTACTGAGACGTAACTCTGACCCTAGAGCCTCTTGTAAGCTCTTCCAAAACCCACTAGTGAACAATGGGTCTCGGTCACTCACAATGCTTTTAGGTACCCCATGAAATCTCACTACCCACTTCATATACAACTCTGCTAACTTAGTTGCCGTTCTGGTCGATTTGACTGGTATGAATCTTGCACTCTTAGTCAATCGATCCACGATTACCCAAATGCTATCATGTCCCGATCTAGTCCTTGGTAAACCATCGATGAAATCCATCGAGACTTGCTCCCATTTCCATTCGGGAATTTCTAATGGTTGCAACAACCCACTAGGCTTCTTTTGCTCGGCTTTAACTAGATGGCAATTCATGCATTTGGATATAAACCTCCCAATGTCTCTTTTCATCCCTTCCCAGTAGTAGGTCTGCTTCATATCTCGATACATCTTGTTACCACCGGGGTGTATAGTCAGTTTTGAGTGATGACATTCTCTAAGCACTTCATCTCTCAATCCATTGACACTGGGTACAACAAGCTTTCCATTCTTTCTAAGCCATCCATCTCGATCAAGTCCATACTTGTACATCTCCTCATCAATACTCATCTCTAACTTGGAGATGATTTCCAATAGGTTAGGATCGTCCCTCTGACTAGAGCCGATCCGTTCAATCAAAGTGGGTCTGATCGTCAAACTTGCTAACATATCTGGATCCAATTCGCACTTTGGTCTGAAATCAAACCCCGCGATATACTCCAGTTGCTTCCATTCAAGGAACATAGCCCCTAAGCTGGCATGTCTTCTACTCAACGCATCGGCTACCGCATTGCCCTTTCCTGGTGTATATGCGATATCAAAATCATAGGAAGCCAAGAATTCTAACCACCTTTGTTGCCGGAGATTTAGATCCTTCTCGGAGAAGAGATACTTCAACGACTTATGATCTGTAAACAGCTCAAATCTTTCTCCCAAGAGATAGTGTCTCCACATCTTCAACGCGAACACGATCGCTGCCAATTCCAAATCATGGGTAGGGTATCTTTTCTCGTGCGGTTTCAATTGCCGACTTGCATAAGATACAACTCTACCACCTTGCATCAATACAGCACCCAGTCCGGTACCATAGGCATCCGTGTATACCGTCATCTCTTCATTCCCCTTAGGAATGACTAACACTGGTGCGCTTGTCAACTTGTCCTTTAGACTCTTGAATGCATTCTCGCACCTTTCATCCCAGACAAAATCTTGATTCTTCTTGGTCAACTAGGTCAATGGTGCTGCTATCTTGGAGAAACCTTGGATAAACTTACGATAATATCCAGCTAACCCCAAGAAACTTCTTACATCCGTTGCATTCTTGGGCGTAGGCCAATCCTGTACCGTAGCCACCTTCGCCGGGTCCACGGCAATACCATTCTCTGATACAACATGGCCCAAGAACCTCACTTCCCTCTTCCAGAAGTGACACTTAGAAAACTTTGCTTTCAATTGGTGTTTTCTCAACACCTCCATCACTATTCTTAAATGTTCCTTGTGTTCTTCCTCTGTCCTCGAGTAGACCAAAATATCATCAACGAACACAAGGACAAACTTATTCAACTGATCTCTGAATACCCTATTCATAAGATCCACAAAATATGCTGGGGCATTGGTCAGCCCGAATGGCATGACCAACCACTCATAAAATCCACACGGCGTCCGAAATGCCGTTTTAGCTATACTCTCAGCTTCCACTCTAAGCTGATGAAAACCTGTCGCGAGATCCAACTGAGAAAATACCCTCGCGCTACTCAACTGATCGAACAAATCATCTATCCGCGGTAGAGGATACTTATTCTTCCTCGTCACTTTATTCAACTCGCGGTAATCTACACACAAACGAAGGGAACCATCCGCCTTGGTAGCAAACACAACTGGTGCTCCCCATTCAGAAACACTCCTTCTGATAAATCCCTTCTTCAAAAGATCGCTGACTTGCACCTCGAGCTCTCGCTGCTCCCTTGGTGCCATACGACGAAGTGGCATCACTATAGGTCTGGCATCTTTACCAAATCAATACGAAACTCAATCTCTCGGTGTGGTGGAAGCCCGGTCACTTCTTCGAAAACATCCGGATACTGGCCAACCACGGGCAAACCTGACAACTCACTATGCGGAATGTCGAGGGAGTTTAGAAAACTAGCCAATACCCCCTCACTGGGTAGACCACCAAACACTATCCTCCGCCCACCATCCGCTCTAGCTGTCACCAAAAAGCCCTCACAGTCTACCACCACCCCGAATCTTCGGAGCCAATCTACTCACAAAATAATGCCAAACCCAGTAAAGCCCAAAACAAAGCAATTACAAACAAACATGCATCCATGACTCGATAAGACCACATTACGACAAATCATGCTAAGGCTAGTCAAACCACCAATCGGGTTCGTCACTACTAAAGGTCTATCGACAATCTCGGGCTCCAATCTCAAACTATCTACCAGGTCACTGGATATGAAAGAACTGGAAGCTCCGGTATCAAACAAAACTCTAACAGGAACATCATAAACAGAAAGCATACCTTGAATGACGACATTCTTTCCCTTCTTCGCCGCAGTTGGGGCATTCGACGAAGAAGGAATAGCATTAAGGGCATAGGCTTTCACCATTTATTTTTCTTTGGGGGGTTGCGGACACTTGTCCTTGTGATGTCCCATTTGGCCACAGTTGAAGCACTTCCTATCCGTTGGCTTGGCCCGACAATTACTAGCATAATGGCCCTTCTTACCACAGCTGAAGCACTCAACATCTTGCTTATTCTTTTTCTTCTGGCCATCCCTAGTCTGATTCTGCTTTCTCTTATTCTGGGAACCACCCTTGCCTCCACCACTTGCTTGTGGCTTTGGCTCATCTACAGATGCAACCTCAGTCTTCGGCTTAGGGTAGAGACTTTCTGATCTCAATGCTTTCCCCACAATCGATTCAAACGTCTCATCGATGTGGTTAATAAGCCTTTCCCCCAAGTACAGATCCAAACCAGTTATGAATTTCTCATTCTTCTTCTCGGCAGTATCAATAAGAGATAACCCATATTTTGACAAAGTGTCGAATTCAGCAATATACTCCGAGACAGCTCTGCCATTCTGCTTGAGCTCCAAGAATTTCTTAAACAGCACTGACTTCTGAGCAGCTTGAATGAACTTCTCGCTAAAGCGAACCTTAAACTGCTCCCATGTAATCTGATATTCGGGAGTAGCTGCCTTTATAGCATTCCACCAATTCATTGCCCGCCCTTGCAGCTGACGGGATGCTAGCTTTCTCTTCATCGCATCCTCGATACCCAAATCCTCGAAGATACGTTCGCAACTATCCAACCAATCCTGAACATCCGTAGCCGACTCCGTTCCGTGGAACGGCTTCCCACCAAGGCTAGTATAATCCTTATTTAGCTTGGCGAAGTCGACCCTCGGCGCCTGCACTATTGGACCACCACCATTTCCACCATTGGGAGCTGCCCTCTGCACATCCCTAAGCATCTCTCTCATGAGGTCAGTAAACATCGCCCTCATGTCAGCAGCATTCCCATTATTGGCCCCTCTACCGGTACCTCTAACATATCGGCTCATCGTCAATCTGAAAAAGGAAACGATTAACGACCCCATAGTGGTGCTAGTGCAGCACGACTTCATTCTTATACTACTAATAGTATATATATATATAGCTTTTGAAAACCAAAATAATCACAAATACGCTCTCTCTTATACGTATATTATCTCTCCCTGATAACTTCCCTAGGTTAACTACGCAACCTAGAGCTCTGATACCAAGTGTGACGTCCCGTCCCGCACCAGCCTGCATTTCCTCCGAAGGTGCGCTGTACACATGCCCAACTAGCACGGGACGGTCGTCAGAAGAAAGGAAAGAAGAGAATTGACTAACAAGAAACCTGTAGAATGTCTCACAGCGCATGGAGTAAAATATAATAATAATAATATACTTGACATAAAACAGGTGAGACAGTGCATAAGCTGATAACTAAAATCAACATCAGAGCAGCGGAAATCCAAATACAGCTTATTACAACTTTCCAAATTTACTGTCTCTAAACAAAAGAAAGCCAAAGTAGAAGATGCACCACCAATGCCCAAGCAGTGATCTTCAACAACACAGGGAGAATACTATATATATTACGTGGAAGCCTCCTGCTCGTCTCCGGATCATCTACCCGTGCATCGCCAGCTAACCTGTCTCTAGTCTGCTCGTGTGAGCACCCAGAGTAATAAGAGGAGACATAAAACTCTGGGTCAAACATAAAGCCTGGTATGAGCGATAAGCATCTAAACAGAACAATAACAGGTATACTAAACCATACCTGAACCTGGACCTACAACCAAAGAGTTAGTACCACATACCGTACAATACTCTAAGGTGCCATAATAAATAGTGCAAGAATACGGGGGTGGGGTGTACATGTCATAATGATAGCAAACAAATCAACTATAGCAACCATCCTCACATCTCTCACTCAGTGCGTAAAGCATACGATGTCCACCACTGTTAATCACTAGACCCATTGAAGTAGTGACGGAGTTCGACTTGTACAACTACTGCTACTACCAAGCTTACCACATGGAGTCATGACCAAATCTTTACAAATGACCCCACTTCATTGGTTTATAGCCCTTTAGTCGTACCTAGGCCCTTTCAGCCCTGAATTCGTTCACGTACTTCCCATACATAGTGATCCAAAGTCATAAACATCGACTGCCCCTTGGCACACGTCCCGCAGCAAAGCCCAATCATGAAGTGAACTCATCGGTTCCCAACTGGATCCTGAGCTCTAACTTCCCATATTGGACTACCTTTGCATCTCGGGTTATTGGTCAATACTGGGTCGGGTCGGGTTCTCCCTCTAGCCATCGGTTCGGGTCGGGTCCTCTACTTCGGGTCGGTTCGTAGTCTTCTCCTGTAGCGGTTCGGTTCGGGTCCACGGCATCGCATCAGTCCGGGTCGGGTATTCCACTTCGGGTCGGGTCGGGTTTCCTCCTCCGGGTCAGGGGCCATCTCCCTTCCAGTTCGTGCTTCCGCTCCGATCCGCTCCCTCGTTCCTTCATTTGCTCCGATCTGATTCCTTCGCCTTACTTCAGTCCGAGCGCTTCATCCTTCAGTCGATCCGATCCGAGCCCTTCGTCCTTAAGTCGATCCGATCTCTCCTCCTTTATCCGATCCGATCACAGTTCAATTAGCGTGGCCTTCCTTTTTGCCAATTGTCTCAAGTGTCATGTTCCGATCCGATCAGATCCCTTGCCCAGTTCAACTCATCCGATCCGAGCCTCCATATCCGATCCGATCCGGTCCAGAACCTGCACTTTTCTGCAACTCTTCCAGCAAGTATTTTACGCCATTCGACGGCGTTTTTGACAAATATAACACTTCTAATCAATCATAAAACACACCATGGAATCATAGCAACATGTAATAGCAACCACAAACAGCAAAACAACTATTCAAATGAATCAAATTGGATCAAAAGTGGCTAAAACCTCATATTTTCCCATAATCCCACTTAATCATGTTTAAGCACATACTTAGTAAAACTTAATCAAATCGTCCAAATTTTCTAACAGAGACATAAAATATTATTTTCAAATTTCTGAACATTTTTCCAGAATTTATTAGTGTATAAATTCGCTAATCTTCACTAATTACCCTTAATTATCGTAATTAGTGCAAAAACTATGCAAATCACTCACCTTTGCCACAAAATAAAACACCAAATCTGAAATACTCTCTGTTTGGGTCGAATTCCTATGTATAGCAGCAGCTCCAACCTTGCTCTGTTGCTATTTGGCCTTGTTTTGATGTAGTTTAGGCTTAATCTTCACTAAAAATGTGTTTTGGAGTGGTTTTAGAGGATGGAAGCCATTACTAAGGTCTCAAGAAGGTTTGTGGCGGCTCAAAACTGAAATGAGAGTGATTTCCTAACCCTAATCAGCCCTCCTATGCCTCTAAACCCGAAATTCCCTTCTGGGCCTAGCTGCTAATCACCCGGTTAAGCCCAATTAGCTAAAATTAACCCTCTAAATCTTCATTCAGCCATATCTCCCAAACGGTAAGTCCGTTTGGCTATTGTGACCACTCTACGGAAAGAGAAACCATCATCCGGAGCCAATGGAAGTGGTTTTAGGTCAAAATTCCTTTCCAGTCAAAAGTTATGGCCAAAACAGTACCAACTAGGGGTAAAATGGTCATTTAAAAATCGGGAAAAACCATGAACATGGGAAATGACCCCAATAGTCGTCTCCCAAAGTTACATGACCATACGACTTCGTATGTGAAAGAAATAAATATTCTACGGTCCTATGATGCGTAGAATACAGGTCGTTACACCTATGCAATGACCATTTGCTATCAACCGCACAGATGACGATCGAATTCCACTTGATAAGTGTTAAAGCAACATATTTAGGTGCCCAAGGTCAGGTACCAATTCAACCTCCGTTTTCCATGACTAGAGCTATGGATCCTCATAAGTTGACAGCAACTCTACTGCTCTTCGGCCTACCATGAAACCTCATCCTAGAGATGAGAGCTTGAGATTAAAGCCGATAAGAATTAGCCAGCTGTTATGACAGGCCTTACATTGACCTGAGGCATCTAGAAAATTATATAAATGGAACACTGAATTGGACGAATTCGACGTTACCTATTACCCTTAGAAGGTTATCCCAGAATAAACATAAAAAAATCTCATTGTCAAGTTCACTACACTGAATAATGCTTCGAAAGTAACAGTCAGCCAACTATCTAACGTATGATGCATATGATTGGACTTCTAGCGGCAAGGGTTTCGACAATAGAGTGTAAAGATTCACAATTCGACTCCTTTCATTGACCGTCTATCAAGTGACTCATGCCTCAAATGCAGGGGAAAACTCGGAAATCCTCGCATGAATTGCTCATGATTCCATTATGCGATCCAAAGTTGATACAACACTGCCTTGCATGATCGTATTTGTATCTGAAGTACGGTCAACCACTTTGATGTTGCTCGAATCTTGGCATGTTTAAAAGTTTGAAACACTTAAGCCTGGATGCTGATTGATTGTCTGTGCATTAGCTCTTATTCCCGACGTGGGATCGAAGGCATATCTGTGAATGGATGAGGCATGTCTATCTTCCTAGCCCTTGTATTCCACTTCCTAACATGGAAAGTTTTAAGCTCCTACAAACATGGATTCCTTTTTCTCTCACCGATTACTATCCTGTCGTTGAGAAGCAGAGATGCAACTATTAAAGGTCTTGATCTGACTATATAACCCTTATCACCTGCCCTTTATGTGAGGGAAAGAGGGCAATTCAAAGGAAACACAATCTCATCATTCTCCAGTAGAGTTGCCTAATTACCTTTGTCACCCCAGGACCCCGAGTAAGGTCTATTCATTCTTGGGACTGCCGCCCCCACAATAATCTGAAAAGATGTCCTCTATCATCTTAAAGCTTTTGCAGTCATCTCCTAGTAGAGATAGGACAAAGCAAAATGGATTGGAAAAGGATATGCGATGCCATTTTCATTTAGAATATCACTCATGCCTTTAACAGGACTATTTTTTAACCCTGTCTCTTATCTTTGCATGCTTAATAAGTTAGAGATATGACAAACATATATGAATTTATGTGTAAATGGTGTAGGTACCCAGAGTCTAGTACCGATCAGACTTCCAACACCTACATGCAAGACTACAGAGTACTACCATAACGAGCCCAGTCAAACTTCTCATTTACAAAACCAATCCCTCCGTCTGAGGGAAGATTTATAGCTCAAGGTAGATCTGATATGACCGTCCACTCCTCGGATCATGCGTGGAAGACCTAAAGATAATTATGCATCGATCTTTGCATTTCAAAGCCGGAATCCAACTTCGAATGGATGTAGTTTGACCATTCATATGGCTAGATCCTACACTCGATGCATCAGATTACATAAATCCAGATAAAGGAGGCAGCACCACCCATTAACATACTTACTTTTCAATCATGCATTATACATTTTACCTTTATATGCTTCTTGAGTTATTGACATGACTAACTCATGCGAATTTGTATATGAATGATGCAGGTACCCAGAGTTTGGAACCAATCAAAGCTCCCATAGTTTCATCGAAGGAACGTAAAACTTTGGCGAACGTGATTCGACTGTTCACCTGCTTACTCTTGGCCTGACGCCAATAATCTGACATAGATGAAGTTCGACCATTCATGCATTGACTTTTTTCCCTTGACGCAGGGGTAAGATAATAAATGCACATGAGTTTGACATGTGTTATCTATATATGAGCATGCTTATGAGTCCTCCTAAGCCTTTATCCTTCGATTCTCCATGCAATACATAGAGATGTATTCGAGTGTGAATGACGACCTAGCAGATCCGCAACTTCATCCCTTGATTCGATGGGAAGAGTGCAATAATGATAGGGGCACGATCCTATGGACTGCATAACAACATTTGCCTTCGACAAGGGGGCAAAACAAAAATGTTAAGGTGAGGATGAATATGTCTTGACCGCTCTCCCAACGACATCTTTGTCTCTTTCCTATGCTTCCGATGGGAGGATTATAAACTCAACATAGATGTGACCCGACCATCCTCAAGGCGATCTATGCCTTCGATGTGGAGGCAAAGGGAATGACGCCAAGGCAAATGTGACACGTCTATTTTCCCAACTAACTCCAATCCTTAGAGCATGGATATGAGTATAAACTCAGGACGAGTGTGATGGGCGTGCCAAGATTTAAGACCACTCGATCTTTAACTTTAACTCTCATGACTTAGGAGAGAGTATAAAGAACCGACCAAAATGTCCATAACTCTAACTATCATGACTTGGGAGAGAGTATAAAGAATGCACCACATCGTCTACAACTCTAACTCTCAAGACTTGGAAGAGAGTAGAAAAGACGACATTATGACATCCAAACAAACTCCAACACCATTTGGCCAAGGGCAAAAGTATAAAAGACTTATTGACCTATCGTTCGAATAACTTAACCTGGTTCCCACCGACACCGAGGGCACGAGCATGAACTTCTAAATTAACCTCGATCATGTTTTGAGTGCGAATCATGATTCAAAGATAAATGGAGGCTATAAACACAATACCTTCAAACTACAACACTTGATACTTTGACATTTTATGATTTATGCTAGATAGCTTAACACTCAACATGTTTTCATTTCAAGCTACAATAGCTAGTGAGTTAAAGATCGACTTAGTAGCTTGCAAGACAAAGTGAACTATTCTATTTGAGTTGCACGTTCATGTACAATTATAAAGCATAGATGCGAGGGTCGCACTCGCATAAACTAATAAACGACCTCATTTGACGAGTTGATGCCAATGCCTAATGCTATAGTTCTCACACGACTCAAGGCAACGACCGAAAGAAGGCCTTGTAATATCTGGAATTTTTGCAATAAGATTTAATTATTAGAATTACAAAATAGGAATTTCAGCAAATGATGGAATTTGACTATGAAACTTTAACTAATGCATTCATCTTGGAATTTTAGTCAACTTTCATGTTTGGAGTTTCGCGAACGGAGTCCATATGAAAAAGTTATGGACGAAATACGATAATGGACGGAAAATAAATAAATCAGAATAGTTAATTATTGTTAATGATATTTTTCATCAACACCGGAGATGTGTAACACCCCGTATGTTGAATAACTTGTTATAATATAAATCAGGGCAGAATTAAATTTTAAGATCTGAATCAGGGGAAACGGGCTATGCCATTGCGTTCATCTCGGAAAAATACGCGAAATAGAGTCCGAGTTTTTGTAAATCGGAGTCCGTATGACCCAGTTCTGGCCCATGTAAGTTTTCAGAAAATTCTAAGTTCAAAACAGATTTAAATTTCAGGTTCAAAATTCAAAAATCAGGCCAGGCGGGCTGGGCGGGGAAATTCCCGCCAGCCACCCCAAGTCGACTTGGGAGTCGAGACAGCAGGACCCAAGTCGATTGCCCAGTCGACTTGGGAGTCGACACAGGTGGCCAGGCAGGTTTGGCCTGGGTGCACTGTTTTGGCTGTTGGGCTGTGTTTTGGGGCTTGTGACGAAATCTGACGGCTCTAACCTAAATTAGGGTTAATCTAAGGGCCTAAACTACATCCTAAATCTATAAATACACCCTAAGACTACCCTAATCCATACTAAAAATAGATACAAGGCCGTCATGCCGTCAAAATGCAATTAGAGGGAGCCTCCATCAAATTTTAGAAGAAGATAGCTTCTCAAATCAACTTCTAATCAACTCTAGCAACTTAATCTTCTTCATAGGAGTGCTAATCAACAAGTTGTGAGTTTCTATGCCTTTAGCAAGCAATTGCTAAACTAATTATGATAGGATATAATGAGGTTATGGTTATGTATGTGGATCAATGCAAGTTATGTTATCATATGCTATGTGTTCATGATGTTAGTTATGCAAGTTTTATGCTATATGTTCATGATGCTAGTTATGCAAGTTTTATGCTATATGTTCATGATGCTAGTTATGCAAATCACTATGATAAAAATTGATCCATTATGACACCATGTTATGCAAGTTTGGTGTTTGATTATATGCAAGTTCATATATGACATGTTATGTAAGTTTGGTGTTTGATTATATGCAAGTTCATATATGACATGTTATGCAAGTTTGGTGTTTGATTATATGCAAGTTCATATATGACATGTTATGCAAGTTTGGTGTTTGATTATATGCAAGTTCATATATGTCATGTTATGCAAGTTTGGTGTTTGATTATATGCAAGTAACATGTGCAAGTTTACACCTTTGTATGATATGCATACATATGCAAGTTTTCCCCTTTGTATGTCATGCATATATATGCATGTTTACCCCTTTTTATGATATGAGTAACATATGCAAGTTCATCCCTTTTTAGACCTATGACATGTATGCAAGTTTATCCCTTTATGATAGGTCTATGACATGAACATCTATGCAAGTTACCCTCTTTATGACATATGTGATTCATGCAAGTTTGGGTTGATTATTTATGCTAGTTGGGTTTGATGCTATGGTCATATATGCAAGTTGACACCTTTAAAAACCATGTTGATGCTAATGTTATGCTAAGTTGAACCCATTGTATTTGTGATGAATCTTCCCTTTTAAGTATGTCATGTTAGCGTACTACGTGGGGAACGATGGGGTTAATATTCATGTTAACAAAATTGTGGTGAAATTGGTATGATGTTGCATACCATAAGTGGATGGACATAATTGAGTCAATTATGTACATCATTAAATTGGAATTAATTAAGGAAAATTAATTCAAAATATGGGAGTGATTAATTAGGTGTAATTAATCGACTAAGACACGAGGTTGGACCCTTTTGTAGCATAAGACTGCTCGGACCCGACCGGCAAATCCAGCGGCTACAAATGATTGGCCCAATGTGAGAGGTCTTAGGCATAAACTAAATACGTGACAAGTGTAAAGACACGAGGTTAGACTCTGTTATGGCGTAAGGCTGCCCAGACCCGATCGGCAAATCCAGCTGCCATAAAAGACAGTCTAATGTGAGAGGTCTTTACAAAGGTTACGGTCTTAATCAATTAAGAAACACTTAACCAGATAAGCATGTAGTGGGGCATGAGGGGTTAAGTGGGTGCCTTGGGTGGCATGTGGAAATCTAGTGGTTGCCTTGGGTGGCAATAGAAAATACGATTAGAATACTTAACCAAAGTGGAAACATGTAATTAAACACGATTAAAGGGTTAAGTGGGATACACTAGAGGGAGCAAGCTTAGGTGGGTAGCTTGTGGGGGCCCATTTCAACCAGTAACCCATATGTATCTTTGTGGGCTCGACCCATGTCGAGGACGGGACACGCGTACTGGGCTTGACTATAAGAGGCCAAAACGGGTTAGCGGTGGCAACGCAAGTCCAACGGATTTCATATGCATGTGTGGACCCGGGCTGGTAGGTAAGACGTTGTTGCATCGTGTAGGTATAAGCCGTGCACCGTTGGTTGTATCGGGTTGCCACTTTGGGGAGTGATACACCTCACTGTGGGGCCAGCACGGGTATCTACGTTAGGGAGCCGATCGCTTGGGGAGTAGTGGGTACACCTAGTGGAGATAGGGGCAGACGGCACCTATGTGGTCAGCTAGGGGTACACGAAACTACTAGTTATATTTTCTAAGTCCATGGGTGGGATCAACCTTTAAGTAGGAATGACTGGTGTAGTGCAGTGTAGTAATTACCCTTGGGTGGGTAGATGCGTCTTTACCGATATCTTAGTTCATCCTATGTCTAGTTGGCTGCTTAGTGTAGTCATTTATCCCCAGTCATTACCGTACCAAGTTTATATCATACCCTAATTACTTTAATAATTGTATTGTTAAAGTTATAGGACTCACTCAGACTTATGTCTGACCCCGTTGTTTTTATCTTTTTCCCCCTCAGGTCCTCAGGTTGGGCCTAGCACTAGTGGGCTTTGATCAGATTTCTTTATCTATCTTTTGGAGCTTGGACCGTTGGTGTAAAGCTCAGCTTATCTTTTCTATTATGGCTATTAGTTGTGTAGTGGGATTATGTACTTTTGTTTTTATCAGGATGGATATTTAGTACTTGACTCTTGTTTTATTTGGTTTTGGTATTGTAACCAAACATGTTTATCTTCTGCTGCAATGAAATGATGTTTTAGATTTTCAAGTATTATTTATATCTGTCTTGTTGTAATTTTTCTGTTCTATATTCACTTAAAATACTCCACCGAAGTTAAGGCATTCCCTTTGTGAGTGACCTTAGCGGGTGTGGGGTGTTACACGTGGTATCAGAGCTGAAGGTTACCAGAACAGATAAAATTTTTAGAAAAACTATTTTTCTAAAAACATTTTCGAAGGAGTATTTTCAAAAACATGTCTTTTAAGAGAAATTTTTTTGAAAGAAAAGCATAATCCCCAATAGCCATATCTTTATCTTTCGAATTCTCCGTTTTGAATCTTTCCTTTTTCGTTTCAGCATGGCTGAAGATCTTAACTTTCCGGAGGGTGTAGCGATACCAGTATGGTATAGGAGATTGATGGAGGCTAGGGCCGCCGCTGCGGGTCCAACAAATGTTCCTCAACCACCAGTTGCACCCGATCTTCCTCCCCCTCCTCCTCCTCGCACGGATACTTTTGCTAAGACTTGCAAGGAATTTAAGGCTATGGGAGGGAAACCTTTTCAAGGATCAGAAACTTTTGTGGAAGCTAGGGATTGGCTTAAGGAAACGAAAGAGTTGATAGATATCTTTGAGATGGAAGAAGGAAAGAAAGTCAAGTTAGCTACTTAGTTAATGAAGGGAGAGGCCTCGTTCTGGTGGGAGGTCACTAATGGAGAGCGCCCTGTTGACTCTTGGGCGGATTTCAAACAAAGGTTTGTGGCAAAGTTTCTCTCAAGGGCGGAAGAAAATCTGTATATGGAAAGGTTCTTGACTCTAAAACAAGGAAACCTATCAGTGAAGGAATATGTCAACAAGTTTAATCAGTTGGCAAGGTTTGGCATAGACATGGTGAATACACCGGAGAAGAAGGCTTTGAGGTTCGTTAAAGGCTTGAATGAACCGATGCATGGATTGGCTATGACTCACATGGGGGCCACCTTTGAGAAGCTAGTAGACATGGCACTTATGCATGAGGAAGAGAAGGGTCCCAATGCTAATAAGGCACCCGAGAAGAAAGGAGATCAGAAGAGACCTCAACAGCAAAACAAGGGTGGGAAAGGCAACGGTGGCAAGGGAAAGAAGAAGTGCTTCAATTGTGGGACACCAGGCCACCTAAGCAAAGATTGTCGGAAGAAGAAGAAGACTGGTTGCTTCCACTGTGGCGAAGCAGGGCATCTAGTGAAGGACTGCCCTAAGAAGGGGCAGAGGACGGGATCTACCTCAGGAGGACAGGTGCAGGCTCTTATGGCACCAGGTCAGGCAAGGGGGAAAGTTCAGGCTCTCGCGGTTCCACCGATTCAGGAGAGAGGTAGAACTATTTCCGTTGAAAGTCTGGTTTTTCTGTTTGATCATCCTGTCCGTACTTTATTCGACTCTGGCGCATCGCATTCGTTTATCTCATCATCATTAGTTGAGTCACTGCACTTAGACACCAGTCTAGTAGATGATCCCTTGGTTGTTTCAAACCCAATTGGGGGCTCCACTTATTTGTCCATGATATGTTTGGGTTTGAAGATTTCCATACTTAGCGTTGAGTTTAGATGTGATGCTTTTGTTTTGGGCTTCACGGGCTATGGGTTAATTTTGGGCATGGACTGGTTATCCAGTAATGGTGCCGTTCTTGATTGCGAAAGGAGAGTTGTTAGGCTCATGACCCGCTTGGGGAACACTCTCGAGATCTCTTGTAATCCCATGGATTCTGTTATGCTAAGTTATCTTGAATCGCTTGACGCTTCGGTCGAGAGTTTGCGATCTTTTAGAGTGGTCCGGGAATACTCGGATGTGTTTGAGGAGGTGAAGGGCTTACCTCCGAAGCGGGAGATAGACTTCCGAATATATCTGGTAGACAATGCTAAACCATTATCTTTTCCAGTGCGCCACATGGCTCCTCGTGAGAGGAGGGAACTCAATAAGCAAGTAGGGGAGTTGCTTGAGAAGGGGTTCATAAGACGAAGTATATCGGAGTGGGGTGCTCCAGTGGTTTTTGCCACGAAGGCGGATGGGTCTCTCAGACTTTGTGTAGACTATAGAGAACTCAACAAGCTTACAAAGAAGAATAAACACCCATTGCCGAGGATTGATGATCTCTTTGATCAGTTGGTTGGCGCCTTAGTGTTTTCGCAGTTGGACTTAGCCACGGGGTTTCATCAGTTGAGAGCGGCCGAGGATAGTATAGAGAAGACTGCCTTTAGGACTCCGGATGGTTTCTATGAGTGGTTGGTGATGCCTTTTGGTTTGACAAACGCCCCTGCATACTTTGTTGATTTGATGAGTAGGGTGTTCAGGGAGTACCTTAATAAGTTCGTGGTGGTCACATCTTGGTCTTTTCTAAGAGTGAAGAAGAGCATGCCCTACATCTTAGGGAAGTGTTGGAGACTCTTCGAGCACATAGACTTAAGGCTAAATTCTCTAAATGTCACTTTTGGAGGAAGGAAGTGCGGTTCTTAGGGCATGTGGTCTCCAAGGAAGGGATAGCTGTGGATCCCGCGAAGGTAGTGTCCATCCAAGATTGGAAGGTTCCGAAGAATGCTACCGAGGTGAGGAGTTTCTTGGGGTTGGCTGGCTACTATAGGAAGTTTATCAAGGACTTCGCGAAGATATCAGCCCCATTAACTCGCTTGACGAAGAAGAATCTAGTCTTCACATGGGACGTAGATTGTGATGATGCGTTCCAACGGTTAAAGAGAGCCTTAACCACAACTCCAGTCTTAGTGTTGCCAGATGGGAGTAAGCCATTTGTTGTTTATACCGATGCTTGTGGGACAGGACTAGGCGCAGTCTTAATGCAAGAGGGAAGGGTAATAGCCTATGGGGGAAGGCAGTTGAGAAAGCATGAGAAAAATTACCCTACACATGATCTAGAGTTGGCCGCTATTGTTTTTGCGCTTAAGACTTGGCGCCATTATCTTCTTGGCGAGAGGTTCGAATTGTTCACTGACCACAAATCATTGAAGTACTTGTTTTCTCAAAAGGATTTGAACTTAAGGCAACAAAGGTGGATGGAGTTCTTAGCATCCTATGATTTTGAGATAGCATATACCCTTGGCAAGGGTAACGTGATGGAAGACGCCTTAAGCAGAAAAAGGTTGTCCTTGAGTCCATTGTTCGTGGAACGACGAAGCTTGGAATTTATCTCGATGTTTGATTTCAGACCTTCCGTTGACTTTATACCCGGTTTGCTAGCATCCTTAGAGGTCAGACCTACTCTTTTGGGACGGGTTGGCGAGGCACAGCGGGACGACCCACAGTTGGTTGAGTTAGTAGAGAAGCTCATAAGGGGGGAGTCGTCCAGCCATTTGAGTAGGTACACCCTAGATGATAGGGGGTGGTTGCGTAGAGACGGTAGACTTTGTGTACCGCAAGACGAGGGTTTGAGGAAGGCTATTCTTGATGATGCGCATCGTTCGAAGATGACCATTCATCCCGGTGGGGACAAGATGTACCAAGACATGAAGCGAGTTTTCTTTTGGGCCGGTATGAAGAAAGATGTGGCCGAGTATGTCGCTAGATGCTTGGTGTGCCAACAAGTGAAAGCGGAGCAAAAGAAACCCGGTGGGTTGCTTCACCCATTGGAAGTTCCACAATGGAAGTGGGATAGCGTCTTGATGGATTTTATTGATGGGTTACCGAGATCGAGGAAAGGTAATACGGGAATTTGGGTTGTGGTAGACAGACTTACTAAGAGCGCCCATTTCATACCCGTGAAGAGTAAGAGGACTGCTCCATGGCTAGCTTCAGTTTACCTTCGAGAGATAGTTCAGTTGCATGGTGTACCTTCTAGCATAGTGAGCGATCGAGATCCTATCTTCACTAGCGAGTTTTGGAAGAGTTTGCAAGAGGCAGTAGGGACTCAGTTGTGTTTGAGCACCGCATATCATCCTCAGACGGATGGCCAGACCGAGAGGGTGAATCGTGTTCTAGAAGACCTTTTGAGGCTATGTATCTTAGATTTTGGAGGTACATGGGAAGAGCATCTTCCATTGGTGGAATTCGCGTATAATAACAGCTTTCAGTCTAGTATTGGCATGGCTCCTTTCGAAGCTCTTTATGGAAGGCCTTGTCGGTCACCTACATGTTGGTGGGAATCTACGGATAAGATCTTGCTTGGGCCCGATATGGTTAGAGAAACTTCGGAAAAGATTGATTTGATTCGAAGAAGGATGAAAGCGGCGCAAGACAGACAGAAATCTTATGCGGATAAGAGGAGAACAGATCTTGAGTTTGATGTTGGGGACATGGTCTTTGTCAAAGTATCTCCATTACGGAACGTTGTTCGCTTTGGGTCCGTTGGAAAGTTAGCACCAAGGTTTGTAGGACCGTTTCCTATTAAGGAAAGGATTGGACAGATGGCATATAGAGTGGATTTGCCCAAGAGACTTAGTGGTGTACATGACGTATTCCATGTGTCACATTTGAGGAAGTGCCTACATGAGACCGCAGAGGTGGTAGAGCCGAGCATGCTTAGAGAAGTGGAGGTAGAGCGTGATGCGACGATTCGACGAGCTCCTACTCGCATCCTTGGGTCAGAGATTAGGAAGTTGAGAAACAGAGAGGTTCAACTAGTCAAAGTGCAATGGGGAGATGATGAGAGCAACGCTACTTGGGAGACAGAAGCGAAGATGCGTTCACTGTACCCATTTCGTTTTGAGGGTATGTCTTTTAACTTCTCCTTTATCGTTTGTCTAGTACTTATCTTATCTTTAGTATGTCCTCTCGTTAATACCTTTGACCTTTAGATAGCGTAAACCTATGGTTGAAACATGTGTTTGAGACATGTTATGATTGATGGATGCATGTGGATGCAAGTGTTTGCTAGTGGTTGCTCGTGGATGCATATACACACACCTTAGACACTAGATCGGCTCAGTCACTTCATGTTGCATATTGCATATAACTGTGTGTAGGTAGCTATATTAATGGATGTATAATGGTTGTGTTATCATATGGATGATGCATTTTGGTGTATGGTAGTGCACACATGTAGAAATAGTATGTGTCGATAGGGTTCTTTCGCATACATATTGGATGCATGGCACTATCATGGTTTGCATTAAGGAGGTCAACTGAATCAGTAGACCGCCTGATTTTGCATTAGACAGGGAACATATACACACACTTTTTGCATATGTTCATACAGCATTAGAAACTTTAAGGACAATGGATGCCAGTGTTTGATGGTTTAGTAGATGGTTGTTTGGATGGTAGGATACGTTCTTCTGGACTTAGAGATTTCAGGGACGAAATCCTTTAAGTAGGGGAGAATGTAACACCCCGTATGTTGAATAACTTGTTATAATATAAATCAGGGCAGAATTAAATTTTAAGATCTGAATCAGGGGAAACAGGCTATGCCATTGCGTTCGTCTCGGAAAAATACGCGAAATAGAGTCCGAGTTTTTGTAAATCGGAGTCCGTATGACCCAGTTATGGCCCATGTAAGTTTTCAGAAAATTCTAAAATTCTAAGTTCAAAACAGATTTAAATTTCAGGTTCAAAATTCAAAAATCAGGCCAGGCGGGCTGGGCGGGGAAATTCCCGCCAGCCACCCCAAGTCGACTGGGGAGTCGACTTGGGAGTCGAGACAGCAGGACCCAAGTCGACTGCCCAGTCGACTTGGGAGTCGACACAGGTGGCCGGGCAGGTTTGGCCTGGGTGCACTGTTTTGGCTGTTGGGCTGTGTTTTGGGGCTTGTGACGAAATCTGACGGCTCTAACCTAAATTAGGGTTAATCTAAGGGCCTAAACTACATCCTAAATCTATAAATACACCCTAAGACTACCCTAATCCATACTAAAAATAGATACAAGGCCGTCATGCCGTCAAAATGCAATTAGAGGGAGCCTCCATCAAATTTTAGAAGAAGATAGCTTCTCAAATCAACTTCTAATCAACTCTAGCAACTTAATCTTCTTCATAGGAGTGCTAATCAACAAGTTGTGAGTTTCTATGCCTTTAGCAAGCAATTGCTAAACTAATTATGATAGGATATAATGAGGTTATGGTTATGTATGTGGATCAATGCAAGTTATGTTATCATATGCTATGTGTTCATGATGTTAGTTATGCAAGTTTTATGCTATATGTTCATGATGCTAGTTATGCAAGTATTATGCTATATGTTCATGATGCTAGTTATGCAAATCACTATGATAAACATTGATCCATTATGACACCATGTTATGCAAGTTTGGTGTTTGATTATATGCAAGTTCATATATGACATGTTATGCAAGTTTGGTGTTTGATTATATGCAAGTTCATATATGACATGTTATGCAAGTTTGGTGTTTGATTATATGCAAGTTCATATATGACATGTTATGCAAGTTTGGTGTTTGATTATATGCAAGTTCATATATGACATGTTATGCAAGTTTGGTGTTTGATTATATGCAAGTTCATATATGACATGTTATGCAAGTTTGGTGTTTGATTATATGCAAGTAACATGTGCAAGTTTACACCTTTGTATGATATGCATACATATGCAAGTTTTCCCCTTTGTATGTCATGCATATATATGCATGTTTACCCCTTTTTATGATATGAGTAACATATGCAAGTTCATCCCTTTTTAGACCTATGACATGTATGCAAGTTTATCCCTTTATGATAGGTCTATGACATGAACATCTATGCAAGTTACCCTCTTTATGACATATGTGATTCATGCAAGTTTGGGTTGATTATTTATGCTAGTTGGGTTTGATGCTATGGTCATATATGCAAGTTGACACCTTTAAAACCCATGTTGATGCTAATGTTATGCTAAGTTGAACCCATTGTATTTGTGATGAATCTTCCCTTTTAAGTATGTCATGTTAGCGTATTACGTGGGGAACGATGGGGTTAATATTCATGTTAACAAAATTGTGGTGAAATTGGTATGATGTTGCATACCATAAGTGGATGGACATAATTGAGTCAATTATGTACATCATTAAATTGGAATTAATTAGGGAAAATTAATTCAAAATATGGGGGTGATTAATTAGGTGTAATTAATCGACTAAGACACGAGGTTGGACCCTTTTGTAGCATAAGACTGCCCGGACCCGACCGGCAAATCCAGCGGCTACAAATGATTGGCCCAATGTGAGAGGTCTTAGGCATAAACTAAATACGTGACAAGTGTAAAGACACAAGGTTAGACTCTGTTATGGCATAAGGCTTCCCGGACCCGACCGGCAAATCCAGCTGCCATAAAAGACAGTCTAATGTGAGAGGTCTTTACAAAGGTTACGGTCTTAATCAATTAAGAAACACTTAACCAGATAAGCATGTAGTGGGGGCATGAGGGGTTAAGTGGGTGCCTTGGGTGGCATGTGGAAATCTAGTGGTTGCCTTGGGTGGCAATAGAAAATACGATTAGAATACTTAACCAAAGTGGAAACATGTAATTAAACATGATTAAAGGGTTAAGTGGGATACACTAGAGGGAGCAAGCTTAGGTGGGTAGCTTGTGGGGGCCCATTTCAACCAGTAACCCATATGTATCTTTGTGGGCTCGACCCATGTCGAGGACGGGACACGCGTACTGGGCTTGACTATAAGAGGCCAAAACGGGTTAGCGGTGGCAACGCAAGTCCAACGGGTTTCATATGCGTGTGTGGACCCGGGCTGGTAGGTAAGACGTTGTTGCATCATGTAGGTATAAGCCGTGCACCGTTTGTTGTATCGGGTTGCCACTTTAGGGAGTGATACACCCCACTGTGGGGCCAGCACGGGTATCTACGTTAGGGAGCCGATCGCTTGGGGAGTAGTGGGTACACCTAGTGGAGATAGGGGCAGACGACACCTATGTGGTCAGCTAGGGGTACACGAAACTACTAGTTATATTTTCTAAGTCCATGGGTGGGATCAACCTTTAAGTAGGAATGACTGGTGTGGTGCAGTGTAGTAATTACCCTTGGGTGGGTAGATGCGTCTTTACCGATATCTTAGTTCATCCTATGTCTAGTTGGCTGCTTAGTGTAGTCATTTATCCCCAGTCATTATCGTACCAAGTTTATATCATACCCTAATTACTTTAATGATTGTATTGTTAAAGTTATAGGACTCACTCAGACTTATGTCTGACCCCGTTGTTTTTATCTTTTTCCCCTCAGGTCCTCAGGTTGGGCCTAGCACTAGTGGGCTTTGATCAGATTTCTTTATCTATCTTTTGGAGCTTGGACCGTTGGTGTAAAGCTCAGCTTATCTTTTCTATTATGGCTATTAGTTGTGTAGTGGGATTATGTACTTTTGTTTTTATCAGGATGGATATTTAGTACTTGACTCTTGTTTTAGTTGGTTTTGGTATTGTAACCAAACATGTTTATCTTCTGCTGCAATGAAATGATGTTTTAGATTTTCAAGTATTATTTATATCTGTCTTGTTGTAATTTTTCTATTCTATATTCACTTAAAATACTCCACCGAAGTTAAGGCATTCCCTTAGTGAGTGACCTTAGTGGGTGTGGGGTGTTACAAGATGGGTCAACAGTGACAAACCTAAAGGGGAATTAGGTGGAGGGGCTCACTTTTCCGGTTGATTCTAGTATGAAATTTTAGACACTACTGCTCAAAGGTGCTGAATTGCTAAGTAGTATTGGGTCAGATCTATACTCAGCGAATGAAATTCGTTTCGCCATTCGAGGACACTGAGGGACATAAACCCATGCTTTCCTGTAGAATGGATAACAAACTGCAACTACCTTAATTAAAGAAACGATGATATACACTTACAGAGCAATTTTCATGCAAGAAGATTCCCTTTTATTAAGTTTTTATTGGAAGTACATGAACGACATATGGATGAATTCCCCATTGATCTTATTTTCTAAGTTGTTTTCTAAGGGTAAAAAGGGTAAGAGAAAAAGAAAAAAAATCTGTCCCCCCTTAATGTGACCTCTGGGGTCTTATTTATAGTGGTTCAGGGCTCCTTCTATCAGAGAGCTATCGGACTCGCATGGGTCTTTGTTGGTCATTTTATTCTTGGTTTTGGGTGCTTAACCTTCGGCCGCCTTTGGTGTATTCGGTTACGATACTCGAACTCTTGAGACAACTTTTGAATGTAAGCTTGTGGATATGAACTTTCGGATGTAGGCTTTCGGCTCTATCGTGAATACTTAGAGGGGCTTGACCCCATGGTGTATGTTGATAGCTGCCGGGTTGAAACTGCTACGGGTTTCGGTACTTGGTAGACTAGTATGGGTAGCCTGTTTCCTTGCCCGGGTTTCGGCCATCCCTCAGGTAGGGTCTTTGCGGTAGCCTGTATTTTTGGAGGGTGGCTCCCGGTGTCCCTCTTATTTATTTACGGATGTGACCTTTCAGTATTTATGCAGTAGATGCTCCAGAAGTTGGTTCTGAATGGCCTTCATGTTCTCCTTATTTAGTGCCTTCGATGCTTTCACCTTTAGGTGTATCGGTATTTGGACAGGCCATTATCGAAGATTCCTTTGGGTTTTGTCCATCGGATCTATTGCTTCCGGCTTACTTGGTTTCGGGTTAGGATGATCCTTTGCTATAGGAATTCTTTGTCGGGTCGATGCTTGCTTGGAGAATTCCTGTCGGATTGGCGCTAATGGATAAATCTCGCCAGCTACACCCTGTAGCTTTTACGATCCTTTTTCCCAGAGGGTTTCATTTGGCATCACGTCTCGAGTTATTCTTTCTAGCTTTCAACCCTTTCTAATAATGAGTTCCGCTTTCTGTCGTGCTTTTAGTGGGCCTTCGGCAGTCTGATACGCCTTCACCGCCAGCTTGCTTCATTGTTAATTTTGGTACTAACATTTGCCTCCCCCTTAGTGAAAGGGTGTTTTCGACTTTACAAGTCAAACTTTTGTTTTTTCTTTGGAGTGTTGCTTCTGTGCCTCCTGCCTTCCTTTGATAGGGAGCGTTGATTGATCTCCTTTTGAGTGATCTGGATTGTTTCTGGATTCTGAATACAAAGCATCTTCTCTTTCTCTTTACCCCCGTATAATATCCTTACTTTCTTCATATAAATCTCATCCGTTGATTCAGTCTCAGGTGGATAGCTGAGAGACAAGGTAGATCTTTTTCTCTTTCCCTCTCCTCCTTTCCCTGCATAGAATTTCACCAGAGCAAAATTACTGTTCATCGAGATTTGTTGTATTATTTTCCCAGGACTTCATCTCTAGCTGGTAGTAAGTTTTCTTTGTAGATTGAACTATTATCGATCGTCTGAATTGACAATTAATAGCGACCCTCTACGAGGTCATACCCATCTCGTTCACTACCAGGGCTTTGGGAAGTAAAACTTGTATAAAGGAAAAAAGTTTAGAAGTGGGTAATTCAACATACTGACATTAGTTTCCTTAGCTAGGATTGTCTTTCTATAGGATAATGAAATTCCAAATCGTTCGTAGGCCTATGTGGTGTTTATGTATAATCATCAAAGAAAAATTAGATCGAACTACGTGTTTATGTTATATTATCACCTGGCAGGACTATGTACAAGATTACACAAATTGGCGATTTCATTCCGAAGAAGTCTAGGCTTTGTTTGACGGAGGAGGAGCTTGGGATGAAGGAACACCAACTATGCAATGTTTTGAGTGAAATCCCAAGTGTCCTGAATCGGCATTCCGAATTGTTATTCTCGAGCTTTCCCCTCGGGTATGTCCCTTATTTTTTGGGACAAGATCTTCTAGGACAAACTTCTCCCCCTTGTTCTGCATTTCTTGGAGATGGTTTATTCCCACTCTCCATGGCTTTATCTTCCCTTGAATTTTTTTCTAAGAAAATATTTGCTTCAGCTTTCGACAAAGATTCCTATCGAAGTCCCAAAAGGATAAATTATATTTCCCGTTCTTCTGGAGGTGAAATTGTTGCGTCGCCTTGTCGTCAACTACTGCATACCACTCTTATATTTTCTCCTGGAATTTTTCATAACGTCTGTCCCTCCTCTGCAGAGAGCGTTGGAAATGAATTTGTTACTTGTTTCCTAAGATCCGATTTTCAGGGAGATCCAGATTCAAGAGAGTGTGAACTCCCCCTTTCTCCTTACTATCTGTGTAGCCCCGCAGGTCCCTCTTCCCAAGCCTTAGGCTTTGATGCAATTATAGGATCTGCTTTATCCTCTATCGATGTCTCCAACATTCAGGAACTTGCTTATGAAGGATGGTTTAAGTTTTATCTCAACTTCGTTAAACGAAAACTTTTGGTTCATATATTTATTCCCCTGTGGCTCTTTATCCGCCTTATTGATGTAAGGACTAACATCATGTCACTCTTTCCCCCCACTCCCCTCTTTTTTTTAAAGATATCCAAGGCTTGGTATGTTACCAGGTCTACAGCTGTCTCTCTATTTCAGGATAAGGAAGAACTCCAGAGAGAAAAAGCCATGTTGGAGTCTAAGTTTCATGATCTAACCTTTGCGAAGAGTAGCAACGAAGAGGTTTGTATTCAGATGAAGGAGTCCCTTAAAAGGGAAAGGGTTGCCAATAGTTCCCTAACTGCCGAAGTTTTGGCCCTCAGGCATGAGCTATCATATATGCTGATGACACATGCGGGGAGACTGAAAACAAAGGAAGCGACTCTTTCTGATTGTTAACGACATTTTTCTTCAACACTCGGAGTATGGTATGTAATGTATGTATTCATGATATTTGTCATGGTTATGACTCAGAGTCCTCAGGATATAATCCTGAATCTGGAATTGGTAAGCCTCCAAGCCATGACAACGACATTGCGTATTCCATTAAGAAGAAAACATAATAACAATTCCCTTGAGTTCATGGATGAGGGCGTCACAGCATTCATTAACTCTGATGATCCTCTCATGTTAGATCTTCCCAAGAGAGGAGTCTGGATCACGACAGGGATCGGGTTAGAAATTCGTATACGATTTCCTCACATCACTGTTCGGGAAGAGTTAGGCTCAACATGAGAGTATGGATCTATCGTGGCGACCCCTTAAGGCGGAGAGTAAGGGAGTTTACGTATCCGCAAAGCCCTCTTCCTCCGATGCTGGAGCACCCTAGTTGAACTCCTCATAAGAAAGGCTAGTGTTAACTCCCTGTTTCATCATTATGATACTACAAGATTGTCAAATCGCAAAATGTATGGAACTCGGAATTCTCCATTCATAGATTGTAGATATATTACAAGAATTGATGATTGGATTCCCTTGAGAAGGAAGAAACTAAATTGAGAAATAAAAAGTTTGTCCCCCCTTATGGAGTTCCTGGTGTCCTATTTATAGAGAATCCGGGGTCTTCCTACCCTACCGGTAAGGTGCTAGGCCTGAATGATTCTTATCAAGCTATTTTTCTTGGTCTTAAGCATCTGGTTGTCGGTTGTCCTCATGGCGACGGTTACAGTCTTCGAAGCGAGGGTTCCCAGTGAATTGGGGCCTCCCCTAGGTGGGATGGAGTTTGTTGCCAAGACGGATTGCAGAGGCGTTTCTAGTTTCTCAGTGGATGCCTTCAAGTGTCAGTCCTTGGTTATAGGCTTTCGGATGTAGGCTTTCGGCTTTATCGCAGGTACTTGGAGGGACTCGCCCTCGTTATGTATGTGTATGTATGCCAATTTACAACCATTGATGGTTCCGATACTAGGCGGACTAGTACCAGTAGCCTGTGTCCTTGCTTGGGTCTCGGTTTAGCCTTCCGGTTTGGCTTTCTGGCTGATAGCTTTTGGTGATACCCATGTTACTTACGAAGGTAACCTCTTTCGTCACTTATGCAACCGTTCTTCAGGGTTCGGTTACAAACCATCTTTATGCTCTGATCTGATACTCTTCCTTTATAATGTGTTGGTGTACATCGGTTCATTCCTGCTGGGTAGACCCTGTCAGATGAACCTTTGCTGATGCCCGGTAGGTTTCAAGTCTCTTTTGTCCATATGGGGTATCAATCCGAGTTGCTCTCGAATTCTTCATTCCTTCCTTATATTCATTTGACATCCCTTCACCGTCGTCTTGTACAAAGATCATTTTGGTTGTAACGTTTGCCCCCCTTAGTGAAGGGGTGTCTTCGACTTTCCAAGTCAAGTTTCTTTCCCCTGCTCTCTCCTATTTGTTTGCCAATTACTTTCCAATGCTAAGTTATGCCACAGCTCCTACCAAAGAGATTCGCTTTCGACGCCTTGTGGAGGAATGAAATAACCTAGATTCAGGCCTTGAGGGAAGGTTGAAAACTCTTTCTGACAAAGATGTTGAGTTGAATACTATCCAAACTCGGATGGGTCAAGATTAAGGAACCGAATTCACCTAGATTCGGGAACATAAAGGTTGAAGACCGGGAACCTTTCCGGTATTAATGAAGAGCCGAATCCACCTAGATTCAGGTATTTTTAAGATTGAGGACCAGAAACCCTTCCGGCATTAATGAAGAGCCGAATCCACCAAGATTCGGGTATTCTTAGATTAAGGACTGGAAACCCTTCCAGCATTAATGAAGAGCCGAATCCACCGAGATTCGGGTATTTTTAGATTAAGGACTGGAAAGCCTTTCGGCATTAATGAAGAGCTGAATCCACCCAGATTCGAGTATTTTTAGATTAAGGTCCGAAAACCCTTCTTGGACTAAGGAAGAGCCGAATCCACCTAGATTCGGGTATTTTTAGATTAAGGCCTAGAAACCCTTCCAGCAATAATAAAGAGCCGAATCCACCCAGATTCGGGTATTTTTAGATTAAGGACCAGAAACCCTTCCGACATTAATAAACAACCGAATCCACCCAGATTCGGGTATTTTCATATTAAGAACCAGAAACCCTTCCGGTATTGGCAAAGCGCCGAATCGACCCAGATTCGGGTATTAGTATAGAAGACCGAGACTCCCCTCCGGTATTGGTATAGTGCCGAATCGACTCAGATTCGAGTATTAATATTAAAGACCAGAACTCCCCTATGGTATTGGCAAAGTGCCGAATCAGCCCAAATTCGGGTATTAGAATAAAAGACCGGAACTCCCCTCCGGTATTGATTTGGAAAGCAGAGGTTGTACATGCTTTTTGAGCCTCCCCCTGGGCTTTTGATGTCAAAGCAAGGGATGTACGTGCTTTGTTGGCCTCTCTCTGGGCCTGTGCATCCGGAGCATTTGGCTAGCTTATCCACAAGCAGGGCCTAAGGATTTACCCGACTTCTCTCCAGGAGGTGCCTTATCCTGACCATCGTAGGCGATTATATGGGGTTAGAAACTTATATGGGGCCATTGTAGGCACAAAACTAAGGTTTACTCTTTTGACGCTGCATACAGGCCATCGTAGGCACTGATAGTGGCTTATACGCCACCCCTTCCAAGGGGTGCCCTATGCTGACCATCGTAGGCGATGATAGGGGTTTACGCTCCCTTCTACGGGTAACGCAGAACATAAGCAGAGGTAGGATGTGCACTTCTGCGAGCAGAGTCAGGACGTGCTTAGTTCGAGCAGAGGCAGGGCGTGCTAATTTTTAGATGCACCGCCACGACCATCTCTGGTGTGAAATGGCGGCTTACGCTTTCCGTGGTTTAACCTTGCCCCTTCGGTTTGGGCAAGGATAAAGACTAACACAATTATCACCCTCCGGGGGATGCCTCGCCCTGGCTAATTTGGCGATGACGAGGGATTCAATGCTTTTTCTAGCTCGACCACTTTTGGGTTTCTCATGAGCTATTGGGAGGGTTTCCATGCCCTTAGTTGTATGAAGATTTCTTGGGGGAAAGATCTTCTCCTCTATTCTTTTATGGTTGAGAAATATGCCTCAAATGTTCCGAGTTCCATGTCCTTGGAACCAGATCGCCATTGGGTCTGCATAGCCGATATGTGCCGGGTATGACTTCTTGATGGACAATCAGGGGTCCTTCCCAATTTGGACTGAGAGGACCATCTACCGGATTCTTGGTGTTGGCCATTACTCTTCGTAGTACTAATTCACCCTTAGTGAAGGTATTAGCTTTGACCTTCGTATTGTAATATCTGGTGATCCTTCTTTGGTATTCGGCGATTCTGATTGCTGCCTCATCTCTTAGTCCTTGTATCAAGTCTAGTGACTCTTTTCTTAACACCTGATTGGGGTCAAATGTGTATGCTACCCTTCTATGTGATGGAATTTTGACCTCAACCGGAAGCATAGCTTCGCATCCATATGTCAGGAAAAAGGGGGTGTGTCCCGTAGCTGTTTTTGTAGAAGTTCTGTATGCCCATAGTACTAGAGGCAACTCTTCCACCCAATTTCCTTTAGCCTTATTTAGGCGTTTCTTAAGGATTGTCTTAATAGTCTTATTTGCGGCTTCCACAGCTCTGTTAGTTTTTGGGTGGGCTACTGAAGAGAAACTTTTGATGATTCCATTTTTCTCACAGAATCAGGTGAAATCTTCGCTCGTCCGATATGATCTTATGTGGGATTCCGAAGCGAGTAATGATATTCTTTATTACCAATTTTAATACCTTTTTGGATGTAATAACCGGAAGGGGTTCTTCCTCCACCCACTTGGTGAAGTAGTCGATAGCTACTACGGCATATTTAGCTCCTCCCTTGGCACGTGGTAAGGGCCCGATTAAATCTATCCCCCATATAACGAAAGGCCAGGGGCTCGATATAGTAGTCAGGTTGCTGGGAGGAAGTGGTAGCACCTTAGAGTACTTCTGACATTTATCGCATCTTTTGACGTATCCAATCGCTTGACTAACCATCCACGACCAATAATAAACTTGTCGCATGACCCTTTTTTCCAACTTAACTCCATTGGAATGGTCCCCACACCATCCTTCATGAGCTTCTCTTAATAAACCGAGTCCTTCGAACCCTACACACCTTAAATAAGGAAGTGAATATCCTTTTTTATAAAGTACACCGTCTATGATCACGAATGTGGGAACTTGGTGTTTTATCTTTCTTGCATCTTGCTTACTAAGGGGAAACATCCCTCTTAGGAGGTAGTCCTCCATAGGAGTCATCCACGTAGTTTCTTGTTGATGGCGTGTTTCTGTTGTGGGGGATTCCCTCCCAGAGTTCACTTCTTGGTCTTCTCTATCTCCCCTTCTTAAGGCTTGGGATCTGGTCAAAACTAGTAACTCTTTTCCCGTTTCTGATTCTTCCTTTTCGATGTTGGGCATTTCCTGATATCCCACTAGCACTATACGGGTTTCGGGAGCTCCCCGGGAGCTGGCTAATTTGGCTAGTGAATCCGCCTGGGTATTCTCCCCGCGGGGTATTTGATGAACTGAGAAATCCTCAAATAAGGAAAGCATATTTACTACCTTCTTCATGTAAAAGATGAGCCTCTTGTCCTTGGTCTGATATGCCTGTTTTATTTGGTTTACCATTAATTGCGAGTCGTAGAAGATTTCTATCCTTGGTATCTTCAACTGTAATGCCAAATTCAGACCAGCTATCATGGATTCATATTCAGCCTCATTCTTGGTTGCCGGGAACCCTAACTTCATTGCATAGTGCAAGCGGTGTCCGTCATGGGTGATCATAACATAACCTGCCCCTACTCCCTGCTTGTTGGAAGCTCCATCTACAAAGAGTTGCCATTTGGTTTTTGAGTCATTTTCTTTAATCGATTGTTCCGAAATGAAGTTCGTGCACTCGTTCACGAAATCTTGAGAGCTTTCCCTTTGATCGCTGCTCGAGGATGGAACTTAATTTCGTATTGGCTAAGCTCAATACCCCATTAAATTAGTCTCCCCGATATCTTCGGCTTGCTGAACACTTGTTTGAGCGGGAAGCTAGTTAAAACTTTAATAGGGTGCGCCTGGAAATAACCTCTGAGCTTTCTTGCAGTAAGGATTAAACAATACACTAGTTTCTCTATGACGGGGTATCGGGTTTCCGAGTCCTTTAGCCTTCGGCTAACATTATAGATAGGGTGTTGAATCCCCTTGTCCTCTCTTATCTGGACCGAGCTCACTGCATATTCGGAGATGGCCATGTATAGGTATAGAGTTTCTCCCTTCTCAGGACTGGACAAAACCAGAGGCGTCCGATATAAACTTTCAATTCTTGGAATGCCTTCCTACACTCTTCGTTTCATTTGAAATTCTTCTTTTTCTTTATGACATCGAATAAATGGACCGCATTTATCGATGGCCTTAGAAATAAACCTACTGAGTGATGCCACCTTCCCATTTAGTCTCATAACTTCCTTGCTGGTTTTAGGTTCCTTCATGTCCTTAATGGCTTGTATTTGGTCGGGGCTAGCTTCAATTACTTGCTCGCTTACCACATGTCCCAGAAACTTCCCCGATTGAATTCCAAAGGAACACTTTTGAGGATTTAACTTCATCTATTAACTTCTCAAGACACCAAACATTTCTTCCAGATCCTTTAGGTGATCCTCTGTTTTGGTGGATTTCACTAGCATGTCATCCACATATACATCCACATTACGCCCTATCTGCTCTTGGAACATCCGATTTACCAGTCTTTGGTATGTTGCTCCTACGTTTCTCAAACCGAAGGGCATTACTTTATAACAAAATGTTCCCCAGTCGGTGATGAAGCTTGTGTGTTCCTCGTCGGGTTTGTGCATCAGGATTTGGTTTTACACCGAATAAGCGTCTATAAGGGATAGCATCTTGTGTCCACTTGTGGCATCAACCAACCGATCGATCCACGGGAGAGGGTAACAATCTTTCGGACAAGCTTTGTTTAAATCCGTGTAATCAACACACGTCCTCCACTTTATGTTAGATTTATTCACGAGCAAGGGATTGGCTAACCATTTCGGGTAATGGACCTCTCGGATAAACCTGTTAGTTTCCAACTTTTTGACTTCCTCCTTCAAGGCCTCTATCTGGTCTTGATTATACTATCTCTTCTTTTGTCAGACCGGGGTTCCCGAAGGGTCAATGTTTAAGGCGTGGCTCACAATTGGAGGATCGATACCAACCATGTCTGAATGGGTCCAGGAAAACATCTTTGTTGAGCTGGAGGAAGTGGATTAAGTTGCTTCGGAGAGGTTTCGTTAGCCTCTTCCCTATGTTAATGACCTTCCATTTATCTTTCGGTTGAACATTTACTTCTTCTTTTGGTTTTATCCTTTCATTATCTCCTCTAGAGTCTAAATCCGTAATAATTTCTCCTTCTTCAGTTGAGTTCACCTCATTGGACCTTTTCCTCTTCTTTCTCAAAGAAGCGTACTTACCATTAGTGCATTTGTTAGCCTTATTTATTTTTATCTCGGCTTGAAATGTGGGATGTAAGAATCCCTTATACGAAGGCATAAAAATAGTAGAAGAATCAAAATACGAAGAATAATCCCTTTTGTATTTTTCGACCGTTGCGAAGTACAACTTTCGGGAGCTAAGCTGTTCTCCTCGGATGGTACCCATCCCTGTTTGGTCAGAAATTTTAACATGAGATATTTGGAAGAAACGAAGGCATCAATCTCCTCTAAAGCCAGCTGTAACACACCGAAATTTTAACAACACATTAAAATGATAAATTAAGGAAAACTTAATTTTATATTCAGATTTAAGTAAAACAGACTACGCCATTGCGTCCGCCTCGAAATTTTGGTCAAGATAGACATTTGGTTTGTGTAAAACGGACACCGTATGAAGAAGTTATTAAGTCTAGAATTTTGTATGCATATAAGAAAAATATACATACATATAAATTCAAAAATATTCAAAAATCAGAAATATGAAAATCCGGCATGCGAAATACGGAAAGGCCGACCATATGAGGTCGACCCGAGTCCCCGCTGGGTCGACCTAGGGGTCGACCCAGGATCTTGGAGGTCGACCCAGGGGTCGACACCCATGAAGGGGGGTCGACCCCCCTGCAGATCTGGGGAGAATACGTTTTTCTGAACTTGGACCGATTTCGGGGCAAGATTCGTTGTTTATAGGCTATAAAAATGACCCTAAACCTATTTTTATTCATCTGAAAAATAATGGAGGCCAAACTCTACCGGTGTCTAAACTGAACTGATTCATTTTTCTTCTACAGCTATCAACTAAGCTAATAAGTTAGAGATTCTAGATCCATTCTTCTTCTATTTTCTAATCCAAACACTGTGAGTTCTTTGTTGCTTTTAGATTTAAATATTTAAAAGTAAACCTGATATGACTATAGTTTGGATTTATTCCTGTGCCTACATTATACTGGATCAATTGTAAATTTTGAACATATGACATTCTGAATTAGTTATAACTTGGATCGAAATCTCTATCTTGTCGGATCTATTGTAACTTCTGTGACATTTTATGATGTGGATCTTAAACCTTATTTGTGTCAGATCTACTTTTAACTATTAGATCTGAATTATGTGAACATCTAAATTATTAATCAGATCTAGCCTATTATTTAGATTCCCTTGTGTTTATCATATTAGATCTGAACTTGTTGGACATGTAAATTAATATTTAGATCTTGTCATGTTTATCTTATCATCTTTTCTATGTTACAACTAGTAATTGCCACAAGTTCATCAGATTTATGCTTATATGTTCGCCTTTATGGATCTAGTTTGCTTGAGGTTAATTTATCATGTCATGCTAAATCTACCTCTATAGATCAGATCTAATTCATTTGTGGTTAATTTTTCATGTCATGCTACATCTACCTTTATAAATCTAATTCGTTGTGGTTAATATATTATTTCCATGCTAGATCTACCCTTATAGATCTAATTCGTTTGTGGTTAATTTGTCGTGTCACTTTTGTGGATCTTAAACTTTATCTATCATGTAGTGATTAATTTAGATCTATCATTAACTTGAAATATGAATCCTTATTTATTCATGCCTATTATGATATCCTTGGTATGTTAGATCTAGTCTTATTATCACATGCTCACTAGATCTATTTTTATATGTCCACCTAATCACCATGCAAATTACATGTCTATGTCACTTTTGTTAAAATAATCACTATTGTCATCTTTCCCTTTTATTGTTTATGGCTAGGACATTTTCTAGCCAAGGCATTCCGCCAAATTTATACGAATGCATTAGATTGGGGACGAAGGGAAAACGGTAAAATTGGAATAAATTGTAAATGGAAAATTTGGCATAAATTGAGTAATAAATGAGAACATAAATTTGGGCATATATTAATTATGAACATAAATGGGGAAAAAGAGGCATGAACGCTTATTAAAGAAATAGGTATAATTAATTAATAATTGAAATGCCTAGGATTACAATAATTAGAAAACTGTAATGACACTTATGACACGAGGTTAAATTGCATTTATGGTGGAAGTCTGGCCAGACCCGACCGGCATATCCAACAACCGCAAATGTTGAATCTAATGTGAGGGGTCTAAGTGGACAGATACGAGACGGGCTATGACACAAGGTTAGGCCCAACTTGTGGAAGAAGTCTACCCGGATCCAACCGACATATCCAGCATCCACAAGTTGTAGGCCTAATGTGAGATGTCTAGCCCATTATAACCATAAATGGACATGGTAATGAATTGGAATAAATAAGGAAGGATAGTAAACTATTATCATTACCTTAATGAAAATGTTATAGTGAAAAGTAGGGACACATCCCTAAAAGCAATCTTAATACGTGCCACGTCCCCCTTGCCCAAAGTTTTAGTACAAACCCGGTCCCTAGAATTAGCTGCCGCACTTTTTGTTGCTCCCATCTGCTTCCTTCCATGCCATGTTATGCCTTTTACATAATTTGAGCAAAAAACAATGCGCCATCCATTAAAAAAATTAAAAAAATAGGAAATATTCCCAGAAGCATTCGAAAAAAAACAAAAAAAAGTTGCATACTTCTGTGCAACTATTGCCAATATAGCATACATACATGCATATATTCAGTAGTGTATTTCTGTTGAAAATCTGGACCAATATATGCATACATGTATGCAACTATTAGTAAATAACTACATACATGTATGCATACAAAGTTAAACTGAGATTCACGTTTTACAAAAAGTTGCATACATGAATGCAACTATTCTGTATATATGCATGCATGTGTGCAAAAAATTCAAAGGGGTGAAGGCTTCTGAATATGTGCATGAATGTATGCATGTATTCTGTACAAGAGCATAAATGCGTGTAACAATGTCTGAAAACGGCGAATGCTTGAAAAAACATGTCAAATTTGAATATATGCATAAAACGATGCATATAATGCTATTAAGCTACATACGTGTATGCATTTATACTGCAGTTTGGCGCAACACTAAAATATAAGCATGAATATATGCAGCTATTTACGAATAGGTGCATCTTTTGATGCAAAAACCTGCTGTTTCGCTGTTTTTGTGTTATTTTGGTTTATGACATGGTTTTTGATTGTTTTTCCAGGTGAATTTTTTGGCATGAATGTGTTTTATTTAATAATGAATTTTCGTGATTAATTTATATTTTTTTAATTTTTTGTAATGAATTTTCAAAAAATAGGGACCTAATTTACATGAAAAGTTGGACCGGATGTGAGCCTAATTTTGAAACTTAATAGGGACCTATGACAAACGGATCCAATGTTATATATAATAGGCAGGCTTGTCCTAGGGACAAGTGAAAATTATAACATGAGTTATAATAAAAGGAAAGAAAGCTTATTAGTAAACCTTAGTTAAGAAAACTAAGTTAATAAGTAAACAACGTCAAGTTGTAGTGATATGTTAAAAAGAAAACAGGTGAGCTGAGATGAAGTATACTTAATTACAAATTAAGTAAAACATGTTATTGTAACCATGGAATCAGGCAATGAATAAAACAAAGAGGTTGTAAGATTACTTTCGTTAATTACAATCAAGGGGCGAAAGATTGTAAGATTACTTCTATTAATTACAATCTAAAGAATAACATGTACTGGGGCTTATTAATGAACTTAAATGGATTAAGTTATATTTATATGAAACTAATAAGCAAGTGGAATTTTGGCAAGTGAAAAGAAGTCAATGTGAATGGGGATAACATGTTAGTCTGTAATACTTAATCTAATTGAATCCATGGGGATTGTATGAACATGACAACTTGATCAGGGGTTAAGTAATATTTGAATGAAACAGTGGGAGGGTTAATTACATCTTGGGTTGGTGGGTAATATTTGTATATATAGGCCCACAAACTTAACTTGTTGGGTTTATTTAATTAAAAACACCGTTAGGTAAACATAACAAGTGGAAAACCAAGTAGTGGGGATGCAAGACAAAGGGGAGAGATTGCATCATCTTGTGTGGGACCCATTTCAACCAATAACCCGAAGTAGGTATCAAACATGTACTCCGAACTACGTCGGAGAAGGGGCACGCTTACTAAACTGATTGTAAGAGATCCAAATGTGGAGGACGGTGTTGGCAGCGCAAACCGACTGGGCCATGTGCGTGCATGAGCCGGGCCGAAGGGGATAAGACAACCGTGACATCTCTAGTTATGGGGTCGTGCATATTAGCGAAGGGTTGCCACTTTAGGACGTGATACATCCAACGGTGGGGCCGGCAAAGAGTATCTACGCGGATTATGGAGCCGGTCGATTAGGGTAGTAGTTAGGATACATCTAGACTATGGTAAGTTTAGGAGTCCGTTATTGGGGCTGCCTGTGGATTATATGGGGTTAAAACCTCTCACCAGAAGTACGCCTAAGTATACCATCTTGTACATGTTGGGGATCATCTCATTCTGGTTATACTAGTAGTAGTGCAGCATAATCATTAGAAGCGTATACACCCTATCCTGTTTACCTTGTCATACCTACCTTTTATGTATTTATCTCCCTTATCAACTTTATATGCCTGTCATGCTACTTTTATTTATTTACTTGATAAAAGTAACTAGACTCGCCATACTTTATGTCTGACCCTTTTTGTTTCCTCTTCTTTCTTCCGTTTCCCCCTAAGTTCTCAAGGCGGGAATACTCAGGCTTGACCGTGATTCTGCTTACTTATGTTGGAGCTTCTTTGACGTATGGCTCAAGCTTTTATCCTTGCTATTATGGCTACGCTTTATTTGGGGAATTATGCTTCTTTATTTATGTACTCTGATGTTTTAAAGTACAAGACCGTAGTTTCAATGATGTTTTATGTATTTCAGACATGTGATGTTTTGAACCACTATGCTTTATGATTAATAAAGTTTTTAATTCCACTGCTATTTATATCTATCTTGTAATATTTCTATTTCTATTTACCTATAACACTTTGCGAAACTTAATGCATTCACTTAGTGAGTGATATTAACGGACGTGGTGTGTCACACTTGGTATCAGAGCTGAAGGTTACCAGATTAGATAAATGACTTTGAAAATTATTTTCCAAAAGGTTTAAAAAGAAAGCATTTTCAAAAAGGAAAGTCTATTTTGAAAAGCATATTCCCCAAAACCATATGTAATATCTCTCGATTCTCCGCTTGATTCCTTTTTACTTTTTGTCTAGGGAACCGATTCTTCCCGTAAGGTGTCTCCATTACGGCATGGTTCCGTAGGCATGTTAAAACTACGACACATGTCGAAGGGTAATGCAGTGCCTAACCTCCATCTATAACCACAATAGTTTTACATGCGGCTAATTTTCTCGAGCTTCATAAGGATTTCCGCGCGATGGAGGCTGCTTTCGAGAGACTTGTTCGCTTGTTACACAAATACGGTAAAAAGGAGAATAAGGGAGTTAAGGCTAAGGAGCACAGCCCAAGGATGAGAAAAATGATGGCCCGGGAAGGGAATATAGATAAAGTTCAAATAAAGGTGAAAAGGAAGAAGTTAATGTTGAGGAAACACAAAAGGTATAGCCCAAGAAAGACAGCAACAACAACAAAAGAAGGGCGGAAAGAATCAAAAGGCTAAGGGTAAAAGGAAGTGCCATAGTTGCGGCCGAGAGGGTCACGTGGCCAAGGACTGCAGGAAAAGGAAGAATGCTTGCTTCGTTTGTGGAGAGGTTGGACACTATTCTAGGGAGTGCCCAAGGAAGCAAGGTCAAGGTCAAAGGAAAAGAACCTCTAGAGGGCAACCGAATGCACTCGTGGCTAGTGCACCAGATAGAGGTAGGAAAGTTTCCATGGAAGGTTTGATTTCCCTTTCCAATCAACCAGTTAGAACTCTTTTCGATTTTGGCACTTCACATTCATTTATATCTAGTTCTGTAGTTGAATCTCTACACTTAAATACTAGTATAGTAGTGGATCCCATTGTTGTCTCAAACCCCATAGGTGGTTCGGCTCATTTATCTATGATTTATTAGGGTTTGAGAATATCAGTGTGGGGCGTCGAGTTCGACTGCGATGCTTAGATGCTTGGATTCATGGGCTATGGGTTGATTCTAGGGATTGACTGGCTAACCACGTATGGTGCCATTATGGATTGTGAGAGGAGGGTTGTTAAGCTTCTGACTTGCCAAGGGAGGACCCTCGATATTTCTTATGACCCCAAGGTGTTTGTTATGTTGAGTTTCCTAGAGTCACTAGACGCATTTATCGATGATCTAAAATCTGTTCCAGTAGTCCGTGAGTATCCTGATGTCTTTGATGAGGTTCGGGGTTTACCCCAAGGCATGAGATCGATTTCTGCATATATTTGGTGGACAATGCAAGGCCAGTTGCATTGCCCATGCGCCATATGGATCCAAGAGAAAGTAGGGGAGCTACTTTAGAAAGGGTTTTCTTTTAGGATGGGATGAAGAAATATGTAGCAAGGTTTGTTTCTCAATGTCTGATTTGCCAGCAAGACAAAGTTGAGCAAAGGAAGCCCGGTAGTTTACTTCTCCTTTAGAGGTCCCGCAGTGAAAGTGGGAGAGCGTCTCCATGGATTTCATATATGGTTTTCCTTAGATCAAGGAAGGTCAACATCAGCATTTGTGTGATATTAGACAGGCTTACTAAGACCGCTCATTTCATACAAGTTAAGAGTAAGAGGATGACATCATGATTGGCAGCAATTTATGTTCGTGAGATAGTCTGTCTTCATGGAGTAACTTCCAGCATCGCAAGTGACCGTGATCCCATTTTCACCAATGAATTTTGGAGAAGCTTGCAAGAAGCATTAGATACACCGTTATGTTTAAGCACTTCTTATCATCCTCAGACCGATGGACAGACGGAGAGGGTGAACAGAGTTCTAGAGGATCGTTTGAGGCTATGTATCCTAGACTTCAGAGTGACTTGAGAAGAGCACCTTCCTTTAGTAAAGTTTTCCTACAACAACAATCATCAAGTTAGCATTGGCAGGGAACCCTTCGAAGCATTATATGGACAACCCTGTAGATCACCGACTTGTTGGTGGGGATCTACAGAATGACTTTTATTCGGATCAGAGGTTAAGAAGCTAAAAAAATGAGAAGTCAAGTTGTTGAAGGTTCAATGGGGAGACAACCAAAAAGATGCAACATGGGAGACCGAAGACAAGATTTTTGCGCTTCATACCTTTTTCAAGGGAATGTTCTTAACTTCTCTTCCAAGAGCTTTTATTCGTACTTGCTTCTATCATTTAGGTATATCCTATCGATCGAATCTTCGACCTTTAGGTAGGAGTCCCATGATTGTAAACATGTGTTTGAGACATGTTATGTTTGATGGATGCAAGTGGATGCAAGCAGTTGCTAGTGGTTGCTTTGGATGCATATACACATATATTAGGCACTAGATCAGCTCAATCACTCTCATACTGCATATGGATGTGTGTGCATTTTTCTTTTCTTTTAATAAATGAAATTGGATGTATTATCAAATGGATGTTGCATTTGGATGAATGAGTGTGCACACATATAGAACTTACATGTTAAAATAGGATTATTTGCAAACATGTTGGATTCATGACACTAACACACGTTGCATTAAGGAGGTCAACTGAATTAGTGGACTGCCTGATCTTTCGCATTAATGTTGGGACATATACACACACCTTTGCATATGTTCATATAAGCATTAGAAAATTTTAAGGACAATGGATGCATTTGATTGGGGGATGAGTAGATGGATGATGGATGGTAGGATACATTCTTCTTAACTTGGATATTTCGGGGACGAAATCCTTTGAGCACGGGAGAATGTAACATCCCGAAATTTTAACAACACATTAAAATGATAAATTAAGGAAAACTTAATTTAATATTCAGATTTAAGTAAAATGGACTGCGTCATTGCGTCTGCCTCGAAATTTTGGTCAAGATAGACATTTGTTTTGCATAAAACGGACACCGTATGAAGAAGTTATCAAGTCTATAAATTTGTATGCATATAACAAATATATATATACATATAAATTCAAAAATATTCAAAAATCAAAAATCCGAAAATTCGGTGCGCGAAACATGGAAAGGCCGACCATATGAGGTCAACCCAAGCCCCCGCTGGGTCGACCCAGGGGTCGACCCCCTGCAGATCTGGGAAAAATACGTTTTTCTGAGCTAGGACCGATTTCGGGGCTAGATTCATTGCTTCTAGGCTATAAAAAGGACCCTAAACCTAGTTTTATTCATCTGAAAAATAATGGAGGCCAAATTCTGCCAGTGTCTAAACTGAACTGAATCAATTTTCTTCTACAACTATCAACTAAAGCTAATCAGTTAGAGATTCAAGACCCATTCCTCTTCTATTTTCTAATCCAAACACTGTGAGTTCTTAGTTGCTTTTAGATTTTACTATTTAAAACTAAACCTGATATGACTATAGTTTGGATTTGTTCCTGTGCCTAAATTATACTAGATCCACTGTAAATTTTGAACATATGACAATCTGAATTGGTTATAACTTGGATCTAAATCTCTATCTTGTTGGATCTATTGTAACTTCTGTGACATTTTATGATGTGGATCTTAAACCTTATTTTTTTAGGTATACTTTTAACTATTAGATCAGAATTATATGGACATCTAAATTATTAATCAGATCTAGCCTATTATTTAGATTCCCTTGTGTTTATCATATTAGATCTGAACCTCTTAGACATCTAAATTAATATTTAGATCTTTTCATGTTTATCTTATCATCTTTGCTATGTTACAACTAGTTAACTACCACAAGTTCATCAGATCTATGCTTATATGTTCGCCTTTATGGATCTAATTTGCTTGAGGTTAATTTATCATGTCATGCTAGATCTACCTTTAAAGATCTAATTCGTTTGTGGTTAATTTATCATGTCATGCTAGATCTACCTTTATAAATCTAATTCGTTGTGGTTAATTTATCATTTCCATGCTAGATCTACCCTTATAGATCTAATTCGTTTGTGGTTAATTTATCATGTCACATTTGTGATCTTAATCTTTACCTATCATGTGCTGATTAATTTAGATCTATCATTAACTGGAAATATGAATCCATATTTATTCATGCCTATTATGATATCCTTAGTATGTTAGATCTAGTTTTATTATCACATGCTCACTTGATCTATTTTTATATGTCCACCTTATCACCATGCCAATTACATGTCTATGTCACTTTTGTTAAAATAATCACTATTGCATCTTTCCCTTTTATTACTTATGGCTAGGATACTTTCTAGCCTTGGCGTGACGCCAAATTTATACAAACGCGTTAGATTGGGGACGAAGGGAAAACGGTAAATTGGCATAAATTGTAAATGGGAAGTTTGGCATAAATTAAGTAATAAATGAGAACATGAATTTGGGCATATATTAATTATGAACATAATTAGGGAAAAAGAGGTACGAACACCTATAAAAGAAATAGGTATAATTAATTAATAATTGAAATGCCTAGGATTACAGTAATTAGTAAACTGTAATGGCACTTATGACATGAGGTTAGATTGCATTTGTGGTGGAAGTCTGCCCGTACCCTATCGGTATATCCAGCAACCGCAAATTTGAATCTAATGTGAGGGTTCTAAGTGCACAAATACGAGATTGGCTAAGACATGAGGTTAGGCCCAACTTGTGTAAGAAGTCTGCCTGGACCCGACTGGCATATCCAGCATCCACAAGTTGTAGGCCTAATCTGAGAGGTCTCGCCTATTATAACCATAAATGGACATGGTAATGAATTGGAATAAACAAGGATGGATAGTAACCTATTATCATTACCTTAATGAAAATGTTATATATAATAGGTAGGCATGTCCTAAGGACAAGTGGACATTATAACATAAATTATAATAAAAGGAAAGAAAGCTTATTAGTAAACCTTAGTTAAGAAAACTAAGTTAATAAGTAAACAACGCCAAGTTGTAGTGATAAGTTAAACAGAAAACAGGTGAACTGAGATGAAGTATACTTAATTACAAATTAAGTAAAACATGTTATTGTAACCATGGAATCAGACAATGAATAAAACAAAGGGGTTGTAAGATTACTTTCGTTAATTACAACCCAGGGGTGAAAGATTGTAAGATTACTTCTGTTAATTACAATCTAAAGAATAACATGTAATGGTGCTTATTAACGAACTTAAATGGATTATGTTATTTATATGAAATTAATAAGCAAGTGTAATTTTGGCAAGTGAAAAGAAGTCAATGTGAATGAGGATAACCTGTTAGTATGTAATACTTAATCTAATTGAATCCATAGGGATTGTATGAACATGACAACTTGATTAGGGGTTAAGTAGTATTTGAATGAAACAGTGGGAGGGTTAAGTACATCTTGGGTTGGTGGGTAATATTTGTATATATAGGCCCAGAAACTTAACCTGTTGGGGTTATGTAATTAAAAACACCGTTAGGTAAACATAACCAGTGGAAAACCTAGTAGTGGGGATGCAAGACTAAGGTGATAGCTTGCATCATCTTGCATGGGACCCATTTCAGTCAATAACCCGGAGTAGCTATCAAACATGTACTCCGAATTACGTCGGAGAAGGGGCACGCTTACTGAACTGATTGTAAGATATACAAATGTGGAGGACGGTGTTGGCGGCGCAAACCGACCGGGCCATGTGCGTGCATGGGCCGGGCCAAAGGAGATAAGACGACCGTGACACCTATAGATATGGGGATGTGCATATCAGCGAAGGGTTGCCACTTTTAAACGTGATACATCCTACAGTGGGGCCGGTATAGAGTATCTACGCGGATTTGGGAGCCGATCGATTAGGATAGTATTTAAGGTACATCTAGACTCCGGTAAGTTTAGGAGTCCGTTTTTGGGGCTGTCTGTGGATTGTATGGGGTTAAAACCTCTCACCAGAAGTACGCCTTATTCTACCATCTTGTACATATTGGGGATCATCTCATTCTGGTTATACTAGTAGTAGTGCAGAGTAATCATTAGAAGCGTATACACCCTATCCTGTTTACCTTTTCATACCTTCCTTTTATGTAGTTATCTCTCTTATTCACTTTATATGCCTGTCATGCTACTTTTATTTATTTACTTGCTAAAATTAACTAGACTCACCAGACTTTATGTCTGACCCTTTTTGTTTCCTCGTCTTTCTTCCGTTTCCCCCACCCCCAAGGTTCTTAGGGCCATGATTCTACTTACTTTTGTTTACTCTGACCGTGATTCTGCTTACTTTTTTTGGAGCTGCTTTGACGTATGGCTCAAGCTTTTATCCTTGCTACTATGGCTATGCTTTACTTGGGGAATTATGCTTCTGTATTTATGTACTCTGATGTTTTAAAGTACAAGACAGTAGTTTCAATGATGGTTTTATGTATTTCAGACATGTGATGTTTTGAACCACGATGCTTTATGATTAATAAAGTTTTTAATTCCGCTGCTATTTGTATCTATATTGTATTATTTCCATTTTTGTTTACCTATAACGCTTCACGAAACTTAATGCATTCCAATAGTGAGTGACATTAATGGATGTGGGGTGTCACACCGGTCGTCTGAAGAAAGCATTGTAATAGGATGGCTGATCGATCACGATGAAGAGAGTTTCGAAAGTCCTGTGAAGAGGGGACAACTCTACTTGAACCAAATGGTTGATTTGACCCACTGGGGTTGACCCTTTATTGTTGAATCTGAAAATTTGTTCGTTGCTTGGCTCTAGCTTCTTTTCGGAGATTCCCATCTGATCGAAGGCGTGCTTGAAGATGACATTGACATCGCTTCCGGCATTCACTAATATTTTAGAAACGACTGAAAGCCCTATTTGTGCCGTTATCATGAGGGGGTCGTTATGGGGTTGACGGACCCCTTTCTTCATCTCTTCCGGGGAGACCATGAGATTATGAATTTTGAGGGCATAACGCGTGCTCTTCAATGATGGTTCTTCTTGGATGGATAAGTTTACCTCCAAGGCTTCCTTCACGTATTGGTTCCTGCCTTCGGACAGCTTCCGGCAAGGTATGGTCCCTTATGGATTACATTGATTTGGTTCACGGGAGGCCCCAAATCCAGGCTATTCTCCCATGTACTACTCCTATCGTGTTTACCTAAACCTTTTGCTGTCCTCCTACATGTTGAGCTGGTGCTACTTTATTTGAAACAAACTCCTTTAGGTGTCCCTCTCGGATCAGTTTCTGGATAATCCCGTCCAATACCTTGCACACATCTGTCTTTTGCACGTCGGTTTTATGGAACTCGCAGTATTTACCGCCGGCATGAGGTTCGGGGCAATTTTTGGCTTTGAACAAGACAGGGAAGTTATTGGCCCTTTCTTTTGCAACAGCATACACATACGAAATGGGCTTGTTCAAGGCAACCGAGTTGGAATTAGAGTCTTCCCACCTCGGCCTCCTCTAGTTCCCTTTCGGAAGCTTTCATCCGAAGTTCGGCTTCCTCCTTCCCCTCGAGACCCGAACTTCCTCTTCGTGAAGTACAGTTCATCCATGCGGATAAACTTGTCGGCTTGGAAGTGGAAATCTTGCAAGTCTTTGCAGCCGTGGATATATAGCTCCTTCCAGAAGGGGTGTTCTCAATCAACCCTGAGTGTATGGCGATTAACTTGTCGTGGTCATTCATATCCATGGCTTAAAGGCTTCGATGTTGAACCTTTTTAGATAGTCCCCTAGAGACTCCCCTTGTCTGTGTTTGATATTGGCGATGACTATATAGTCTACGGTTGGATCTTTCAAATGCAGAACTGCGCAGAAAGTTCGTAGAATAATTGTTTCCTCGAGTAAATGGTGTTTTCCTTATAGTGGCGATACCACTTCGCCGCAGCCCCTTAGAAGGTCACCGAAAAGAGGCGGCACCTGACGGCTCTGGAAGCATTGTAAAGATCCATTTGGTTGTCGAAAGCCATCAGATGATCGTCGGGGTCAGTTGTTCCCATATATTTTGTGGTGGGAACTTTGACTCTTGACGGTATTATGGTATTCATAATTTCATCGATGAACGGTGTCACTTTTTCATTGTCATCAACCTTGTCATCCTGGGTTCTCTTCCCCTTGCTTTCCAGCAGATCCTTGACGGTCTTCTGGGTGACATCTTTGATGTAAGCTTCCGTGTTGTCATAGTTTTCCCTTTTGGGATCATAGCCTTTAGAGGTGGAGCTCCCAGACTGTTCCTGCTCACACTGATTCCCTTGATGATCTACTCCCGTCATATGAGACTTCTTTTTCTTGGAAGAAGTTGCATGAGGTTTCCCTTTCGCTTCTGACTATTGAACGGGACCCTTCCTTTTTGGAGACTCAATAGTGAGCCTTGAGGATTTTTGTGCTTGTACAGCGTTTACTTGAGCCTGCATTTCTTGAAGTTGCCTTTCCAAGACCGAGATTCTGGCAACATTATCTCCCATGGCGTTTGAGTCTAGTGGTTGCTGTGGATTGGGCGGGGCTTCTTTCTCTTTATTATTCGAATTGAGTGCTGGCCCTCATTTCCTTCGAGGGTGACGTTGGGATCTAGCTCTTTGTTTTGTTCCTTCAGTTTCTTCGACTTCATTTTTTCCTGCCATGGCATGATAAATTCACCCAGTTAGCTTAAACAAATTAACCACAGGGTCGGAGATTCAGGCCCTTCCCTCTAGCGCAAAAATGTTAATGACATTTTTCGTCAACACCCGGAGTATGGTATGTAATGTAAGTATTCATGAAATTTGTCGTGGTTATGATTCAGAGTCCTCAGGATATAATCCTGAATCTGGAATTAGTAAGCCTCTAAGCCATGACAATGACATTATGTATTCCATTAAGAAGAAAACATTCTAACGTTTCCCAAGAGAGGGGTCTGGATCACGACAAGGATCGGATAGGAATTCATATACGATTTCGTCACATCACTACTCGGGAAGCGTTAGGCTCAACATGGGAGTATGGATTAATCATGGTGACCCCTTAAGGCGAAGAGGAGGGGACTTTACGTTTCTGCAAAGCCCTCTTCCTCTGCTGCTGGAGCGCCCTGATTGATCTCATCATCAGAGAGGTTAGTGTTAAATCACTGTTTCATCATTATGATACTACAAGTTTATCAAATCGCAAGATGAATGGGACTCGAAATTCTCCATTCATAGATTGTAGATATATTACAAGAATTGATGATTGGCTCCCCTTGAGAAGGAAGAAACTAAATTGAGAAATAAAAAGTTTGTCCCCCCCTTATGGAGTTCCTAGGGTCCTATTTATAGAGAATCTGGGGTCTTCCTTTCGGTAGGGATTGGGCCTGAATGATTCCTGTCGGTCGCTACTTTTCTTAGTATCGGCCATCTGGCTATCGGTCCTCCTCATGGTGTCGGTTACAGTCTTTGAAGCAAAGGTTCCTGGTGAATTAGGGCCTCCCCTACGTGGGATGGAGTTTGTTGCCGAGATGGATTGCAGAGGCGTTTAAAGTTTCCAAGTGGATGGCTTCAAGTGTCAGTCCTTGGTTGTAGGCTTTCGGCTTTACCGCGGGTACTTGGAGGGACTTGCCCTCGTGGTGTATGCATATGTCTATCGATTTAGAACCGTTGATGGTTCCGATACTAGGTGGACTATTACTAGTAGCCTGTATCCTTGCTTGAGTCATGGTTTAGCCTTCCGGTTGGCTTTTTGGCTGATAGATTTTGGTGAAACCCATGTTACTTACAAAGGTAACCAATTTCGTCACTTATGGAGCCATTCTTCAGGGGTTGGTTATAGACCATTACGCTCTGAACTGATACTCCTCCTTTTTAAATGTATTGGTGTCCATCGGTTGATTCTTGGTAGGTAGAACCTGTCGGATGAACCTTTGCTGATGCCCGGTATGTTTTGGGTCTCATTTCTCCAGAGGGGGTATCGGTCCGAGTTGCTCTCGAATTCTTCATTCCTTTCTTATATTCATTTGACATTCCTTCACCATCGTCTTGTACTAAGATCATTTTGGTAGTAACACTAATGCTAGACGAATAATTTACGAAACTCGAGATCGGATTTCTTTGTTCTTGAAAGTTCACTTTCCAGATATGATGTATGACTGTTATGAAAAGGCTCTCCTATTAGTTTACGTAATAACTATGGCTAGTTTCCTGACATGGACTTTCCTTCCCTTCCTTCGTCCCTTTGGAACAAATTCTTGATAGGTGATATTTCCTTAGATCAGGGTACTGGAGATTCTGAAGGTCAGAAAGCGAAGGTTGAGGATCTTTTGTTCGTCTAAAAGATGTTCGACTGCCAATCATCTGGGGGTGATGATAATCTGATTTTGCATAAAGAAGATTGTAACGTTGACAGCCCATACGGAGATGATGGATTTGAGGAGGGGGTAAATCTTCTGGAGCTTGGTGAGAGAGAGCAGGCAGTGCATGCAGGTTCTCCTATTCTCCAGGTATAAATTCCATCCTCTGAATTCTTTCCTTTCTTGTACCAGTTGACCTTTGATGACTTGTCCCATGGTGATAGGAATGATGTCCTTGCTTCTCACCCCTCCTCTTTTATTTTTATTTTAAAGGATGATCCTCATTCTCTTTCTAAGCTGAAGAGGGAATTTCTCACAAAGCCTCCCTTTAGATCCAACAAAGAACGCTTCTTGAAAGAACTCAAACATATTTACATGAAGTATCCTCAGTTATCTTTCAACTTCTTGGGGAACGACAAGGAGATAATATTAAAAAACTTAGGGCTCATCATGCAAAGTAAATATGTAACATGAAGAAAAAATATATTAGGGGAAATGATCTGTTATATCTATATATTTCTTGACAACAACGCGTGTGAATGCGAATTGTATTTGTTTTACCTCCTTTTTGTCGCATGCTTTTCCTGGGTTTGGAATACTCTTGCAAAAGATAGCTTATCTGCTTATTTAAGCAGAACGATTTATCTGAAGATACTTCCTCTTTGGTGGATAGAGATGCATTGATTTCTTTCTGTTTGGGAGATTTTTTGGGAACTTCTCCTACCACCATAGGTGGTAGATGTGCCTTATCCGGGAAACAATTGGCACAACATTTGTTAGAACAAATTTGTGTGTTGGAAACTCAAATAAGGCAAAAATATAAAGACATCCTCGAGGCAAAGAGGAGCATAAAAACGAATCTTACTGTCGATTTTTATGAAGAAAGGGATGAGCTGCGACATCAAGTTAGGGACTTAGAGGCGAGATGCAAAGAAGTACTAGTGAAATGCAAAGAATGGGATACTACATTTGGATGTGCTCTTGGGGTCTCTGCCTCTAATGAGTCGCGGGTCTCGACGGAATGTGTCTTTTTCGGATTTTGAGATTGGGGATCCTTCCCCTAGGATAGATCATTCCTTTGCTGCCAGGTGGCATAGACGGGTTAAGGCAAGCGTGAAAAGTATTTATGACAGGGAGAAGATTGAGGGCAACTCTCGTCGTGCTGACTTATATAACTCCATACTTAAGCAATTACAAATGGAGAAATGGTTCTTGCACGGAGCTGCTTTCGACCTGAGGAAGGAAAACAAAAATCTTCGTGTGATGGGAAAGGCTTTCAGTCAAGCTTTAAAGTAGCAACCTAAACTCTTGGATGACCCTGGCGTGGTGATAGGAAAGGTGGAAAAGGTCGACGAGCTTTTTCGTGTCGCGATTCATCGTTCTTCCACTTTCTCCGGGTTCCATGAATAGAGCGCATCCTATCGAAAGTCGGTCCATTGCTCATATAGGAGTCGTTGTGTCGGGGTGTGCTTCCCTCTCCTTTCTCCCTCTCTTTTTTTAAAAAAAAATCTATGTAATGCGTAAAGTACTCTGTATTTTAACAACAGAGTGTAGCATTTTATATAAGTAGCACACACGGATAAGAGTAGGACCTATAATGATATGACTTAGCGTGCAATTGTGTATATTAATCTAGGTGATTTCCTTTTAGCCATCTCTATATCGTAATTAGGCATAGAATGCTATGTTGGGGTCCATCTCGTAGTCTTGAAAATAGTGTCCCATACCCATTTTGGGGTTATCAGTAGCATAGTGCGTTTGGTCAAAAAAATCAAAATACTCGCTCGTGTTTTGTGTGTTAGTGCGAATATATGGTGCATTCGTGTAAATCTGAGATACTTTCCTGAGTATAAAGGAGAAATGATAAAGGCTACCGGTGTGGGATTTGCACCATGGTTCGACGTTGAGTTGGATATGAATTGCTTCTCCTAACATTTGCAAAGAATTGGGGTTGACCCTGATCCGAATATGCATAGAAGACTTGAATTTCCTTCAGTGTTTGTGAAGCACCGAATTGTCCCAGATTCTGGTCTTAGCATAGAAGACCGGAACCCCCTCCGGTATTGGTAAAGCGCCGAATTAACCCAAATTCGGGTATTAACATAAAAGACCGGAACCCCCCTCCGGTATCGGTAAAGCACCGAACCGACCTAGATTTGGGTATCAGTGTAGAATACTAGAACTCCCCTCCAGTAATGGTAAAGCCCTGAATCGACCCAGATTCGGGTATCAATGTAGAAAACCAGAACTCCCTCCAGTATTGATAAAGCAACGAATCGACCCAGATTCAGGTATCAATGTAAAAGACTGGAACTCCCCTCCCGTATTGGTAAAGCGCCGAATTGACCCAGATTCAGGTATTAGCATAAAAGGCTAGAACCCCCCCTCTGGTACTGTTAAAGCGCCGAATCGACCAAAATTCGGGTATCAGTGTAGAAGACCGGAACTCCCCTCCGGTATTGGTAAAGCGCGAATCGACCCAGATTCGGGTTTCAATGTAGAAGACCGGAACTCCCCTCCGGTATTTGTAAAGCACCGAATCGACCTAGATTCGGGTTTCAATGTAGAAGACCGGAACTCCTCTCCGGTATTGGTAAAGCACCGAATCAACCCAGATTCGGGTATCTAGCATAGTAGACCGGAACCACCTCCGATATTAAGGAGCTGAGTATCCCCTTCGGATTTGATTTGGGAAGCAGAGGTTATACGTGCTTCTTGAGCCCCCCTTGTGCATTTGATGTCAAAGTAGAGGATGTACGTGCTTTGTTGGCCACTCTCTAAGCCTGTGCGTCCGTAGCGCTTGGCTAGCTTATCCACAAGCAGGGCCCAAGGACTTACACGACCTCCCTCCAGGAGGCGCCTTATCATGACCATCGTAGGCGATGATAAGGGCTCAGAAACTTAGATGGGGCCATCGTAGGAACAGAACTAGGGCTTACTCTTTTGACGCTTTATACCGGCCATCGTAGGCACCGATAGAGGCTTATACGCCACCCCCTCCAAAGGGCGCCCTATCCTGACCATCGTAGGCGATGATAGGAGTTTTCATTCTCTTTTGCGGTTAACGCGGAACATAAGAAGAGGTAGGACGTGCTCTTCTACGAGCAGAGGTAGGACATGCTTAGTTCTAGCAGAGGCAAGGCGTACTCTTCTACGAGTAGAGGCAAGACGTGCTAATTTTAGATCCACTGCCACGACCATTTCTGGTGTGAAACGATGGCTTACGCTTTTCATGCTTTAACCCTGCCCCTCTGGTTTATGCATGGAGAAAGACTAACACACCATCCCCCTCTGGGGGATGCCTCGTCCCGGCCAATTTGGCGATGACAAGGGATTTAATCCATTGGTAATTGGACCCCTTTTGGGTTTACTTTTAAAATTCCGAGAGACGGGCTTTCTATACATTGTTGCATGTTCATTAATCCTTTTCCTAAGGATTTTCTCAAACTCATCTCGATTTTTTGATAAACTCTCGTAATCGGCCTTGACTGACGAATCTGATGATGGATTCCTCGAGAGTTCTGCAGTGATTAGTATCATGTCTATTCATCAAGTGGTAATGGAAGTAAGGTCCTCCTGTCTTTCCTTCGTATTTAGTCCTCTTCTTCATGGAGGTCCGATAGTCGAGTTCGTGTTTGGTTAGGAAGTAAACATTCTCCCTCGAAGTAGTGAGGTAGCATTCCTAGGGTATCTTTGGCACACACTGCCTTCTTAGCTTATGGGGTCTAATCCTCCTACGAATCATCCCTATTGTAATTCCTATGCTTTCGTCCTTTCTTTCCGGAACATAACGGAATTGAGTTGTCATTTCTTTAGTCCATTTGTCGGCAAAGTGGTTGAAATCGTCCATTATTTTGCATTCGAGCGTCATTCCCTTAACTTGATCGTAGAGAGCATCCTTTAAGTGGGGGAAAATGCTAGTGTCCTCTGATATAGATCCATTGGGTGGGAACGCCATGATTTGTCCTATGTGGGAAGAGCTGCTATTCCCCATCTCGTAAGAATGTAGTTCCACTTTCCTCTTCCACTTTATTACTCGCAAAGCTTCTGCTCTTAACTCTTGCTCCTTCACTACCCTATGGCTGGTGGTTCTCGACTTATCCGCTCGAGATCCTAAAAGCCTTTGTCTGGGATTCTTGCTCATAACTTCGCCTCTTCAAAGCTAGTCCAATTCGGGATGGAACATCATAGGTAGATATGTGTCTGTTAACCACAAATTCAGAGGTTTAGGCCCATTTTATAGCACCAAAATGTTAACGATATTTTTTGTCAACACCAGAGATGGGTCAACAGGGACAAACCTAAAGGGGAATTAGGTGGAGGGGTTCACTTTTCCAGTTGATTCTAGTATGAAATTTTAGACGCTAATGCTCAGAGGTGGTTAATTGCTAAGGAGTATTGGGTCAGATCTATACTCAGTGAATGAAATTCGTTCCACCATTCGAGGATATTGAGGGACAAAAACCCATGCTTTCCTATAGAATGAATAACAAACTGCAACTACCTTAATTAGAGAAATGATGATACACAGTTACAGAGCAATTTTCATGTAAGAAGATTCCCTTTTCATTAAGTTTTATTAAAAGTACATGAACGTCATAGGGAGGAATTCCCTATTGATCTTATTTTCTAAGTTGTTTTCTGTAGGTACAAAAAGAAAGAGAAAAAGAAAAAATCCGTCCCCCCTAATGTGACCTCTAGGGTCTTGTTTATAGTGGTTCAGAGCCCCTTCTATCGAAGAGCTATCGGACCCGCATGGGTCTTTGCTAGTCGTTTTATTCTTGGTTTTGTGTGCTTGACCTTCGGTCTCCTTTGGTGTATTCGGTTACGATACTCGAACGCTTAAGGGTAGCTTTTGGTTGTAAGCTTGCGGACATGAACTTTCGGATGTAGGCTCTCGGCTTTATCGTGAATACTTAGAGGGGCTTGACCTCGTGGTGTATGTTGATAGCTGCCGGGTTGAAACCGCTACGGGTTTCGGTACTAGGTAGACTAGTACGGGTAGCATGTATCCTTTCCCGGGTTTCGGCCAGCCCTCCGGTAGGGTCTTTGCGGTAGCCTGTATTCTTGGAGGGTGGCTCCCGGTGTCACTCTTATTTATTTGCGAATGTGAACTTTCGGTATTTACGCAGTAGATGCTCCAGAAGTTGGTTCTGAATGGCCTTCGCGTTCTCCCTTGTTAGTGCCTTCGATGCTTTCATCTTTAGGTGCATCGGTATTTGGGCAGGCCATTATCGAAGATTCCCTTGGGTTTTGTCCATCGGATCTACTGCTTCTAGCTTACTTAGTTTCGGGTTAGGATGATCCTTTGCTATAGGACTTCTTTGTCGGGCCGATGCTTGCTTGGAGAATTCCTGTCGGATTGGCCCAGACGGACAAATCTCGCCAGCTACACCCTGTAGCTTTCACGATCCTTTTTCCTAAAGGGTTTCGTTTGGTGCTGCGTCTTGAGTTATTCTTTTCATCTTTCAGCCCTTTCTAATAATGAGTTCCGCTTTCTCTCAAGCTTTTAATGGGCCTTCGGCTGTCCGAGACCCCGTCATCGCCAGCTAGCTTCATTGTTAATTTTGGTAGTAACAATTATTATATACCTTATTGAAACACCCCACCTCCGTTAGGGTCACTCTCAAAGGGAATGCCCTAATTTTGGTGGAGGTTTATAAGTATAAATCACAGATATACAAGACAGATATAATAACACATATTTTTGAACAGCGGAAAACAACAACATTTATTGGATTTAAAATACGTGTTACACCAACCATACCATAATTGTCTTACAATCCTTCCAAAAACATAACATCTTCATAACTGTCTTGATTACATTAGTTAAAGAAGCATAAAGAAAACATAAATAAACTGCAAAAGTCCCATAATTGCTGTCCAAAGCCATAGTCCAAAACGAAAAGATCCAAGCAATACATTCTTTCTCTTCAAGCTGGATATGAAGGCTGGTCAAGCTGTGGTATTCCCTCCCTATGGACCTGGGGGGGGAACGGAAGAAAAGAAGACAAAAGAAAAGTAGAGTCAGACATAAAGCCTGAGTAAGTCTAGGACTATTCAGTCTATGAATAAAGAACTGGGTATGATAAGTATAAACTAGAAATGGGAAAGCACCATAAACCAAGTTAAGTTGTTTAGGGTCGAATATACTATCGTACCCCATATTAATCTCTGTACCCATATAAACTAGTTCCCAACAGGCACCCCATAACCAGGGTGAAGTGATCCTTTTTCTGATGATCGGCTCCTACTCGCATAGTTACATGTGTCTTACGGCCCCCGATGTTGTAGTTACCTATGCTGGTCCCACCATGGGGTGTATCAAGTCCCATGGTGGCGGCCCGACACAATCCTAGAATGCACATGTATGCTACTGGTGCCCAGTGCCTTATTTTTCTGCGCTGGAGTGTGTGCACGCCCGCACCCCGTTAGAACCTACACTGCTGCACCACCGCCGTCGATTTGACCTCTTACAGTCAGCCCAGTAATCATGCCCCATCCTCCCTAGTTTCAGGGTATCATGATACCTTGTAGGGTTACTGCTGAAAAGGGTCCCCCGCTACTAGGTTTTTCTATTTCTAGCCAACATGCTAAGTTGGTTAAGTGTTTTATAAACCTAACCCCCAATCAGTCTGTTTAGTTTAGCATGTTCCATTTTGATTAAGTCTTAATTCACTTAATCCTATCAATCCTGACTCAGCCTTAATTGTCTTCTTAAAGCCTTGACCTCCCACATTAGACAGGTATTGTTGTGGCTGCCTGTTGCCGGTTGGGTCCGGGCAGTCTTACGCCACAACTCAGTCTAACCTCGGGTCCTTATTGGGCTCCGTGTTTAACCACCCACATTGGATAGGTATTGTTGTGACTACTGGACAGCCGGGCGGTTCCGGGCAGGTTTACATCACAACTCAATCCAACCTCGGGTTAAACACATCGTATTTTCTACATTTACATATTTTGTCTCTTTTCTTTTTATATGTAAATATTTGCGGCCCATTATTCAAATTCATCTTTATTGATTAAGATTTATTTATGCCACTTAATTGTATTTCAAGGTTGTTGGCATGCGTCAAACATGCCAACACATATGTTCTATATTTTAGCCCAAACGTCATTACCCCCGTTTTATACGTTCGCTCCAATGTAAGGTGTGTTGGGTTTAACACTTAAACCCAATTTAGCCATATGAAAAGGGGAGGCTTATAACATGGTGTTTATCAGGTAACATGAAAGAGGGGAGTGTGAACGCATGAACTTGCAACGAACGATTCAATTAACATAAAGTAGGCACATGTGAACTTGTAATTGTAACATCATATAATCATGGCATAACATGAATCATTTTATCCATATAATTATAGCATAAACAATACTTAAACGTGAATCATCCTATTCATATAATTATGGCATAGGAAATACTTAAACATGAATCATTCTATTCATATGATTGTGGCATAAACAATACTCAAACATGAATCATTCTATTCATATGATTATGGCATAGAAAATACTTAAACATGAATCATTCTATTCATATGATTGTGGCATAAACAATACTCAAACATGAATCATTCTATTCATATGATTATGGCATAAACAGTACTTAAACACGAATTATTCTATTCATATGATTATGGCATAAATAATACTTTAACATGAATTATTCTATTCATTTGATTATGGCATGAACAATACTTAAACATGAATCATTCTATTCATATGATTATGGCATAAACAATACTTAAACATGAATCATTCTATTCATGTGATTATGGCATGAACAATACTTAAACATGAATCATTCTATTCATATGATTATGGCATAAACAATACTTAAACATGAATCATTCTATTCATGTAATCATGGCATAAATAATACTTAAACATGAATCATAGGTTCAACTAACCATGTAAACTTGAAATTAAGAATCTAACTAAATTAGATATCATTATTATGGCACATGGTCTTGACTAGAAATATAAGCCTATATTTTTATTTAGGCATAATATAAACTAATCATGTTCATAAAATCGCTACATGCTAACAAAAAGGTACTTACTTTTGTCACTAATACAAAAGTATGGTTCAACTAGAATTATCCCAACCTAATTCTTATATGAATCATGGTTTTAATCCATTTATAGAATTATAGCATAAACATACCTAAACTTAAATCATGGTTTTTATTCTATCTATGTAAACTTGCAAGTGGAATGTAATTCTAATGTAATTCCAATGTAACTTATGTGTCACATATATTATCATATGATTATGATAACAACATAAGCCTAAAAACATGTTTTTCAATTGGGCATAATAACAAACATAGTTTAGTCATGTTCATAAAATTAATACAAGTTCACAAAGATGCTTGCTTTTGTCACTATCACAAAAGCATTATTTTTTTATACTTGAACTATAATGCCAATTCCAACATAACATCATATGAATCATAATACTCAAATGGACCAAATTACACTAAAGATGACCATAGAATTATACATCATGTTGGCATAACAATAAATCATAGACTTGCATGAATTTCATATAAACTATTACAACATATAGTTGTTATTTTCAACATGAATCATATGCTTGCATGAATCCCAATTAAAATTCCACAACATGTGGTTGTCAACATAAACCATATACTTGTATGAATCCAATCGTACACCATAGCATTGCCAAATCGTTTAAAATCAAAACGACATACAAATATAAGTTATTATCGCCACAATTCCATTTCGTTGTTAACTTCCAACGCAAATCGCGTACTTGCAAATATTCAATCGTATACCATAATATTCCCAAATCATTTAGCATCAAAGCAACGTACAAATATAGATTATTATCGCCACAATTCCATTTCTTACTTTACACAAATCAACACAATTATTTAATTCACATCGGAATAGCACTCTACTTACAACGTATGACGAATCTTCAATTCAGGAATCTGAATTCTGAATTTGGAGATGCTATCCTTTGTTGTAGGCGTTGCTTTGATTTGATTAACGTTGCTTTAAGCTTTGAATTATCTCCTAATTGTCTCTCTAATTCTGACGGCTATCCTTAGTCTCTCCTTAGCAACATGACGGTCTCATCTCCATTTTAGTTTGGGTGAATTAGGGTTAGTCTTAGGTCCTTTTTATAGAGTTTGTGAGTTGATTTAGACCGTCGATGAAGCTTGGTTTAATAATAGCCGTTCGTTCAAAGGAGAGGCCAATCAGGAGCTGACACCTAGCCCTAGTGACAAGGCAAGGCTCAGAAAATCGACCAAACACAGACTAGGCCAGCCAGGGTGGGCTAGGTTCGACCTGGCTCAGGGGCCAGGTCGACTCCCCAGTCGACCCCCAGGTCGACTCTAGAGTCAACCTGCCTGGGGCAGGTCGACACCTAGGTCGACTCCCAGGTCGACCTGGCCTGGCAGGTCGACCCTAGGGTCGACCCCCAGGTCGACCTGGTGGGTTTGGGCGGGAATTTTCCCGCCTACTCTGATTGGGCTGAAATTAAAATCTGTTTTCAAAATTTGAATTTTCTGAAATTTCATCGGGCCATAATTTGGTCATACGGGCTCCGTTTTTCGAAAACTCGGACTCTATTTCGCGTATTTTTCCGAGACGAACGCAATGGCATATCCCGTTTCCCTTAATACTTTGATTTGAAATTTATTATACTTTAATTCGTGAATTTCACTATTATAAAATACACGGGGTGTTACATTCTCCCCCACTTAAAAGGATTTCGTCCCGAAATCTTCAAGTTCAGGAAGAATGTACATCCTAACATCCAAACATCCATCTACTCATCCATCAAGAACGAGCATCCATTGTCCTTAAAAGTCTTCTAATGCTTCATGATAATATGCGAAGTGTGTGTGTACATGTACTTATTTAATGCAAAATCAGGCGGTCTACTGATTCAGTTGACCTCCTTAATGCGAATTATGTAAGTGCTATGAATCCATTATGTATGCAAATCCTCCTATTCATGATTCTACATGAGTGCACAATCATTCATACAAATGCAACATCCATATGACAACACATTAAAGTTCAACCATATACGAATGCAAACATATATGCATATGCAGTATGAAGTGATTGAGCCGATCTAAAACCTAGATTGTGTGTGTATATGCAACCACGAGCAACCACTAGCAATCACTTGCAACCATCATCCATAACATGTTTCAATTACATGTTTCCATCCAAAGGGTTTCTTCCTAAAAGATAAGGTCGAGGAGATATACCTAAAAAGATAGATAAAAGCGCAACTTAAGGAAAAAGGAAAGATCAAAGATGTACCCTCGAAAAGGAAAGGGTAGGCTGCGCGTATTTTAGCTTCAGTTTCCCAAGTTGCATCTCCTTCGGCGTCGCTCCACTGAACTTTGACGAGCTTGACTTCGCGGTTGCGTAGCTTCTTCATTTCCGTTCCTAATATGCGGGTTGGAACTTTCCTTACGGTTGCTTCGCGTTCCACTTCAGCTTCTTCTAGGATATTTGGCTCTACCACTTCAGCAGACTCATGTAGACATTTTCGGAGATGTGAAACGTGAAAGACGTTGTGAACTCCGGCCAATTTTTCGGGTAGCTCTAATCTATAGGCCATTTTCCCAATTTTCTCAATGATAGGGAGTGGTCCTACCTAAAGGTATAGTCGAATGACAGAAGCAAGTAAAAACTTTGTGCCCATTAGGCAATGTCAAAACTGGAAATCTATGCCACATATATATTGATTAGGAGAAGAACTCTCTAAGCATCAGCCCCGAAGACCGAAATCAACATCAGACTGACACCCAAAGAATTACTCAACCCAACCACTAGATTCTAGGAAACTAAGCATGATGGACTCCTTTTAGGTCACAAGGGAGTCCCTTCCTAAGACCAACCTATAAAACCCAAAAAGTTTAGTCAAACCAACGAACACCCTCAAGCCCCAACATGTGTTACTAACAGATGAGTCATACTCCCTATGGGGTCTGCAACAGAAATTGAATTGAGAATGGGACCGAGAGGATATACACAAAAGATAGCATGCAAGTAAGCTCTACAGGAAGAGAGGGATCAAAGATATACTCTTAAGAAGAGATATGATGCACGAATCTAGTCTTCAATCTTCTAAGTCGCATTTCCTTGAGCTTAACTCCATTATGCTTTATCCGTCTTTAACTTCACAATTTCGTAGCTTCTTAATTCTTGTTTCCAAAATTTGAGTTGGAACCTATTTCACTGTTGCCTCTCGTTCCTCTTTCACTTACTCTACTTCTAGTATACTCGGCTCAAACATAACGGCGTACTCATGGTTTCATGCAAGCTCTCCAAAATTCACTAGTGAATCTTGGATCTCGTCCACTTACTATCAGGTATTCCACGTAGAAGAACTATCTCTCGGAAATAAATGCCAACCATGTTGCCAAATGTACTTACTAAGGTGATTCTCCACAACTCATGCATAAGCGAAATGAACCTTCTGCCTTAGTGGCAAACACCACTGGAGCGCCCCATTCTGAAATGCTCCTCCTAATGAACCCCTTTTCTAGAAGCTCTTTAATCTGTTTACTAAGCTCTTTCCTTTCCCGTGGAGCCATGTGTCTAACGGGCAATGCAACGGGCTTTGCTTTATCTACAAGGTATATGCGGAAGTCTATCTCCCGCTTCGGAGGCAAGCCCTTCACCTCTTCGAAGACATACGGATATTCCCGGACCACTCTAACCGATTGCAAATTTTCAACGGAGGCATCTAGCGATTCAAGGTAACTAAGCATAACCGCATACGAGGGATTACAAGAAATTTCCAAAGTGTTACCGAGCTGGGTCAGGAGCCGAACTACCCTTTTTTCACAATCAAGGATGGCCCCATTACTGGATAGCCAATCCATGCCCAAAATCAAACCATATCCCGAAAAGCCCAAAACAAAGGCACTACATTTAAATTCTACGCTTAGAATAGAAATTTTCAATCCCAAACAGATCATAGACAAATGAGCTGGGCCCCCAATTGGGTTTGAAACAATTAAGGGGTCCTCTACCATACTAGTTCTTAGGTGCAGAGATTCTACTAAAGCAGACGAGATAAAGGAGTGTGATGCGCCAGAATCAAATAAAGTGCGAACGGGGTGATCATAAAGATAAACTACACTTTCTACAGAAGTATTTATACCTCGCTGTTGCAGAGGTGGCGCCTCTAGCACATGAACTTGTGCCCTTGAGGTGGATCCAGCCCTCTGCCCCTGTCCTCGTTTCTTTGGGCAATCCTTAGCCATGTGGCCTGACTCACCGCAAGAAAAGCACCCGCTGTTCATCTTGGCCTTCTTTTTCCGGCAATCTTTCACTAAGTGCCCCACTTTGCCACAGAATTTACACTTCCTCTTCTCTTGGGACTTGTTGTCTTTCCCGCCCTTCTTAAAGTCTGTCTTCTTAAGCTGTAAACCCTCTTTCTTCCCTTGAGAGTTTTCCGCCTTTGTCTCCTTCTTCCTTGGGCAGTCCCTAGCCCAGTGGCATGTCTCCCTACACTGAAAGCAAGTAGCACTCATCCTCCTCTTCTTCTTCCTGCAGTCTCCCTCCAGGTGTCCAAGAATTCCGCAGAAACAACATTTCCTTTTTTCTCGTTTCTTGTTATTACTGTTACGATCCTTTCTTGTTTGACTATTATTCGTCTTCCTACTCTGGGACTCTTCCGCTTGCTAGTTCACGTGGAGGAGGAGGAGTGAAAGCGTCAGCAGCTGGGGAGTATGGTCTCCAGACATGCTGAAACAGAATGGATAGATTCAAAACGAAGGATAAGAGATAGTACCTATGGCTTTGGGGGGACTTTGCCTTTTAAAATAAAATAATATTTTATCTTTTAAAAATGCTTCTTTAAATTTCCTTTTTGAAAATAAATTTTCAAAACTTTTTATCTTATCTAGTAAACCTATGCTCTGATACCAAGTGAAACACCCCACCTCCGTTAGGGTCACTCTCAAAGGGAATGCCCTAATTTTGGTGGAGGTTTATAAGTATAAATCACAGATATACAAGACAGATATAATAACACATATTTTTGAACAGCGGAAAACAACAACTTTTATTGGATTTAAAATACGTGTTACACCAACCATACCATAATTGTCTTACAATACTTCCAAAAACATAACATCTTCATAACTGTCTTGATTACATTATTTAAAGAAGCATAAAGAAAACATAAATAAACTGCAAAAGTCCCATAATTGCTGTCTAAAGCCATAGTCCAAAACGAAAAGATCCAAGCAATACATTCTTTCTCTTCAAGCTGGATATGAAGGCTGGTCAAGCTGCGGTATTCCCTCCCTGTGGACCTGGGGGGGAACGGAAGAAAAGAAGACAAAAGAAAAGTAGAGTCAGACATAAAGCCTGAGTAAGTCTAGGACTATTCAGTCTATGAATAAAGAACTGGGTATGATAAGTATAAACTAGAAATGGGAAAGCACCATAAACCAAGTTAAGTTGTTTAGGGTCGAATATACTATCGTACCCCATATTAATCTCTGTACCCATATAAACTAGTTCCCAACAGGCACCCCATAATCAGGGTGAAGTGATCCTTTTTCTGATGATCGGCTCCTACTCGCATAGTTACATGTGTCTTACGGCCCCCGATGTTGTTGTTACCTATGCTGGTCCCACCATGGGGTGTATCAAGTCCCATGGTGGCGGCCCGACACAATCCTAGAATGCACAGGTATGCTACTGGTGCCCAGTGCCTTATTTTTCTGTGCCGGAGTGTGTGCACGCCCGCACCCCATTAGAACCTACACTGCTGCACCACCGCCGTCGATTTGACCTCTTACAGTCAGCCCAGTAATCGTGCCCCACCCTGCCTAGTTTCAGGGTATCATGATACCTTGTAGGGTTACTGCTGAAAAGGGTCCCCCGCTACTAGGTTTTTCTATTTCTAGCCAACATGCTAAGTTGGTTAAGTGTTTTATAAACCTAACCCCCAATCAGTCTGTTTAGTTTAGCATGTTCCATTTTGATTAAGTCTTAATTCACTTAATCCTATCAATCCTGACTCAGCCTTAATTGTCTTCTTAAAGCCTTGACCTCCCACATTAGACGGGTATTGTTGTGGCTGCCTGTTGCCGGTTGGGTCCGGGTAGTCTTACGCCACAACTCAGTCTAACCTCGGGTCCTTATTGGGCTCCGTGTTTAACCACCCACATTGGATAGGTATTGTTGTGACTACTGGACAGCCGGGCGGTTCCGGGCAGGTTTACATCACAACTCAATCCAACCTCGGGTTAAACACATCGTATTTTCTACATTTACATATTTCGTCTCTTTTCTTTTTATATGTAAATATTTGCGGCCCATTATTCAAATTCATCTTTATTGATTAAGATTTATTTATGCCACTTAATTGTTTTTCAAGGTTGTTGGCATGCGTCAAACATGCCAACACATATGTTCTATATTTTAGCCCAAACGTCATTACCCCCGTTTTATACGTTCGCTCCAATGTAAGGTGTGTTGGGTTTAACACTTAAACCCAATTTAGCCATATGAAAAGGGGAGGCTTATAACATGGTGTTTATCAGGTAACATGAAAGAGGGGAGTGTGAACGCATGAACTTGCAACGAACGATTCAATTAACATAAAGTAGGCACATGTGAACTTGTAATTGTAACATCATATAATCATGGCATAACATGAATCATTTTATCCATATAATTATAGCATAAACAATACTTAAACGTGAATCATCCTATTCATATAATTATGGCATAGGAAATACTTAAACATGAATCATTCTATTCATATGATTGTGGCATAAACAATACTCAAACATGAATCATTCTATTCATATGATTATGGCATAGAAAATACTTAAACCTGAATCATTCTATTCATATGATTGTGGCATAAACAATACTCAAACATGAATCATTCTATTCATATGATTATGGCATAAACAGTACTTAAACACGAATTATTCTATTCATATGATTATGGCATAAATAATACTTTAACATGAATTATTCTATTCATTTGATTATGGCATGAACAATACTTAAACATGAATCATTCTATTCATATGATTATGGCATAAACAATACTTAAACATGAATCATTCTATTCATGTGATTATGGCATGAACAATACTTAAACATGAATCATTCTATTCATATGATTATGGCATAAACAATACTTAAACATGAATCATTCTATTCATGTAATCATGGCACAAATAATACTTAAACATGAATCATAGGTTCAACTAACCATGTAAATTTGAAATTAAGAATCTAACTAAATTAGATATCATTATTATGGCACATGGTCTTGACTAGAAATATAAGCCTATATTTTTATTTAGGCATAATATAAACTAATCATGTTCATAAAATCGCTACATGCTAACAAAAAGGTACTTACTTTTGTCACTAATACAAAAGTATGGTTCAACTAGAATTATCCCAACCTAATTCTTATATGAATCATGGTTTTAATCCATTTATAGAATTATAGCATAAACATACCTAAACTTAAATCATGGTTTTTATTCTATCTATGTAAACTTGCAAGTGGAATGTAATTCTAATGTAATTCCAATGTAACTTATGTGTCACATATATTATCATATGATTATGATAACAACATAAGCCTAAAAACATGTTTTTCAATTGGGCATAATAACAAACATAGTTTAGTCATGTTCATAAAATTAATACAAGTTCACAAAGATGCTTGCTTTTGTCACTATCACAAAAGCATTATTTTTTTATACTTGAACTATAATGCCAATTCCAACATAACATCATATGAATCATAATACTCAAGTGGACCAAATTACACTAAAGATGACCATATAATTATACATCATGTTGGCATAACAATAAATCATAGACTTGCATGAATTTCATATAAACTATTACAACATATAGTTGTTATTTTCAACATGAATCATATGCTTGCATGAATCCTAATTAAAATTCCACAACATGTGGTTGTCAACATAAACCATATACTTGTATGAATCCAATCGTACACCATAGCATTGCCAAATCGTTTAAAATCAAAACGACATACAAATATAAGTTATTATCGCCACAATTCCATTTCGTTGTTAACTTCCAACGCAAATCGCGTACTTGCAAATATTCAATCGTATACCATAATATTCCCAAATCGTTTAGCATCAAAGCAACGTACAAATATAGATTATTATCGCCACAATTCCATTTCTTACTTTACACAAATCAACACAATTATTTAATTCACATCGGAATAGTACTCTACTTACAACGTATAACGAATCTTCAATTCAGGAATCTGAATTTTGAATTTGGAGAAGTTATCCTTTGTTGTAGGCGTTGCTTTGATTTGATTAACGTTGCTTTAAGCTTTGAATTATCTCCTAATTGTCTCTCTAATTCTGACGGCTATCCTTAGTCTCTCCTTAGCAACATGACGGTCTCATCTCCATTTTAGTTTGGGTGAATTAGGGTTAGTCTTAGGTCCTTTTTATAGAGTTTGTGAGTTGATTTAGATCGTCGATGAAGCTTGGTTTAATAATAGCCGTTCGTTCAAAGGAGAGGCCAATCAGGAGCTGACACCTAGCCCTAGTGACAAGGCAAGGCTCAGAAAATCGACCAAACACAGACTAGGCCAGCCAGGGTGGGCTGGGTTCGACCTGGCTCAGGGGCCAGGTCGACTCCCCAGTCGACCCCCAGGTCGACTCTAGAGTCGACCTGCCTGGGGCAGGTCGACACCTAGGTCGACTCCCAGGTCGACCTGGCCTGGCAGGTCGACCCTAGGGTCGACCCCCAGGTTGACCTGGTGGGTTTGGGCGGGAATTTTCCCGCCTACTCTGATTGGGCTGAAATTAAAATCTGTTTTCGAAATTTGAATTTTCTGAAATTTCATCGGGCCATAATTTGGTCATACGGGCTCCGTTTTTCGAAAACTCGGACTCTATTTCGCGTATTTTTCCGAGACGAACGCAATGGCATATACCGTTTCCCTTAATACTTTGATTTGAAATTTATTATACTTTAATTCGTGAATTTCACTGTTATAAAATACACGGGGTGTTACACTTATTTAAATATCCTTACTGGGCATTTGACGTCCTAGGTAGTCGACCCACTGCGCGTCAGAATGTCTAGTGACGGTTTAATAAGGTTAGGTTATAATATATTGTTAATGAATGGATAGATATAAACTAAAATGAATCTAACAGTTCAGGGCCAGTTCCACTCCTATAAATAAAGGGCATAAGGCCTCATTCTCTTCCACACAAATTTGTGGGGAGCAACAAAGCTCTGCCATTTTCCCCTTCTCCAAACCTAATTTCTTAATTAAAATATATTATTGTACAACAAATCAAACACAAATGAAATAGTTTTAAGGGGATTATCAGATCCAATGAAAAAGAATGAAAATTGGTTCTAAACAGTAGATTATCCCATCTCTTCCTATTTTCTTACATGTTTATAGATTCGAAATCATCCCTTTTTTAAATAAATTGTAGATTTATAAGAATTTGGGAATTGTAGGCCTAAAAATTCAAACTTTGGATTTGGATGCTTTCAGGTGAGTGGGAATACATACATATATATATAGTTATAATAACATATTTATCTCATTTATACTAGATCATGAATTTTATGCCTATTTTCATCAGATCTGCTCATTGTATTGTTGTAATGAAATTAGCACCTATCAGATTTGATTGTAAAAATTATCAAAACTTGTGAATTTCAAATTGTGTTAAGGCTTAATATTAATTGTAGGATTCTTAAATTTGATTATACATATTTCCTATAATTATGTTGTAACATGTATTGTGGTTGTTGCAAAGCACTGTAGATCTGGAAATCTGTCCCATTAAACACCATTTAGATGTAGTTATATTTCAGATCTCTAGTTTCAGTGTTGAATGATAAATTGTGTGAATTTGGATAAAAGGATACAATTAGTGAATTATGTGATTGTGATTTTAAAAGAAATATGCCTGTTTGTATTCAATGTTGTTAGTTTTTGGTTCGGTTGTTGTAAATATGTTGTTTTCTTCTTTTTGAACAAAAGATGTTATTTTGAATTCACAAGAAGTATGACAAAAAGATTAAAAAGGGAAAAGTGGTGCAAACTTACGTGTGTGTGTATATATATATATTTGTGCAAAGTTTGCATTAACTATTCTAAATAAATATATATATATATATAATTTTTGTGAATTTGAGATATGTCTATTTTACTAATCAGGCATAGTTTACAATAATTATAGCCAACGATCTTTTTGCAAAATTTGGAACCTTTTTGGCAAGATTGAATGCAAAAGGGAATGTTTGGCTATTGATTAAACCAAATTATTAAATTAATTAAAACAATAATAAGAATAAAAGATAACTACGTTAACCGCACGAAAAACATAAAAATAAATATATACATATTATCCGTAAAAATCTGCGTAAAACAGTAAAATATACATTGCATTAAATGTTTGAATGATATTCAGTTATGGAATTATATGTGAAAATAAGATCCATATCGAATTAATATATTTGTGGTTACCATTGTAGCAATTAACATAATTAATTGCCATAAATAGAGCTACAAATAAATAAAAAACAATTGTGACCAACATTGATTGGGGAAAGGGAATATAATAGGGAAATAGTTACGATTATTAAATTAATTAGGATAAATGTTGTAAACCCCAATTAGGTAATGTAAATTATAACTACATTTAGGCATGAGTTTAAGCTCAACTTGTGGTAGAAGTCTACATGGAACTGCTCGGCAAATCCACATCCACAGGTAGTCAGCTTAATGTGAGGGGTCTAATACATAAATATAAGTGTACTAAGACACGAGGTAAATTTCAACTTGTGGTGGAAGTCTTCCCGGGACCGACCGACAAATCCAACATCCACAAGTGGTCAACTTGATGTGAGTGGTCTGGTGCATAAATAAATAAATATATAACAAACAACAAATAAGTTAATAAATAAGAATAGTAATTGCATGTTAGGGTACAACAAATAGATACTTCGGGACTGATAAATTAAGGATACCCAGTGTAAATGGTTTCCCTGGGAAAATATGACGTTTATGGTCATAAATGGCAATAAACTTATGAATGGAAATAAATGATGAAAAAGGGGATTAATGGGCATTGATTGTTGTTTAAATACTAAGTCCAAATTTTGGAGGCAATTAAATAAATTTCTTAGGAGGACATAACTTCCCTTATTTACATTAGTTAATATGGAACTTATAATAAAAGTTAGAAATGGACTTAGTAGGTTAGTGATGTGCAACATTGTTAACCGTAGGAACTCGTGACAATAATGAATTGTGTGCATATAGTATTTCCATGTAGAGGGACTAAATGGGAATGACTTAATAATGTGGCCCACTTTGTCCCAATAGGGAAAGGTATTATAGGCTAATGGGGCAAGCTTGATAATCTTCGTGCATAATCCGCTTCCTTGGGTATTAAGTGGCTTGGGTTGATGAGTCCACCTAGGAGTAGGTCTTTCAGTTTAGTGGTCTTAAATGGCGTATGTGTAGGGCCTACCCAAACCTGTAAACTTAAAATGTCAGATATGGCTACCTACCCTTTGGGAACTAGTAGGCGACGAAGGAGAATATGTAATAAGGTCAGCTAGATGATATAATGAGCAATAAAGTACCATCTCTCATTCTACTTGGGAAAACATATATGCGTGAATGACAGAAGCCTTAACTAGTAGGGCCCGTAGCTAGTGCCCTCTAGTTTATGTTTATGTTAAATAAATTTTCGAGTTATAATAAGTAACCAATAGGTTCGCCTAGGGTCTTAAGATATCAGAGAGAATCCACCCTATCTATCATTGATAGTAAGGCATTAAATGATGAAGGAAGAGCGAATGAAAGTATATATATAGAAACTTCATAACTAGGGGTCTAACCTCGATTAAATAACCAACCATGCTCTGGTATAAAGGCTTCGCAAATATGTGCGTAAACGTACTATCTCGGTATTATACTTTGGGAATACTACTTTGGGAAAAGTAGTATAGTTGTGCGTAAACATTTACAAGGTTAAGCTGGTATTGCTAACGTTGGTAGGCATACATCTTGGGTTGAACCAAACGAGATACATCTATGTATTATAGTTTGTGTTGTACATTTCCTATTCATCAGAATCTTGTTGTTCTGACCCCCTCCTTACTACAACCACCCAGGTTCTCTAGAGAAGGTCGGGTTCTCACAGGTGTTTAAATTTGGCTTCAGTTCTCGTTCTCTCTCATGCTCGGTATTGGCAAAGTAACTTACTTTAAAAAGGTAGTTGCTGCAGTTAATACTAGTTTGTCCTATTTTGTTTCCGCTATGAGTTATCTTATCATACACTGATTATGATCATGCTCATTTATGCAGGTACCTGATTTACACGCTCCATGCTTGAATGCGTTTGATTTTTGATTTTTGTTGAAATTTAGGAATAGAAAAGTACGAGGTGTTACATTTGGTATCAGAGCATAGGTTAAACGATCAGAGGAATTAGTTAAATAAGGACTCGTGAGAGAACGGTTTTCGCCTCTATTTTCCTTCATCTTTTTTACTTGACTTTAATTTATTTTGGAAATGAATTAGTCGTAGGCCTAATTATATTAAAATGGGCTTTGAGAGACTAAAAGTTAAAATATGTTGAGTTCGGGTTTCTAGCAAATTCTGTCTTATCCCAAAGTACATTGGCGTTCTTGTTGTAAAGAACATGAGGACAACACATGGTGGATTCCTGTAACGACCCAGAAAATCTGAACCAATTTAAAATTTTTAAATTGGCTGAAATATGGGATTTTAAATATTTAAAATAAATATTTTAAATAATGGCAATGAAAAGTGAGTTGGAATCGACAATTGAAAACGAATATAATTAATTATAATTATAAACAAGGCCTGAAAAGGCGCTGCAGTTTCAAAAATTGAATTCAAACTTTGTCGGACTGTACCGGGTGCAAAACAAAACAGATTTTAGTGAAACCAAAAATATTTAAATCTGTTAGTGAATACCTTTCTAACGAATCTGAAAAATCGAATTTTCATAGCGGAAAGCAAAAGTTATGGCCGAATGGATTTTCAGAAAGGTCGCTATGGAATTTATATAGCCCGTGAAATTGACCATTTTGCATACGACCTCGGAATTCGACGAATCCACTTTTGTTGGATCCGGGATGTGAAGTTATCGCTAGGTTTCAAATTTCATAATTTTTGAAGCTAGTATGTGAGCGTGGCAAAGGAAAATGTGTTTTGGTCAATTACAGTTAAATTGGATCGACCAGAAATGGGCCTTTTTGCAAACGGTCTCAGAATTCGACGAAACTAGTTTTGTTGGGACCGTATCGTCAAAACATAGCTAGATTTATTTTTCTGGAATTTTTCGAATCAGTTTGTGGCCCTGGTAAATTGAAATGTACGTTCAAATTAAATATTGAATGTTATATATTTTAATTTGAAGGAAACTGGCTGAAACAGTCGAATGGGCCTACGAAACATATTCCATTGTGTTCAGAATGGGGGTAAAACGCTGGAGACGACAGTCATTGGGTTTAGATTGGTGGTCGCGTTAGAAAACCCCTTATAAAACCCATCGGCCAATCAAAATTTTTATTAAAAAAAATCCTTTAATTTTCTCTCTCCCCGATATCGATTCACGGCGGAAAACCGCTCGTGCCTTCTCTCCTCCGTTCCTCCTCCTACAAGCAAAATTACGCCTTCCTCCTGTTGAAGATTTTGAAGAGCACGAGAAGATCTTCAAATCCATATATAGTTTGGATTTTTTCATTGTGTGGATTGGAAGAACCGACGTCACGAAGTTCAGCACTTCGAACCGCCGCCGCATCCTCCTCCCTGCGTCGAAGTGGGCCCCACCTACCTCCGCCTGAGCGTCGTTCCGAGCACTACAAGGTGGTGTACTCCGATCGTCTCCAAGTTGCACGGATCGAAAGAAAATTTAAAATCTACTTTTGAAGAAATCAAGCAGGTATCGGCTGATTTTATTTAATTTGATTTTAACACCTTTAAACCGTTGCAAACTTTGAAAAATCATATCTTTTTCGTTCGTTAACGAAATTCGATGAAACAGGAAACATCGTGACCGTGTGGACGTCTTCTACATTTTAGAAGAGACCGCATATTTTTCTGAGCCTTCTGCTATTTTTGGTGGAGTGGAACCCAATGTGAGATTTCTAATTTATAAATGATATGGAAAACGACGATGTATAAATTATATAGTCGATGTATGAGTTATATAAGCGTTGTACACCTCTTGTATAAGCGTTGTATAAGTTGTACGTTCGAGGTATAAGTTATATATGCATTGTAAAAATTATATATGTGTTGAAATAGAAGTGAATTGCTATATATATATATACGCCCCTCGTCCACAAACCATGGACGATATTTATTGATTGTGTTTGGTGTGAAAATTGATTGATAGCAAATGGTTGTTTGGGATTGTTTGTGGTTGATATTGATTGATTGTGGTTGAAAAATACCCATTTGTGGTTGAGAAATATTTGGTTGAAACCACATAGGATTAGTTTGTGGAAATGAAATAATATATACATGCCGCCTGCGTGCGAACTAGATGCATGATCCCCATTGTCAAAAACCGCGAGGTTTTAAGGTAGAGCGAGGAGCCGTACTAGGGACGGTCCCGGTTTTAACTACCCTGCCGTTATGCTGCCGAAATTTTGAATAATATTCATGTGTTTGAATTATTTTCATTTGCTGAAACTATATTTATTCGTTGAATAGAAAACCTTCATGTGTTGAATCGATATTTATTCGTTGAATTGAAATTCATGTGTTGGATGGTATTCATATTTTGAAATAAATTGTTTTACAATAAAAATCCTATTTTTATCACCTATATAAACTATATAAAATAATAGTGTTTTGAAATGAATTGTTTAACAATAAAAATCACATTTTTATTATATACACGAATTGTTGAAATGTGAAGTGTTAAAAATAGCCACTCGTTCAAATAAATATATATGAGCTGAAATATTCATTAATTAGCTAATGATATGATTTTGCCTATACATGCAACATTAGAATGAATGGTGTTTTTAAACCAAATGGAATCAAATATGAAGTTGAATGGAAAATGAGAAGTGATAAGAACTATATATATGTACATGCATATTTATTGAACAGGTTATAGCGAAGGGGCTAGAGAAGAGGAATAAAATTTTGTGCCCGACAAATAGGTACATATTTACTGTTTTGTTTAGGTGATGATTTTATGAGCCTGTTGGCTAGCCGCTTGGCTTTTTCTTTTTCTTTTTGACATGAGACGCCCGTGTGGCTATTTGGGAATTTTCCCAGCCCCTCCCGTACAAAGGAGGTTATGGCGAATTTTTCCGAAATTTAAAGGCGTTAGTGAAATATTTGAAGTGAAAACGATATAGGAATCTTTGAATGAACTATATTTATATAAATATATAAATATAAATAAAATTAAAACGAAACGTGGCCGTGCAGTTCGCATTTTGAAACCGTGATTTCAAACGATCATACCGGGAGATCCGACCATCGGATTTTCCTGAAATCGCAACCGTTGGGTTCGCTTTTGAGAAATCTTTCCAACGGCACCAACTTTGTAAAAATCCAACGGTTGGATTGTCTGGAATGTTTAATTCAATTCTGAAGAAAAACAGCGCCGGAAACGATTATATTTATATATATATAAATATAATTATATTTAATCAAATAACGACGCTGCAGTTCGTATTTCTAAATCGAACCTTCAAACGATTGTACCAGGAGATCCGACCGTCGGATTTTCCCGAAACTAGAACCGTTGGATTCGTTTTGAAAAGACCTTTCTAATGATGTAAATTTTGTGAAGATCCAACAGTTAGGTTTTCAGATATGTGTAAATCAAATCTGAAGAAAAACAGCGCCACGGCCGCGTTATGGCCCGAAGCGTCGTTTTAAATAAATTGGCTATTTTAAAATAAATAAAAATAGTGATAAATCGTTATAAAATATCATAAATGATATGGAATGGAAATAAACTGAATTGCTCGATTTATGTGGTATTTGATGGTTGAATGTGTTTGGTGTGAAAATTACATTAAAGAACAAAATTGGTGTTATCGAATGATTTAACAATTGAAATAAATTGATTTGAGATTCTAAATATACGTGAATTATTTGAAAAGGCCGAGTTAATTCTCATTTCAAATAATTGACCGACGATTGAAAGTCGAAGATGAAGACGGTGGTCGAAGACCGGAGATCTTCACCTCGTTTGGATGGTAACCGAGGTCCTGATTGGGAGGCATCCCGAAATATGGATAATGAGTGGCGATCGTCCAGACGTACGTGGTGGTCGATGGGTTTGCGAGGTATTTAGTGCCTCCGGTTTCATTCAAACCCAGAACGGACTTGTAAATGGACTGTGTGTCTGACATTGGATTTTATTCTGTGTTGATTGATCTCTATTAAATATACATCTGTTTGGCGGAGGAGAATTTATTCTTTTGCTTAACGCCCTTCTCTGAAACGCATGAGCTCAGAGGTTGTATATCGATGGACATCAGTCGCATGGCATGAATTGGCTGTGTGGCATGCTAAGATGCAGTGATCAGGGCTTCTGTTGAAAAGCAAAGTCATGTGGTGATGATCAAAGCACCGCTTGTGTGGCGTAGCTTTGTGTATAACGTAAATTCGCGAGCCTCGCACCCCGGTATGAACCAGAAACGAGAGAAGGACCTCAGAGAGGGCATGCGTTTCTTTCTAGCTAGGGTGGTGTCAGTGACCTACCAGCCCTGACATTTATTTATTTTTCACCTGTGTGGTTGTTGCTGTTGCGAGGCGCCTCGGTTAGATCGGACGATCCGGGTCCGATGGAGCCATTCGTTGGCTCATTTAAACCCCAAAGGGCGGGGAAACGCAGTGTTCAGGAATTTTAATCCACATCGGTGGACCGACCCTGACGATCCAAGGGTCACTCGAGCTCTGATCCTGAGGGGCGGGCTAGAGCGTCTCGAATTCGGTAAGGACTATCTTTTGCCTTAGTTCATGACGGAAATCCAATTTCCAAATACGTGACTGTGCGGTTTCGATTGTATATATATATTTGGCGACATAGTGGCATGGGACGCTCATGTCGTCTATGATTGATAGTTATGATTTGAAATTGTTTCCAAAACATATAAACACTAGCAATAATATCAAATGCCTTTGTTTTATTCGTATCAAGCATATCTTGGCCATTATAAGGAAAAAACTCTATCCTCCGGTTTGCGTTGCATTGTGTGATGGGAACTGAGTCTTATAATGGCTTCATTTTTATAAAATACATTGCGTTGTTTAAAAGATAGATTTGTTTTAAAGCACTGACAATCCAATGGAGTAAACCCGTTCCACGAAAGTGGCGTGGTCCTGTGATTAGCCATATTATATATGTGTTGAGTAGATTTCTCATACCAGTCCCATGACTGACTCGTAGTTTGTTTCACTTTCAAACTCGGGTGCCCCTTTTTCTACACGGGCAGCCTTGTATTCAGGTTTAGCTGGTTCTATCTGGATAGCTGGAGCTGAAGATGGATTCTATCATTTATCTCTTTTTATGCTGTTCAGCTCCTATTGTACATATTTTGTTTGTTTTCCGCTGTAGACATTTATGTATAGCTGAACTGTATTTTTACTAAGTATGATCCTGTATACTGTGTAACTCTGATGATTACTTTTATCCAGTATATTCTATTGTTCATTATTTGGTGTATTTATTTATTTCTGTTCTGCTATTATCTGTTTCTGTGTTATATTCCATGGATTACCCTTGCCACCGTCAGTACGGGGTTTGGGGTCGTCTCATTTGGTATCAGAGCTTTGGTTAAGCTTAGTTCTGGAATATAACATTTGAACGAACTCGTCAAAAATAGAACCAGTAGTGTTCTAAGACGGGTAACTCTATACAGATAGGATCAGAAATATCCTAGTATAAGTAAAGCAGAATGAAATGGCTCTATGGATTTCATTGATGGTTTGCCCAGAACCAGAAAAGGAAATGACAGTATTTGGGTGATCGTAGATCGCTTCACGAAGACCGCCCATTTCATACCTGTCAGATCAAACAGAACTGCTCAGAGTCTGGCGCAGATTTACTTCAGGGAAATAGTTAGACTACATGGAGTGCCGCTCAGTATAGTTAGTGATAGAGATACAATATTCACTAGCAAATTCTGGGAAGCATTTCAAGTCGAGCTGGGAACGAAGTTGAACTTGAGCACCGCTTATCATCCTCAAACAGACGGTCAGACTGAGAGGGTAAATCGCATTTTAGAAGATCTATTGCGGGCTTGTGTTCTAGATTTCGGTGGATCATGGGAAGACCATCTGCATTTGGCTGAATTCTCATATAATAACAGCTACCAGGCGAGTCTGACAATGTCGCCATTCGAAGCATTGTATGGTAGACCGTGCCGATCTCCTGCATGTTGGGTCGAACCAGGTAATAGACTTGTGTTCGGTCCTGATATGATCCGAGAAGCTGCCGACAAAGTCGATTTTATTAAGAAGCGATTACTCGCCGCTCAAAGCCGACAAAAGAGTTATGCCGATAGAAGAAGAAGAGATATAACATTTGCTGTTGGCGACTATGTATATTTGAAAGTATCGCCGATGAGAGGAGTTATCCGGTTCGGTAAAACTGGAAAGTTAGCGCCCAAATTCATTGGTCCGTTTCCTATTCTGGAACGGATCGGGACACTCGCTTATAGGGTTAAATTGCCATATTGGTTGCCTGGAGTTCATGATGTATTTCATATATCTCAACTTCAAAAGCACCTTCATGATCCAGACTTGATCGTGGAAGAAGCAGCTCAGCAGGATATTGAAATTACTCCAGAACTAGCTGTGAGAAGAGAGCCGCTAAAGATTATCGGCAAAGAAACCAAAGTACTGAGGAACAAGAAGGTTCACTTAGTCAAAGTGCAATGGAGTGGAGATCCGCGAGATTGTACTTGGGAAACTGAGGAGAGCATTCAGAAAGCCTATCCCAGATGCCGAGTAGATATCTCTGATTGACTCCGGTGCAAGGTACATTTACCCTACTTTGCGTTACCATTTAATTCTCTGCTCTGTTGTTATTTTCTTTTCATGGATGTGCACTTTTAATTCTATAGTCTGAATGATTTTAAAAGAATATAGAAATTAATTTGTATGATTTTGAAAAGTTAAAAACAATTGCTTGTTGGTTGTGTTGTGTGATTGTAGATTAGGTTAATTAAAATTATTGAAACGATAGTTAATTTAATCAACAATAGAATAATGTTAGAATTTATTCATTTAAATCACACATTGAACTGATTAGAAAATAAATAGAAATATATGTACATGTGTACTATATATGTTTGAACAGGTAAATAGATCAGCTGTTGAGTAAAGATTTTATTTGCGTGCCCGACAAATAGGTAAACCTTAATGAGTTGGATGCGAAATATTATTATATCAACTCCTGTGAATGCCATTGGATGCGGAGTGCTGGTTTTTCTGTGTGAAATAATAAACGTCGCCATAGGATAGTAACAATTAATTTTGAACTACATTACATGGCATATTTCTAGAAGATAGGCATACTTCATCATATACCACATAAGCATTTGGAGCTTGTGTGACGAGGTGGAAGATTTACCATACGAGCGTGAGGCTTATATGGCGATGACTATATTTTACAGGTTGAACTGATGACTGATATGGACTATTTAAATTGTAACGATTAAATTGCCAGATTAATAAAAAAACCCACACGGGTCTGGAGTTGACAATAATCACGTCTCTCCAGTTATTAGATACGGCACATGGACTATTTGTTTCCCACACGGGGCAGGGTGACGAGAATTTATTCTCTGGAGTTATTATCAATACATGCTCCCCTGTAAACACCAGAATATATCACTATAAATATGTGTATGCTTATTAGGATTTATTGGGTACCTAATACGACCCAATAAATTTCCAAACCCCTTCCCATACAAAGGAGGTTATGGCGAAATTTTTCGAAAATTCCGGGTGTTAGCCAAATTTTTGAAGAATTTGAAATTTCTCAGAAACTGAAAAGTTGGAGAATTGAAGCCAGATCGAACGTAGAGTTGATTAATCAAACCACTTTTGACTTTGTTCCTTTTCGGGGACGAAAAGTTTTAAGTGGGGGAGATTGTAACGACCCAGAAAATATGAACCAATTTAAAATTTTTAAATTGGCTGAAATAAGGGATTTTAAATATTTAAAATAAATATTTTAAATAATGGCAATGAAAAGTGAGTTGGAATCGACAATTGAAAACGAATATAATTAATTATAATTATAAACAAGGCCTGAAAAGGCGCTGTAGTTTCAAAAATTGAATTCAAACTTTGTCGGACTGTACCAGGTGCAAAACTAAACGGATTTTAGTGAAACCAAAAATATTTAAATCTGTTAGTGAATATCTTTCTAACGAATCTGAAAAATCGAATTTTCATAGCGGAAAGCAAAAGTTATGGCCGAATGGATTTTCAGAAAGGTCGCTATGGAATTTATATAGCCCGTAAAATTGGCCATTTTGCATACGACCTCGGAATTCGACGAAACCACTTTTGTTGGATCCGGGATGTGATGTTATCGCTAGGTTTCAAATTTCATAATTTTTGAAGCTAGTATGTGAGCGTGGCAAAGGAAAATGTGTTTTGGTCAATTACAATTAAATTGGATCGACCAGAAATGGGCCTTTTTGCAAACGGTCTCAGAATTCGACGAAACTAGTTTTGTTGGGACCGTATCGTCAAAACATAGCTAGATTTATTTTTCTGGAATTTTTCGAATCAGTTTGTGGCCCTGGTAAATTGAAATGTACGTTCAAATTAAATATTGAATGTTATATATTTTAATTTGAAGGAAAACTGGCTGAAACAGTCGAATGGGCCTACGAAACATATTCCATTGTGTTCGGAATGGGGGTAAAACGTTAGGGACGACAGTCGTTGGGTTTAGATTGGTGGTCGCTTCAGAAAACCCCTTATAAAACCCATCGGCCAATCAAAATTTTTATAAAAAAAGTCCTTTAATTTTCTCTCTCCCCGATATCGATTCACGGCGGAAAACCGCTTGTGCCTTCTCTCCTCCATTCCTCCTCCTACAAGCAAAATTACGCCTTCCTCCTATTGAAGATTTTGAAGAGCACGAGAAGATCTTCAAATCCATATATAGTTTGGATTTTTTCATTGTGTGGATTGGAAGAACCGACGTCACGAAGTTCAGCACTTCGAACCGCCGCCGCATCCTCCTCCCTGCGTCGAAGTGGGCCCCACCTACCTCCGCCTGAGCGCCGTTCCGAGCACTACAAGGTGGTGTACTCCGATCGTCTCCAAGTTGCACGGATCGAAAGAAAAATTAAAATCTAGTTTTGAAGAAATCAAGCAGGTATCGGCTGATTTTATTTAATTTGATTTTAACACCTTTAAACCGTTGCAAAATTTGAAAAATTATATCTTTTTCGTTCGTTAACGAAATTCGATGAAACAGGAAACATCGTGACCGTGTGGACGTCTTCTACATTTTAGAAGAGACCGCATATTTTTCTGAGCCTTCTGCTATTTTTGGTGGAGTGGAACCCAATGTGAGATTTCTAATTTATAAACGATATGGAAAACGACGATGTATAAATTATATAGTCGATGTATGAGTTATATAAGCGTTGTACACCTCTTGTATAAGCGTTGTATAAGTTGTACGTTCGATGTATAAGTTATATATGCGTTGTAAAAATTATATATGTGTTGAAATAGAAGTGAATTGCTATATATAAATATATATATATACGCCCCCCGTCCACAAACCATGGACGATATTTATTGATTGTGTTTGGTGTGAAAATTGATTGATAGCGAATGGTTGTTTGGGATTGTTTGTGGTTGATATTGATTGATTGTGGTTGAGAAATATTTGGTTGAAACCACATAGGATTAGTTTGTGGAAATGAAATAAATATATACATGCCGCCTGCGTGCGAACTAGATGCATGATCCCCATTGTCAAAAACCGCGAGGTTTTAAGGTAGAGCGAGGAGCCGTACTAGGGACGGTCCCGGTTTTAACTACCCTGCCGTTATGCTGCCGAAATTTTGAATAATATTCATGTGTTTGAATTATTTTCATTTGCTGAAACTATATTTATTCGTTGAATAGAAAACCTTCATGTGTTGAATCGATATTTATTCGTTGAATTGAAATTCATGTGTTGGATGGTATTCATATTTTGAAATAAATTGTTTTACAATAAAAATCCTATTTTTATCACCTATATAAACTATATAATTAAAATAATAGTGTTTTGAAATGAATTGTTTAACAATAAAAATCACATTTTTATTATATACACGAATTGTTGAAATGTGAAGTGTTAAAAATAGCCACTCGTTCAAGTAAATATATATGAGCTGAAATATTCATTAATTAGCTAATGATATGATTTTTGCCTATACATGCAACATTAGAATGAATGGTGTTTTTAAACCAAATGGAATCAAATATGAAGTTGAATGGAAAATGAGAAGTGATAAGAACTATATATATGTACATGCATATTTATTGAACAGGTTATAGCGAAGGGGCTAGAGAAGAGGAATAAAATTTTGTGCCCGACAAATAGGTACACATTTACTGTTTTGTTTGGGTGATGATTTTATGAGCCTGTTGGCTAGCCGCTTGGCTTTTTCTTTTTCTTTTTGACATGAGACGCCCGTGTGGCTATTTGGGAATTTTCCCAGCCCCTCCCGTACAAAGGAGGTTATGGCGAATTTTTCCGAAATTTAAAGGCGTTAGTGAAATATTTGAAGTGAAAACGATATAGGAATCTTTGAATGAACTATATTTATATAAATATATAAATATAAATAAAATTAAAATGAAACGTGGCCGTGCAGTTCGCATTTTGAAACCGTGATTTCAAACGATTATACCGGGAGATCCGACCATCGGATTTTCCTGAAATCGCAACCGTTGGGTTCGCTTTGGAGAAATCTTTCCAACGGCACCAACTTTGTAAAAATCCAACGGTTGGATTGTCTGGAATGTTTAATTCAAATCTGAAGAAAAACAGCACCAGAAACGATTATATTTATATATAAATATAATTATATTTAATCGAATAACGACGCTGCAGTTCGTATTTTGAAATCGAAACTTCAAACGATTGTACCAGGAGATCCGACCGTCGGATTTTCCCAAAACTGGAACCGTTGGATTCGTTTTGAAAAGATCTTTCTAATGATGTAAATTTTGTGAAGATCCAACGGTTAGGTTTTCAGATATGTGTAAATCAAATTTGAAGAAAAACAACACCACGGCCGCGTTATGGCCTGAAGCGTCGTTTTGAATAAATTGGCTATTTTAAAATAAATAAAAATAGCGATAAATCGTTATAAAATATCATAAACGATATGGAATGGAAATAAACTGAATTGCTCGATTTATGTTGTATTTGATGGTTGAATGTGTTTGGTGTGAAAATTACATTAAAGAACAAAATTGGTGTTGTCGAATGATTTAACCATTGAAATAAATTGATTTGAGATTCTAAATATACGTGAATTATTTTAAAAGGCCGAGTTAATTCTCATTTCAAATAATTGACCGACGATTGAAATTCGAAGATGAAGACGGTGGTCGAAGACCGGAGATCTTCACCTCGTTTGGATGGTAACCGAGGTCCTAATTGGGAGGCATCCCGAAATATGGATAATGAGTGGTGATCGTCCAGACGTACGTGGTGGTCGATGGGTTTGCGAGGTATTTAGTGCCTCCGGTTTCGTTCATACCCAGAACGGACTTGTAAATGGACTGTGTGTCTGACATTGGATTTTATTCTGTGTTGATTGATCTCTATTAAATATACATCTGTTTGGCGGCGGAGAATTTATTCTTTTGCTTAACGCCCTTCTCTGAAACGCATGAGCTCAGATGTTGTATATCGATGGACATCAGTCGCATGGCATGAATTGCCTGTGTGGCATGCTAAGATGCGGTGATCAGGGCTTCTGTTGAAAAGCAAAGTCTTGTGGTGATGATCAAAGCACCGCCTGTGTGGCGTAGCTTTGTGTATAACGTAAAATCGCGAGCCTCACACCCCGGTATGAACCAGAAACGGGAGAAGGACCTCAGGGAGGGCATGCGTTTCTTTCTAGCTAGGGTGGTTTCAGTGACCTACCAGCCCTGACATTTATTTATTTTTCACCTGTGTGGTTGTTGCTATTGCGAGGCGCCTCGGTTAGATCGGACGATCCGGGTCCTATGGAGCCATTCGTTGGCTCATTTACACCCCAAAGGGTGGGGAAACGCAGTGTTCAGGAATTTTAATCCACATCGGTGGACCGGCCCTGACGATCCTAGGGTCACTCGAGCTCTGATCCTGAGGGGCGGGCTAGAGCGTCTCGAATTCGGTAAGGACTATCTTTTGCCTTGGTTCATGACGGAAATCCAATTTCCAAATACGTGACTGTGCGGTTTCGATTGTATATATATATTTGGCGACATAGTGGCATGGGACGCTCATGTCGTCTATGATTGATAGTTATGATTTGAAATTGTTTCCAAAACATATAAACACTAGCAATAATATCAAATGCCTTTGTTTTATTCGTATCATGCATATCTTGGCCGTTATAAGGAAAAAACTCTATCCTCCGGTTTGCGTTGCATTGTGTGATGGGAACTGAGTCTTATAATGGCTTCATTTTTATAAAATACATTGCGTTGTTTAAAAGAAAGATTTGTTTTAAAGCACTGGCAATCCAATGGAGTAAACCTGTTCCACGAAAGTGGCGTGGTCCTGTGATTAGCCATATTATATATGTGTTGAGTAGATTTCTCATACCAGTCCCATGACTGACTCGTAGTTTGTTTCACTTTCAAACTCGGGTGCCCCTTTTTCTACATGGGCAACCTTGTATTCAGGTTTAGCTGGTTCTGTCTGGATAGCTGGAGCTGAAGATGGATTCTATCATTTATCTCTTTTTATGCTGTTCAGCTCCTATTGTACATATTTTGTTTGTTTTCCGCTGTAGACATTTATGTATAGTTGAACTGTATTTTTACTAAGTATGATCCTGTATACTGTGTAACTCTGATGATTACTTTTATCCAGTATATTCTATTATTCATTATCTGGTGTATTTATTTATTTCTGTTCTGCTATTATCTGTTTCTGTGTTATATTCCACGGATTACCCTTGCCACCGTCAGTACGGGGTTTGAGGTCGTCTCAATTCCGTTGATTCGAGTTTGGAGGCTAGACAAAAATCTAGCTATAACCTATATAGTCACGATTTTTGGTTTTTGGTTTTGTTGGTAGTTCCGATTAAAACCATTACTCGATCCAAAATGGGAAAAGTTAACATTAATATGTCGTATCCATTACGGAAATATAATTACGAGGTATATCCATTTGTTACTTCATTGAATTTCCAAATCTACCTTTGTTGAAATATTCAATTGAGTTATTGGCCTTGTATTCGAGGAAATTTTGTTTCTAAAACTACTTGGAAAAATAAGAGTGAGTCTTGTAAATTTTGGATTATGGCTTCGGAAAATGGTTTTATAAAGGCCTAGTTTAATAAAGATATGTTTCTTAAAATTTTAATCTATCCATTTTCCAAAATTATTAGAGTTTTGTGTAATTTTAATAAATATAATTCGATTGTTAGGAAGGAAGAAATCAGAAGTGATAAGGATTATACCACTAAACTTAAGAATAATAAATACTCATTCCTTGTGATTTTTAGTATCCCTCTCCCCGTATATATATTGGACAATTTATTTATCACAAATTACTCCTTAAGACTTTAAAGCTCCAACATTTTGAACATGAAAAGGTTTTTTCAGTTTGTAATATAAACTGGAATATAAATAATAATAGTGATAATAAATTAGGTTTATAAATACGAAACTGTTAGTTTATAATAAATTCCATTTTTAGAATTTAATTTTTTCTTCGAAAAGGCTAACTAATATCATTCCTTCATATTTTTGGGGTTATTGATTTTGAATCATTTAAGTTTTATGTCAGCTAGTAAGGGGAAAATCTATTTTAATTTATATTACGGATTTCTAGCTGAATTATTTTTGGAATTCATTCGTTCGTTGTGTAGTCGTAGCATCATTGTTGAGACTATAAATCCTTCGAGTTGGTTCAGAGTTTAACTACATAATTTTATACCGCCGTGATGAGGATAATTATTTTTCGCATTGCGTTAAATCTTAAAAGATTGAGCGGGACGATTAATATTTTAATTCGGCCTAATAAAGTCAAGGTTCAATCTTTGTTTAAAGCCCATTTAATAGTTGGTCGTCTAGCGTTATGCAATAATGGTCAACTAGTTGATGAGTTTTGTTACAACTTGAACCTAGTGAAGATAAAAGGGGATCGAATTCGCAGCGGAATCATTTAGATCTGAAACCCTAGTTAACGAATCGGACAGAAATTAATCAAAACAAGTACCTTTCTCCTTCGATTTAGTAGAATCGAGTGAAGCCCTAGCCTTGAATTGTTAAATCAGATCACAAATCTTCTTTGAATCAAGCGCTTGAAATCAAAACGCCTCTATCGGAAATCCACTTGTGAAGCTCTCGCAGATGACAATCAAAACGGGGATGGAGAAGAGGTACTAGCCAACTTAAAATCGAATTGATTTGGGATTTTAAATTTGGATCTAGGGTTTTTCTGTATTTTTCGGTGGTCTCGGTGAATCACGTTCACCATTGTTTTATAATGAAAACAATCTGAGATATCCGTTTTCCCCTTTTATCCGTTCAAACCCGTTTAAAACAATGAAATAGTCAATACTATTTTATTTTAAATATTTTTCTCCATTTGCAACGCCAATAAGTGTGACCCGATAGGTTGTAATAGTGTTGGCAACAATTTAAACATTTAAATTGTAAACAACGAGTGGTATCTAGTAATACATCATTGCTACCCAAACTACAACAATATCTATGATTCGATACGACCTTTGTGAATAGTGTATCAATATAATTTAATCCTTTTAACCGTTATATCCAAGATTAAACAGAAGGCATGGATCGTATCATCTTCTTTTAATTTAATCTGTTTTCTTAATCAATGAGTAGACTGTTCAGAACAAATCAATATTTGAGCACGGCCATGCATTTCACAGTCTCGCTCAATCAAGAGGCCCATGGAAATCACTACGAATATATCGTAGGGTTAAATTCCATCTAGATCATTCATAATTTATATTCGATTCCAGATATATCCAATAATCATCGTTATCATTACTCTGTTACGAAATAACTTTAGATGATATCAAAATACAAACATCCTCGATTAAAATTACAATGATCTCAGGTCTGAGGATCATTATATCACTATCACTATGAGAACAACTTGTGATACTGTAAATTATACTCCATAGAGTTATCTCATGGTGGGTCAGCCCAATACATTATTCTCTAATACGTATTTATATCTTGACTTTAATATCATGTATATTAATGATCAATGAGATGTGATCATCAGTCAATCAATATACCAGTCTAAATGCTCTATTGTTGTCCTATAAACAATAGAACTCGACTAGGGACATTTAAGAATTATAATACTTAACTTATCATATAATCTCAAGTTCAGTCTTACTCGAACTATATAATACCGTATTACTATTCTAAGGACTTCCATTACAATAATATTTATTTCACGCAGTAAATATAATTATAATAGAAACTCTTATTCCAAACAAAACATAACATAACATATACAATGTTATTATTATTCACATCTTACTGATTGCCTCTAGGGCACAAAATCTAACACCTAGGACTCAAAAGTTAAAGTTGCGTCCAAATTACCTCTTTAACTTATTTCTTTCGTCCTTCCTTCCTCATCAAGCCAAACCATGTCCTTATCTTTCTTCACTTTCTTTGCTGTCACCTCGCCTCCTCTTCTTCAGAGCTAGTTTGCGCATTAGATATTGCCTCCCCAATACTCCAATATCTAATTTCTTCTCTCTAACCATTTCTTGGCCTATAATACCTAGTTGCAATATTCGATCCTACTCACACCATTTAAGGCTCCTCCTTAGGGAGAGATCATTTGGTTGGATCGGAATGAGCAAAAAGGCCTCACTGCTTTAGGGCTAAGAAAATTTGTCGAGGCAGTTGGACTTGCACCGGCTAGTTGCTTCGAGATCAAAGAATAGGTTATTGTTTGTGTTGCATCCACCTTTATCATATCTTGTCGGAATAGATTTTTGATGAAGGTAATCGTCATTCGGAGATGAGAAATAAGCTATTTTTGGATGATTTTTCTGAGGAGAATCTTAATGAGATTTCATAGGAATCAATGTTGTACGCAGACTTGGGTGGCCTTTTGTTTGATCGGCTAGGGAGACTTTGCAGCAAATCTCTTTTTCTTAATGTCAGGCTTTGGTGTTCGGGAATCTATGTTTGAACTGACCATGTAGATGTGTGACTCATTTAGCACATCGTTCTATAAATGGGAAGTTATGACTAGATTTGTCTCATGATGCGGAATTTAATCTTTTGCTTGATCGATGGCAGAACCATCATGTAGTGACCGCATCATGTTTGATTCAGCTTGTTATTCTTGTGTGTTATCTCATGGAGTTAGTTACTTTCTATAATTTCTCCTATCCATTTTTTCCTTAGACAATATTAGACAGACTTTCATGAGGAGCAATTTTGCGGTAGGTTTCTTTTCTCACCATAAAATCTCTCTTAAGAGATGGTGATGTGGAAACCTCCAACAACAACAACAACAACAATGTTCGTAATGCGAGATTCAGCGTTTTGCTACCATGATATTGTTAACTGAAGATCATAAAAATGGTCTGAGCTCCAGTGGAGTAAAACATCTCATTGTATATGGACATTATTTTGGGAGTTTCGATATTGTTGTCGTCTTTGTTGTTTTCCTTTTTCAGCATCGGGTTCTTGGCTTTGTAGTGATTCGTTCTTGTAACTGTTAGTTTTGTTTAAATTGCACGACTTAGGTAAATTATATTTCCATTTTGGGCAAATTTACGTCATTCATGCATGCCTATTTGAATAAAATCTCATTTTTCTTATCTAACTAGCAGTTGCCCCAGAGCTGGAAAGAATAGAATTCTATGATGGATAAATTTTATCAAAGGACTGATTCTGCATTGTTGCAACACCAATTTTTTTTAACAACACTAAAAGAGGATAAATTAAATAATAACTAATTTAATATTCATAATTAAAGAAAACGGACTGCGCCATTGCGTCTGTCTCGAAATTTTGGTCAAGATAAACATTTGGTTTACGTAAAACATACATCGTATGAAGAAGTTATGAGGATTTTAAGTTTGTACACGTGCAGAAAGATTATATACATATGCACGAGTCAGAGATGTGTCAGAATTTTATCTAGAACAGTTCAATTTTGAAAAATAAAAAGTGGCGGCAGTTTTCCCGCTCTAGGTGTCAACCCCCTTAGAGGGGTGTCGACACTGGGGTCGACCCCCCTTAAGTGATGTCGACACCTGGGTCGACCCGCCCACAGGGGTATCGCCACCCCTAGGGCTAATGTGGCAGTCGGTTTCAGGGGGTCTGACAGCTATATAGAAGTTGCCATTGCTCATATTTTCTTCATTGAGGAATCATGGTGGCCAAACTCTGCCTGTATCTGAACTGATCTGGACCCGTTATCTTCTTCAATTAAAGCAAATCAAATGGAGATTCAAGATCCAATCTTTTCTAGTTCTATATTCTTATCAAAACTCTGTGAGCCCCTAGTTGCATTTAGATTTGAATATTTAAAAGTAAATATGACACGACTATGACTTGGATTTGTTCATGTGACTAAATTATATTTGATCCTTTGTAAATCATGAACATAGGACATCCTGAATTGATTAGGATTTGGATGTAAATCTCTATCTTATTAGAACTATTTCAACTTCTATGACATGATATGATGTGGACCTAAATCTTTATCTTATCAGATCCATTTCAACTTCTGTGACATTCCATGATGTGATTCTTAAACCTTATTTATGTAGATCTACCTTTAAACTATTGGATCTGAATTATGTGGACTTTTAAATTGTTAATCAGATCTAGTTTATCATCTTGTGCCTATTATGTTAGTTCTGAATAGTTGGACATCTAAATGGTTAATTTAGATCTCATTATGCTCACTATGACATCATAGTTATGTTAGAACAAGTAATTGCTACAAGTTCACCAGATTTATGCTCATATGTCCACCTTGTCACCGTGACAGTTTATGTCTATGCCAAGTTATGTTTGAATAGTCACTACTGTCATATTCCCATTACTTTCCCTTTTCATTGTTTATGACTAGGCTATTATCTAGCCTAGACATGCCACTGATTTGGTGAATGCGCTAGTTAAGGAACGGGGAAAAAAGGTTAATATTGGCATAATTTGAATATAAACATCATTTGACATATAGTTCAAATTATTGGGTAAAATGGGCAATTACCCCTATAAAGTTATAGGTTTAATTAATTGATTAATTAATAATAAATACCTAGGATTACAATTAGAAATTGTAATTGCACTTATGACACGAGGTTAGTTTGCATTAATGGTGGAAGTCTGCCCGAACCCGACCGGCATATCCAGCAGCCACTAATGTTGAACCTAATGTGAGAGGTCTAAGTGTGAAAATACGAGTCGGTCTATGACATGAGGTTAGGCCCAACTTGTGGAAGAAGCCTGCCCGGACCCGACAGGCATATCCAAAATTCACAAGTTGTAGGCCTAATGTGGGAGGTCTAACCTATTATAAACCATAAATGGACATGGTAATGAATTGGACTACTTAACCTAAGCTAATCCTTAGGGATTGTGTGAACCTAAAATTAAGTTAGGGGTTAAGTAAACTTGGTTGAACAAAAGGGGTGGGTTAAGTAAATCTGAGAGGGTGGGTAATATTCACATATAGGCCCACAAACTTAACCCGTTAAGGTTATGTAATTAAAGACACTTAGTGGTATACATAATCGGAGGAAATAATAAAGTTATGTAATTAAAGACACCATCTAGGGTAAGCATAACTGGTAAAAATGAATAATGCTATGTAATTAAAGATACCTAGTGGTATACATAGTCAGTGAAAACCTAGTGGGGAATACAAGGCAAGGGGGAGAGCTTGTATCATATTGTGTGGGACCCATTTTAGTCAGTAACCCGGAGTAGGTATCAAACAAAGTACTTTGTACTAGGCGGAGAAGTGGCACGCTTACTGAACTGATCGTAAGACATCCAAACGTGGAGGACGGTGTGGGCGGCGCAAACCGACTGGGCCATATGCATGCATGAGCCGGACAGAGGGGGATAAGATGACCGTGACACCATTAGATATGGTTGTGCACATTATTATGACGAAGGGTTGCCACTTTAGGAAGTGATATCGCCTACTGTGGGGCCAGCACAAGGTATCTACGCAGATTAGGGAGCCGATCGATTAGGGTAGCAGTTAGGATACATTGGGGCGTACGCCTAAGTCTACCACCTTATAGTGGAATGGATCATTTCATTCTAGTTATACTAGTAATAGTGTAGAGTAATCATTAGAAGCGTATACACCTTATCGTGTCTACCTTGTCACACTTGCCTTTTATGTAGTAATCTCTCTTATCCACTTTATTTGCTTGTCATGCTACTTTTATTTATTTACTTCCTAAAAGTAACTAGACTCGCCAGACTTTATGTCTGACCCTTTTTGTTTCCTCTTCTTTCTTCTGTTCCCCCCAGGTTCTCAGGGTGGGAACACTCAGGCTTAGTCAGGACCCAGTTATCATCCTGCGAGGAGCTGCTTTTGAAGTATGGATCAAGTTCTTATCTCTAGTTTGGCTTAACTCTTTTATTTGGGGAATTATGCTTTTTATATACTTATGTACTCTGATAGTGCAAGACAGAAGTTATTTTATTGTAATGGTTTTTTGACTTATGGTATTGTGGACCACAACATTATGATTTATGTTTGAAATAAAAGTTTGAATTTCCGTTGTTATCCTGTATATATCTGTCTTGTAATATTCTGTGTCTGTTTACCTATAACGCTTCACGAAACTTAATGCATTCCCTTAGTGAGTGACATTAACAGACGTGGGGTGTCACTCTTGGTATCAGAGCTGAAGGTTACCAGATCAGATAAATTTTTAAAAAAATTATTTTTAAATTAGGTTTTAAAAGAAAGCATTTTAAAAAAGAAAAGTCTATTTTGAAATTTTTTCCCCAAAAAGCCAAATGTAATATCTTAGATCCTTTGTCTGAATCTCTTCCTTTTTCTTTTCAGCATGTCTGGGGAACCAAACATTCTAGAGGGCGTTACGATACCTGGATGGTTCCATAAGTATCTGGAGGCCACGGCGCCTATCGAAAGCCAAGGAAACGTTCCTCCCCCAGCTGCACCCCTTGTTCCTCCTCCTCTAAGAGTAGATAATTTCGCTAAGATCTGCAAAGACTTACGTGCTATGAGAGGGAAGCCATTCCATGGGAATGAGACATTCGTTGAAGCGCGGAATCGGCTCAAGGAGACCGAGGACTTATTCGTAATCTTTGAAGTAGAAGATAAAAGGAAGATTCAGTTAACTGCATGGCTACTGAAAGACGAAGCCTCATTTTTGGAGGGAAGTCACCCAAGCTGGACGTCCGGTGGAAATTTGGGCAGATTTTAGATAAAGGTTCGAAGAGAAATTTCTTTCCCAAGCTGAGAGAAGCATGCAGATGGAGAGGTTCTTAACACTCAAACAAGGAAACTTGACGGTGAAAGAGTACGTGAGCAAATTCAACCAATAACAAGGTTCAGGTTTGAGTTGTTGGATACGCCACACAAAAAGGCTTTGCGGTTTGCTAAAGGGCTAAATGAACCCCTTTATGGGTTAGCCATGTCCCATATTCTAATGGGGGCCACTTTTGAAAAGCTTGTCGATATATCCTTAATGCATAAGGAAGACAAGGGAGAAAAGAAGGAAGTAAAGGCCGAGGAAACAACACAATATAAGAAGGTGTGGCCCAAGAAGGGCCAATAACAACAGCAGCAGCAACAACAAAAACAGAAGAAAGGAGGGAAGAATGACAAGGGCAAGGATAAGAGAGAATGTCACAGTTGTGGGAAAGAAGGTCACTTGATCAAAGACTATAAGAGAAGGAAGAACAGTTGCTTTATTTGCGGAGAGGTCGGACACTTCGCTAGAGAGTGCCCAAAGAAACAGGGATCACAAGGACAGGGGCGTCTGGAGGGTAGGTGCATGGTCTCGCAATTAGCGCTCCCGATAGAGGTAGAAAATTTTCTATGGAAAGTTTAATTTCTCTTTCTAATCATCCTATTAGAACACTTTTTGATTCTGTCGCTTCACATTCATTTATACCAAGTTCTGTAGTTGAATCTCTGCACTTAATTACTAGTATGGTAGTGGATCCCGTAATTATTTCAAACCCCATTGGTTGTTCGGCTCATTTTTCTATGATTTGCCGGGGTTTGAAAATATCAATGTTAGGCATCGAGTTTGAATGCAATGCGTATGTGCTCGGGTTTATGGGCTATTGGTTGATTCTAGGAATGGATTAGCTTACCACATATGTGCCATTCTGGATTGTGAGAGGAGGATCGTTAGGCTTCTGACTTGTCAAGGGAGGACCCTCGAGATTTCTTGTGACCTTCAAGGGCCAATTATGCTTAGTTTCCTAGAGTCTCTTGATGCATCTATCAATGACTTGTAATCTGTTCCAGTAGTCCGAGATTATTCCGATGTTTTTTATGAGATATGGGGCTAACCTCCGAGGCATGAGATCGAGTTTCGTATATATTTGATGGACAATGCAAAGTAGTTGCATTGCCAGTGCGCCATATGGCTCCAAGGGAAAAGAGGGAACTGAGTAAGCAAGTATAGGAGCTGCTTGAGAAATGTTTTATCAGATGAAGCATATCTGAATGGGGTACTCCAGTTGTATTCGCAACTAAGGCGGATGGTTCTCTTCGTTTGTGTGTTGACTATCGGGAGTTGAGTCACTAAGAAGAATAGGCGCCCGCTCCCGAGGATTGATGATTTATTTGATCAGCTTGTTGGTGCCTTAGTATTTTCTTGGTTAGACTTGGCCACGGGGTTTCATCGGTTGAGGGTGGCTGAGGACAGCATAGATAAGACCGCTTTTAGAACTCCGGATGGTTTCTTTGAATGGTTAGTTATGCCTTTTGGGTTGATAAATGCACCCGCCTATTTTGTAGATCTGATTAGTAGGGTATTTCGGGAGTTTCTAAATAAATTCATCGTGGTCTTTGTTGATGACATCTTGACCTTCTCCAAAAGCGAAGAAGAGTATGCCCAGCACTTGAGAGAAGTTTTGAAAACTCTCTGTGCGCATCAGCTTAAGGCAAAGTTCTCGAAATGCCATTTTTGGAGAAAAGAGGTGAGATTTTTAGGGCATGTGGTCTCCAAAGAAGGGATAGCTGTGGATCCCACAAAAGTGGTTGCAGTGCAAGATTGGAAGATTCCTACAAATGCGACCGAGGTGAGAAGCTTTCTTGGGTTGGCAGGTTATTATTGGAAGTTCATTAAGGACTTCGCAAAGGTATCAACCCCACTCACCAGGCTGACAAAGAAGAATTTGGCATTTTCATGGGATATAGATTGTGATGTTGCTTTTCAGTGACTGAAGAGGGCACTGACAACAGCCCCATTCTTGACCTTGCCTGATGGAAGCAAAGTGTATACCATTTACACCAATGCGTGTGGTATAGGGCTTGGTGTGGTTCTGATGCAAGAAGAGGAAGTAGTGTGCTATGGGGGTAGACAGTTGAGAGTTCATAAGAAGAACTACCCCACCCATAATCTAGAGCTTGCTGCAATAATGTTCGTGCTTAATACGTGCTTCCATTATTTACTTGGAGAGAAGTTTGAGTTATATAACGACCATAAATCTCTCAAGTATTTGTTCGCGAAGAAGGATCTCAATTTAAGGAAATACCAGTGGATGGACTCCCTGGCTTCTTATGATTTTGAGATTGCTTATACCCCTGGCAAGGGTAATGTAGTGGCAGACGCACTAAGTAGGCAGAGGATGGCCCTAAGTCCTCTGTTTGTGGAGAGGAAGAGCTCATATCAGGTTTTGATTTTAGACCCTCCATCGAGATTTTGCCTGAGTTGTTTGCATCATTGGAAATACGACCAACTCTTATGGATCAGATAGGAGCTTAGCAGCGAAGTGACCCACAGATTTTAGACATCATTGAAAAGCTCAGAAAAGGGATACTTCTAGTCACCTCAGTAGATATGCCATGGATGAAAAAGGGTTGTTGCAACGAGATGGAAGGCTTTATGTTCCTCAAACTGGAAGCTTGATAAAGGCAGTCCTACAAGAAGCCCACCATTCTAATATGGCTATTCATCCAGGCGGTGATAAGATGTACAGAGACACGAAGAGGGTTTTCTTTTGGGTTGGGATAAAGAAAGATGTGGCGAAGTTTGTCTCTCAATGTTTAGTTTGCTAGATAGTTAAAGCTGAGCAAAGGAAGCCCAGAGGTTCACTTCATCCTTTGGAAGTTTCGCAGTGGAAATGGGAGAGCGTCTCTATGGATTTCGTAGATGGTTTGCCTAGATAGAAGAAAGGCAACACCAGTATTTGGGTTGTGGTAGATAGACTCACTAAGAGCGCTGACTTTATTCCAGTTAAGAGTAAGAGGACGACATCATGGTTAACAGCAATTTATGTTCATGAGATAGTTCGTCTTCATGGAGTACCTTCCAGCATCGTAAGAGATCGTGACCCCATCTTTACCAGCGAATTTTGGTGGAGCTTGCAAGAGGCATTAGGTACATAGTTGTGTTTGAGCACCGCTTATCATCCTCAGACCGATGGGCAGACGAAGAGGGTGAACAAAATTATAGAGGATCTTTTGAGGCTGTGTATCCTAGACTTTGGAGGGACTTGGGAAGAGCACCTTCCTTTAGTAGTGTTTACCTATAACAACAGCTATCAATCCAACATCGGCATGGCACCCTTCGAAGCATTGTACAGACAACCCTGTAGATCACCAACTTTTTGGTGGGAATCTACAGAAAGATTATTACTTGGACCAGATATGGTTAGAGAAACGTCAGAAAAGATTGACCTTATTTGACAACGGATGAAGATAGCTCAAGATAGGCAAAAGTCCTATGTAGACAAGAGAAGGACTGACATCAAATTTGAAGTGGGGGACATAGTTTTTTTTATCAAAGTATCACCTCTTAAGAATGTGGTTCGCTTCGGATCAGTAAGGAGGTTGTCACCTAAGTTTTTTAGACCATTTCCCATAACCGAAAGGATTGGCCAAATGACCTATAGAGTAAAGCTCCCAGAAAATCTATCCAGTTTTTGATGTTTTTCACATTTCTCATCTGCGGAAATGTTTGCATGACACCGCGGAAGTCGTAGAGTCAAGCATGTTGGAAGAAGTAGAAGTGGAACTGGAGGCGACAGTCGGGCGAGTCCCTATCCGTATTCTTGGATCAGACGTTAAGAAGCTACGCAATAAAGAGATCAAGTTGTTAAAGGTTCAATGGGGAGGTAACCCAGAGGATGTGACTTGGGATACTGAAGACAAGATTCGTGCTTCATACCCTTTCCTTTTCGAGGATATGGTCTTAACTCCTTTTTTCAAAGTTTTATATGTGCTTGTTTCTATCATTTGAATATATCCTGTCCATAGTATTTTCGACCTTTAGATAGGAATCCTATGGATGTAAACATGTGTTTGTGACATGTTATGTTTGATGGATGCAAGAGGATGCAAGTGTTTGCTCGTGGCCGCCTGTGGATGCATATAAACATACATTAGGCACTAGATCGACTCAATCACTCTCATAATGCATATGGATGTGTGTGCATTTTCTTTTCTTTCATGGATTGAAATGGATGTATTAGCATATGGATGTTGCATTTGGACGAATGAGTGTGCAAACATATAGAACCTATATGTTATAATAGGATTATTTGCATACATATTGGATTCATGGCACTAACATACAGTGCATTAAGGAGGTCAACTGAATCAGTAGACCTCATGATCTTTACATTAGTATTGGGACATATACACACACCTTTGCATATATTCATATAAGCATTAGAAATCTTTAAGGACAATGGATGCCAGTGATTGATGGATGATTAGATGGATGATGGATGGTAGGATATGCATTCTTCTCAACGTAAAGATTTCGGGGACCAAATCCTTTGAGTAGGGGAGAATGTAACACCCCAAATTTTTTAACAACACTAAAAGATGATAAATTAAGTAATAATTAATTTAATATTCAAAATTAAAGAAAATAGACTACGCCATTGCGTCCGTCTCGAAATTCTGGTCAAGATAGACATTTGATTTGCGTAAAACAAACACCGTGTGAAGAAGTTATAAGGCTTTTAAGTTTGTATATGCATAGAATATATACACGCATGACTCAGAATTTTATCCAGAACAGTTCGAATTTGAAAAATAAAAAGTGGCGGCGGTTTCCCCACTCTAAGGGGTCGACCCCCCTAGAGGGGTGTCGACACGGGGGTCGACCCATCCACAGGGTTGTCGACACCCCTAGAACTGATGTGGCAGTCAGTTTTAGGGGGTTTGGCAACTATATATACGTGGCCATTTCTCATATTTTCTTCATTGAGGAATCATGGTGGCCAAAATCTGTCTGTATTTGAACTTATCTGGACCTGTTAGCTTCTTCACTTAAAGCAAATCAATTGGAGATTCAAGATCCAATCTTTTCTAGTTCTATATTCTTATCCAAACTCTGTGAGTCCCTAGTTGCTTTTAGATTTGAATATTTAAAAGTAAATATGACATGACAATGACTTATATTTGTTAATGTGACTAAATTATATTTGATCCTTTGTAAATCATGAACATATGACATCCTGAATTGGTTAGGATTTGGATATAAATCTCTATCTTATTAGAACTCTTGTAACTTCTATGACATGCTATGATGTGGACCTAAATCTTTATCTTATCAGATCCATTGCAACTTTTGTGACATTCCATGATGTGAAACTTAAACCTTATTTATGTAGATCTACGTTTAAACTATTGAATCTGAATTATGTGGATATTTAAATTGTTAATTAGGTCTAGTTTATCATCTTGTGCCTATTATGTTAGATCTGAATAGTTGGACATCTAAATGGTTAATTTAGATCTTATTATGCTCACTATGACATCATAGTTATGTTAGAACAAGTAATTGCTACAAGTTCATCAAATTTATGCTCATATGTCTACCTTATCACCGTGATAGTTTATGTTTATGCCAAGTTATGTTTGAACAATCACTTTTGTCATATTCCCATTACTTTCCTTTTTATCCTTTATGACTAGGCTATTGTCTAACCTAGGCATGCCGCCGATTTGGTGAATGCGCTAGTTAAGGAATGGGGGAAAATGGTTAATATTGGCATAATTTGAATATAAACATCATTGGACATATACTTCAAATTGTTGGGTAAAATAGGCATTAACACCTATAAAGGTATAGGTTTTAATTGATTAATTAATTAATAATAAATGCCTAGGATTACAATTAGAAATTGTAATTGCACTTATGACACGAGATAATGTTGCATTAATGGTGGAAGTCTGCCAGAACCCGACCGACATATCCAGCTGCCACTAATGTTGAACATAATGTGAGAGATCTAAGTGCGCAAATACGAGTTGGGCAATGACACGAGGTTAGGCCCAACTAGTGGAAGAAGCCTACCCGGACCCGACCGGCATATCCAGCATCCACAATTTGTAGGCCTAATGTTGGAGGTCTAGCCCATTATAAACCGTAAATGGACATGGTAATGGATTGGACTACTTAACCTAAGCTAATCCATAGGGATTGTGTGAACTTAAACTTAAGTTGGAGGTTAAGTAAACTTGGTTGAACAAAAGGGGTGGGTTAAGTAAATCTGAGAAGGTGGGTAATATTCACATATAGGCCCACAAACTTAAACCGTTAAGGTTATGTAATTAAAGACACCTAGTGGTATACATAATCGGAGGAAATAATAAAGTTATGTAATTAATGACACCTTTTAGGGTAAGCATAACTGGTAGAAATGAATAAGGCTATGTAATTAAAGATACCTAGTGGTATACATAGTCAGTGAAAACCTAGTGGGGGATACAAGACAAGGGGGAGAGCTTGTATCATATTGTGTGGGACCCATTTCAGTCAATAACCCGGAGTAGGTACCAAACAAAGTACTCCGTACTTAGCCGAGAAGGGTCACGCTTACTGAACTGATTGTAAGAGATCTAAACGTGGAGGATGGTGTGGGCGGCGCAAACCATCCGAGCCATGTGCGTGCATGAGCCGGGCAGAAGGGGATAAGACGACCGTGACACCAGTAGATATGGTTGTGCACATTATTACGACGAAGGGTTGCCACTTTAGAAAGTGATACCCCCTACTCTAGGGCCAGCACAAGGTATCTACGCGGATTAGGGGGCCGATCGATTAGGGTAGCAATTAGGATACATTGGGACGTATACCTAAATCTACCACCTTATAGTGGAAGGGATCATTTCATTTCGGTTACACTATTAATAGTGCAGAGTAATCATTAGAAGTGTATATACCTTATCCTGTCTACCTTGTCACACTTGCCTTTTATGTAGTAATCTCTCTTATCCAATTTATATGCTTGTCGTGCTACTTTTATTTATTTACTTGCTAAAAGTAACTAGACTCACCAGACTTTATGTCTGACCCTTTTTGTTTCCTCTTCTTTCTTCCGTCCCCCCCTAGGTTCTTAGGGCGGGAACACTCAGGCTTTGTCAGGACCCAGTTATCATCCTGCTAGGAGTTGCTTTTCAAGTATGGCTCAAGTTCTTATCTCTACTATGGCTTAACTCTTTTCTTTGGGGAATTATGCTTTTTATATACTTTTGTATTCTGATGGTACATGACAAAAGTTATTTTATTGTAATGGTTTTTGTGACTTATGGTATTATGGACCACGACATTATGATTTATGTTTGAAATAAAAATTTGAATTTCCACTGTTATCCTTTTTATATCTGTCTTGTAATATTCTATGTCTGTTTACCTATAACTGTTGGATCTAGATTAACCCTAGAGGGGGGAATAGGGGTTATTACAGTTTTGAAGTGTTATTAAAATAAATCGCAGCACATATATTCAACAGGGAAATAAATGTAGTAAATAACACACAGATATACCCAGCTTCGGCAGACTCTGCCTACTGCTGCATTCACTAAGGTTTCTACTAGGTGTTAATAATAGATCCTGCTTGCAGACACTATAAACTTGCACTCCCTACTCCTATACTAGCCCTACGCTCAGAACCCTAGACTGACCGATATCCCCTCGACCAGATTTTTAGAATTACAAACCCGTAATCCGTAACCCTAGATTTTACAGACTCTAATAAACTGCCAGCTAAACCGCAACTGGATTTCATAGTTATTTACAGACGCTAGAAAAACTGTTTGATCATTTACAAAAAAAAATACAACAATAAAAACAAAAACCAGATAACTAAAAACCCTAGGTCCTTAAAATAGAAATTTAGTCTCCCCTTTAATTCATTTACTAGGCCAGCCCACTTTTCAAAGCGGTGCACCGATAATTCATTCGTCTCGTCCTCTTTGATTTAGAAAATAAATTGCGGCTCTGGAAAAACAAGGATTTTCAATGATCCTCCAAATCACAACGCAATTGCTCAATTGATGAAATCTGGCTCTGGAAATCAATCTCTAGTGCTTCGAATTTGATGCTCCTTCGTCATTCGATTGAGTCTCTCTGTCTGGCGATCAAAACCCTAAGAAAACTGTGAGTTATTCGATTTTCTCTTTAACTATTTGAATTGAATTTGTTGGATTTCCATGCATGCCGAAGATGTAATTGGTGATTTGAATAGGGTTTGGAAACCCTAGATCAATACTCTTATTTCACATATGACTTGCCCTGATTTACGCGGCTTTCCCCTTACTGAATTTCTTGATAAAATCGGCTAAAAATGAATTTGTCGCCTTTAATCTCCTTGCGAGATTTCCTCTTTGATTTGAATTGCCAGATTGACATGTCGAATTAAACAGTTTGTCCTTTGCTTGATTGAAGCACTGTCCACTCTTGTAAAAGCATATATGCTCTGTTGGTTAATTTTTGGAAGCATTTTGAAATGATAAAATTGGAAATTTTTTCATGCATGAAATTTTGGAATTAAACAACCTTGAATGAATGATTTACTGCATGCTTTACTACTTGGTCTTGATTGATAAAACAAAATATGGAAAGAATAAAACTTGCCAAACATGTTTCCAAAACTGATTTTTCTTCTTGTCAAAAATATTGTGCATGCCATATCTGGAAATAGAATTGTGTTACCCAAAAATTGATTGAGTAATATTGTATTGCCTTATATTTCTTGTGTAGTACCCATGATTTATTGCCGAGATAAAATGAACGATTTCCAAGAAAGAAATGATTTGAAATTGAGAATGGAAAATATGAAACAAATTTCCATTTCAAGATTGATTATCTTGGCTTTGAAAATTCCTGGTTATTTTCTGTAATCCTGTTTTCCAAAATTAAGTCTTGCCAAAAATATGCTGTTTAATTCTGGAAATAAGTTCTTGGGAATTTCAGGAAACTTTTGAATAAACTTTTCTACCTGAGAAGTATTCGAGCTTCTTGCCTTGTCGTGTGTTATTGACTTGGCTATGAGTCTTTGACCCATGTATTTTGCTCTAACTTGTTCTTGCATTTGATTACTGTTTTGACCTTGGTGTTGATTTGTAGCATGATTTCCTCTGTCTTGTTTCACACTGTTGTTTGTTGACTTGAGTTGAACACAGATTCACCCACTCATCACTACATGTATACTTGCTTTTGAGCATTGATGAGTTGTTGACATGAACTTGTTCTCATGTCATTGGGCTGTTTCATAATCCATTGTCAATGCTGCGTACACTACATGTACATATGAATGAATCTCAATGCTGCATGAACCTCATCATGCTGTTCATTTTTCACTTTGTTGTGTACTTAAAACTTGCATGTTCAAGTTTGACCATCCAGTACATTTTTACATGTTTAACATTGGCAATGTTGTACTTGTGTTATCTTGAATGTTATACCATGTATGTATCCCTTATTTGAGACTTTACTTTTGAGATGACCATGCTTGTATATGCAACCCTTGCTGTTTTTGTAGTGAGCTTTATGCTTGCAAACATATTGCAAAAACCATGCTGCACCTAATTTGAAATTGACGCACCCTGACTTGTTAGCCTCATGCTGCTTGTATATCCATTGACTTGTGTTAGTCCTTTCTTTTGTGATTTAGCTGTTGCCATAAACCAGTTTGTAATGAAGCATCATGACAGTGTTGACATGAACTGTAACACCCCGCATTTTTAATATAATAAAAAATATGTGTATTGCATAGATAGGTAAATAATGGTGATGTATAATGAAAAATTTATTAATATATGAAAGAGAAGGAAAAATTAATTCGATAACAGTGTACGTAACAGAGAAGACAATAAAATAAGGATACTTAATTTAAATATCAGTAATTAAGTAAAACAGACATCACCATTACGTTCGTCTTGGAATTCTGCTTGGAATAGAGTCCAAGTTTTTGAAAATCGGACTCCATATGAAAGAGTTATGGCCTTCAGAAGATTCAACAAAAATTCATAATTTACATAGGAAATACCCAAGCAGGTCGACCTGGTGGTCGACCTACCCAGGGAGGTCGACCTGGGTGTCGACCTACCTAGGAGGTCGACCTTAGTGTCGACCTCCCCCCTGATTTTTCCAGATCTCGGCAGTGATGATTTTGATGTGCTGGACGGACCGGATGGCTTCTAGGGCGATCTAATGGATCTAAAACACTCTCTACACCTATAAAATAGTGCCTAGACCTAACCTAGTTCATAAATAATTCCTTCTGAGGCTTCCATGCAGCCAAACTTCAATCAAACATGGCCGCCGCCTCAAAAACCCTAAATTAATTTGCAAGTTCTTCATCAACTTTGGAGTTTAATCAAATCAAGTAGCAAAGTTCTTCATCAACAATTCATGATATTCACCAATAATCAAATAAGAAGATTAAATCAACGTTCTACACAACGACAAATCACTTATTTCTCCAATCCAGTCAAAGTGAGTGGATTTGAACTATATTTGTTGTATAATGTTGCTTCTATCATTTACCATTCCCCATAATGAATATGATGTTAATTTAATAAGATCTGTTATTTTATTTATGCCTATGTTTGAGTTCTCTCCTTTTTATCCTTTCCCCATTTTATTTTTTGATCTAGGTTATCTCGAACCTAGACGAAATCTTATTATACAATACGCACGATTGGAATATGGGGATATTGGAATATAGTTTGAAATTTTTGGGTTTGCGGTATAACAATTGTTATTGCATATATTGGGCATAATATATTTTATGCAGTCGAGGAATATAATCTATAATGTTGAATTTATGTAAGTTTGACATAATTATCATTGGATATGGAATTGGTATAATTCAATATTAACAACATGTAATTGGATAACATGGATTGGTGAAATTTATTCGTGACTTGAAAAGTAAGCCTAGAGGGTGAATTAGATTATATGTATGAATATGGGAATGTTAGGGGTACATATATTGGGAAAATATTGATTATATGAAATTGGGTATAATTGGGTATTGGAAATTGGCTTATTTGGGTATGAATAACATGAAATTAGTGAATTTGGCTATAATTGGATAATTTGGGTAATATGAAAATTGGCTAACTATTATGTAATTGGTGTAGTGAATCGAAAATTGGAAATACACATAAAAATGAAATGTAATTAAGTTGAATTTGGAACATATGACATGAATTTGGGGTTTGGGTGAAAGACGATTGTTAATGAACGCCTATGACACGAGGTTAGACGCGTTTGTGGTGTAAGACTGCCCGGAACTGCCTGGCAAATCCAGCAACCACAAGAGGACGTCTAATGTGAGAGGTCAACAACAAGAACTAGAGGCGTAACGGTTTATGTCACGAGGTTAGGCGTGTTTGTGGTGTAAGACTGCCCGGAACCGCCCGGCAAATCCAGCAGCCACGAACGGACATCTAATGTGAGAGGTCATACATCGTTACGGCATTATAAATAAATTAAGAAATACTAACCATAATAAGACATGTGGGTGACATGGGTATGGTTAGAGGGTTAAGTGGGCGATATAAATGAAATGTAAAGCATAACAAATGTTGACTTAACCGTTGTGAGACATAACCAAGGTAAACTTAACCGTAGTAAAACATGTGTAAGACATGGAAACTGTAATAAAAAGGTGGTTAAGTGGGACATGTGTGACATGTGAAACCGAATTTAGATATGCTAAACCAAATGGGACCCGTAACGGTATCATAAATTAATTGAATTGGATAAAGTTTAAGTAACGGGTTAAGTAAAAGGAAGGGTTAAGTCAAATCTAAAATTAATGACACAGTAATGGGGGAATGATAATTACCTGTTATAAACTTGATTTGCGATGATGTAAAATTAAATAATAGGCAAACTTGTCATAGGGACAAGGGAAGGTCATGACTGAAGATGTAATACACGACTTGAAGGGTGGGACGACTTATACTATGAAATAAGTTAATCTAATATTAATGACAAGAAATGGGGAATAATAAATAACCTATTATGAGTAAACTTGAATAGGGCAAGAAAGGATAATAGGTGGAAATTATAACTTATGGGACAAGATAAGTTATAGGAAACGATAAGGAAGACGAGATAACTTATATGTAAAGATATACTTAAATTAAGTGGTTTGGAAAGGAGAAATGTGAAATTAAAAATGATATAAGTTGTATGAGTGTAAAAGAAGTAAATTAGAATCATATATGTTGGTTGGGTTGAGTAATTCTCTGGGTGCCAGCCTAATGTTGATTTCGGTCTTCGGGGCTGGTGTTTAGAGGGTTATTCTCCTAATCAGTATGTACGTGGGGTAAGGCATACTTAACTATGAATTAAGTATAACATGTTGTTGTAACCCAAAAAGGGAATAATTTATGAGATTGGAAAATAACATGTTGTGGGCTTATTAATCGACTTAAGTAGGTTAAATATAAATGGAATTAATAAGCAAGGGTAACTTGGTGAATACGGGAAAAAGGAAGCTAATGTGAATAACCAAGTTAAATGAGAAAGATGACGAGGTGGCACAAGCGTGAAATAAATGGTTAGACTTAGGGTCTAATGGCATATAAAACTAAGGCGCTTGAAGCAGTCCGTACGTTGTAGGATGAATAACCCAACGAGGTAGATCATAATGGTGTCATAAGGCACGAGGAGAGCGCATGTTCGCTATTTTGGCGGCTCCAACGGACTGGAAGGGGAAGCACGCAGTTTCCTGAGACGTTAAAGGTGCTCCTGGTAGTCCTCTGTAGGGGTTTAGCTTCGGGCTAGGAGTACAGAGGTTGGGTCTGCGCAGAACTACCAGGTGGGTGGGCCTTGACTGCACAAGTAGGGGGCAGTCAGAATGCTGTACGCGGTGGCATTAAGGTTGGTTCGACGATTTCCTCAGGTGGAAGGTCAAGACCAAATGATAGAAAGATCGTTGGATGCCTGTCACCAGCAGCCTAAGGAATGCGAAAAGACAAGAGCTAACCCCTAGAGATCGTTAACCTTTGCTATCAAGGGACGGGGGCGGGGAGACCCCACATGGATGTTTAGATTGTTTGCTTGTTAGGGGTGGTCGCTTAGCTCGTGTGGTCTTTACTAGTTGAGGGAGGGGATAAGGTGGGGCCATAGCCACCATAGAAAAACCAGACCCGAGGGATATCTGTACATTGGACAATATTAGAGGCGGGCCCGTATAGATATAGAAAAGCTCCCGATCGAGTTCCGTGTTTTCTAGTGTAGCCCTGCCATGGAACTTGGGTGCACAAGTAGAGGTTATGTGCAGTAGAAACATCGAGTACGATTGATGATACGTACGTGGGAAAGTCTAGGTACAACCATGTCTGCTCTGGGTGGTATATCGTAGACTAGAGGGCATTACTCGGTGATGGAACCAAACTCGATCGAATAGTTCGAGGATAGCAGTCAGTACGCTTACGTAACACAGCGATAGTGGTTCTATGCGGGTGTAGCGTTGTACATTAATATGACATAGGATGAGGGACTACGCATATTACTGTGGCGATACGGAGGAGACCGTGCGAGTGGGGTATCATGGGATGTACCTCAGTTTGGGGTAGCTACATATACACAATATTAGGTTAATCTACTAGGGGGTAGATGGGTGTGACGTGTGTGTAAGCTTTGAGTGCTAATAACACGTATAACCTAATAAATAAGAAAGTGTAATTGAATGGTATATGTAGGATTATTCAAGAATTGTAGTTTAACCTCACTCACACAGGACTTATGTTCTGACCCCCTCCTCATAACATTTGCAGGTTAGACAGAGACTTATAGCTTTGGGAATACTGATTTAACAGTATTGTGATTAAGGTAAAGCTATGTTTTAAATATATTATATTTTACTCCTTCCGCTGTGAGGTGTTTTCCGAACTCTGACATATCTCTTTTCTCTGTCTTTTTCTTCAGGATACTAGAGCAACCAATTTGGGTTTCGGTGGATTGGATTTTTGAAAAAAATTGGTCCGTCGGAATCTGGGTTGTTATATCTGGTATCAGAGCTTCGGTTTAGTGATCTTAGGGAGATATTGAGTGAATGTATTTGTATTTTCTAAAATATAAATATATTATATATATAAACCTAAATCCATAAAGTAGCCCACTAGGTAGGGAAAGAGTTAGGGTATTTAGTTTGTACACTAAAGTAATAAACATAGAAATTTTTGAGACCCTTAGGTGGTTTGGTTGGAAAGTGTATAATATGAATTGGTATTTGTGAAAGAAAGTATCCCATAGAATTAAAACTGGAATGTTATTTCGGAGTAGTGGGTTCGGAAGTAATACCTTATAGATTGTAAAAGGTTAAGATGTGTAAAATGGATTAAGAATATATATAGTCGAGAGAATTGAATTTGCATAAGTGCCTAGGAAAGCCTAGTCGAGTTGAAGACCCGCTTTGAGTCTAACCCAATGATAAGCTTTTAAGAACTTGAATATGTAAGAGAGTTTGTGGTATTTTTCCAAGTTTTGATCTTAAAAGTATTTTGATGTTCTTAGTGCATGATGGGTTTTAAAGTAAAGTGAGGTATATTGGGTAAAATAATGATTTCTTGTTTTAAAAGAATTCTCTCATGAAAAGGTGCATATTATGGAGCATAAATAGCTCGCTAGTTTTCATATATGAAAAGAAGTTTTGAAATCTCTATTCGGTTAACAATAAATTTTGATTATTGTTTTACAAAGAAATTTTGTTGGGTAAACAAAATAAGCGGTAGAGTGTAAGAATAGAATAGATATTTGCACCTTAGCACCCAAAGTTAACATTGTAAATAGGAACAGTGTAACCCATTAGTTGTCCTTGTCTACTCCAGATTTTGTGATTTTTTTTTTTTTGCAATTTTACTTTGTAACATGTTTTTATGGTTTGGCAAAAGCAAGTTTTTGAGAAGAGGAAATAAAGTTTTAACACTTTTAATTTTTGGAAGAAATATGCAATGCAAAAAAAGGAGGCCAAACCATACTTTTAAAAGAATGGGGTAGGTAAGGATTATGGCCTAGAAAGAACGAGATAAAGTTAAAGCTATTAGAACCAACTGGGAATTGGTTGAGATGAGAAATTCTCTGAGTATCAATCTGATGTTGATTTCGGTCTTCGGGGTTGATACTTAGAGAGTTATTTTTTTGCCAATTTATAGTCAGGGATTAGATAATATTAAACTAATGGAAAATTTCCCGTAGAATGCATAAGCCATATGAGTCTAGGATTGTTGCTTGAAAGAGAAGTATAGGCTAGTAATACGCAACATGGACTAGTAGTGACTACTCAGTAGTGAAGGGCAAGCAAATGTATAGATCCTATTGAGTGGACTCATGACAAAGTCCTAAGATTCTTGGCCCATATTTGTAGCTGTGTAGGATACTATTTGGGTTGAAAACAGAAGAGCTTGTTTGTAATAATAAAGCAAAGAAAGAAACTAGCCTAACTAAAAAGAGAAAACAACAAAATCAATCAAGCAGCAAAAACGAGATGGGAAAAGAAAATGGAAATCTTAAGAAAAAGATGAATAAATATGATTTTTTTTTCAAGATAAGTGGAAAAAGAGAAGAAATTTCCTTATGTGGTTGTACTTGGATAGGAGAATAGGAAATCTTTATAGAATAGTTATGTAAAAATCCAAGTGCAATTAGAAAAGAAAAACGGAGGATGTAAAATTTTCCGTTTTCATAACATAAGAAATCGAATTTGGAAAATTAGATTTTTCTAAATTCGAATTTAATGATGGTTGGTAGCGTTTTGGATGTGAAAATTGGATGAACTATGCTCTTACTCTGTAAGAGTGTAGGAAAATTTAGATGAAAAACGTTTTGATTTTTCAAAAATATTGCATTCACATAGAACTGCAAGTATATTTAGGATGTGAGCATCATGTTTTGAAAGAGTTTTTAAAATTTGCATACATATAGGTGGATCCAAATTAGGCATACATACTTTACTATGAGGTATCTCACTTTGCACATGTGCACAATGTTTGCAACAATTGGATGCACACTTGATGGATGGATATTGCGAGGGGTTATCTATTTTACTCTTATCGAATTTCGGGGACAAAATTCTTTAAGGGTGGAAGAATGTAACACCCCACATTTTTAATATAATTAAAAGTATGTAAAAATATCTGTATATGCATAGATAGGTAAATAAGGGTGATGTATAATGAAAAATTTATTAATATATGGAAGAGAAGGAAAAATTAATTCGATAACAGTGTACATAACAGAGAAGACAATAAAATAAGGATACTTGATTTAAATATCAGGAATTAAGTAAAAGGGACATCACCATTGCATTCGTCTCGGAATTCTGCTTGGAATATAGTCCAAGCTTTCAAAATCGGACTCCGTATGCAAGAGTTATGGCCTTCGGAAGATTCAACAAAAATTTCGAATTTACATAGGAAAATACCCAGGCAAGTCAACCTAGGGGTCGACCTACCCAGGAGGTCGACTTAGGGGTCGACCTTAGTGTCGACCTCCCCCCCCCCCCCTCCCCGATTTTTCCAGATCTGGGCAGTGACGATTTTTTATGTGCTGGACGGACCAGATGGCTTCTAGGGCGATCTAATGGCTCTAAAACACTCTCTACACCTAAAAATAGTGTCTAGACCTAACCTAATTCATAAACAATTCCTTCTGAGGCTTCCATGCCTCCAAACTTCAACCAAACATGGCGCCGCCTCAAAAACCCTAAATTAATTTGCAAGTTCTTCATCAACTTTGGAGTTTAATCAAATCAAGTAGCAAAGTTCTTCATCAACAATTCATGCTCTTTACCAATAATCAAATAAGAAGATTAAATCAGCATTCTACATCAACAACAAATCACTTATTTCTCCAATCCAGTCAAAGTGAGTGGATTTGAACTATATTTGTTGTATAATGTTGCTTCTATCATTTACCATTCCCCATAATGAGCTTGATGTTAATTTAATAAGATCTATTATTTTATTTATGCCTACGTTTGAGTTCTCTCCTTTTTATCCTTTCCACTTTTTATTTTTGGATCTTGGTTATCTCGAACCTAGACGAAATCTTATTATACAATACGCACAATTGGAATATGGGGATATTGGAATATAATCTGAAATTTTAGGGTTTGCGGCATAACAATTGTTATTGCATATATTGGGCATAATCTATTTTATGCAGTCGAGGAATATAATCTATAATGTTGAATTTATGTAAGTTAGACATAATTGTCATTGGATATGGAATTGGTATAATTCAATATTAACAACATGTAATTGGATAACATGGATTGGTGAAATTTATTCGTGACTTGAAAAGTAAGCCTAGAGGGTGAATTAGATTATATGTATGAACGTGGGAATGTTGGGGTATATATATTGGGAAAATATTGATTATATGAAATTGGGTATAATCAGGTATTGGAAATTGGCATGTTTGGGTATGAATACATGGAATTAGTGAATTTGGCTATAATTGGATAATATCGGTAATATGAAAATTGGCTAACTATTATGTAATTGGTGTAGTGAATGGCAAATTGGAAATAAGCATAAAAATGAAATGTAATTAAGTTGAATTTGGAACATATGACATGAATTTGGGGTTTGGGTGAAAGACGATTGTTAATGAATGCCTATGACACGAGGTTAGACGCATTTGTGGTGTAAGACTGCCCGGAACCGCCCGACAAATCCAGCAACCACAAGCGGACGTCTAATGTGAGAGGTCAACGGCAAGAACTAGAGGCGTAACGGTTTATGACACGAGGTTAGGTGTGTTTATGGTGTAAGATTGCCCGGAACCGTCCGACAAATCCAGCAGCCACGAACGGACGTCTAATGTGAGAGGTCATACATCGTTACGACATTATAAATAAATTAAGAAATGCTAACCATAATAAGACATGTGGGTGACATGAGTATGGTTAAAGGGTTAAGTGGGCGATATAAATGACATGTAAAGCATAAAAAATGTGGACTTAACCGTTGTGAGACATGTGATGTGAGACATAACCAAGGTAGACTTAACCGTAGTAAAACATGTGTAAGACATGGAAACTGTAATAAAAAGGGGATTAAGTGGGACATGTGTGACATGTGAAACAGAATTTAGATATGCTAAACCAAATGGAACCCGTAACGGTATCATAAATTAATTGAATTGGGTAAAGTTTAAGTAACGGGTTAAGTAAAAGGAAGGGTTAAATCAAATCTAAAATTAATGACACAGTAATGGGGGAATGATAATTACCTATTATAAACTTGAGTTGCGATGATGTAAAATTAAATAATAGGCAAACTTGTCATAGGGACAAGGGAAGGTTATGACTTAAGATGTAATACAAGACTTGAAGGGTGGGACGACTTATACTATGAAATAAGTTAATCTAATATCAATGACAAGAAATGGGGAATGATAAATGACCTATTACGAGTAAACTTGAATAAGGCAAGAAAGGATAATAGGTGGAAATTATAACTTATGGGACAAGATAAGTTATAGGAAACGATAAGGAAGAGGAGATAACTAATATGTAAAGATATACTTAAATTAAGTGGTTTGGAAAGGAGAAATGTGAAATTAAAAATGATATAAGTTATATGAGTGGAAAAGAAGTAAATTAGAATCATATATGTTGGTTGGGTTGAGTAATTCTCTGGGTGCTAGCCTGATGTTGATTTCGGTCTTTGGGGCTGGTGTTTAGAGGGTTATTCTCCTAATCAGTATGTATGTGGGGTAAGGCATACTTAACTATGAATTAAGTATAACATGTTGTTGTAACCCAAAAAGGGAATAATTTATGAGATTGGAAAATAACATGTTGTGGGCTTATTAATGGACTTAAGTGGGTTAAGTATAAATGGAATTAATAAGTAACTTGGTGAATACGGGAAAAAAAGGAAGCTATTGTGAATAACCAAGTTAAATGAGAAAGATGACGAGGTGGCACAAGCGTGAAATAAATGGTTAGACTTAGGGTCTAATGGCATATAAAACTAAGGCGCTTGAAGCAGTCCGTACGTTGTAGGATGAATAACCCAACGAGGTAGATCATAATGGTGTCATAAGGCACGAGGAGAGCGCATGTTCGCTATTTTGGCGGCTCCAACGGACTGGAAGGGGAAGCACGCAGCTTCCTGAGACGTTAAAGGTGCTCCTGGTAGTCCTCTGTAGGGGTTTAGCTTCGGGCTAGGAGTACAGAGGTTGGGTCTGCGCAGAACTACCAGGTGGGTGGGCCTTGACTGCACAAGTAGGGGGCAGTCAGAATGCTGTACGTGGTGGCATTAACGGTGGTTCGGCGATTGCCTCAGGCAGAGGTAGAGGGTCAAGACCAAACGATAGTAAGATCGTCGGATGCCTGTCACCAACAACCTAAGGAATGCGTAAAGACAAGAGCTAACCCCTAGAGATCGTTAACCTTTGCTATCAAGGGACGGGTGCGGGGAGACCCCACGTGGATGTTTAGATTGTTTGCTTGTTAGGGGTGGTCGCGTAGCTCGTTTGGTCTTTACTAGTTGAGGGAGGGGCTGAGGTGGGGCCATATCCACCATAGAAAACCAGACCCGAGGGATATATGTACATTTGACACTCTTAGAGGCGGGCCCATATAGATATAGAAAAGCTCCCGATCAAGTTCCATGTTTTCTGGTGTAGCCGTGCCACAGAACTTGGGTGCACAAGTAGAGGTTATGTGCAGTAGAAACATCGAGTATGATTGATGATACGTACGTGGGAAAGTCTAACTACAACCATGTCTGCTCTGGGTGGTGTATCGTAGACTAGAGGGCATTATTCGGTGATGGAACCAAAATCGATCGAATAGTTCGAGGATAGCAGTCAGTACGCTTACGTAACACAGCGATAGTGGTTCTATGCGGATGTAGCATTGTACGTTACTATGGCATAGGGTGAGGGACTGTGCATATTACTGTGGCGATACGGAGGACCATGCGAGTTGGGTATCACGGGGTGTACCTCAGTTTGGTGGTAGCTACATATACACAATATTAGGTTAATCTACTAGGGGGTAGATGGGTGTGACATGTGTGTAAGCTTTGAGTGCTAATAACACGTATAACCTAATAAATAAGAAAGTGTAATTGAACGGTATATGTAGGATTATTCAAGAAGTGTAGTTTAAATTCAGTCACTTAGGACTTATGTTCTGACCCCCTCCTCATAACATTTGCAGGTTAGACAGAGACTTATAGCTTTGGGAATACTAATTTAGCAGTATTGTGATTAAGGTAAAGCTATGTTTTAAATATATTATATTTTACTCCTTCCGCTGTGAGTTGTTTTCCGAACTCTGACATATCTCTTTTCTCTGTCTTTTTCTGCAGGATACCAGAGCAACCAACTTGGGTTTCGGTGGATTGGATTTTTGGAAAAAAATCGGTCCATCGGAATCTGGGTTGTTACATGAACCATGCTGGCTCGACCATGCTGTGTTTGATTTCATGTTGCATTGAGTTGATCTGCCTTGTCATGTATTGAGCTCGACCATTTTGATATGTTGTGCACTGAGTCGAGATGGTCCATGTGGCTACTCCTCAGTTGCTCACTACTGCATTTTGATTGGAGAGGAAGTGCACACGTGTATATCTATATATGTGTGTATATGCAGTCATCAGACAAGTTTTCCTGTCCATGTACTATACATATACAAACCGACTAGACACAAATGGATCAGATCAAGTCATGAAAAATGATGAGAAACACACCAGAAAACTAAGGAAAATAAAATTAATATTCACATGTATTTTGAAAATTATTTCTGTTCCATATACTGTGTGTGTTTCTGTATATGACAGGTATGGAGATGATGACTGAAGGACGTTGTGAAGATAGAAGGCAAAGAACTGAAGATAGTTAATTGTATAAATCAAAATGTCTGTATTGAGTGATGTGTCTATATCAATAAAAAAAGTGTCTATATAACTGAGTGACTGTATGAGTGTTGTAGTGAGAATTGTACTGATATTTGTAATAAACAAATTTTGTTTGAAATAAAATATTATTTTATTGGGTTCAAACGAATTTGTCTATCGTATTCAGTTTATTTACCAGAACAATACCATGTGAAGTTATATCTGCGTATGTGTACAAATAGTGGAGTTGTAAATCAGTACTATATAAATGTTGAAATATAATGTTCTATTCAAATACAATACTGTGTGAATATTTGAATTTCTGTACAGTCGTATTTTATTTAAATATAAATATTATATTCTTGTCTGTGATGTAAAATAATAGTATAGTAACAAACACATCTGAAATAATATTATTTGGTTGTTATCATCAAACAAAAATCATATAATTGTGTATACAACAGCGTTATATACAACAGTCTCCCCCTTTTGATAATGACAAACAAATAAAAGATTTTGATCACAATAAATGTGTTTGACAGTGAATATTGAACTCCCCCTATTTGAAAGCTCCCCCTACAACAGAAACTCCCCCTATAACTGTGAATGAGTAAAAAAAAATTGAATAATTTTTAAAATTAAAAATATTTATGAAATATTCACTCATAAATGAAAATCTCAACCCATTCTCCCCCCTTTTGTTATCACCAAAAGGATAAAAAATTTAAAATATAAATGAAACATGACTAAAAATATAATTTCAGCTTAAGAGGAAGAACGATCATCATAAACCTCAATCAATCAAACAAAAATCATAATATTCTAAGAACATGTGGTATATTTCACATTGTAGAGAATAACGGATTTACGGTGAATTTTATATAAAATGGAAAGAGTTACAAAAATATGATTTTCAATTATTTTCAGAAGAATTTTATAAATTGAAGCACAAAAACAGTGATGTATTTGGACTATAATTAATAATTCAATTTAAGTGACATAATCTAATAATCTCAAATCCCAATACCTATCAATCAACAAATCATAATACGTCATAAGATTTCAACACATTTCATAGATTAGAATATGGATTGATAGACTTGTTTTAACACACCAAGGAGAATTCCAAATTAATTTCTATTTATAGCACATTTTTCCTTTTTTTTAAATTTAAGAGCACACTGACCACGCATAACCAGATTTTGGATTTTTAAATGAGGTCAGTCTCAGCTTAAATTATAAGTTGTCTCATAACCATGCATGACCAGAGCTTGGATTTTTAAATGAGGTTAGAGACACACTTATGTATTAATTATATATTTATCGTTTCCAGCTTCAAAAGAAAAACTCCTCGGTATATAAAACACATATGAATGATAGAAATGTGGTAGGTACAGAAATGGACTATGAAATAAATTTCTAAATTAATAATATCATGAAATATGATCAACTGTACCAAGATCATTGAAAATTGTCAATTATCACTAATCCTGAAAAATAACATAGTCCCATTTCTATCACAAATATTTCCACTGTTTATTCAAAAAGGTTTAAAACATATTAACTCTCCACGTTAATATAAAATTATCATGAATGGCAGAATGATGATAGATAAAGGAGATGGTCGTGAAATAATTGCCAATTCAAAGATATTATAATAAATGTTCAACCATCATGAAAATTTTAAATAAAATCTCCTCTTGTTGTGAAATATACTGCAGTCACAATTCATCACAATTTCAAAATCTGATAATTATTTTGATGAATTATAAATATAGTTCAATTTGGATATTGTTTTCAATTTCTGAATGAATAATCAATAAATAATTTTAAAATCTAAAATCAATTACAAGAGGAAAACTGAAGAATTTATACAAGGCAAGAGGAACCAAAAAATATATATACACAAAAAGAACAGCACTTCTAATGTGAAACCCCAAGCCCCGTTCCACGGTGGCAAGGGTATTCTTTGGAAATTTACAACAGAATACACTGGATAAACATAATCATTAGAGTTACACAGTATACAGGATCATATCTAGTACAAAAATACAGTTCAGCTTTACATAAAATGTCTACAGTGGAATCAAAACATAATATGTACAACAGGAGCTGAACAGCATAAAAAGAAAGAAATGATAGAATCCATCTTCAGCTCCATAGCTATCCAGAAAGAGCCTGCTAAAAACTGAATACAAGGCTGCCCGTGTAGAAATAGGGGCACGCGAGTTTGCAAGTGAAACAAATTACGAGCCAGTCATGGGACTGGTACGAGAAATCTACTTAACTTATTTTATAATAAGGCCAATCACAAGACCACGCCTCTAGCGCGGAATGGGTTTACTCCATTGGAATGCTAGTGCTAAAAACAAGTGAATCATTAAAACATTGCAATGCTTTCTGTAAAAATGAAGCCATTATAAGACTTAGTTCCCATCACACAATGCAACGCAAACCGGAGGATAGAGTTTTACCTTATAATGGCCAAAATATTCTTGATACGAATAAAACAAAAGAATTTGATATTATTACTAGTGTTTATATGTTTAGAAAACAATTTCAATCATAAGTATCAATCATAGACGGCATCAATGCCCCATACCACTATGTCGCCATATATAGGTATACAATCAAAACGCACGATGTCGTATTTGGAAATTGGATTTCCATCATGAATCAAGGCAAGGGATTGTCCTTACCGCTTCGAGACTCTCTAGCCCGAGCCTCAGGGCCCAGACTCAGGTGGGCCCTTGGATCGTCAGGGCCGGTCCACACGGAGTGGATTAAAATGCCTGAGCACTGCATTTCCCCGCCCTATGGGGGTGTAAACTGGTCATATACCGACCAAATCATTGGAGTGACCGATATAACCGAGGCGCCTCGCTATCCATCATCCACATAAGTAAAATGGTCGGGCGTGTAAAACCCAAAACACCACTCCTAGCTAGAAAGAAACGCAGGTACTCCCTGATGTCCTCACCCGTTTCTGGTCCATACCGGGGTGTGAGGCTCGTGAATCAACGCTAAACACAAAGCTAGCTATTTAAAGCCGTACTCTGATCATCAACCAAAAGACTCTGCTTTTCAATAACAACCTTGATCACTGCATCTAAGCATGCCACACAGGCTATTCACGCCATGCAACTGACGTACATCAATCACAAGGAATGAAATTCAATGTCGGACACACAATCCATTTACAAGTTCGTCCTGGGTTTGAATGAAACCGGAGGCACCTTATTCCTCTCCCATATGTCCAATACAGGAGAGAGGCTCTCACACATCTGAACAATCAACAAGTACGTCCGGACAACCACCACTGTAACCCCTTTAGGGTAGCAACTCCCATCAAAGGCATCAGTAGCCATCCATTCGATATGAAGATCCTCGGTCTTGCACCATCTTCATATCTTCGACTTCTAACCGTCAATCAATTATTTGAAATGAGAGTTAACTCGGCCTTTTCAAATAATTCACGTATATTTAGAATTTCAAATCAATTCATTTCAATGGTTAAATTATCTGACATCCGTAATTCAGTTCATTAATATAATTTTCACGTCAAACACATTCAACCATCAAATATCCTATAAACCGAGTAAATTCAGTTTATTTCCATTCCATATCGTTTATAGTATTTTACAACGATTTATCGCTATTTTTATTTATTTAAATATAGCCAATTTATTCAAACGACGCTTCAGGCCATAACGCAGCCATGGCGCTGTTTTTCTTCAAAATTGATTTACACATATCTAAAAATCTAGCTATTGGATCTTTACAAATTTTACATATTGGAAAGATCTTTTCAAAGCGGACCCAATGGTTCCAGTTTTGAGAAAATCTGATGGTCGGATCTCCCGGTACAATCGTTTAAAGTTACGATTTCAAAATACGAACTACAGCGTCATTATTCGATTTATTTTAATTATATATATATAATACATTCTGGCGCTGTTTTCATTCAGATTTGAATTAAACATTCCAGACAATCCAATCGTTGGATTGTTGCAAGTTGGTATCGTTGGAAAGATATTTCCAAAGCGAACCCAACGGTTTCAGTTTCGGGAAAATCCGATGGACGGATCTCCCGGTACAATCATTTGAAATCACGGTTTCAGAATACGAACTGCAGCTTCGTTATTCGATTTATTTTAATTAATTATATATATATATATATAATCCGTTTCTTCGATTTCCAAACCATATTCATTTCATATATTTGATAAAATAATAGTTTTAGCCAACAAAAATTCATTTCAACATATGCTATCTTTAACACTCCATATATAGATAAGAATGTAATTTTTGTCGTCAAAATAATTTATTCCCAACATGATTATTTTTAACACTTCATATATATTATTAAAATGTGATTTTTATTGTTAAAACAATTTATTTCAAAAATGAAGATTTTTAGCGATTCATATATATTAAAAAATGTGATATTTATTGTTAAAACAATTTATTTCCAACATGAATATTTTATATACTTCACATATATTATAAAAATGTGATTTTTATTATTAAAACAATTTATTTCAAAAATGAAGATTTTTATATACTTCACACATACAATAAATATGTTATTTTTATCGTTCAAACAATTTATTTCATACATTCAATAAAAATGTTATTTTTATCGTTCAAACCATTTTATTTCAAAAAACGAATATTTTCCCCAACACATGAATATATTTCAATACATGAATATAAATCCAACACAGGAATTTTTCAGACCAGGTAGTTAAAACCGGCACCGTCCCTAATACGGCTCCTCGCTCTACCTTAAAGCCTCGCAGCTTTTGACAATGGGGATTTCAATAATCTAGTTCGTACGCAGACGAATTTTCCCATAAACTAATCCTATTGGGATTTCAACCACAATCAATTATATCAAATCAACCATTCATAGTATTCACCAAATTTCACATCAACCAAATCCAAACAATCACAACCAATATATACCGTCCATGGTCTGTGGACGAGGGGAGTGTGTGTGTATATATATATACGTATATAAATATATTTCGATTTCATTTTAATATGATTTAAATTCCATTCAACGTATATATGATTTTTACAATGCATATATAACTTATACATCGTACATACAACTTATACAATGCTTATATAACTCATACATCAACCGTATAATTTATACATCATCATTCCATATCGTTTATAATTCAGAAATCTCACATTGGGTTCTACTCCTCCAAAAACCTTAGAAAGCTCAGAAAAATGTCTAGTTTCTTCTTGAATGTAGAAGACGTCCTCACGGTCTCGGTGTCTCTTTGTTTCACTGGATTTCGACGACATAGCAAAAAGATATGATTTTTATTGTAAAATCATAAACGTAGCGCTTTAAAGTGTTATTAACAGTAAAATATAATCACAGCCGTACCTTTCAAATTCCGTTTAAAACTTTGTCGCCATTTTTCGCGAAATCAATCGAGTTTGGTGACGATCGGCCAATGCCACCTTGAAGAACTTGGAGAGGCGCGCCAGGGGTGGGGACGCGGTCGAGTTCGATCGCCGGAGGTGGGCTTGGCGGTGCGGAGAACGGCGCGACTTTGAGGGGGCGTTTCTCCCAAAATACTGAATGAAAAAATACAATCCTTATATGGATTTATAGCTGATGAGAAGATCTACAAAAAGTTCCAAAGAACCCTAGGGTTTTGATGCGTGGTTGGAGAGGAATCGGCCAGGGAAGAACGGAGCTCGTTTCTGTCGTCGATAGTGGGTTACCGGGGGGGTCTGATTTTTTTTTATTATTTTAATTAATGAATGAATTTATTCCATTGGTCGATACATATATTAATTCAAAAATTAGTGTTTCTCCATACGAACTCCATTTCAAAGCCAACAACTGTCGCCCCTAGCTAAATACCCCCATTCCGAACACAATGGAATATGTTTCGTAGGCCCATTTGACTGTCTTAGTCAGTTATTCTTCAAATTAAAATATAAAACATTCAAATATGGATTCGAACGTACATTTCAATTTGTCGGGGCCACACACTGATCCCAAAAATTCCAGAAAAAATATTTCTAGCTTCGTATTGACGATACGGTCCCAACAAAACTAGAATCGTCGAATTTGGAGACTGTTTGAAAAATGGCCATTTTCTGGCCGATCCAATTTGACTGAAATCAACCAAACACGTTTTCCTTTGCCATGCTCACCTATTAACTCCAAAAATTATGGAATTTGAAACCTAGCAATAATTTGACATCTCGGATCTAACGAAAGTGGTTTCCTCAAAAACGGAGGTCGTTTGCAAAATGGCTATTCTCAAAGGCTATATAAACTCCATAGCGACCATTCTAAAAATTCATTTGGCCATAACTTCTGATTCCCGCTATGAAATTTGGATTTTTCAGATTCGTTAGAAAGATATTCATAAACAGATTTAAATATTTTTGGTTTCACTAAATTCTGTTTTATTTTGCACCCGGTACATCAAATTTTCAAACTACCGCGCCATTTCAGGCCTTGTTTTATAATTGAAATAAATATATTTATTTTCCAACATCGATTCAAATAGACTTTTGGTCGTTATTATTTAAAATAATTTATTTTAAATATTCAAAATCAACTAAAATAGCCAAGTTAAATATTTTGAAATTGGTTCATATTTTCTGGGTTGTTACATCTAATCTGATACCACATGAAGTCTCTATTAATGAGGATTTTTAAAATGACACTGGAGACGAAGATGAATATCATAGACAAAAGAATTTTAATCACAAGGCCCAAGCAGACAAGACTAACAAATTAATTTCATTTATCAGAGCATGGTATATATTTGATACCAAAACAAGCAGTCGCCAAAAAAATATTTTCAAGAATAATATCCGAGCAGCACAAAAATCATTTTCAAAGAAGACTTGTCAAGGAGATGTTTCAAAGATATTTCAGAGAGTCAAAGAATGGTTCATGATCCAAGATTAATTATATAGTTTATTTTAAATCATTTGAATGAATATGAAGATATCGGGATTCAATGAATCGATCACACTAGATTATTAATTTTTGATTCGAGATATGTGTGAGATTCAATAAATCAATAATTTCAAATGATTTTAAACAAACAGATATTCAAATCAAATAACCATGAAATACCAATAAATTTCAAGAACCATTTTTTTCAAAGAATTTTTCCAAATTATTTCTAACAAGTAATAGAGAAATTTTGGAACATTTACATCAAATTTAAGAGGTATTCATGATCTAGAAAATTAAAAATAATTTATTTGAAATCACTTGAATCAATGTCAAGTTTCAGATATAATAAATCATTCACACAACATGATAATTTCAGTATTAAGAGGTGTGTGATATTCAAAATATCAAGAATTTCAGATGATTTCAAAAAAAAAACAAATTTCAACCATAATGATCATGAATAATAGTGATATTCAAGATGTATCATTGATTCAATGCAATTCAAAATATACAAGCCAATCTGAAAAATAATGAAATTATCACAACTGATAAATAACAGAGTGTTGTAATGAGTATAATATTTCAAGCTTTCCTAAAATTGATTAGAAGAAACTCAAAACAGCAGAGGTGTGTGAAATTTCATTAAATATTCAGATCTTCAAAAATTTAGAATTCAAATCAGTAGTGTTCAGGATATGACAAGAATACATCAACACTGTTATGAATTCATAAAACAGAAAATAAACTTCAAAACAATTGCAGATATTTACAATTTAAATTCAAGATCTGGAAATAATTAAAACATCATAGTTCTATTCAGCTAAAGTGAATTTCCAGAAAATATGAGTTCTACAATTGGAAGTTAATGAAGCCCAGAAGAAGTTACAATAATATGATAGTGATAAACCAAAACAGAAAAAATACATAGAGGGGGTAAAAGAAAAAATATCAGACAAGAGAGTAAAAACAAAGAATATACAAAAATTGTGAGTTTAGAGATTATACCTGAAAATGATGTGAGCAAATGAATCTCTAGCTCAAAAAAACTTGGCCAAAGAACTCCAAATGATACTGGAATAAAGAATAACTTGAAGTTCTAATCTCTTTTGCACAATGGTTCCTCAGCCTCCTTCTCAACCTAAAAGTTTAGAAAATCAAGTGGTTAAACAAAACTTGTAAAACCACTAGTAGTTTTGTTAACATCTTTCGGTACCCCAATCTGTTTGTATAACAACCCATTCGAATCTATCATTGTGCCTTTAGGAACCCAAAACTGTTTCACTCTATTTCTTTTTGGGATCCAAAATGGATTATTATAAAACAAATTCACATCTCGATTATGACTTAAAAATCCTTTGAAATTATCAGAATTAAAATTTTTAAATCGATTCTTTTCAAAGAAGTTTGTAGGATTTTTAAAATCACAAGAATTCAAATTTTCAAAACCACTTGTTTTTCCAAAACAAAGACCTCGTTTATGTCCAATAGAAAACTGGTTTTTCAACAACATATTCAAAGATTTTTCACTATTAGAAAATTTAATCAAAGTAGACTCTAGTCGTTGAATTTTGAATTTAAGATCACCGTTCTCTTTTATTAAATCTGAACAGCGGTTACCAATGTTCTTTATTTCAGCATCATATTGTTTCAAAACCAAATTTTCAGATTCAAGTAATTTAATTTTGGTTTGGGATTCAACAATTTCAAATTCAAAATGTTTACGACTTTCAGATTCCAAATTCTTCAGTTTTACAATCTTAATTTCTATCTCATTCAAAACAAATTCAGATTTCTATAAATTTTGATTTTCAAAAATCTTATGTTTGGAAATAATATTATCCAACTCCTTTTGTAAAGAATCATTTTTATAAATTAGCTCATCTTCATTTTGTTTTAAAATGATAATTTTTTTTCAAATTTCTGAAGATTTTTATTTAGAAGAGTTAAATCATTTTTCAAATTGAAACAATTCTTGCAATCGGAGTTTTCATGTTTTAATTCCAACATATTATTTTTGTTAATCAAATCACGATTTTCAGTTCTTAGAAGTTTGTTTTTCAGTTCGAGACGACTGATAGTTTTGGTTAAATTATTACAGAGAGAAAACAATTTTTCATATGAAAAATCTCTATGGTCTGAATCATCATTAATAGCTCCAGTTAAGCACACATCTGAATCTGAGTTGGTTGTTGAGGGTTTTGAGCAGTTGTCAGATTTTCCATACAGCGTTGAGAGTTTTCCAGATATCCTGCGCAGTTAGACAATGAGAAATAAATTTTAATTGATCATTATCATGATAGGAATAAATAATATGCATAACACGAGCATTCGAAACCTTATTCTTTTTATCTAACATATCTCCCAAATTTTCAATAATACTCCAATATTCGAAATTAATAGATTTTAAATATAATTCGAATTTTGATTTCCATATTAAAAAATCTGTTCCATTGAAAATAATTGGAATATCACTGGAATGACTCTCAGAAGACTAACAACTAGGATGACACATGAATCTAGAGTTAATGAAATTACTAGGCTCTGATACCACTTGTAGGATCTAGATTAACCCTAGAGGGGGGTGAATAGGGTTTATTATAGTTTTGAAGTGTTATTAAAATAAATCGCAACATAGATAATCAGCAGGGAAATAAATGCAGTAAATAACACCCAGATATACCCAACTTCGGCAGACTCTGCCTACTACTGCATTCACTAAGGTTTCTACTAGGAGTTAATAATAGATCCCGCTTACAGACACTATAAACTCTCACTCCCTGCTCCTGTACTAACCTTATGCTTAAAACCCTAGACTGACCGATATCCCCTCGACCAGATTTTCCCGAATTACAAACCTGTAACCCTAGATTTTACAGACTCTAGTAAACTGCCAGCTAAACGCCAACTGGATTTCCTAGTTTTTTATAGACATTAGAAAAACTGTTTAATCGTTTACTAAAAAAATAAAACAATAAAAATAAAAATAAAAACCAGATAACTAAAAACCCATGGTCCTTAAAATAGAAATTTAGTCTCCCCTTTAATTCATTTACTAGGTCGGCCCACTTTTCAAAGCGGTGCACCCATAATTCATTTGTGCCATCCTCTTTGATTTAGAAAATAAATGGCGGCTCTGGAAAAACTAGGGTTTTTAATGATTCCTCCAAATCACGACGCAATTTATCAATTGATGAAATCTGGCTTTGGAAATCAATCTCTGGTGCTTCGAATTGATACTCCTTCGTCGTTCGATTGAGTCTCTCTGTCTGGTGATCGAAACCCTAAGAAATCCGTGAGCTATTCGAATTTCTCTTAAATTATTTGAATTGAATTTATTGGATTTCCATGCATGCCGATGATGTAATTGGTGATTTAAATAGGGTTTGGAAACCCTAGACCAATACTCTGATTTCACATATGACTTGCCCTGATTTATGCGGTTTTCCCCTTTTTGAATTTCTTGATAAAATCGGCTGAAAATGAATTGTTGCCTTTAATCTCCTTACGAGATTTCCTATTTGATTTGAATTGCTAGATTGACATGCCGAATTTAAACAATTTTTCTTTTGCTTGATTGAAGCACTGTCCACTCTTGTAAAAGCATATATGCTATGTTGGTTAATTTCTAGAAGCATTTTGAAATGATAAAATTGGAAATTTTTGCATGCATGAAATTCTGGAATTAAACGACCTTGATTGAATGATTTACTGCATGCTTTACTGCTTGGCCTTGATTAATAAAACAAAATCTGGAAAGAATAAGACTTGCCAAACATGTTCCCAAACTGATTTTCTTCTTGTCAAAAATATTGTACATGCCATATCTGGATACATAATTGTGTTACCCAAAAACCGATTGAGTAATATTGTACTGCCTTGAATTTCTTGTGTAGTAGTCATGATTTATTGCCGAGAAAAAATGAATGATTTCCAGGAAAGAAATGATTTGAAATTGAGAATGGAAAATAGGAAACAAATTTTCATTTCGAAATTGATTATTTTGGCTTTAAAAATTCCTGATTATTCTCTGTAAACTTGTTTGCCAAAATTAAGTCTTGCCAAAAACATGCTGTTTAATTCTGGAAATAAGTTCTTGGGAATTTCAGGAAACTTTAAAATAAACCTTTCTGCCTGAAAAAGTATTCGAGCTTCTTGCCTTGTCATGCGTTATTGACTTGGCTATGAGTCTTTGACCCATGTATTTTGCTCTAACTTGTTCTAGCATTTGAATACTATTTTGACCTTGGTGCTGATTTGTAGCATGATTTTCTCTGACTTGTTTCACACCGTTGTTTGTTGACCTGAGTTGCACATAGATTCACCCATTCATCACTACGTGTATACTTGCTTTTGAGCATTGCTGAGCTGTTGACATGAACTTGTTCTCATGTCATTTGGCTGTTTCATAATCCTTGTCAATGTTGCGTACACTACATGTATAGATGAATGAATCTCAATGCTGCATAAACTTCATCATGCTACTCATTTTTCACTTTGTTGTGCACTTGAAACTTGCATGTTCAAGTTTGACCATCCAATACATTTTTGCATGTTTAACATTGGCATTGTTGTACTTGTGTTTTCTTGAATATTGTACCATGTATGTATCCCTTATTTGAGACTTTACTTTTGAGATGACCATGCTTGTATATGCAACCCTTGCTGTTTTTGTTGTGAGCTTTATGCTTGCAAACATATTGCAAAAACCATGTTGCACCTAATTTGAAATTGATGCACCCTGACTTGTTAGCCTCATGCTGCTTGTATATCCATTGACTTGTGTTGGTGCATTCCTTGTGTGATTTAGCTGTTGCCGTAAACCAGTTTGCAATTAAGCATCATGACAGTGTTGACATGAACCATGCTGGCTGGACCATGCTGTGTTTGATTTCATGTTGCATTGAGTTGATCTGCCTTGTCATGTATTGAGCTCGACCATTTTGATATGTTGTGCACTGAGTTGAGATGGTCCATGTGTCTACTCCTTAGTTGCTCACTACTACATTTTGATTGACGAGGCAGTGCACACGTGTATATCTATCCACGTGTGTATATGCAGCCATCAGACAAGATTTCCTGTCCATGTACTATACATATACAAACTGATTAGATACAGATGAATCAGATCAAGTCATGAAAAATGATGAGAAACACACCGGAAAACTGAGGAAAATAAAATTTTAAAAATAAAATTTATATTCACATGTATTTTGAAATTTATTTCTGTTCCATATACTGTGTGTGTTTCTGTATATGACAGGAATGAAGATGATGACTGAAGGATGATGTGAAGACAGAAGGCAAAGAACTGAAGACAGTTAATTGTATAAATCAAAATGTCTGCATTGAGTGATGTGTTTGTGTCAATAAAAAATTGTCTGTATAACTGAGTAACTGTATGAGTGTTGTAGTGAGAATTGTACTGATATTTGTAATAAACAAATTTTGTTTGAAATAAAATATTATTTTATTGTGTTCAAACAAATTTGTCTATCATATTCAGTTTATTTACCAGAACAATACCATGTGAAGTAATATCTGTGTATGTGTACAAATAGTGGAGTTGTAAATCTGTACTATTTAAATGTTGAAATATAATATTCTATTCAAAGAAAATACTGTGTGAATATTTGAATTTCTGTATAGTCGTATTATATTTAAATATAAGTATTATATTCCTGTTTGTGATGTAAAATAACAGTACAGTAACAAACACATTTGAAATAATATCATTTGGTTGTTATCATCAAACAAAAATCATATAATTGTGTATACAACACTGTTATGTACAACAATAACGCTTCACGAAACTTAATGCATTCCCTTAGTGAGTGACATTAACGGACGTGGGGTGTCACAATTGTTTTCTGCCATCGGTATATAAATAAATAAATCACATTTCTTGTTAAAGCTAAAATATATTTTGGTCTTTTGTTAGACTTCAGTTTTTCGCATTTTTGCATGACTGACTTCCTTTTCTGCCAATATGTGACTTGAATCATATAAGTTTCCGCAAACTGCATTTTTGAAACATTTGGAAAATCATTGTTTGAGAACTTTTTTTTATCATTTTTAATTTTTATAGGAAAAAGAAATGGTTTTGAAAAGAATTTTCCAAAACAAATATAAGAATTTTCAAAGAGGAAATTTATTTTTATAATAAAATTTTTATTTTTGGTCATATAAATGGCGTAAGGAAGATTTTTGAATGCTTTTTGTGCATGCTTTAGTGGTGCAGTAGGACCGATGATACGAGAAAAACGTTAATGATAACAAGGAAAAGGATGTATTAGCCTTAGAACCGTTGTTTCCATTTTACGTTTTAGAGCTTGCTTTAAGCCTTCTTACAGTCTACAGATGGAAGTTTTCGGAGTATTTTTGGTAACTGAGGTGAAAATTCCACTATAGGGTGGAAAAATAGAATATTCGTAAGCGGGGGAAATGTTAAAATACTTCACTTGGATTTCCTTTTTCTGGTTTAGGAGAAATTAAATAGAGAACGGTTAGGTTGCATGACATTTTGGATGGTAAGGTTTGGATGTGAAAATGGTTGCTTCACACTTCTATTCGTAATTGTGTGAAGGTAATGGATGGAAAGGAGTTTTCAAAATTTGCACTCATATAGAACTGCCAGTATATTCATGATGTTTTGCATCACGCTTTCAAAAAGTATTTCAAAAATATAATGCATACATATAGGTTGATCTGATTTAGAATCACCTTAAATGCATATTTTATGGTTGAATTGCATTATTTACACCATGCACATATACACATGGTCACAAAGTGGATGTACACAAAATGGTTGTATAGAATAAGACAATGGGTGTTAGAATTTCGGGATGAAATTCCTTTTAAGGAGGGAAGAATGTAACAACCTGGAATTTTGGCAATAAGAATTAATTCTTAGAATTTTAAAATAGGAATTTCTGCAAAAATGGAATTTGACCATGAAATTTTAAACGATGCATTTGTCTCAGAATTCAGGTCAACTTTCATGTTTGGAGTTTGGCGAACGGAGTCCATATGAAAAAGTTACAGATAAAATACGATAACGAACGAAAAATAAATAAATTAGAATAATTAATTATTATATACCTTATTTAATAGCCTTACTGGGCATTTGACGACCCAGGCGGTCGACCCTAGCGATCGACTGGTAGTCTACCCTAGCGGTCGACCCATTGGGCGTCAGAGCGTCCAATGACGGTTAGGTTTAATAAGGTTAGGTTATAATATATTATTAACGAATGGACAAATATAAACTAAAATGGTTCTAACAGTTCAGGGCTAATTCCACTCCTATAAATAAATGGGTAAGGCATTATTCTTTTCCACACAAATCTACGGGCAGCAGCGAAGCTCTACCATTTACTCTTTCTCCAAACCTAATTTCTTAACTAAAAATATATCCTTATACAACAAATCAAACACAAATCAAATAGGATTAAGAGGATTATCAGACCCAATGGAAAAGAATGCAAATTGGCGTTCAACAGTAGATTCTTCCCTCTCTTCCTATTTTCTTACATGTCTACAGATCTGAATTTATCCCTTTTCAGATAAATTGTATATTTATAAGAATTTAGGAATTATAGGCCTAAAAGACTGAAACTTTGGGTTTGGATGCTTTCTGGTGAGTATGAGATTTATATATATAGTTATAATAACATATTTATCTCGTTTGTTACGACCCGAACTTCCCCGTGAAGGAAAGCACGGATTGCTTTGAGGACAAGACGAATCAGAACGCAAACAGAAGAACATTTCATTGTTAATTACAACAATTTCATCAGATTACAAGGATATACCGAGTATAAACAAATAATATACATTTGATAAATATCAGAGATTACAAAACATTACACAACAGCGGAAAAATAATACAAAACACAACTGAAAGTAATACACGGATACAGAGCTTTCCGAGTATCGTTCCAACTATAAACTAGGATCCTGTAAATATAAATCCGCAAAAACCAAAAATACTAGCTGCCCATGCGGAAATAGGGGCACCCTAAGTTTAGATTAAAATAATAAACTCCAGGTCAGTTATGGGACTGGTGTTGTGACAACAAGGAATTTCACTCGATCTGAATCAGTCGCTAAACCAATCAAGACCGTTCGAAACGCCTGATTGTTTTGAGAACACGACAAATTAGAACGTAGACAGAAGATCATTTCAATGTTTATTACAACAATTCCATCAGAATACAAGAATATACAGAGTATAAATCAATATTACACAATTTACCAAATATCAGAGATTACAATAAATTACATAGCAGTGGAAAATAATACAATACAATACACAACTGAAGGAGATATACGGATACAAAGCTTTCTGGATATCATTCCAGCTGTAAACCAGGATCCTGTGAATATAAATCTGCAAAACCAAAACTACTAGTTGCCCGTGTCAAAATAAGGGCACCCAGAGTTTAGGTTAAAACAATAAACTCCAGGTCAGTCATGTGACTGGTGTGAGAACTAAAATAGTTATTAATCTTTATTTTAAAGTTAGGTAAATCAAGGGACCACACCGTATAACACGGAACGGGTTTCCTCCCAAGAATACCAGTGCATATAACAATAGTGCAATGCTAAATAAAGAAAAATGAAGCTATTATAAGACCCAGGTCCCATCACACAATGCAACGCAAGCTAGGGGATAGGGTTTTCCCTTATAATAGCCAAACATGCTTAGTACGTTTAAAACAAATCATTTGATACTACTATAAGTGCATAGTGTATAAAACAACTTCAAATCATAAGTATCAATCATAGACGGCATGGGTACCATATATCATGTCGCCATACTAGTTCTAAAATTAAAACCGCAAAATCACGTATTTGGAAATTGGATTTCCATCTATGAACCGAGGCAAAAGATAGTCCTCTACCGATTCGAGGCGCTCTAGCCCGTGTCTCAGGTCAGAGCTCGAGTGACCTTTGGAGCGACAGGGCAGGTCCACCGATGTGGATTAAAATTCCTGAACACTGCGTTTCCCCACCCTTTGGGGTGTCAATAAGCCAACGAATGACTCCATCGGCTTCACAAAGTCACTGATATATCTGAGGCGCCTCGCAACAACAACAACCACATAAGTCAAACTCGTCAAGGCGTATAAAACCACTGACGCCACTTCTAGCTAGAAGAAAACGCATGTCCTCCCTAAGGTCCGTCTCCCGTTTTTGGTTCACCCCGGGGTGTGAGTGTAATAACCCGGAAAATGTGAACCAGTTTAAAATTTTTAAATTAGGTTATTACCCAAGAATTTGAATTGTTTAAATAGCATATTTCAATAAAATA